>CM076461.1:5575164-6215933 GCA_038419695.1 Scomberomorus guttatus
TCTATAGAAGTTATTACAATTTTAACTTGACATCATTTTCATTGTTTGAGAGTTTTTGGTGTGTTTTGAGATTTCATGGCTCTTAACCAGGTTTGACATTTTCTCTAAATGACCAACATTTGCTTTTGAATGAACACATGAAAACTGACCAACCTGACATAAGTTGCAGTTTGTCTCTAAAACCACAGGGTGGTGCCCCTCAACCATATAAATACATATGAGACTCACTTTGATGGGAACATGAGCAGGTCAGTCCAGCGCTGTCTCTACTCTCGTTGTTTGTCATGTTCTCTTTGAACAAATGTATTTTTCAGTGTATATCGGTGACTATGAGCAGGGCAGAAATGAAAATGTGTCACTTTTGTCTCTCTGGGAAAATATACTTTAATGAATTCATGGTTTTTCTCTTAAACCTTACTCAGGAACAACAAATAGATGATGTTCATCCCCCTACAATGTTCCACTGAAGGGTTAGAAATCTTTATTAAGGAAAAATGAATCACACCCATTCTATCAAACCAATATCAAAATACTCTTTATAAACTTTATTCTTACTTTTTGTTCCACTTAGAAATTTCCCTGCACTGCTGTCACAAGAATCCCGCAAATCCAACCGTTGAGCTACTTCTCACTTTTTGCCCCGTTTCATTTTCAGGGAAGTAAAACTTATTCTGATTCATTTATTGCTAATCTTTGCTTAAGAGCATGACGCAAGATGTCAGTGGAGTACTGACGTTTTTCCTGTGAAAACTCCCAGTTTTGTAGATTTTTTTTTTTTATATTTCAGTTCAGCTGAACGATGACACACACTCCTCTTCACAACTTTTCATATCCAAATTAGCTAAACCCAAAGCACAGTGGTCAAACAGAAAAGGCCATTGTGTTCTTGTTAAAATTGTCTGCACAAGTGCGACTATAAACAAATGATTCTATCTTCTCTGTTACAATAAATGTAAATGAGTTTTGCCATGTTTTGAATTGGAGTCACGCTGTAACAGTTGGTATGTTTCGCCACATTTTACATGTAAATTCTCCCACAACAGTTTAACTGTCTGTTTTGCAATACCAGTACAAACATGTCACACTGGTTTGAGTTATTTTGAATTGATATT
This sequence comes from Scomberomorus guttatus, assembly GCA_038419695.1. NCBI lineage: Eukaryota > Metazoa > Chordata > Actinopteri > Scombriformes > Scombridae > Scomberomorus > Scomberomorus guttatus. The sequence goes on from CM076461.1 coordinate 5,576,277, forward strand.
AAAATTACTGGGTAAACAGGTCACACTACACTACATTCATGAACCTAGACTGTTGATTTTGTATTTGTTTAGTTAATCATGTTTATTTAGGGTAAACCTCAAATTATTCACACCAATTACTGACTCTTTGGGCGCTGTCTGGATGTTGGGTCATATCTATTTGTTACGTTTGATGTGATCAGAGTTGAACAGATCAACCTGGGAGCAGATTAGTGTGGTTAAAGTAGAAGGAGGGATTTCTGGCACAACCTCTCCTACCTCCAAGGTGTGTGGAGAACGAGGAAAAGTCTGAAAAGGCCAAAACTCCAAGTGTCAGAAGTTACAGAATTCTGTAAAAATGCTGTTAACTTCTGTACCTGCTGACTCTGTCTGTGTGGTCCATCTTTCTATGAACCCTCAGATCAGTTTCCCCTCTTGACTGTCAGGATGGATGAATATGGTGTGAAATGGCCTGCTGATTTGCCCCCAGCCTCCGTGTCTCTGCGCATGGCTACACGCCTAAAATGTAAATACACGAGCCAAACACGACACCACATCTGCTTCTGACGTTTGACTGTCTCCCCGAGGTTCCATAATCCAGACACCTCCAGACACAACGTCCCCTGGTAACCGCGGTGATGCAGACAGTCACTCTGTAGCTATAGAAACAAAACTGTGCGCTCGGGGTGTGTGGTAGGTGGCCGGCTGCTTGCGGTTGGCTGGATGGCTGCTTGGTTGGCGCGTTGTCGGGCTGGTTAATCACCGCAGGCCTGGTGTGATGTCTGTTGCCATCACGCTCTTGAGTGCAGCCAAAAAGAGCGGGACTCCTGCATATTGCTGGGCCTATAGGCTGCTTCCCGCTAGGCCAACCCCGTCAACCCAGCCAAACCTACACAAACACAGTGCCAGCCAATCTCAACCGAACTCAGACAAACTCAGACTGGATCCAAACCCCTCCAAGCGTAACTGTGTGCAGCCAAGCCCACCATACTCCACCCTGCCCGCACCCAACATTTGATATTTTATACTCTAGACATCATTTACCGCTTCTCTCCTCCAGAAAGACTTGCAATAAGTACAAACAGTGGAAGAAATCACAACGACTATAAGTGGCAGGATCACTCTGTGGGTAGAGGGAGCTTCTTGTAGCTATAACAGGTCACAGACTTGATAATATCGACAACTGATTTGTGTCAGTCTACTGTCAAAGTGTTTTAGCAAGAAACAAACCACTCTTAGTCTTAGCTACTGCAGGTAAGAGTGTCAAATCACAAAAACAGTATAACAAAAGGACACTAACTTAAAAACAACCAGGAAATGACAAAGAGGTTCTCTCTCTGAGTGGGGGAAAAAATAAGCAGCCAAAAATTCACTGTGATGCAAATTTTCGGGGTTTTTTTCAGGTTTTAAGTTGTGTCTCCTGATAATATCCCTACATGCCCTGACTATGGAACTAGCCAAGAACACACTTTGTTAGACCAGAATTAAAAAAAAAAAAAACAACCTCCAACATAAGAAGCTAAAAAAAGCCATCTGAGTCACCTTAATCTCTCAGCACAGTAACTGTAATTTGTCTTGGAGACACACAGGTACAGACAAGTGTTGACATACAACAGGGCCTCACATGCCTGTATCGTACATGACAGTAGACTATACATGTCAGACTAAATATATACATTACATTGAAACAATGGAGAAAGGGAGGATGGGGATAGAAAATAAGTAATGTTGGCTGTTGGATCTCGGATCTGTTTTGCTGTTAGGAATACTCAGAGAAAAGGAAACAGAGCGGAGAAAGGACAGAGTGACAAATAACAGACGAGAGGGGGTGGCAGGTAGGAGACGTAGAGGAAGTTTAAGGGAGAGAACGTGAGACGGTGAGTAAGGAGAGATAAATGTGAAGTAGGCCCATGCTGAAAAACAACAGGTTAAAAACTCCTGATACGCACAGAGATCAGAGTCTCAACAGGAAAGAAAAACACACTCCTGCGCCTGCACACTTGCATCCAAGCCACAGACATTTAGATCAACACAGAACCAAATCTAAGCACCTAGTTAGTATTTTCATTGGCCTGTCACCATGTTAGCACTGTTGACTTTTACATACTTTTCTGTCCCCGCTGTCAACAAACAGTAAAAACGTATGAATGTGCCACTGTGAGATTATAAAAGGCAAAGAGCCTGTTAGCATCATTATCACTACTTAATTACATTTAACATATAATTCACTTTGCTGGGAGAGATTTACAGCAGAGCATCCTGAAAAGGAAAAGTTCAAGGAAGCATTTAACCCAAAAATAATTCAGCACTCTCATAAAACTTACTGGTATGTTCTGTAGGACTCATTTGTTAGTTGTTGGTGTAATTTTCTGAATGCTTAGTTTTCTGCACAATTTATCACATTTTTTTCAAATTTTAATAATATATCTCTATTTTTTCCTCTTTTTCTGTGCATTGGTTATTCACTGTTAAAATAAAACAAGCTCAAATAAATCCACTGTATGCTACATGCTACCGGACAGCAGGCAAAGTTAGCTAGCAGCTAAAGTGGAGATCAAACTAGCGCTTACAAGAGAGTAAATTTTGGATTTACATTCATCAAGTGGACAGAAACATGACACCATTGGGATAATAATATTACTGGATGTGTTTTTTCATATTATCACTTTTTAAGTTGATATGGTGAACAGTTCTTTACATGTACATCCAGCAGACATTGAGCAACACAAGCATTCATTTGAAGTTGTGTCTCTGGTCACCTGATGTTCAATATTCACTCTTCTTTCAGTTTTGGTCTCTGCCAACACCAATTTTAAAAATTATTTTCTATTTATCTAAAGAGTAAGGTTTATTTTTATACAACTATCGAAATCTTTCATCGTTTTTTAAAATATATTGTAATCAAAACATTTACGGCATTTGAATGCTCCACGTTGCTTCTCTCTGTATATTTAAAACGTCTAATAAATGTGAACTAATTCAAATGGAAAATACGTCATTTATTTATCTCAAGGAAACATTTTTAAAGCCCTTAAACAGTCCTTATATCACAGAGCAAACAAATAAATAGACACATAAAACGTTGTTGTATAGCTACTTGGATCAAGTGGCTGATGTATTCTGTCCTGGAAGTACCGCCCCCTGCACCTGGACCCCTCACCCCCCCCCCCCCCCCTGTTGTCACAGGGTATCTTGCACACTGGTTCTGGGAAACGCAGGAAATCACTAAACCATTAAATCACTAAAAGTAGAGCTACAGGCAGCAGAGAGAAGGAGCGTGAATGATGATATGCAGTCTCAGAATATACACAAGTTTGCAGTTTTCCTTTAACATGCAGGCAGTGTGTTTCTATATTGACAGAGCTGACAGAGTAGTCTGGGTATTTGGGGAGTGTATTATGGGAGGAAGCCGTGCATGGTGCCAATAGGAATAGGAAGAGGGAGTTCCTCCAGAGATAGACAGAGGAGACTGTTAACACTTACACACTGAGCTCTATATAGACTGACACCGTTCCACACATACCTTGCTCTCACTGACTGCTGGCGGCTTCCTAATCCCCGCCGTACTCTCTCCCACACACACACTTTTTTGCTCCTTCACACTCCTCCTCCTCCTCTTTCTGCGACGTCTCCTTCTCCCCCTCTCCCCATCTTGCCAACTCACACTTCTCTCCTTCACTCAGTCATTCCTCTCGTCTGTGTACTCTGCCTCTCGGGTTTCCCTTACTCATGTTCTTCTTCTCCTCTCTCTCCATTACAGACTTGGCACGGGGCCGCAAATAGGTCAAATATAACTCTGGCATTCCTCTCTGCAGTCCCTCTTCCTCTTCAAGGACTGAATGTGGCCTCTCACTGTCTCTCTCCACATTAAAGGTTTATTGAATGTGGCTCCGTCTCTGCAAAATAATTGACTTGCGCCTAATTAAATGCTCACTTTTCTTTTTCTCAATTTCCCACCGCTTGGCTAATTGGCCAAGAAATCTTTGGAAAAAGCTAGTTAGTTAAATTATCTCTACTCCACATAGATCATAAACACTTGGATATAAAACAACTCATTGAATTCAGTTGAGAAATGTAAACGTTATAGTGCTTTTTATCCAGAAAAACAGCAGCTCCCCTGTTTACTTGTATTTGTTTACAGGCCACTGTTGCCCGGTCCAATATGGCGGCGACGTTGACGTATGGCAGCAACGGGCCAAAGCAGGCAACATATGTCTATGATCTCCACAATCAGAAGGATTGATCCTCTCTGCACTTTAGATATTTATACCAAATTTCATGGCAATTCATCCAATAGTTGTTGAAATACTTCAGATTGTATGTAAAGTAGCAACATTGCGTCCTCACAGTTTTGTCCTTACATGCTCTTATTAACTTTTCTCTCCACTTTGCATCCTGAAATCTTGATGTGCAGATTGGTAATCACTTTGATTGGTTTTCTGTTTGTTTGATTTGACTTTAATAAACTGTCATCAATGATCAACCCTCGAGCGCTGATCATTTAAGCATATGAGATGGCTGTTTATTGATAATTGCAGTTAATTATTCACCCTTCTCAGTCTGACTGTATGCAGATAGAGCTTCATGGGGGCTGTCTTCTCAGAAATTCAAATGAGCCTGAAATGTCCCCTGTGACCTCCCGTAGCCTAATAACAAGCTAATGGAAAGAGTTCTGTGCCACCCCTCTTTCTTTCCTCTATACATTTGTTTTCCTTTTCAGGAACCCCACTCTCTCCTCCCCCTCAACCTTCCCCTTTCTAGCCCCCTCTGTCTCTCTCCTCCTCCTCCTCCTCCTCCTCCTCCTCCCCCATTTCTTCCATGGCCTCATCTTCCCCTCTTTCCTCCATTTCTGTCCTTTCTTTCCTCCCCAGTGCAAGAGCGTGTTAATCCCATTACACATGTGTGAATACCAGCTGGAGGAGAGCGAGGGAGAGCGAGAGCAACAGAAAACAGAGAGAGGGGGAGAAGGGAACAGAGAGTGTTTGTGTCCGAGTGTGAGTGACTGCATACTATACGACCCTGTTTGCTTGATGCAAAATCCCCTAATGTAACGTAGCGAAGTTTACAGTAATATATTGCAATGCATTATAATATATAGTAATGTGGTGTAACATGGGACTTTTCAGTTTGCATCTTTTTGTAATGCAGAGGAGGACTTATCGTACAGGCCCCGCCCACAGTAGTATTTAATTTTATACACGTAGTAGTATATAACAGAATATTTTTATTTATAAATCCTAAAATAAACTTGGGATTTTAACTGGTATTAATTGATTTATTTCTGACACATATGCTAATGTATCTGCTTCTGGTCCTTAGGTGAGGGGACACACTCTAAAAATAATCTAACCTCTTAACCCCCACTGATTCCGAGCCGTTACACCTTTTGTTCAAACTCACATAACTTTATTTATAATATTTTTAAATACGTTTCTAAAAATACCAAATATGTCAGGCTGAATTTTGAACAAAATAATCCTAACTGGAGATCTACTAACTAGCTTTTTCAAGAGATTTCGAATCCATCTTCATCAGCAAACTGATGTTGGCTCAGTTGTGCGCACACTGCTACACACCAGCCAAATCCCCAGAAGAAGCTTTGAGTTAAGATTATTTTGTCAAACTACCAAGTTCAAATGGAGTCACTTGGAGTTTGTATATTTTACTCAGTGTGAACATCATAAAGCTTAAATAATGAGCTGCAACAACATGATACAGAATCTATGATACTGTTGGACAGTGAGGAATATGATGAGGTTTTTTCAAACCTTAAAGCACATAAAACACTTTGTCTGCATGTAGCATCTCTTTTTACACCTGGTGAAACCAAAACCTTTTTGTTGCTCCTTACTTTCCTTGACACATTTTTCAAACAGATGAAACAAAATGTTCTGTTATTTTGTTGACAGAGGGCAGGTAACTCAGCAAGGACACAAGGAAAAATAGTCAAAAATAAAGTCAGATATGAGAAATAGTTCTTTATGCTCACATTCTGGCTCATTCATGTGCTTCAGATGTTAAAGGATTCAAGTTCAACTTGTGAAACCTGGTTCTAATTTTCAAGTAGCTGAGTTGTTTGAGAATTTGACAGTGGTGGAAGAAGAATTCAGATCTGTTCAGATTTGGGTAAAACAACATAGTAAAAATACCAAAAAAAAGTCCTGCATTCATATTCTTACTACAACAGAAGTATTATTAGCAGAATGCATGTAAAGTGAAATTACTCATAATGTAGAAAAATGCCCCCTAGAAGTGTTTTATATATATTATATGATTTTATTGTTTTTATTGATGCATTAATGTGTACGTGGTATTTTAATGTTCTAACTTGCTGACATGGAGCTACTAAAAAGTACAGTAAACATTAAGTAAAATGGAAATACTCAAGTAAAGTACTTTGTTACTTTCCACCACTAGAATTTGATGAGGAAAAAGAAAAGAAAGTGTATAACTTGTTATAACTCCATTTGAACTGAAATGTTTCCACTTCTGACACCGTTCGTGTGACTTTGCCGTTGAACCACGCGCCTCTCAAACAGTTCAAATGTTTAAAACTATATTTTTAACATCTTATGTGCTTGTTTTGGTTCTGCGATGGTCCGGCTCCTTTCCGTGATTCAGGGCCGGTTGCTGGGATGTCGGTAGGCGATGAGGACGCGAGCTAGACAGTGCAGACAGGCCCAATGTGGCTCCTGAAGAGTTCAAGCGCCAAGAAAATAAACAAGCCTTTTGATCACAAAGGGCCCATTCACTCTCTCTCACTCTCTCTGCCTCACTCTCTTTCTTTCTTTCTCTCCCTCTCTCCCTCCCCCCTCTACTTATCCTTGCTGGTTCTCCTCAGCTCTCCTCTCCTGACCTCAATTTTTCTTTTAAAAACCTCTCCATGTGTGTTTCTTCCCACCATTTTCAACCTTCTTTTCCTTTTCCTACTTTTTTTTTTTCTATCTTATCTACACATCCAGGACTGGTCCTCCTGCTTTGACTGAAGGACAAGAGCAGCAGAGAGACGCATCGCCACAGACAGACAGACAGACAGACATCATCTGACCAGCCAGGGGGCAGACAGACAGAAACACAGACAAGGGCCTCCTTATTCAACAAACATACAGTCATGGTGCAGAGCCGAGCAACACGACATGGAAAATGTCTTCATCACTCCATCTTAAACACAAAACACGAACAGGAACGCTGGCAAACTTTCCCCTCCGGCCACTCAGACACTTTCTGCTGTCATGTACATACGAGCCGCCTCATTTTGACTCCACGACTGCTGTGTGTGTGTGTGTGTGTGTGTGTGTTTTCTTATGCATACAGATGGACTGGTGTGAAAAGGCCTCTCCCATTACAGTTTTGTTGTCGTGAGTGAGTGCTGCTCACTCTGGGTGTGGCTCAGTTACCATTTGCCCCCTCAGGCCTATTTTCCATTTTAAAAACACACCAGATTTCCTTGGATAGAAAACACCTTAATAAAAGAAACAAAAACAAATACAGATGTGAACGTTGTTCTCTTTCAGGATCTGCTGATGGGACAAAACCCTAAATGTCAGCAATATAGTTTAAAATAATACATAAAGGTACATTTCAAAGGTTTTTTGCTAACAGAAGTAAAATCAAACAAGAGCATTATCACCAAAATCCCACTGATCAGGCACTGAAATATCCTCAATCATTAATCCTTCAATTCTTGTATTTCTTCATCATTTACCAATCAGTGATGATTGATTGCTCCTGTTTGCTGATTAGGGTCATTACCACCCCAGTAATGAACCAATAGTGACTCTGGTGATCAATTAGTCCCAATCACCCCACCAATTCACACGTATGTTGCTGTCAGCTGCCCTGCTGAGCTTTTGTTGCGGTTGCTTTCACATGCGGCCGGCGTCTGCATCCCCCAACCAGGCCAACCCCTCTGCAGACACTCGCTCTGCGTCCCTCCTCTCTTTTATTCCCACAACTTCTCATTCTTCTACAGTTTCGAGCCGGCGCTGACACATCTCTCCTCAGAGCTGTTGGGAGTGAAGAGACTGGCTCCAACATTAGGAATTCAGTGGAAGCTATTGGTTAAATAAGCGTTATACGTGAAATCAGATATTATTTAAAATAGTGACTCTTGTATTCTGTTGTGTGCTTTTTGCAGCATAATCCCATCCCTAAATATATTTAGTAAAGAATCAACATCACGACAAACCTTTTAACCGGAAAGGAAAGCAAGATGAGAGGATGTAGATGTCGATTCTCAGCGGTTCAAAGTGGTCGCCAGCCTATTAAAGAATAATTATTTGATTAACAACTAAATTGTTTTTATGCCGGTCTTGTGCGGGATGTATTTTGATTCATATGTTTCTTGCTTTACAGCGGCATCTCCCCACCTACACAGCAGTGTGATATGTGTGGTTGCTGAAGACTAAAATCTCACCAACAAAATGAGAAATAGTTGAATTTGCATTATATTATAATTCACAAAAAAAAAAAAACATTTCCAGTAAGCTGGTAAGTTTCCCATAAATCAAGTTTTTACTCTCTCCAGGATTCTCAGAACAAAAAGTTTATGTAAATATTTGTTCTTCTTTAGGTGTGTCAGACTTGAATATGTACGAGAAGCCAAGCTGGATACCACATTATTCGTCCAAACTGGAAACATCTTCGATTTGATTTGGACAACCGCAGCTCGTTCTGTCTGACGTCGTCGGGCCTGTTCACACTTCACACTCTCAGGGTGTTTGTCTTGACACGTTCCTCAGGTGGAGCGAAAGGTCAGCAGCAGAGCAGAGACAGAAAAACCTGCTTGAAACTTAACTAGTTCGTACGACATATCGTCTGACCTCTGAAGGCAAAAGTGTTCACAGCTGCTGTCACAGTTGTATGTTTTGATAATAGTTCAAACGGGGATAACTGTGCACACTTAATTCCTCCTTAAAGGTCTTCATAGTGTTGCACTTGGTTGAGCACACAAAAAGTGACAGAAGTAACTGAGTAAACGTTTTTTTTTAAAGGGCTTGAAAAAGAGGTGTCTGACCAATGGCTGTCTGAAGATGTTATGGATGTCAGATTGTTAGTTACAGTTACGGAGCAATATTATTTATATTCATTTGGAGTCGTGTTTCTGTCCACCTGGTGAATGTAAATCCAGTATTCACTCGCTTTTAGCTCTGTTTTTGCTTTGCTACCAACTCCAAGAGCTCTTTAGCTCTTTAGCTGTTGATTGATTGATTATTGCTGCTTTAAGGGGTAACAATTTGGATAATCGAGTACTTCAGCTTCTCAAATGTGAATGAAGAGTGAATATCTTTGGGGTCAGTTGTCAGTTTGATAATGGAAATAATCATTAGTTGCAGCCCTATTGCACACACACAGTGGAGTGCTGGAAGTGAGGGACATGAGAACTTTTTAAGTGAAGGTGTGACGATTCATCAGAGGCAGGCAGAAGAAGAAGAGCTCAGGTAAAGAAGCTAGGTAGGTGAGGAGTAAGAAGAACAAAAGGAGGAATTCGAGAGTACTTGAAGGAGATGAGGAGGCGAGGTGTAGGCGAGAGGAGGAGAGGACCTTGGTGAAGAAAAAATTGGGAAGTAAGAGAAATTACAAAGCCGCGGAGGATGAAGGGCCCTCGCGGAGCAGACGAGTAGAAGAAGAGGAGGGGAGTAATGTAAGGTGACGAGCGGGAGGAAAAAGTGGAGAGGAGCTCGCAGAGGAGGAGGATGGCTGAAGTGGAGGTGAAGAAGCGATGTGACAGCAGAGTGGCTGGAGGGGAAGCTCAGTGATGAGATGTTTTCTGTTGTATTGTTGACGTTATTGTGCCTCCGTGTGTGTGTGTGTGTGTATGTGTGACAATCACATGAAATACTTCACCCACCGGCTGGTCTTCACTTCCCACACGCTGCCACTCAAAGAAAATGAGTGGAGCAGAGGAGGGAGGGAGAGGGATGGATGGATGGATGGATGGATGGATGGAGGGAGGCAGGCAGAAGAACGGCCGGCGTGGTGACTGATTAGGGAGAAGGGGAAAGAAAAGGGGCTACCTACAATCCACAATCATTTCCTTCCATCCGCTCCTCAGCTCCTCAGCTCAGCCCGCTCCCTGCTCTCCAGTTCACGCTCTTGAGTAATTACTGCTCCTTTCTTTCAACTCCCTCTCTCTCAGAGCTGATATAAGTGCTGAAGGGCCCTTCATTAGAGAGGAAGAAAGGAGTGTGGGAGAAAAGAGCTTTGTGTGTGTGTGTGTGTGTGTGTGTGTGTGTGTGTGTGTGTGTGTGTGTGTGTGTGTGTGTGTGTGTGTGTGTGTGTGTGTGTGTGTGTGTGTGTGTGTGTGCCCATAATGCTAATAAGCGCCTGATAGGCTACAGGCGATGTCCTCTTATAATTATGGTTCCATGTAAATTTCAGTGTCTCACCCTGCCACCATTCATTCCCACGGGACAAAACACCTGTTGATTGGCCTTTCCTTCCTTCCCCGTGTATAAATGACGGATGGCGGCTCCCTGGCTGCCTCGCTGTCGCAGTTTACAGGTAAACACGGCGCCTCTCATCACCCGCGGCGGTTACGGGTCTCCACAGCAACGCCGTGACGCGCCAACCGGGAGCGAGCAGGGCGACAAACTGGAGGCAGCGGCGGCAGCTCCGGGCAGCAGCCAGCGACGGGTCCTCATCAAAGATTGTCTATTGAGATGATGACTCACTGTACAATTAAAAAAAAAAAAAAGAAATAAAATAAACTGTTTATATTTTGTCCGTTTTAATTTATGTATTATTGTTATTGCCAGTATTAATGTTTTCCACTTGTTGACACACAAAAAAAGGCGTAAACAATTGGTTGATTAATCGGTTAGTATATCAACACAAAACTAATCAGCAACTATTAATCAAATAATTGTTGAATTTTTTTAAAAGTTAAAAATCCACATGTTCCAGCCTCTCAGATGTGGATATATGCTGGTTTTCTTAGTTTTTTATGACATTAAAGTGAATATCTTTGGGTTTTGGACTATTAGTCAAACAAAACAAGACAATTTTATATGTCTATGAGGGCTTGGAGAAATTGCATTTTCTGACATAGGTATATAATAACATAACAAATCATTTGTACATTACTAGTGGAAATAATCATCAGTTGCAGTTTTCTTGAAAACATGCAAAATATGGTGCACAAACTCATCACAAAAGGAAATGTGTGGTTCTTATAGTTGATATTGACAGTTTTATATAATATGTTGAAGCGTCCATTTGTTCTGTGTGTGTGAATAAATCCAAATACATGGATGTATTAACCTGCTATATGAGGCAAAAATGAGCTGCTCTCCCCAGATTTGATGTGTGGTGATTAATTTTAACAAGTTATTCAAGAAAAGATGAAACATGTAAGCACAAAGCTTTTAGAGCCAGATTTTGACACAGGGGCCCTCTTCAACATAAAGCATTTAAGATCAGCTAATAAAGCAGGACTCACATTAAGGCCTTTATTATATTTGCTGGTGTTGTGTTTTAATTATATTTCCAAACAAATTTTTAAATTAAATTTAGCTTTTGGAGCCCCTGGGCAGTTGTCCACTGTGCCTTGTCCAGATAAATTTAGTATAGTTTAATATTTAAGTTATTGTATCTCCCATGTATTTTTGATTTTTTTAAAACTTTTTTGTGCCTCTATCTAAGAAAACAATGCTTTATAATTGAAATGATAAATTAAGTCTACAATAATATTATTCCTGTGAAAGGTAACAATAATATTCGCACCTCAGTACATTCCCACAAATCCTAAAATTTCTTCCCAGCAGACTGTTGGGCTGGAAGGAAAAGTTATCTTGCGAAAACATAGACGATCTTTGGCAACAAGTGGGCGTTCAGTTCCTCTCTCTCTCCCTCCCTCCGTGGGTCAGCGTGGGCGGCCCCGTGTGGCAGGAGAGAGCGAAACACGACACCCCGCCAGAGGAAGAGAGGAGGAGGAGGAGGGGGGGTCGAGAGAACACGAAGTGAGTGAGTGGAAAAAGAAAAAGTCTGTGCCGGAGAAAGAGAGGGGCAGAGAAAGAACAGAGTTGGCTTCGGTACTTTTGTTCCTTTTAGAAGCGCCGCTGTTTTGACTGTCGGTGAGGATGATGATGTGGAGGAGGAATCGACCATGCGACATCGTTGCAACAAACGGGATGAAATTTTAGACTCTTCGCATTCCGTTGCTCTAGTACCGACCGACGGCAGCACGACTCTTCCAAACTTCGACCTGCGCCATTCAGACCCGGGCGACTGGATTTCCCCGCAGAGGCTCGGGGCAACTTTTCGCATCAGAAGCCCCGCACTGAAAGACAAATATCCCGGCATAAAAGTTTTTGAGCAGACGTCGATGTGTCGAGATGCAAAGCTGAACCACAGGCGAAGTTAGCGGAGGGAGTTTTCAACTTAAAACCGAGCTCATAATCGGGACAGGTTCTTCCTAACAAGCCGCTTGTGAGAACAACACCGAAGGAAGGAGTGGGGTGCCGCAGCTAACTTCGCTAGCTGACTTGGCTAAAAAGCGAGCTAACTAAAGTCTAAAGTTACCAGTCGACGGGGAAAGTGACTGAAGCAGCGCACCGAAGACGACAACAAAGATGAAAACCTCGCCAGATTCGGGTAAGATGACGGTCACACATATTAACGTAAAAACTTTTCAGACGCCACTGTTGTTCTTTAAAATGAAAACAACAGCGCCTAGCTTCGGCGGCTAGCTGGTTAGCACGCTAACAAACTCCGTTCCAGGGAAAGTGTGACAAAATTATGGCGCTAGAGTGGATCCATCCGACTCTCTTGTTATTGTTTCAGCAAACCTAGAAAGTGAGTCCTACCCAACGACCACGTTGTTTTTCAGCAAGGATAAATCGTGACACAAAAGAAGGCTATTTTTAAACTTTATTTCCATGATATTTAACTATAAGCGGATATCCGAAGCAACTATGCTGAGCGATTTACAGTGAGGGCAACTGTAGAGCCCAATTTCCCGGATCAGTGGTAAGGAGTCAGGTCTGGGCCAACGTGCATTGACCCTGACTGCGATCACTTTGCATTTGAGATTTAGTCGGTACCACAGTTTCATTTAGACGAACAAAAGAATAAATTCAGTTTCTCAGACATTAACACGCCATGTAACAACTAGTGAGGAACTGCAAGGGTCAGATCCTTGTAGTGCACTCACAATATTACCGAGGCCCCAGACTTAAAGAAGAAATGTAAAGGAAAGGAGTTAGGAGAGAAAATTATAAGGAATTTTTAATTATCTTGCAGGAAGCACAATATAGAAAGGTAGTCCAAAAGAGCATTGTTAGGCAAATGGAGTAAGAAGGAAAGAGTAGGAACATATTTGAAGCCAGTTAAAGGAGAGGTTCACAATTTTTCAAGTCTGTCATAAAACAATAGTCAGGTGTCCATATGAACGCTGAAAGAGGTTTTCCTCACTGTAATCATTCCTCCTGTTCATACCGGCTATTAAAAGATCCTCTTCCAATGTGCTTTCAATGTAAGTGATGGGTGCCAAAATCCACAGTGTGTCCACACAGTCATTTTGTGCAGAAATGCATTTGAAATATTCATCTGAAGCTTATATGAGGCTTCAGCAGTCTGAGTTAGTCTTATCAAGTGGATATCTGCCACATTTACAGTCGTTTTTAGCATCAAATTCCCTCTTTGTGTTTCCTCGGACAGTGTTTCCCTGTTGAGCTGTGGTGGAAGTATAGTAACAAAAAGAGGGACTTTGGCACTAAAAAGACTGTAACGTTGAAAGATATCTACTTGATTTAGACTAATTTGGCCGGCTGAAGCTTCATATTCGCTTCAGATAAACTTTTAAATAAATATTTGCACAGAGGGAGGACTGTGGATTTTGGCCCCCATCACTTACATTGTAAGTGCATTATGAAGGGAACTTCTGATGGTCAGTAAGAACAGGAGGAATGATTACAGCAAGAAAAACATGTGTCAGTGTTCATTTGGGCTCCTGACTGTTGTTTTAAGACAGGCTTGAAAAAATGTGAACCTGTCCTTTAATTTAAAAAGGGGTGATGTGCTGCTTGCACAGGTAACATTTCTGTGCATGATAAAGGATGTAGCATTGAGTATATCAATGTGTATAGCTTATCCAGGGTTTGACACATTTAATTTAAGGAAGTGACAGAAAGAGCAAAGTACATGGCACATACATTTTTTGCATTTGATTATTTTAAGCTGAATATAAATCCCTTAATCATAGTCTACAGTGAAAGGTAGACTGTCTGTATGATTGGATAGGGAACACCACCGCCATTGCAACTGATAAGTTTGTCGACGTAGTGGTGGTTAACTCTCCCAGATAACATGCTGCCTGGATTGTTGGTGTCAAATACTAAAAATAAACCAGGACACAATTTTTTGTTTACAAAATGTGTTCTTTGTTTCCTGTAAGGCACTTTGTAACTGCTGCTCTGTTTGACATATGCAAAAATTGGATCCAAGTGGATTGGCTTACCAGTATAGTTAAAGGGAAACTTTGGTATTTTTAAATCTGGACCCTATTTTCCCATCATTTTGTGTATAAGTGACTAACGGGGAAACATTTTTTGAAAATGGTCCAGTATTGAGCGAGAGCGCTGCAGCCAGCAGCCGCAAAACACACCGCAATGTAATCCTTTGGGGCAATTGCGCCCCGTCATTGTATGTCGACTAAAAGTGCTTTCATTTTAACACGTTATGCCAAAGGACCATACAAAGAAATAAAACTTTTTTCTTTACCAAACAAGTCTTGCTCGTTCTGAAGTCCAGCGAGAGTTAAGTTGTCGAAATCAGGTAAATATTCAGCCATGACAGTGGTGGAGGGGAGAGTGCCGGGAGGATTTTGTTGTGTTGGAGTACAGAAGATGTTATCTAAAAGATGTCATGGTCAAGTCATGGCTGAATATTTAGCTGATTTCAACAACAGCTTAACTCTTGCAAGATTTCAGAGCGAGACTTCTCCTTGAATGAGACTTGGTTAGACACAATAACAAACAGACTGGATCAAGTGAAAGGTAGAGAAAAATTTCTCTGTATGGACCTTTCCATAATGTTATCGGACACTTATAATAACAATCTGAGCCTGTCAGTGGCAAAAACAAACACTTTTATTGGACGTTCATTAACGGGGCGATATTGCCCCAAAGGATTATATTGCAGCCGGTTTCATGACTGCCGGCTGCAGCACTCTTTTGTTGTTCCCATTAGTCACTTATACACAGAATGCTGGGAAAATAGGGTCCAGGTTGAAAAATACTGAAGTTTCCGTTTAACAGCTTCACCAAGCTGTTTAAGGAATTTGGATAGGTTTTAACTCAGAAATCTTAGACCCTACTATTTGAAATTCCGCTTATTTTTGGTGCCATTTTTGTTGTCAATCAAATGATTATGATTTTCCATCTGTAACTTATGATTTTCCTGATTGAAACTTATGATTCTCCTTCATTGTGTATTTCAGTGCTCTTAAACTCAATTTACTCAGAAGTGTTGTATGGTAATCTTGGGCAGGCAAAGATCCAGTACCCATAATAGAGCGTTTAACAGGGGAATGCCACACCACAACACAACATCATAATTAGAAATATGGCTTTCTGTCTTTGATCTCTATGCTGCTTGAGATAACTTTATATCACAAAGCAATTATGACATAACTTTCACACAAGCAACTTTTTTCACCAACCTTCTCATAGGTTTTTTTAAGGCACAAGGATTAAAAATATATCTCATGCTGGAGAAAAATAAACTGCTAAAATATATTTGGATAGCAGTTGTTGGCTCTTTTTGGCTTTGTGTTTAAGATTCTTATGGGCTGCAGAGTCCCAACTAGAGCTGCAACAATTAATCGATTAGTTGCCAACTATTAAATGAATCACCAACTATTTTTAATTATCATGATTCCAGCTTCTCAAATATAAATATTTTGTGGTTTCTTTAGTCTTCTGCGACAGTAAACTGAATATATTTGGACTGTTAACTGTTGGTTGAGTCAAAACAAGACAACGTCACTTTGGGATTTGGGAAACTGTTATTGACATCAATAATCAAAATAATCATTAGTTGCAGCCCTAGTCCAACATACTTGACCTACGATATGAGGGGTGAGTATAACTGTACACCATGACCCGTGAAACTAATTGTTTTGATCTTGACCATAGAGCTCATCATGCAGAGTATACTTAGCATGTGTTTGTGCATGTGCAATTATACATCCCTGATTTACACCCAATAATACACATAGAATAGTTTTTCCTTTGGTCATAAACATTCAAATAAATATTTGTAACTGTAGGCAACCCTTTCATTTTTAGGCCACCACACAGGCTAGCATGTCATTGTAGACTATTTTAGACATCTGAACATTGTGTTCTCTCCTAATGACTTCCATTATTCAGGGGATCAGATTAGCATGGTTATGCTTCACTTCCGTTTGGTTTTAAAAGTAGACCACCCTGTTTTAAACATGTGCCATCATGCAGTAGAGGATAGGTCCCTTTGTCTATTTATAAATGATTTTCTGCTTTTGTTATGCTGTTGGGCTTATATACAGCTTCAAGGAGTTCACACTGTTTGTCTGCTCAGCTTTTAAATGAATGCCAACTTGGTTTGCAAGTTTTCAGTCGTTCCTATTTTTCAGTATTTATTGCGTGATTCATACTAACTTCCCTCAGTTTCTGGGGCTTGAAATGAAGTCGTTTTTTTTTTTCACTGGTGAGTCACAACTCTAAATGAAGCTGTTTTCTGCAGTGACATCAGTATGATGTAGGTCATTTTTGTGTGACAAGTTTTTGAGACCCATACTCATATCAAGGGACTCCGTTGGGCAGCCCCGATCTGTATCCACATTACATTATACACAGAGTGAAACAGACCTTTTGTCTGTATTTCCTGTGGTGTTGGAGCCTGTTGACTGCTTTATATGTATATATATATGGGTCAACCTCCTCTCTCTTCCTATCAGGAAGTCAGCAGTCTGGCCCCACCAGCTCCAATTTTCCACTTGTGTTACTCCTTATATCAACAACGCGCCACATGTGAGACGTCACAGCTGTAGAGAGCCTGGGCCAGCACGCTTTGTTGCTCTCTATATGTGAGTGTGTTGGGATACAGTGTGTGTGTGTATAAGCACATGTGAGTGTGTGAGTGTGTGTGGAGTGAAAGGAGCCATACATGAGCAATTAGCTGGTGTTAAGTCTGGTAAGGGCAGGACTGCCGTTTGACTGTGAGGGTATTTATGTGTTTGTGAGCTTAAATGTGTGTGTACGTGTGTGCCCATATGTCTGTCACTGTGTGGCTCTATGTGACATTGATGTGGTCACAACAAAGTGAGTGTCTGACTTTTACCAGCAACACCAAATTGCCCTTGAGGAAGACCATTTGGTTGTGGGCAGTTGAGTCAGACTATTGTAATTACAGGAAGAACAACTAGACGTCTTTATGCAGATTCAAATAGCTCTAATAACACTGGTTAGACCAAAGCTAATGAACCAAGGGCTCATTTTGTTAAAATATGATGCTGTTAGTTTCCTTTGGGAAGGACTCTGTTGTGTTACTGTCTCACCACTATACTGAATTATGCTGTTGGCACCAGCAGCAGAGACAGCACAATTACACTACAAGTTGAGGCCAAGTTGTTTGTCTCAGGGAAAGTTTGAGAAGAAGGTGCTGGCAACCCATGAACAGCGATGTCGTTGTTTAGCCTCTTATGTTCTAGGACACCCCGTCTCTTTGTGACTTGGTGGAAGTGCTGTTGTGTCATATGCTGTTGTTTGTGTGGTGTTTTTGTCACTAAACATGAAAGCAAGATGGATTACTGGCTATTATAAGCTACTTTGTGCCGATGAGCCACCTTACCTTATTCTGTGTAGGCCTAATTCATATTAATGATTTCAAAGAGTAGTTTTGGGATGGCCCTTCTGTTTTCCAAAAGCATGTGTTTATCTCTCTCTTTAAAGTAGGTATAACTAAAATCACATCTTGGGTCTAATTTTTGGCTGCATCAGCCAAGCCCAATCAGATCAGGCCATAAACATGAGGATGTAGGCTGGGTTCAGGTCTCAAGAGTCACTTTTCTTACAGATACTAAATCATGACAGAATCCACTTAGGGGGAAAATGCCATAACCAAAAAACCCCTAAATGGTACAGGATGTACCTTTTCCCTGGTTTTCCTCCCATTATGTGGTTGCAGTGAGTGATTAGGTCAGTGCAAAGGTTGACCTGATGACATTCCTGATTACTACTGAGCCAAGCCTGGGCAAGCAAACCCTGGAAAAACTACTGCAGAGTGACGTCCGCATTTCTCTGGTGTGTTGTCAAGTGGTGGCCCAGGTCAGTGTTGCTATGATCATCTCCTGATGCTACGGCAGGCCCCTTTTCCTGGAAGTGTGTATGTACAGTGGCTTTGGTGACCCACACAAAGCTGAGAGAATAGACAACAGGTTGCACGAGCTGGGGCATGCTGGCCAAACAAACACCAGGGCCTCACGCTCAGGAAAGCCTGACGGTCAGCCTGGGAGTTGAGTGTTGATAGACATCCGTGCCTGCAGCTTTACTCATTTAAAAAAAATCTAGAGGATCCATTTTGTAAAAGTGGTCTAATTATATCAACAAGCGAGTTACATGGCCAGCAGCCGTCCTTCAAAAAGCAGATTCAACTGGGAGTTATTCATCATTTTGTGCTTGTGGGTGCTAGTGTGAGGTGACATGTTTTATTTAGAGACACACAAACATCTTAAAGCTTCATGCCAGGTTTTTCATTTTGTCTTATTTTATTTATTATGTTTTCGGGTTGTCCGTCCGATTCTTGTGAATGCGATATCTCAGTAACGCCTTGAGGAAATTTCTTCAGATTTGGCACAAACGTCCACTTGGACTTAAGAATGAACTGAGTAGAATTTGGCAGTCAGGGTCACTGTGACCTCACAAAACACGTTTTTGAACATAACTCAAGAATTCATACGCTAATTATGATAACCTTTTACACAAATGTCTAATAGGATAAAATGATTTTGACATTTTATATCCAAATAGTGAAGTAAAAGTGAAGACAGCATGTTTCTCACTGGAAATTATTCACTGGAAACACACATGTCAATATAGTAAACTTCCATTTCGCCAGAAAATACACTTAATACCTTTTATTAAATTCCTTCAAAGTCTTCACTACAATTATGAGTTTACAAGGATGTAAACTGCAACTTCACTGCTTGGCGGAGATATACAACCGCAAGGCACTATTTCTAGTTTCATTTTATTTCGTTTCTGAGGCTGTTTATTGTTCTGTTTTGTTTTATATACATCTACATATTTTTTATACTTATTTTGTATTGTCCCTTCTTCCTTTGGCATTCTGGTAAACAGACTTTTAAACAGAATTTTTTTTACTCCTATTCCCCTAATTTTAAAGAATAATAGATAAATAGATAGAAGAATACTTTGTTTTGTCATTGTACAGGAACATAACATGGCTTTTGAAATTTTAAGTGCCTTGCCTAAGGGCACTATGTTGGTTGTTGTGTAGCAGCTCAGATAACAAGCGCGCAATCCTCTTGTACTGTGATATAATTAGGAATCATCAGTTTGTAATGTTGCCCTACAAGTTATTTTTGATGGAGTGTGTACACACTTTACATCTACCTGCTTCATCTGCTTCTACTGCAGTAAGTTTTCTTCTATACTTCCCAGGAAGACTTTTAACAGCATCCATAGACCCAGCTTGAACTTGTAAAATTCAGCTGTGGGCTATACATGCAGGTGGAAAAGCAATAACAATAGAGTTTTTCTGGTGGAGTACAGGGTCTGAAATTAACAAGCGCCAAATGTGGGTAGATCTTCCGTTTGGGGAGTAAATCTCGGAAGGCTATCTGCCACATGGCGGGTAAAAACGGGCGTGCTGCTGCAGGCAGCTCATGCTGCAGCTTCTGTCCTCTGCTGTCTGTGTTGGTGTTTCACGGCGGGCGGGGCTGACCTCCTATACACACACACACACAGGAGCGCCAGCCACAGACCGTCTTGAGCTCTCCTACGTTCACAGCAGTTTACTGTACGAGACATCAACCAATCCGCTAAATTGTCACTTGCCGCCGTTCTGCTGCTAGCTACCATTAGGCTAATTAAATAGCTATTATGTAGCGATATTTTGGGAGTGAGCCAACCATTAAATGAAAACCCACCAACAAAAAGGAGGACAAAGCACATAAAAGAAAAAAGTTTTGTTAGAAATGGCTTAGAGATAACAGTTTCAAGTTTTATGATGCTGAGGCTGTGATGAGTTGTTCTGTGTGTCGCCAGTATGCCAAAGACAAAAACAGAAACAACTCATTTGTTATCGGAAACCAAACGATGAAGCTGGAGAACATTTGTAGCCATGAACACAGCAAGTGTCAGTGCGTGTGCATGTATGTGTGTGAATGGCGGTACAACCTAAGGTCTGATACACTGTGAGATCTCCTTATGGTCCAGCTGTCCTCTCCAGAGATCAGGGAGTATGATCCCACAGAAGCTGTGATGCTGTGGCACAAGGACAGGAGCAAGAGGCCAGACCTGGGTGCCAGGTTAGCTTGTCAGCCAGGACGCTAGCTGTAGGAGGCTTGCGCGAGGCTCCGTAGAGTCCCACGAGTGAGAACCCAGCGCACGGTGGGCAGGATCCTGCGGAGCCTCTGGACCAGACCAGGGGAGCTGCCGAACATTCAATACACACGCATTGAAGGGTAAAACAAAAAGGGCCTAGCCTCATGGAAAAAAAGAAAAAACATGAACATAGCGCAATTGCTTGCCATCCACCGTCGTTGGCTTGTCTATAGCATGCGACAGCCTGTCGTTGAGGCTACTGAAATGGTTCAATGATGAATTTGTGTCTGCACGGGTGTTGACCATCTGCATAAAGCGCTGAGTTTAGAAAAAATCCTCTGCTCTATGATTGAGAGGCTGACTTCAAAAGCTGAGATTTATGTTGATGTTTTAAATTTCATCGTCTGATTCTATTCTTATTGTATTGGAGTTTTCTTGAAGTGACGTCACACTGTCTACATTTGGCCTGTTACTCATGAATAACGTTTCTCAAAGAGCAGAAATGCAAACCTGGCATAGACAAAGTGCAGGTTACTTCTTTGTTTGTGCGCTGTCATTTGTAAAGTATGTGAAGCACCACCTTTTAGTCCAAATGGCTCATCATCTAAAATGTCTTTGTCAGGCAGTCTGTTTGCTTTAGTAATCTGTAAGTATTTATGATTGAGTGAATCTGTGTTGACAGTCAACCCCCATCAGGGCAGATGAAAGGACAGAGCAGGTCAAGTGGAACCGACGACTCGCTTCACTGAGCAGATAAGGAAGGCTTTTGCAGAAGGACAGATATCTCTGAAACACCTGACAGGATACTTGGTTTCCGGCTTCAGTGTTGTTGGGTCACATGCTTACGAATCCCTTTTGCATGAACTTGCCCTCTTATGTCATTTAATCAATGTTAATAGCTAGTTTCTATACAAAATTGAGATATATTCAGAATATTTATCACGATGTTCATGTGAATAAAGCTCTGTCCTGCAGCATTTACCCATCAGACTAATAGATTTATCAAGTAGCCCTCTTAGGTGAGCTTTATTAAGCCTTTCTTCATCAAAAAATGCAGACGCTATTTCTCACAGCATTTGCCCTTGGAGTTCTTTTGGAGGTTTTTGTATAAACCTCAGGCTTAGAGATACACAAGGTGTAGAGGTAGGATTGTGCTTTGTCTCTGGCTGTTTTGGCTGGAGTCATCCTAACTGAAAAGAGGTGCGGAGAGTTGTGCTGTGTGTTATGGCTATAATCTGTGGTTCGTGGAGAATGAGAGGGAGGGAGGGTTCCCTGGTTGGTTTGGCTTCTACCAAGATGTGAATCTGCCTTGTACACACTGCAGAAAGGATAAGGGGACAGACTAGGTGTGGTCCTGTATGGCTCTGTATAATACTGCCTGCATTACCACTGCCAGGGCTAAAGCAGTCACAGTCAAGTTGCTGTCAGAGCAAAAAAAATACCCCCAAAATGCCATATGTTTTTGAGGTTGTCTGTTTTGAGCTAAGAGGATGTTGCCTGCCAGGTTATGTTCTGGCAATTAGAGAACCCCATGGTGGCAACATCTAGGTTATAATGTTTTTTTAACTTTGAAATGGGAGCATTGAAACACATTCAAATCCAGCTGTGGCATTTGTTGGCAATGTGAAACCAGTGGAAAGTCTTCAGCAAGGAAAAAAAATCTCAGCTAATTCAGAAACCAGTTGTAAAATGATGCAAAATAAATTGGATACATTTTCTCAAAAGTGACCACCTCAAGAGCCACTGAGGGGAAAACCCTGCCAACAGGTTGCAGAGAAAAAAAGAGCACAGTTTGGTTTTGTGGTTGTTTGGACTGGGTTGATCCAACCCAGACTTTTCCTGCCCATACACTTGTTGGCATTACACCTGCATTTTTAGCCCACACTGCTTGATTAAAAATGTGAAATATCCAGCTTTTAGAAATGCCAAGCAAATTTTTTAATATCCCTTCCTTGGTAAATATTTCTAACATTGGTTTATTTCGCAAATATGATCCTAGTTACTTTTGTAAATACTCATTTCTATACAAACCCCATTCTGTTGCATATTTTGCTCTTTAAACCACCCTGAAAAGGCAGGGGACAGTCTAGCTAAGAACATTCTTGAATCCAAACTGTCTGAATATACTGGTATTAAAGCTTTAACAGACATTCAGCAGAAATGTGTGAATGTCACTGATTTTCAGTGATTTCTGAGCACCACAAAACTAGTTGCACTTTGTACATTTGCCTGGCAGGTATATTATAAACCACTCATCAAATTGCTTGAGTTTATGAGATAAACAAGTCTCCTCTGGGTATTAATGTTTTATTAAATTTATGAAAATACGTCAAACTGTTAGTTTGGGATCATCCTTGGCTAGAATAAATATAGTGACAGTATAATTACAGTCTTCTACATCTCGTTGCCAAATTGCTTCAGCAGTGTTTGGCTCTGTCGTTTTTCCCCAGACCAAAAACCACCTGCTGAACAACAGTCTCCTTAACTCATTTCCCAAACGTGTAATAAAATGTCCATTGTGTAGCTACCACAGCCATGTAATAAAATGTGTTTCATCAATACAGAGTTTCAAAACGACCTCCAGACAAAAAGTCCAAATCTACTGTTTGGAAAAAAGCATATGGAGTACATCTTTGGTGATGTTAGCAAACTTACAGTCAAAGTGGCAAAGTATCAGCGTTAACGTACGTTAGCTTACCGCCATTAATGAATAGAAATCTGTTTAATGTGGGTCGGTGACGTTTCGTAGATACATAAACTGCTTAAAAAGGTAGATTTTGGTGCGGATACTGATGCAACAAATCAGATCGGTGCATCCCTACAGCAGAATCTTAGAGCCTTGATCCTTTTGATCCATCACATGCAGCATCACTATGAGATGCTGCAAATAATTTAAAGGTGACTGATGTAATATTTGGAGTAAATGAAGTCAAACAATGGAAGTTGTTGTCTTCAGAGTCTGTGGAGGGGAAAAAAGAGAAAGTGATGGATTCAGCAGACCACAGTCTTTCTTGTCTGTTCTGTGTGCTCCAGTCATTGGTCTGTTGGGAACCTTGTGGGTTTCTCTCTCTCCCATGGCTGTCACAACGTGTTCCAGGCCTCTGCGGCTATCTATTTGTTTACATGTGACTGTGTGTGAGGGTGTTTCAAAACTAAAATACATGAAGTTTGTGCTAGCTGAAGGTTAATTACCTAAAAATCTTCTTCACACCCCGAACCACACAAATGCGTACAGTCGGCATACTTACTCACACCCTCTCCTTTTCTCACACACCTTTTCACACATCCACAAGCAGAAAAGTTCAGTGAAGCCTTTTCTACCCTTATCAAACATACACACTTGGACTTTTTTTCCATCTCCTGCTCACATTTGCACACACACACTCTAATACAAAGATGACAGGCTACAGCACACATCTCACCTTCACATATTAAAGCAGGGAAGAGTCGATGAAGAGGAGAAGGAGATATTTGAAGTACCTGAGGAGGTTACAGGCTACCACATAATTGTGAAATCTGTTTCAACCAGCCAGCCACATGACATTGTTGACCAGGTCCAGATGACTGTGTCCTTTTTGGTGATCACCAAGTCTGTACATGACTTAAAACAAAAAAGTTGCCGATTAATTTTCTGTTGATCAACTATTTGATTAATCGACTAATCATTTCAGCTCTTCAAGCAATGAGAAGGCCTTTAAGCAGCTGTAGAAACTGTGCTTCAAAGGCAGAACATAAACTGCTTTTGTGATAAGGGTGGCACCATTTGATCAAGACAGCACCATCCAAAGGTCATAATGTTAAGTTTTCTCCTTTTCTGTCCTTTCTTTATCACACAAACTCTGCTAATGTTCTATATAATAAAATAAGTTAAAAGCTAAATTCTTGGCATTTAGAAAGGTTTACATATATATATATATGTGTGTGTGTCCTTGGATGACATAGTGAATAAGCTCACTGAAACAAATGATCTAAATCAGAATAAATGCTGAATCATTAACCAATGAATAAGAGTATCACTTAACATGTTGAATTTATTAAGTTGAAAGAGCTCTCTGCCCTCGTTCATTTGTTAATTCATATGAAGTAGATTTGTGACCCATTTGGTATCCCTATTGGTTGTTTGAAATCCCCGGGCCAATGGCAGTGATGAATGAGTTGGGTTTCTGTTTTATTGAAACGTGAAAGTCAGTCAATCCCTCAGACACTCACTCATCTCGCCCACTCACTGACACACACACACACACACACCATGCACACTTTATTAGGGGGCCTGGACCCCCCACATGCCATGAAAATGGGTGATGTCTGTCTTGCATTAACACACACACACACACACACACACACACACAGACACACTCTTTTAATTTTCTCACTACAACTAGCGAGCGTGGCGGGCTCATTTGGGCTGCCATCTCCCTGCGGTGACGCCGTCGTGCCTCTGTCTTTAATGTTTTTACACAGGGAGCGAGCCACTCAGTCTAGAGACTGGAAGATCCAGCTTTAATGCAATAGAGTGAGGAATTAAGACTGCGGTGGTTCTGCCAATGAGGAAAGGCTGACGAACGCTCCCAGACATCACACTTGTAGAAAGTCCCTTTGCTGGCTGTTTTATATTGTAAGAATTTTACAGACAAACTCATCCAGAGTTAGTTGCAGTCACTGTTAGGGTTGGGTCAGTTTCCGGTTTTGCCGGTCTGGTCCGGTCCAATGTACAAGCTTAAAGTCCATGTAAAGAATATTCTGAGATTTGTATCTAAACACATTATACATGTTAGAAAATAATTTCTGAAAACATGTGAAAAGACTAAGAACTATATAGCACTGAATTGTGGAAGTAAAGCTGTTTTTCACCATTTCTGTGTTCATGATTTGTTTAGTGGGCCTGAAATGGCTGCATCATGATGTCGAGGGGTGACTAGCGTGACCCACCTATATAAGAACTAAATTCCTTAGCATCAGCTGGGTGTGGACGGTGGCTAGCAGCTAGTTAGCATGGCTAGCATTGTTAGCACAGCCTTGCCGTGCCGTGCACACCACACCCTAGCACAAGAAGACAAGTTAAATGGTGGTTGTGAGAAATAAAAACACGATGTGTCACTCTCTTGTCCTGACTGTGGTGCCGCTACACTCTCATTCGTGTGCTCTCATTATGTTCCACTTAGGAGCGGCTGAGTCACGTGCTACACCTTGTGGTAAAATTCGGTATTACCGGTCCGGTATTTGGCTTAATATCAAACCAGTTTGAAAATTTCTACATTGGCCCAACCATGGTCACTGTAATCGTAGTATAAGCTACAAGTTGTAGATCAACAACATTATGAGCCAACACCATCAAATAGCATGCAGTGAAGAGTGTGGGAGTGTACAAAGTGTCCCTGACGGCTCATGTTCAGGTGTAGTATGA
This sequence comes from Scomberomorus guttatus, assembly GCA_038419695.1. NCBI lineage: Eukaryota > Metazoa > Chordata > Actinopteri > Scombriformes > Scombridae > Scomberomorus > Scomberomorus guttatus. The sequence goes on from CM076461.1 coordinate 5,602,209, forward strand.
GGTAAACTGGTTTGGTTTTCCTCCATTTTGAGCCTTTAAGTTGATCTAATCAGCAACAGTTCCCACAGAGAGTTAGTGAAGATACGGGAAGAGGATTAGCATGTGAAGTTAATATTTTGTCTACTCCGTGTATACTACACCTATTGAATGTCTGTCCATCCTGAAAAATGGATTCCTCCTTTGTGTTCCTCGCATATTTTTTGAGTCTTTTCTTACCTGAATTTGGTCGACAGTAGATAAAAAAAAAAACTCGTCTTGATTTCAGTTAGCAAGTTCTCATAGCCAAGAGTGTAGTGTGAAACTTTATCCAGAAGAAAAAGCTAGAGGACAGGTAGCTTCTTGGAATCCAGGCGATAATCAGTGCACAAATATGCACATTCCTACCTGATATTTGCTCCTGACAAGTTCTGGTAATATAAGTAGGTACTGTATGTGGTTACTCTCTGCCTGCTCTGATGCAAGTTTTATGACTTCAAGATTTTGTTTAGATACAGTTTAGATTACAATTTGTGTCGAATGAAAATACAGAAAGGTTGTTGAAATTTTTTTTGTTTGTTTGTGTTGTTGATCACAGTCACATCCCTAAGCTGAACCTCTAGCATGTTGAGCTGGTTGTCCTACTAGTTTTAGGGTTTTCCCTACCATTATAAGACTTAGGCACAGCGCCGAAGTGTTTTTCACAGTACCAAAGCTGAAAGTTAAGAAAAAAACTATGCTGAGTTCTCTATGAAGTTTTCCTGTCATTTATGGTCACGCTAGCTTCTCTGTCCTCTCCTCTGCTCTCTGTGTTTGACTGAGGGCGTGGCTCAACTCCTCCACACACACACACACGCTAGGGGTGTAACAGTATGTGTATTCATCCCGAACCATCACGGTACAGACGTTACGGTTTGGTGCATGAAGTCGTACGAAGAATACGCTCAGTGGCCCAAACAATTACTGTCAAAATAGTTTAATAACCCACTTAGTCCGATGTGCGGAACAATCATTCTAGAGCACGAGTTCCGGTTTTGGCAGCGCACCACTTAGCTATAGGATACTCATAAGTGTATGCTAGCCAGCTTAGCCAAGGGAGCCTGGTTAACCTGCAGTGAGGCCGCAGTGGAGACAGTAAACCAGATGAAGTGAAAGATAATGTTTTACTCGAGTTGATGACAACTACACTTGTTACTGTAAGTGCAATAAAACCTTTGCGAGTAAAAAGCCATGTAAAAAAGTGATATTTCACCTACTTTGTCCGCAGTCTCCTGGTTGTTTTACGTAGCCGCAGTGCGCTTGTTTTGTTAAGCTAATAGGGAATTGTTATGAACAAGCTGAAACAAAAGCTGCCTGTTTATCTCAGTTTGCCACAAATTTTCAAAATCTTGTAAACTTAATTAAAAAAAAAAAACCCAATTATTCAGTAATGAAAAGGACCCAGTAAGAGTATGAACCGGACTGATAAGGGTATGGATAAGATAAAGATAAAATCCTAACATACCCATCCCTACAGCTGGTTAGTGGCTATGCCCTGACTTTAAGAGGAAGAGCAAATTGCAGTTCAAATCCCTTCACTATGAACTATAACCAGTGTTATTTTGTGATTATTATTTTTTATGGCGCACAATGCGATCACTCACAAAAATGTGAAGGATTACTTCAGGACATTGCGCTTACGTCATCAGCGAGCATATTTGTTTCACTTTTTTTCTTGCTCATGTCTGAGTGTAATGTGAAAAACTACAACCTGTGTGTTTTTTTTTTAAAATATTGTAATCATAATAGTCTAAAATTATGTGAAAATGCATAGTTTTTAGTCAAATAACATCAAATTTTCTTGGGGGAGGACCCCCAAACCTCACGACCACACGTCCCCGTCCCCCCCCCCCCCCCAACACCGCAACCACAGCACCTAAGCCCTCCAGAAACCTAGGGAAAACCCTGTAGTTGTAATCAACAGTGGAGCCTCTTTGTCTGTGTGGAAAGATGCTGAAAGGAAAGCGGCATTATGGGAAAGAGAGAGGGGGGAGGTGAAAGGAGGAGATGAAATTTGATTGGCAGGGAGTACAAGAATGAGTCACTCATCCAACTCCCTGGATTTGGAGCTACGGGCCTATTCTAGGCTGTGGTGACATGCGTGTGCGTGTGTGTGTGTCTGTGTGTGTGTGATTGTGGTTGTGTTCGTGTACGCGTGCACACTAGTGTTCACATGGCTCAATCCAACAACTGAAGTCACCAAATTTTCGTTGTTGGCCTACCCAACGTGTGTGTATGTGTGTGTGTGTGTGTTGGAGGAAAATGAAAGTAGTCTGGCGACCAAACCACAACACAGAAGCCAGATTTAAATGCAGATATTTATCTTCTCTCTCCCCACTCTGAGGTCCCCTCTACAACACCGCCACTCTGCAAATCACTTCAGTTCCATTGTGGGCCCCTATCAGGTTCTGACTTCACTTATAAGTTGTGTTTGTATGGATTATTTTCCATTAATAGTCAGCATAACAGTCCAATAGGCAGTGAAGTTTGGTTATGGATTGCTAAATTCAGGGCATTGTGCCTGTCAGAACTGTTCTTTCTCATTATTTACAGTGGTGGAAGTACAGTACACCTTATCTGATTATGTAATTTAGTCCCCATGTAAATGCTTCTGTGGGAAAAGCCATTGAGATTGATTAAATCTATTTCCCTCAGTGAAAAGGGATTTGCTTCGGTTTGTGGTTATGTTTCCTCTTCCCCAGATGTATTGGTCTTTATCAGTTTTCTTTCTGTGAACAGTGGGGTTCCTTTCTCCCCAAACAAAGGTTTCAGCATCTCGCTTGATGGACACCTCAGGAGGGGTAGCACATCCTCTTACAGTGGATGAATCAAGGCTTTCCGGTTAAAGGATGGTCTCCTTGTTCATTCTGCCAGCCGGCTGCTCAGTTTGATGTTATTAATCAGCAAAGCAGCTGCCTGACTGTCGAGCTTGCTGGTTTGTTGGGCTTAACATTGGTTGACTTCACTCTGCAGGGTGTCAGCTGGCTTTATTTCCTGCAGACAGACAATGTATCATAAACATATAAGAGTTAGGTGTGTGTTTGTGAGCGCACATGCATATGTACGTCAGTGTGTGTTGCTGTGCAACAGACCGACCGCATAAGTTCTGCCTCAGTGCACCTCTGCATAGAGACAATAGTCATCTCACTTTTCTCCTGTCTCTCATTCAGTGTGTCTCACACACTTCACACGTGCACACAAACATACACACAGTTCCTTCCAAATTCCATCCAGACTCTAGGAAGTAAGCTCAAGATCTCCAGTGAGGCAGTCAGGTAGCCAGGAGCTCATTATAGCTGAATGTTTTACAGGGTTGTCATTTTCTGGAAGGAGAGCATGCTCAGACACGTTTCAAAGCATGTGTATATTCATGTATGTGGTCTTCCTCTCTGGAAATATAGACCCGTAGCTGATAAGGCTCCGACCTTGGCTTCTTTTGAGCAGGCGCAGCAGATTAGGAGACAGAAGGTTGAGTTCTGAGCTCATCAGTGATGTGATTGTTTAGGATTTTGTTTCTCATTAACACAAAAGTGATAATCCTTTCCTGTGAAGATTGCTTGCTTTCCTTAATCTAATCTATTCAGCCTTCTTGTCTTCCCACTGGGGGCCACCAACACTTTAATGATATGTTTTAATGATATTTTCAGTGCATGCATTAAATGACATGAGCAGGTGACCACAGTAACATGATTTTGACATCCTTAAATCAACTGTTTAAGGCCTGAGAGGTCTGCTGATTGCACCAGGAGCTTCCCCTCCATATCAGAGTATAATAACTGACTCTTAAATGCGCACACACACAAACACACACTCAAAGCCATGGCTGGCTTAATCACAGTCTTGGCTGCCTCCAATGTGCTGCAGAATTCTCCAGGACGCGACAGGTTTCTGTCTGGCAGGGTTCAGGCGTCCGCCGTGTCACAGATTAGAGTAGTTTAGCTGTCTCAGTTGTAGCAGAGATGGTTTATACACTTAAAGGCTTCGCTCTGCAGTCCAAGGCTTTACTGCTGATGCCAACAGTCAAACTCCCTTCTTTCTGCTGTGTCTTAACTCCTTTTTTTAGCAGACTTCAGAACACAGCAATGCAGCTGTTTGTGCTCTTAAACTGCTCATCGAAAATGGTGAGGCTTTGTTTAGTTTGGATTGCTCATATCTACGGGAAGCATCATTCACAGCACAAGCTATTTGGAAGATGGATTTCTGAGCACTGAAAAGAAAAGTAACCACATCATCCCCAGGGGAACCAGTGTGCTGATTTAAGCCATACAATTCCACTTCATTGATGGCTACTTAAAGCCAGAGTGTCGGTGTTACAAAATCTGCCAACAAGCCTGGCATTATTTATCATTATCAGCACAAATGTAAGTCATTAATAACAAATCTTCTCCTGGCAGTTTAGCTAATACAAAATGGAGTATCTGGCCTCTAGTCTCACCACTTGACCACCGCAGCAGTTTGTAGACTTGTGCTTTTTAAACTTTACTTAATAAGCTTGACTGGACTCCCACTGAGTGAATTTGTGCATTATACCCACTGTTAAAACGGACATATTTAATCTTGATCTTGTCTTTTTTTTTGTAGCCTTTATCTCCTGTTGGTGTTTGAGCAGCGTTTGTTCCTGTTCCTGTCCTTATACACTTCTCAGTTCCTCCAGTGAAACCACACAAAACACATTTTTCTCTTGTCATTCATTCGCTGTCATTCTCTCTTTCCCTTTGGCCCCATAGTGCTGTGTCAGTCTCTTTGTTCCTTGGTTGGGAAATGAACATGCAAACACACATTTTGTCATGCCTCTACCCCTGTCTAAGAATTATTGTTTTGGGTTTTTTTTGTAGCAAGACACTTATTTCTGTCTGTATCCTTCTCTCTTCATCTCTCCTCCCTCCCTGGCACTGACCCTGTCTCCCCTCCTTCCTCTTCCACTCTGTCTCTGTCAGTCTGTTCATCTGTCTTTCTTTCTGTAAACCTTATGTAACGGAGAGATCATGTGAGAACCGAGGTGAGGGTTCACGCCGTGCACCTGCGGACGGCCATCCTCCTTTCCCTTTGATCTCCGCAGGATTGTGTTTCTTTTTCTCCTTCTACCCTTCTCTTCCACTTATCTTCCTCCTGCTCTTCCCTACCTTTCCACCTGATTTCCTCCCCGTCCCGTCTGTTTCTCTGACTCCTCCCTGGCTTTAAGCCACTGGCTCCTCGAATCTAAACTCCATCCTTTAAGGGTAATTATGAGATCAGCTCAGAGAGGAGCATAAGGTTTTTAAACAGTAGTTTGAGGCTCAGGTCTCTTCAATAAGGCAGTGTTAGACTGTCTGTTGTGATCCCAGTGTTGTACCCAGGTCGTTTACGAAGTAAGGCAAAAATGGAAACCCAGACAACCAGATTGATCATTAGTCCATCGTCTTAAACTTTTGTCCATCACCTTAAACTTTTAGATTGTATATATTGCAGGATTTAAATGAAACCATGAGTGAAAAATGTATTTATGTCTGGCAAATTTTGTGTCCTTGAAAACCACCAAACACATTTTTTAATTCAGTGTTCAAGTGAGGTTGGAAACCCTGACTGGAGTTTTTTTTTTTCTTTCTTTTTTTCTTTTTCCATTTGTGTTTTATTTGCACGTTTTTCTCCAGACTTTAACTTTCTGCACATGCCAGTACTGTTTACGCCCAACGGAGATTCCCCTTTTCCTGCTCTGTACCCATTTATTTCCTGCCTTTCTGTATTGCCTGATCCCATTTCTGATAACCACCATCCAGATTTCAGTAGTCAGCCAGCCCTCAACCATTTAGCAATGGCCTGTTACCTCTATGCATCGGTCACAGTGCCCCTGAATCATTACCCTGCGGACAGACAGAGACCGACCTTTCCAATGGCTAAATATAGACCCACCAAAGAATAGGAGGAAGGGAGGGAAAAATAAACGGGGGGATAGATGGATAGAGGGAACAGCGTGTTAAAGAAACTTGTTGGGGAGAGTGAGAGACGTAGAGGAGGTGGGCCATTTGTGTTTAGTCTCAGCGGCTGCAGGCCTTCTGGACAATACCCCAGTGATGGCTATCGGTTATTAAGAGCACTATTCCAACTGTGGTGACGTCAGAGTCCCTAAGAAAAGCAGACCTGCGTGTTAAACCCCCTCACCCACTGGCTGCTGCTGCACAGATCCTGTGTTTCTTTTGGAAGGGAGAACGCAGGTGGCTTGGGACTGCAGGCTAATAGTATAATGAGTTTTTCTACCCTGTACTTTGCTATATATAGAATCCAGTGAGGCCTGAAATGGTGTGTTTCACCTCTGCCTGACAATCAGAAATTCTTCCTGTCTGGAGTAGAGCTTGCCAGATAGTACAAAGGCATTTGTGTTCGTTTGTCTACTTCAGTTTTCCCTGACTCGTAGCTCCTCATCCAGACCTGTTGTGCTGCTGGCCAGTGTCCATAGACTAAAGCCGTTTTCTCATATGAACCTCGCACAATGTCCGCAGAATCAGGTCTGGACATTGTCCGGAGTTGCCCTTTCACACATGTAGCGCACAACAGGAGATTGTCCGTGTCAGATGTGTTCTCACCTACTGGAAATACTCCGTTTGGTTTAGGCGAGGGGTGGCGCCTGGGTAGAGCGTGCAGGAGGCAGGACATGATGCAAAAAGTATGCTGCGGTTGTAATTCGGCATTTTTAAGCATTTAACCAGGAATAAAACCACTTTTATTTTACGAGAAGTCACAGGAAGTCCTCTCTCCCATTAGCACTAGCTTCACGGCGGAGCATTCAGGCCCAGTCAAAACAATGCAGCTTAGCTGGCCTGCTGCGTTTATCCAGCACTAGCTGCATGATAGAAACGTCATCAACACGCCCACTCGCTCACTGTGAATTCTCCGGATAGTGAGCTGCTGTATTCACATATGGTCACAATCGGACATGACACAGACTTTGTACTAGGGAGCTGGAAGGGTAAAGTCCCGTTTAATGTCCAGTCCAACTGATTTGGACATTTGCGTTCTCACATACAGCTCCTCAGGCTAATTTCCAGATAACTTCAAGGTTGCAGTGCATGTGTGAAAGAGGCTTAATTTGAAATAGCTGTAAAACAAGCAGTATAATGTAGCTGCACGTTGATCAGCACTAACACTTGACTGGGTGCTGATAAGTTGTAGCCTCTGTCCGACAAGCACTGTAATCTGTAAAAACTCGGCCAGTTTTACATGTTGGCACCATGTTTGAAAAGGACACCATTTAGTTTTTCCATAAAAGCAAAGCTTCTATTTACGACTTCGTAATACTTACATTTTGGATATTTCCCAAAAAGGAGAAGTAAGTATCTATAGTAGCTACAGAGACATGAAGTCAGGAATAGTGCTGCACTGATTAATCAATTAATTAGCCAACTATTTTGATAATCGATTAATCGTTTTAATTTATTTTTTAAGAAAATTCTCAAATGTGTCATGTCTTCTATGACAGTAAACTGAATATCTTTGGGTTGTGGACAAAACAAGACATTTGAAGTCGTCCCCTTGTGCTTTGGAAAACCGTGGTCGACATTTTTCACCATTTTATGTACCAAACCACGATTAATCGAGAAAATAATCGACAGATTAATCGATAATGAAAATAATCGTTAGTTGCAGCCCTACTCAGGAATATCAGAAATTTCATGTCTGAAACTTGACTACAGGAGGATTTCCTCTTCCTCCTCCAAAACAATTGGCTATAGACAGTGACATGCAGGAGCTGCTTGTTGTGTAAACATATAAAACATATAAAATATAAGCTGAGCTATGCAACAACATTTGTTTCTTCCTCCTCTCCCACTCGCTCATGCTCTCTGTCTCTGCTATTCACTATCAGTTAATCTCTGTTTTTACTCGCGTTACATTAACCACCAGCTGTAACAGATGCACCTCCAACTGGACCCTCAGTTGTTCATCTGTCAGAATGCCACATTATCAGCTGTGCTGTCTGACTTTCTGGTCTCTCTTGCTGAATGTGAATGAATGGGCATCGTCTGTCTTTAGAAAAAAAATGTAATTTATTTTAGCCATGTATTGATCTGAGTGGTTTTGAAAACTTACTCATCCAGTGCTTTTGGGACAGGGCAGCTTGTCCTTTCCGTTGTAAACACAGTGTGACAGTGAAGCCAGCGCTGTGGCGAGAGGTCTCCGCTGGTCAGGCAGCCTTAAACAGATCACACCCTCACACTGCAGCTCACTGGATCAGTGCCTAAACTCTAAAGTCTTTTGGCAAGTTTCTGTAATTGAATCATATTTTGTCTTGTTTGTCGTGACTCGGCCATTTATTTTTAGAGCTAAAAGCTTTTGTTGCTAGGAGACTGTGTCTTAGGAGAGGCAGAGCGAGGGAGGGACAAAATGAAAGAAAAAGAGAAAAGACAGAAAGAAAGAGATGGCAGTGGTGTTGAGGGGGAGAAAGGCGGAATCTGTGAAAGCTGAACGACAAACGAACAAGCTATGAGTCAGCAGGGACATCTGCAACACACACACACACACACACATGCGGTGGGCATGGTTGCTATTCCTGTGTTCTTTGTCTGTGTGCTCTATGCACCCACGCATGAACCCACTTACCTCTCCCCACTAACCTGTGTTGTGTGTCTCTGTACTTCCTGTGTGTGTGAGAGAGATATTAGCTCGCCCACTTTGATTTAATCCGCTCCTGCTGTGTGTTGTATGTGTCGGCTCATGTCTGTGCATGTGGAAGCGTACTGCATGTACAGTGTACCCCATTTTACAGCAGTGTGTTGTGTCTGTGTCACAACGCCTAACCTGTCCCCAGTGACAAGAACCTTATTGTCTGGTGCATGAATCATATGCTCGTACCCCATTAGTAATCTGCCTTCAAATGGCTATTATCAACTATCACAGCCAGCTTGTCTGTCTTCTGGCTCCCTCTCCAAGCACTGTAGGAGACCAGATAGCAGCATGTGGTTTATTAGTCATCAGCGGGTCTGTTTTTCAGGATACTTTTTTTTCTTTTTTAAGATTCCTTTTGTAAGATTTGTGAGTGTGTTATGTGCCACCTTCAGATAAAAGAAGTTGTGAAAACTAAAGAGCCACCATATTTGCAAATTTGGAGAGTGAAAGTCACACATTACTTTCTTTTGTCAGGCGATTTTTTTTTTTTATTTTTCCTCCTTTTTTATAAGAAATTCCTATGTTCGCAGAAGACATGAAATACAAAGAGACACATCACACTCCTCACTAGTCACATTTAGCTCATTCATTTTAAATATAAAGTCCCAATGTGTGAACAAGCCTACAGTGTCCGTTCATTGACATACAAGCGTTACTCAGCACATACACACTGTTTGTAAATGAAGTACAAAATATGTTCATCTAAAACACATATTCAGCTTCTTTATGTACTTGTAATGTCAATCAGTTTGAAATCGGAGGCTAATAAAAAGGGTTACAGATTGAACCTTTAAGTATTCTTATCTCTAAAATATTCCCTTGAATTGCAAATGGATAGAAATGTAGGAAAAGAAACAATACAACACTGCCCTACCAGAATGCTTGCAAGATCTGGTGTCTAATAGACACCAAAACGTTGCAGCTCGAAGCTGTTAAATCTATCCTAAAGGGGATAGTGGATTCCAGTTACTCAACTGGTGTGTGTCTCCATTATTTAGCTAGACACTGATCACAGGGGAGCTTGCAGCAATGTCAGAGGCAACATGCCTCTGCAGTTCTCGCTTGCTAAAATAAAACGCCTGTGACAGTATGGACACGAAACATCACCTTCCTTTGCTTAGTCACTTGAGTTGTACTTGACCTTGTGTTGTAATGTGGCAGCGCTTTTATTGTAAACACAGATATTGCACTCTCGAGTGCATTTTTGTGGTTTTTTTCTCTCTGTATGAGTGGTGTTCTCATAGGTCTTAGTTTACAAATTGTTGTGGTAACATGTTCTCGCTTCAGTCAGTTATGTATTTCTACTACAACTACCACTGCTACTGCTGCTACTAGTTCCTCTACTACTACTACTACTACTACTACTACTACGACCACAATAGATGAGCGACATTTGCGGTCACACAGCTGCATTTGCACACCTGATGGTGGACTTTGGTTTCACTGTGTTTGACCCAGTTGCTTTTTCCATGACTCATTTTAACTCCATTTACACCTGTAAATAAACAACTATCTACACCTATAAATAAACTTTATTTATATAGCACTTTTCATACGGGCATGTAGCTCAAAGTGCTTTACAGTAAAATGAAGAAACGAGAGAATAAATTAAAAACAGGCAAATTAAAGTGCAAATACTGCATGATAAAACCAAGCAATCAAATGAATAACAAACAAAAGCAGCAGCAAATTGCAGGAACGGGTGTGCTAAGAACAATAGAATGTGTGAAAGATATAAATAAAACAAAGGAAGGCATAAGAACAATAAAATATGTAAAGGATAAGAATAAAACAAAGGAAGAGTGATGGTTAGTTAAAAGCAATGTTGTGTAAATGTTCACAGAGCTCGCATCTCTTATATCCTCGGGCAGGGAATTCCATAGTTTTGGCACTGAGCTGCTGATTTTCTTATTTGTTGTATTAAAATGTGATCTATATCTGGATAAAGGAAAACACATGTTAATTTCAAGTCGGGCTGTAAACGCACGCATCATTGTGGTCAGAATTTGATCAAACATATCAGTGCATTGCGATTGATATCAGCAGAGTCAGCTATTTGTAAATGCAGTTCAGACAGAGTGTTAGGTTCTGTTTTTTTGTTTGTTTGGTTTTTTTTGGAGAAAGTACCACCCATGTGGGTAGGAATGTCGTGACTCACTCTGGAGCTTGCCGTCCACTCACAAAAAGACTCAAGCAAGATCTGTTTCCACCAGTCGTTGCTGCTTTTAACCTGATTGACTGTGAAGGAGTCACTGTGCCTTCAGGAGAGCTGTTGTAAAATATTCTACTTTGAAAGAAAAGTAAATATCAGGCTCACTGTATGTATAACCTTTAATTAACTGACTCCTGCCATTGTTGTTGTTGACATGGTCATTTTTCTAACTTATTCATAAATAAATTTAATCACAATAGTGCCACAATGCAGACAAGAGCACTTACTGTGTAAATGGAAAAGTCATAATGGTCCCATATCCAGACACAGTTTACTTTACACTGGGATTTGTTGGCAAGTGTGTCTTCTTTTTCATCTCTTTTACAACCTTTTGCCTGCTTTTATGTCGTCTTATCTATTTTTCATCTGTTCTTATTTTCTTTTGCACGGTTGTTCTTGTGTGTAATTGTCTGCTTTTATGGAGCTGCCCCAAAGCAGTTTCCGCTCAAAAGTTGACAAGGCAATAAAGTACAGACAAAATGTACAATTCCTTTTGTAATATGTCAGATTATTGTGCCAATACAGATATTTTAGAAAGTATTTTGTGATCGGCTATAACTCAACAATTTTCATATTGTATCACTATGATTGTGTCTTACAGTGTCATTCTAACTTTGGTCAGTAGGCCACATGACAAATGTGTTGTAGTCTATTAACCTTGAGCGTATCATTGTTAACAGTTCACTGTCACTGCTGTATAGATACGACAAGCTTTGTAGAGTGTGGGAAACTGATTGTAACCTTGGTATGTAGGATAGTGTGTTTCTTTACAGTCACATAAACACATACACGCACACACAAATTTCAGCAAATCTCAGCCTGATTGCCAAGGCACATCTGGTCTTAATGAGGTGTGTGCGTGTGTGTGTGTTTGTGTGTGTGTGTGTGTGTGTGTGTCACTATGCCTTTGCTATTCAGTTTGTCAGCCAGCCTGGCCTTGTATTGAAGTGGTGTTGAGTCTTTTACTGCCACCCACTGCTTTACAACACAAAGCCTATGCTTTTAATTGTTGGATAATAGTGTGTGTTTTTGTGAGTGTGTGTTCTGATAGTAGATATAAAACCGTAGCATATATTTTGTCTGCACACATATGTCAGGGCCTGTTCATCTGTTTGAACAGTGTGGATTCTCCCGTCTTTGATGCCGATAGTAGTGAAGCTTTGATATGACTGTGGTCTGTGGGAACAGATTTAGCTTTAATGCTCATCACCAGCTTTCCTGGAGCCACTGTATGCACTTGGCACCAAAGCCATAGACAGAAACGTGTTTCAGATTTCATTTTACGCGTTTCAACCAAAGTTTCATCCTTAATCCTGTGGCACCTGGTAATTTCAAGTCTTGTATCCTTTCACAGATGCTCCACTCTACTAATCTACTGCTGTTCTTCTATTTCTTCTATTCTTCTTTACCACACTCTTTTTTTCTGTCTTTGAAATCAGAACCAGTTTCTGATTTTCCATTTTTTATATATCTCCAGACAGACAAAAAACGACCATGAAGCACAGATAATGGCCAGGTGACTGCTTTCATATGAAATGCAGCATGTGTTGTGGTACTGACAAATTGCCGTATAAAGTATAAAGACCTCACTATTATTAGCTGTGAATACAAGCACTTTTCACCTATTGTGTTGTTGACCCTTGTACCAAAACAGCTGCAGTCAAGGAGACAATTAGCAACTTAAGAAGGATAATGGTAAATCACATGCAGTGCACCAACAACATGAGACTAAACAGGGGTAAAGCGCTGGATTGAACCCAGAGTTTCACTTGTTGGCTCTCTATTGTGTCCTTCGTCTGTTCATGATCATCCACCTGAACACCTCTCCCTCTTCCTAGGGTTTGCCTTCCCAGAATGGGCCTACAAACCAGAGTCGAGCCCGGGCTCCAGGCAGATCCAGCTGTGGCACTTCATCCTGGAGCTGCTGAGGAAGGAGGAGTACCACGACGTCATCGCCTGGCAGGGAGACTACGGAGAGTTTGTCATCAAGGACCCAGATGAGGTGGCCCGCTTGTGGGGGGCCAGGAAGTGTAAACCACAGATGAACTACGACAAGCTCAGCCGAGCGCTGAGGTGAGACTAAAGTGGAGGTGAAAGACGTGAAAGATGACACCTACACACATATTTGTGAAAGTTAATTCAATGTCTAGAGCATTTGGTTCCTTAAGTACAGATCTTTGCATCTGTAAGCTAGCAGTCACGTGTCTTTGACTCACACACATTTACACCAGACTGTAGATAACATACTTGTTCATCACCATTCACACATGACGCGTGTCTGAAACCATATGTGCCTCTGTAGCTGCTAACTATAGCATTATTCCACACTGTATAATTCCATGAGCTTTAAAAGATTGCTTTGTTTTGTCAGCGTTAAAACTGATGGCTGCGTTGTTTTAAAGCTAGAGATTCAGTATGATTTATAGGAATTATTTTATTTTATTTGCCACCTTCTAATCATGTTTCAGTATCTTTGTGATTTAGAAGAGCAGGAAGTGATTGTAGAAGTCTCTCCCTTGAAAAAAATAATAGAACCTGTTTCCTTTTTAATACCCTCATGTTTATCTCCAGAGAAATTAGTCTCAAAAGTTCCAATATATGCAATAGGTTTAGATTAAGTATAGGTTTAATACAGTGTTGATTGCTGTAGTAATCCATGTTATCGCTAAAGTCGCCCTAATATGCTCTCATAAAAACTTTTTGTTCAAGCCCTGATGGACCCAATTTAAACCTACATCAGGAGCAGGACTGCAAAGCCGGCTCGGATAACGCTCGTTGATATATTAACACCAATGACAAACACCAGATTTTCTTAGATCATTGCTTCAGTGTGAAACGTATTACCTGTGCTTAGAAAGGCTAGTCCCGACGCATGCTAATATTTAGGCCATGTGTTCTTAATAGGCATCAAAACCGGAGGAGTCACATAATGGCAAAGAGCCCATATGGGTCCATTGTGGCAATCTCAAGTTACAGGAACTGGAATCATGTTTGTTTTGAACTCCAGATGAACTGTGATAAATTAACCTTAGTGAAGCATAGGAGATTGATTTTTTTTTTTTTTTTTTTTTTTTTTTAATGCATCAAATTTGTTAAGTGTAGCACAGTGCAGCTACACAAGGTGTACAAACAAGCTAAAATTTCATTTTATAATGAATAAATAATATAATTTAAGCTGAAGAGGAAAGTAGTGATGACTGCTTTCATCTTATTTCTTCTCATGACCTTTACTCTTCATATTCAAATTCTGTTACAAGGCAGACAAATGTTCATAATCTTTCCACTGTCTCTTCTTTGTTGAATAATAGATTATATAAAGGATCACTGGAACATTTTCGATGCACTTCAGCTTAGTTTCCCTCATTAGAATTGGTTTTATGCAATGTTGTTGACCTTGGAGTTTGAGCTCTCTCACTTCTTATTTATTACTTAATTATCTCTCATTTTTCACACTTTTTTATAACTCACTCAGGTCTAAATTTGAGCATAATTACAGCACTGTGGAATGTGTGAGAGAAAAACATTTGGTGTTTGGTCGTGAATTGTGCATCTGCGGTGCGTGTTAAGACTCTAGGGTGACAGCCGATTTAGAAACGCACACCTTCACCCTTTCGCGGAGCACATGTGGGATGCTGCAGAGTTTTATTTAGCTGCCAGTCTGTTCTCTCATCATCATGTACACAAACACACATGCACACGCACAGCTAGTCATCAGTGTCGCCTCCTGTGTTGTAGGTTGGTGTGGGTTATAGTTTGCCATGACGATGACTAGTTACACTGCCGCACACACACACACACACACACACACACACACACACACTCACACACACCCACATACACACACATACACTTAACACCTTGTTATATGTCAGTCCTCCTCCAGCCCATCTGTGTCAAGTTTGTAGCTTAAACCTTTTTTTTTTTTTTTTTTTTTTTTTTGTCTACGACTTAGCCTTACATGACTGCATAGCGCTGTATTCAAAGACTCCTAACCTTTCTGAACTTATAAATGGTATAAAAATATATTTTAATCAGAAATTTCCCCGGTCAGGCTGTGATCAGGTATGTAAAGAGGTCTGTTTGTTTCTGAGTAGTCTCAAAATTGAAAGAATAAGAATGTGCGCTTCACTTTTTAAGATGGTAAACTGGTAAACTTTTTGGTATAATTATTGGGAACTATTATTATTAAGAAATGTCTGATTTACTTATTTTCTGTTTTTGGAGCAGCAGTTTAAAGTCAGTTATTTGAAACATGCCAAACTTGTCACCAGTACACAGAAATAGACCCAAAACCTTTGATCTCCAAATTAAATATGGGTTATATCCTTAAGAAGGAAATGAGGCCAAAAGGTTTAACAGTAATTTGATACAGGAACAGTTACTTTGTCTGGTGTGTGTGTTTGTGTGTGTGTGTGAATATCTTTTCTGTGGTTTGTAAACCTTTTACATAAATGAAGGGCTGTTAATTAATTCTAAAGTCTTTGGAAGAAAGCTCTGTCTCTGTTAGATGAAAAATCTTTGATTGATGCTTCTCAGTGTCTTTGAAGTGAGTGTGCATTGGTTCACATACAGTATGTGCTTGCATCTGTGTGTTCGTCCATGCAAATATATGTGTGTGCGTTGCTGAGCTTGTGTTCACACACATCTACGCGTGTGTTCAATACACAGAGGTTGAGTCTATACAGTCAAAGGCCTTTCTAGTTTATTTGAAGGAAGTTCAAATGGTCTTCAAAGAGCTGGAGGCCTCGAGCGAGCCTGGGCCCGGTATGTGAGGCAGGCTGTCCCATATTGACTCAATACGGTTTGAGTGTGTGCGTGTTCCTTTCACATGTATGTGCCTGGCCTTTTCCCCCCCGACTTGTTCAAAGTGCTATCCACAGTGAACATTATGTCCCCCCCAGCTTTTACTGCATATACATGCCTGATATTGTCAACACATGCTTACAAATGCTGCTTTTTACCCCCGTAATGTGTCTTCATTATAGTGAGTTTTTCCCTTTTATACTTTAACTCAACTATAAAGTGAAAAATTGTACTTTTAACAGCATTGCACTGCACACTCAGACGTAATGTAACCTCACTTTGTAGTAGGGCTGCAACTAAAGATTATTTACATTATCGATTCATTTGTCACTTATTTTCTTGATTAATTGATTATTTGTTTGATCTATCATCAGATCTAACATCAGAAAACAATGAAAATGCCCATCTCAATATTCTAGAGCACAATGTGGCGTCGTTAAATGTCCAAAACTCAAAAATATTTAATATACTATCATGTTCTCAAATATCTCAAAATATGTTTTCTATCTGCATTGTTTGGGCCTGCTGTACAG
Organism: Scomberomorus guttatus; assembly: GCA_038419695.1. Taxonomy (NCBI): domain Eukaryota; kingdom Metazoa; phylum Chordata; class Actinopteri; order Scombriformes; family Scombridae; genus Scomberomorus; species Scomberomorus guttatus. The sequence continues at coordinate 5,618,412 of CM076461.1, forward strand.
TATATCTGCTTGCTGCTTGTGTGTGTGTGTTTGTGCTTGTACTTGCATAGGGCTGGGCACAATCTCCTTGTGTGTATTTGTGTGTGTGTGTGCGTGCTCCAGTACACGTACAGCTTATGTAACGCCCAGGCATGTTATAACTCCACTGAGCCTGCTATGTGTGTGTGTGTGTAGGTGCTTGCTTTTATGCGTGCGACCAGTTGTGCGTAGCTGTGATAAATGTGGTGTGCATTTATGTGTGTGTGTTTGTGTGTGTGTGTGTGGTCCGACTTAGCCTACTTTCAGGGACACATTTCAAACTGAAGACCAGTTAATTGGAGACACCTTGTCCAATTGGGGATAAAAACTGTGTCCCAATTGGGGAAAAAGCTGATTTTTGGGTCAGTGGTTAAGGTTAAGATTAGGGTAAGTCTGCAGGAAATGAATGTAAGTCTATGTAACGTCCCCAAAAGTAACCTAACTAAACGTGTGTGTGTGTGTATGTGCGCGCTCACCCCTCTGTATTACATGTTATGGTGTGGGTGTGCGTAGTAGTCGGCTCAATCAGAAGAGGCCCTTCACTCATTGAGTCATTGAGGGGCTTCTGGTTCACCCAATCCTCTTGTACTTTGTTCTCTATTGTACCAAACTCCAGTGACTAATATCTGTCCACACCGAAGCACCGGTACAGCTGGGCACAGCTTTGACTAATATTCAAAGTTTTGTGGTCACAGTTTGGTATTGTTATTGATCATTTTGTAGCTCTGTGGAAAGGCAAAGGCCTTTTAAATGTAGGATTTTGACTTGGCAGAGTTAAATAGTGTTTTCAAATCATTCCTAGAGTTTGTTTGATCCCAGCTGAAGAAAAAAGGGTGGGGTTTAATGTTGGGTTATGTTTGTATAAACATTAATCACCTCACAGATATGCAATTCTATTCTCTATTTACCTTTTATATTTTCTTACTGTAGTTTTACCTTCACATTAGTAGTGATGAACCAATTTTATGTCTTGTTTGTTGATCTGATGGATGGATGGAGGGTACAAACTGAAATACTTTCTGCTCATCTTTTATGGATTTACAGTTATTGACAGCAAGAGGCCTATTTTCAACTTTGCATTCAAGCAAATCAGTATTTTGATGCACCAATTTAGCCAACCAGATCCTCTTTGCTAGGTTCTTCTAGAAATGATGAATAACATTTTGCACTTTCCAGAATGGAGTTGCCATTCACAATTGTATGAGACATTGATTTAGAAGGTTTTATGTAAAGAAATATGAATGTGGTATAGTCCAGAGGCTATCAGTGAGTCACAGGGAGCCATTTTATCATCGTTTAGATGAGCTGTCAGCACTCGCTATTCACTCCTCTCCATCTCTCTGTGTATCAACGATGACTAATGCACTCTTACTAATGGAGCCGCCTGGGTAAGGCTCAATCAGAGCGGCTGTCTCACTTCCTTAAGTGATCACAGTGAGAGTTAGAATCTAACCGTGTGCTCACATTGTGAGCAGCTTGTCTAATTGTGTGCTCTACGCTGATTAATGTAGAATTACCATGCAGGTAGCGCTTTGAACCGCCACATCGTGGTCGCTGATGCTTAATTTTTCTGTAATATTACATTGCTTTGCTGCATTCAACATAGAAAACTTCAAGACATACTGTGTGTTGCTTTTTAGTTGTTAAAATAAAAGTTCAATTTCAAGGACTGAAAATGTTCTAATGGCTCTAATTATGTTTTTATCCATTTTACGCTGCTATGCGGAACTGCTCATGTACAGTAATTAGTTCATATTGGGCTGAAAGGAAGTGTGAGAATTGATTGCTTACCCGTGACACTAAAAACAAAGTTACCAAATATCCACATAGTAGCCTGTCTCAGTTTATTCAGTTCTAAAGGAAAATAATGGATTTTGCTTACATGTTGATCATGTTTGTACTGTGAAAAATCTACTGGTAACCCACTGAAAGATGACACTCTGTTCATCCCGCTCTATCCAGATACTACTACAACAAGAGGATTCTCCACAAGACCAAAGGGAAGAGGTTCACCTACAAGTTCAACTTCAACAAACTAGTTCTGGTCAACTACCCCTTCATCGACATGGGCACTGGTACGTATGCACACGCTTATTTTCCTGCACAAACTCCCACGTTAACACACCCTGAAGTGGTCTGGTGTATCTTACTCTAAGGAATAAAAAGTCTCAGTGGAGTAATTCAGACTTTATTATCATTTACAGAGTTGTTTCAGTTTATAAATTCGGGCACTTAAGCAGAGCGTTTGGTAGTTGAAATGATTGAATCAGAAATTATCCACATTTGAATGCAATAGTTATAGAAGTCGTTTGGATTTTCACACACACACACACACACACACACACACACACACACACACACACACACACACACTTTGTCCTGATGACCTTTGGCAACAGAAATGTAGCTACATTCAATGAAAATAATAGAATCACACTTGACAAGTTTTTGGCCTTCAGGTATCTGTGAATTTGAGGCCCTCTTATCGGGTGTGTGTCTGAATATGACTTGGAGATAAAATGGCTGACAGCTGTAAATTGCAACAAAAATAACCGCAAAGCATATTTTTTTATTTTGATGCATTTTTTTACTTGTTAGGGAAAAAAAGAAGAGTTAGATGCTGCTTCACTCCCTTTATGCATCTGTACAGGGAGCCAATCATAATCCCTTATTTTTCTCAGTCAGAGAAGAAGCGCATCATTAGCAATGACAGTTTTAGAGCGGAAAACGACCGCAAGAGTGTGTATAACTTAAGATATTCAGTTGTTGAAAGATTCCAATGAGTGTGGTGGGGGACTTATACCAATTTATTTGCCAAAAACAGCTGGAATAGGTAAATATGTAGAGCGGTTTTGATCACAGTCCAAACAGTACATTGTTTATAATCAAATCAAATTCATATCAATTAGGTTAATCTCAATTTTTGTCTGAAAATTTTCTACTTGGTGACATCCTACTCGAAGTATAAATCATATACACAAACGGACTTTGGGTGTAGTGTGTGTGTGTGTGTGTGTGCGCGTGTATCTGCCTGGTTACTATGTGTGTGTGTTTCTTCTAAGACATCAGTGTGCCACGTACCAGTTTATCCCTCTCCTCCCTCCTCTGAAGCCGTCTCTCGTTCTGGTCCCGGCCACCCAGTGTAAACACAGCCCATATGGAGCGTTGGATACTGGGTGACATAAGTGCAGCACAAAACTTTAATTATAGCCTCCGTGTGATGTGGCCCACACACTGACATGTTGTGATATGATGGTTTCATACGATGGTTACACACACACATGCCCACGTCAATCTGGATTGATACGCAAACACAGACTCTTACAAACATATACACTAGATAAACACACACACACAATTTTTCTCCTCTCATCATCTCTGACACACATGGCTGTGAGATGTGCGCTTCTTAAAAAAAAAAGAGAGAGACACACACGCACACTGAGCGGCACTGGAAAAAACAGAGGAACCCAACCCATGTTTGTAATGGCAGTAAGAGCGACTTTTCCAGTATTTAATTCTGGCACGTGCACGGATGCCAAGAATTTATTGCAGTGCCACAGTCTCCCTGGCAGGAGAGAGCAAGAAAGAGGGAGGGAGAGAGAGACCAGGGGTTGAAAGAGAAGGGAACTTGTGGCTTTGTGTAACCCAGTGTTTTCTTTCTGTGTGCCTGTGACCCTCTGGGTAAAATTGCTGGAGTTATGAGAGACATGTGACCTATCCTCATTAGTTACTTTTCCCTTTCTCTTCAGTTTAAAGTGTCAGCTCATCCCAAATTTTAAAAATAAAAAACATTTTCATGTATTGATCCACTCTGATAGATTTGGTTTAACTTATCTATAAATAGATATGTGTCTCAGATGTCTGCCTGCACCCCAATACAACAGAAGTGAATTAAAATTTCTTTTCTCGTGCTCACATTGACAGCTGAAAAATAAAAAAATCAACAGCAACGTCTCCTTCCAGAAACAGTGTCCCCTGTTATTCTGCCTAATCCACAGACCTCACTGTTAACACTTATCATTGGAACTACTTTTTACCGAATAAACAGTCCCTTAAAAACTGTTGACAGCATGCTCTGTGGATAATAATGAGCAACAGAGACACTGATTCTTGAAATAGAGGTTGGTTTTAAATGTCATATTTTGTGCAAACCATTAAGTCTGCTGAGATTCTTTTTGTCATGAAATCCCACGAACGTCAAGTATTGTTTATGTAGCTAAAACCTGATATAGTTAGAATATTCCTCTGTGCCATAGAGCCCTATTTTTGTCACCATCCTGCTGCTAGTAATGCTCACTAAAGAACCAAATGTGTTTTAAACCGCAGCTGAAAATAATTGAAAACAATTTCACAATTTTCTCCTGTTTGATTAACATTTGCCAAAAACTAGTGCCCAGCGGTTTTAGGAAATTATTTAGCTGTTATTTAATGTTTTAGATTTAACTAACTCAGCCCTTTTCTTCCTCACAGGTCGAGGTGTTCCCCAGAGTGCCCCTCCTGTGCCCACTGGAGGCTCCCACTTCCGGTTCCCTCCTTCCACACCTTCAGACGTCCTGTCATCCAGTGAGGAGCTGCGCAGCCCAGGCATGTTCAGCAGCGTAGCCCGCCGCATGGCCCGCGGCTCCGTCAGCGACTGCAGCGACGGCACCTCCACCAACTCGGAGCTAGAAGAGGCTGTTGGGGCAGAGGAAAGAGGCGTAGGGCCTGACAGGGCTTTCAGGGGCCTGCTTCCTCCCCGCCTGCCTCACGATTCTCTCTTCAGGGTCTACGGTGGAGCCCCCAACCCAGCAGGGCTCCCCAGACCTGGCCACAGGGTCCACCCAGAGCCTCTGTCCCCATTCCCCGTCTCCCCACTGCCTGGCCCCGGGGGTCTACTGGCCCCAACTCTGTCCCCAGCCCTGTCCATGACCCCTACTCCCCACCTGTCCTACACTCCTTCCCCCTCCCTGTCCTCTCCCATGTTGGGCTCCCACTTCTCCTTCAATCCGGAGGACATGAAGCACTACCTGCAGGCCCACACCCAGTCCGTCTACAACTACCACCTCAGCCCCAGAGCCTTCCTCCACTACCCCAACATTGTCATCCCTCAGCCTCACCGCCCCACCCCAGAGAAGCCGGCCGCTCATCACCTCCACGGCCCGCCCCTGCCGCTCTCTCATTCGCTCAGCCAGCAGCCGGGAGGCGGGGAGGATGGGCAGCAGCACCCATCACCGTTCAAGTTCAAGCTGCAGCCGCCTCCACTTGGGCGCAAACAGAGGGACGCAGGGAGCTCATTGGCTTCTTCTTCCTCCTCTTCCTCTGGCCAGTCCTCCTTGTTTACAGGATCTGGTCAGATAACCAACTCTGCCTTGGCTGCAGGGCCTCCTAAGATCAAGGTAAGACTTCTGACACACAGGATGCAGCTTTTCTACATAGTTCATGGTGCAGTAACTCCAGAGTCTTAAATAAAATGCCATCAGCTCATGTTGTAAATCATTCTTCCTCTCCAGGTGGAGCCCATATCAGACATCGAGTCAGAGGAGGAGGTGGAGGTGACTGACATCAGTGAGGAAGATGAGCTCAATCACAATGAGAATGATGAAGGTGACATCTTCACCCCGACAGCTTATCACCATCGTCATCAGCTCAACAACCATTACCAAGCTAACGGGAACGGCGGCAGCCCCTCTGCCCCTCCACCACACAGTAACCCTGACGATGACCCTGACGATGACGAGGAGGTCTTCAAGACACCTGCCACTCCACCTCTTGGCAGTGGCAGCCTCGCCTTCCCGCTGATCAACCTGAAGAGCGAGCCGGGTCAGGGACTAGCAGCTCCCATCAGCCCCGGAGGCACGCGCTGCATCCCGCTTAAACTCCGCTTCAAGCGTCGCTGGAGCGAAGACCAAAAGATGGAGGCGGACGGAGAAAGGGATGAGGCCGAGGATAAGAAAGTGAGGGCTGAGGGAGAGGAGGATGTGGAGGGGAAGAGAGAGGAGGCAGGGAGGAGAGGGGGGGAGGTGGAAAATGGGGGAGGAAGAGGTGTTATTTTGGGGTTGATGCTGCCACCGCCTCCCACCCAGCGCAGAGCGAGCTCTGAGCTGCAGAGGGCTACAGCGCAGCTGTCTCTGGAAAACACTGGCTGCTGAGCTTCATGCGAACACACACACACACACACACACACACACACACACAGGGGATTCTACTTAGATACAAAACACACACCTCTGGGAGTCTTTTTAACAGATTTAAAAGTTTTATGTAGATCATAATGCCTTGTGGGTTCGGCAGTAGTGACTGAAGCAGGTTTTGCTTTGACGAAAGAGAGTGTTCGATTAGAAAAACAGCTTATTAAATAAACACTATGTACATGTATCATATGTATGAAGTTATGTTTTTTGTGCAATAATTAAAGGAGTTGTTGGACACTTTTTACTGACCTCACAGACCCACCAGCTCCTTAAATTACTCTACAGAAACCAAATCTTTTCCTACATAGGTTACATCTACATGTTAAACAAGATGGTAAAGAACAAGATGAATGAACTCCGTGCCAGCTGATGCTAGGATTATGATTATGATGCATTATGATATATGTAAAACCATAAAACGTATATATGTGCCTGTGTGGCCTCTAGTGTGCCGCAAGGCACCTTATCAAACATGAACATGGCAGACAGTCTTTCTGCTGTGACTTACAACACTAAAAAAATAACCAAACTTAGTCTGTATAGTGACTTCTGTCCCATTTTTAACATTAGGGCCCTTCAAAGAGGGAGTCTACTCTTAATATCGCCTTAGGAATTGCACACTGCCTTTTTTAATGCCTCCTCACCCTCATAGTGCCAGTAAGTCTGCCAGGGATCGCCTCACATCACACCTGTGCCCAGATTATGTCTTTAATGGGATTAGCTGGTAGGTTATGTGGATTTGTTCACAAAGGAGGCCTGAATTGTACAGCAGTAAATTGAAATGAGTTTTAATGAATCTCACCCACTCCTGGCTCTCTTAAAGGCGGTGTGCCTGCCTCCTCTTCTTTTTCCTCTTTTGTTCTCACCATAACAGACAGATCCTGATGTTACTTAAAACACTTTTAACAGCCCTGATAGAGATTACAGAAGTGCCTCTCTGTCTGCACCCATCACCATGCAGTCGTTTACAAGATGGAGGGGCAGTGAGCAAAAAAAAAAAAACCTCAGACACAGATTCACCGATGGATCTTATGGACTGAAAAGGGGTCTTTTTTTTCCTTTCAAGAGGTGATTAGTAAGAACTCTCCACTCGCATCTTTTCTCCAGGAAGCAACTCGGACACTATGAGACGGCATCAGGGCCAGACTGAGTGGACTCTTCATCCTCGGCTCATTCACTACAGTGTATAAAGACGTATAATGAGGGTGGATTTGTACATCTTGAGGACAGACAAACTAAGCCTGAGGAGGAGAGGAAGATTTTGATGAACTGACTTTGACTTCTCAAACTCTGACCACGCGGACGGCATCATTTGTTAGCCAGCGAATGGATGCTGTTCCCACTGTACAGCTAAACCACCCGGGTCTCTGAGGAACACTCCAGATCTGTCTCTCCTTTTCTCTCTCCACTTGTTGAGGAAATGAGGAAGCAGCTACTGGCAAGGCTGTAATTACAGACATGTTCATTTCTGAATGTGTGTGTGTGGGGACACAAAGCTGGTGCGAAAAACATCAGGCCTCAAGTAAACTGTCATGGATACAGAGAGTGTTCTCAGCTTTTAGTGTCCCTGGGCGACTTCGCACAATCTTTGAGGGGTTTGGAGGCTTGAGGGCATTCTTAGTGTTTTCTCCCTCAAACATTAAGATCAACAGCTCTCTTCTGCATTCCCCTTGTGTTTAAAGACTGTATTCTTTCTGTCAAAGGACACTCGTGCCTCTTAAGGACGTGGACAGTATTTTAGGGCATTTGCAGTGATCTGAGGGCTTTCTGCATTTTGGAGATAATAGCCGAATCTGTTCATGTGATGTTTTGAGAAGCAACAATTGAAGCAAAATGATTTGTCATGGGGGAGGAGGGGGGAGAACGGGAACTATGTAATGAATGTCAAACATCAAAGTTAACTCAGGCAAATCTTCACTGAGATATTGAGAAACAACTTATTTTTATGACATTTTGTTCATAATAGTTTTAAAAGGAGAAAAAAAAGACATTGCGCCCATTTTAATGAACAATTCCAAATAAGATTGTGCCTTTTTTAAGCCAACAGAGTTTTTTTTTTTCCAATCACCCCCAGCAAAACATTTTATCACACACACACAAATTACCACCATGCCTTCTGTTTTTTGTAAAAGAGATACAGAATAAGTAAATCTACACATATATATTTTATTCAAATATATATTGAATTCAAATAGTATATTTCAATATGGTCATTTGATACAAATCAGGAAAATCCTACTATTTTTAACGGTAAAGATATGTATATATTCTAATGGGCATATTATTACCAGTATAATTCAGCCTTTGCCTTCTCACCCTTGCCTTCTCTTGACCGTTGAGCTGCAATGACCAAGGCCACCGGTATCAGAGTTTTATATTTATATTGTAAAAATAAAAAACAGTTATTGTGTATTCAGGGGACAGAGGGTGTGACAGGACAAATGACTAAGCGTGAACATTTAACCAGACCTGGGTCAGACCATATTTACCTAGTTAGTTGGCGTGTTTGTTTTAAAATCACTGGAGTATCAGCCGGGCGGGGTTTACCGCATCAGGACAGAAGAGTTGGTGCCAGTGAAACAGTCGGCCACAGAAAGGTAAATTAAATTCCTTTTGTAAACATGTTGGCTCTCCTCACTTTGTGCTGCCTGGTAAACCCAACCCGCCTGGAACCAAAACTCCTAAATTATTTGCAGCCGCTGTTTGACCCAGATCTGCTTAAAAAAATGTGGAGGCGCAGGTCGTAACGGGAAGCCGGTAATGGACTCGCTTGTTCAGAGCAGACAGATTCTGATTGGACGACACAGATATGGAGCAGGTTTTCAGCTCTGCGTCACCTCGCGGGACCTCAGCTGGTGATATGACTGGACTTTGGTTTGAGCGTGGACTGTGGACTCTAGCAGCTTTGTGTGGACCGAGTGTATATGGGCTGGTCTGAACCCTGCCCATACACACACACACCGTCCTGGTTAGAGTGAGGCTTTACTGTGGCTAGAATAAAGGGAAACATGACATCACACGTGACATCAGGCGCCCCCACAGTCTCGCTGGAATAGACAGCATAACCATAGAAACTACACACACTCTTACACACACACGCACACACAGAGGAAATGGCATCACAAAACCTCAGAGCAGAGCGGAGAGAGAGGGACTTCCCATAATCTGACTCGCTCATTCTGCTCAGTGTGTGTACGTGTGTTTGTGTGGGTGAATGTGTGGTTTCTATGGTTATGCCAACTACACGCACAACAAAAAGCGATTCAACCAGCTCAAGTCTGCATCTTTAACATAGACATTGTGTTTTTTGAAATGCATATTTTTCTTCACCAGGCACAAGAAAACATACATCTATCCCTCTAAATGCTTTAACTGGCTTTTGACTTTATCAGCATTCCTCATTTAAAAAAAAAAAAAAAGGAGGTCAAACCTACTTTTTGTCTTTTTGAGACCGTGCCAGCAAAAACATTTTAGGGAACTTTAAGGACAGATGTAGCACAGTTAAGTTGAGAGGTCTTTGATTGAAGATAAATAAAAACGTTGAGCTTTACCCGAACTGTTGCACCTGTGCTTCCTTACCTGTCGTGACTTCAAAGACAAAACAAGAGAATAACTGTTTCCCCACCTATCTTCACCCCTTTATTTCTCATCGATGCTATTCTTATCATTTTCTTCTGTATTTTTTCAGACATATTACTGTTACTCTTGTAATTATTATATTATTAACATGACTATTTTGATTATTTTGTACACTCTTGTCATGGCCTTGCCTCTTCTCCATGAATTTCTGGTGTTCTGTGAATTTGTCCTTTTTTTTTTTTTTTTGTTCCAGTTTGCACTCTTCCCCATGGACTTCAACTAGTCGGCTTCAGTGCAGTCTTTTTTTTTTTTTTTTTTTTACTTGCGCTGATTTTTTAACCATTTTACCATGGACAAGAAGAGGGTCACATAATCCCCACATGATATACAGCAGGGGGAAAATTATTGTTTTCATTTTTGGATGTTGTATATATATTTTTTTTCATTTTGGAGGATTCTGTAAGAAAAAAAGAGCATTGTACTGTTTAACCATTGTATTATTTGAAAGGCGTTCCCCTGTCCTCTCTTCGGTCGTCCGTCTCTCCTCTCATGTCCACCTGAGTGGTGAGCTGTCACTCCAGAGGAGAGATGGAGACTCTGTTTTTATCATGGAGGAAGCACCTGTACTTCTGTTTCTCTTCTATCTGTTCATCTTCATTTGTAATTAAACAATAATCAGGGTTCATTAAAAAAGGTAAAAATGGATGTCGGTTTGTCTTCATTTGAGAATAATTTCCCAAATCAAGTTAGAATGGAAATAATCTTCCAAGCACAGTTTTCAGTTATTTTTGAAATGTCAGTCGATTGGTCCAGACTGAATTGCTTTTAAATTTTTTACAGACATTCATGGTGCCCAGAGGATGCGTCCTGAATTTGATGCTTCTATTACCTTTTCTCTTGCGCCACCATGAGGTTGACATTTGTGGTTTTGAGAGAAATGTCTCAACAATGGTTGGATGGATTTGAGTTTTCAATTAGTGCCAACATCAAGTCAAAATGCGCCAAATACTTTATTTTATGACCAAATAACTGCTAAATTAATATCAGTCTCAGATGTATTTTGTGTTTCCTGCTAATTAGCTCATGCTAGCATGCAAACACACTGAACTAAGATGGTGAACACAACATCAGCATGTCGGCCTTGTCACTGTGAGTATGTTGGCATGCCAACGTTAGCTAAAAAAAACGCTGTGCGTAAGTACATCCTCTAGTGTGATTGTAGACTCTTAGTCTTGTTGAGATTTCTTCAAGACAAATTTAATAATACCGTTTGACAGAACAGTCTAAATAATGGTCACCTACAGGAGAACTTTGTTTGGATATCAGTTCTTGGGAAGAAAAGACATTTTTACAAACAGGCATTGGTTGCAGTACTGTGTTAAATCTCTGTTCTTTTATGCTGCTGGTTTTGTATTTGACAACCTGCAGCCTCATTCTGCCTGCCCGGCTCTTTTATAAATGCTTCATGACTCAAGTTATGTCAACAGCATGTCAAGTACTTGTCAAAGTCCTGGCACATTTTATGAAAGAAAAGCCATCCAGGGATAAACATTCTCACTTCTGCTCACAATAGGCACATGATGGAGTTTTTTTTTATTACTACCCATCAGGGAAACAGTTGCGACAAAAAGGCCTTGGTGAGAGGGTTCTGCTTATGACAAATAATTCAAGAGGAAGAAGGGATGTTTGTGTCATCCTACTGTGAAACAGACCTCGTTACTTTCTATTCAGCTGTAGAGGCATCTATGGAAGAGATTCTTGGTCTTTAACTATTTTTATGTAGTTATTTCTGTATTTTCTCATGTATACATTGAAAAAGATGTTTTTGGGTTAATCTAATAGATATAAACATTACTCAACTTTAGAGTTCTCCATTTGTTAATTTTCCTCTGTGATATTCACATTTTACACACTTCAGTTCTTAGATTGCAGCATTAGTCATGAGTTCCTGACAAAATCCCTGAGACCTTTTTAATAATTATGATAATTGTGTCCCAGATGACGCCTCAGTGATGCACCCACCTCGTGTTTGTACTTCTGCCGACATGGAAGTTTTAGTTACTCACCAGACTGGCAAATCTCTTTCATACATGATGTGGGTTTATCTTCTGCTTTGCGTCATGATTTGAATCACTGACATGTTTCTGCCCCCACACAAATGTTGGGTGCTTGTTGTTCTTACGGCTCCGGGTTGGTTAGAAGGTCAGAACTTGTGTTTGACACAGAGCCTCCGACCTCCAGGGTTTATTTTATAAATGCTCGTTTTAAAAGAATTTTCTTTTACAAACCAAAACCAGGTCTTCAACAGAAGGTTATTTTCATTATCGAATTATCTTCCAATTATTTTCTCGATTCATCAACTAATCATTTGGTCTCTTAAATGTCAGAAAATAGTGAAAAATATTAATCACAGTTTCTGAAAACCCTTGATGACATCTTCAAATAGATTTTTTTGTCCAACCAACTAGGACTGCTACTAACCATTATTTTCCTTATTGATTAATCTGCCAATTATTTTCTCAATTAATCATTTTGTCTATAAAATGTCAGGAAAATGCCCATTATAATGTCTCAGAGCTCGAGGTGGTGTCTTCAGGTGCCTTGTTCTCTGATCAGCAGTCCAAAGATATTCAGTTAATTATCATGTATGACACATAAGTTTAATCCTCACATTTGAGAAACTGCAACCAGCAAATATTTGGCATTTTTCTTTTTAAAAAAAGACTAAAATGATTATTCGATTATCAAAATAGTTGCTTTTCTGTCGATCAACTAATCTCTTATTTGGCTAATCGTTGCAGCTCTACAACCAACAATCCAAAACCCAAAGAAAACCAGCAAGAGGGGCATTATGAGAGGCTGGAATTAGTGAATTTTTGGAATTGTTGCCTTAAAAAATGACTTAAATGATTAACTGATTATCAAAATAGTGACGCATTAATTAAGCTCTTGCCAAACATTACGAGTTCCCAGTTAAAAGCCTCTGAAACATCACTGGGGCACTAAAACAAATTAAATTACTTTTGTGTCTCCTCACAACTTTTCACAGAGGCTGCAGGTTAAGATGTGACACTAAATCTTTGTGTAAATTGTTTCCCATTTTTTCTGAGCCTTTTACCCAAATCTCCCTCATACTTCTGTAGTCATTAATGGACAGATTTACAACTTGGTCTAACTCATAAATGTGACCAAACCAGTTTTAATGCTTCTGTCTGATGCCCACAAAGAGACTGAAGCTCATTAAAACAAACATACAGCCTGAGCAGCTGTTTTTCTTCGCCCTGTTTCTATATAATGATCACTTTACAACCAGTAAAGTCTGCTGGAGTGAAAACCTCCAACAAGAGTGCTTCCTAACTTTACATTGAGACTCTGGCTCCCCCTGCTGTCACAAAGCAACACTACAAACCAGCTCCGGCCCCGGCTCTGCAAACTCTCGCGAGACTTCTCATGGACTCGTGGGATGCATGAGACCATAATGGTTTTATAATTGAATGTTTGCCTGAAGATTGTTTACATGAAAATGTAAACATACATTTATGTCTAGACCGATCAAGTCGCCCGTCTGGAAAGTTGTACTGTGGAAAAAGTCGCCCTTATGGAAGGTAAATGGGATGAAAATGTCTTAAACCATTACAATGTACACTTGAGTGGTACAATCTCCATAACTTAAACTCGTGTGATTTTTTTAACATCTGCAGGATGCAACTGATGCACTCACTGGGGAAAATATTTGATAAGGTGATATATTGTCACAGTTATAGTGAAAATTATATTTTCACTCCAACATTGGATTATGGTGTACACAAGTGTCCAAATAGGTCAAATTTGTTTATGTAGGTTCAATCCGCTGAAAATGTGTACATTTTAAGGGAAAAAAATGAATTTGGGGAAATACAAAGTTAAGTTAAATACTACTCTCATGTTTGTAGGGTAATTATTACATTGCATTCAGCCTCCACTGTTACATAATTTTATTATTTATTGCACGTCACATGTAATTTTTGTCACTTTCATATATTTTATACACTTCAGTCCATATTTCCTTTGTACAGTTCAGTTCATTTCAAGTTTTATATCCCATTTAAAAACTATTATCTTACTATTGTTCTATTTTTATTGTTCTATATTGCGTTTGTGGGAGCAAAGACATTGTTTGCATGCTGCATACTTGGCTAATAAACAGATTCTGATTCTGAAACTACAGCCAGCAGCCGCTTAGCTTAGTTTAGCTTAGTTTAGCTTAGCTTAGCTTATCTTAGTTTAGCATAGCATAAAGACTGGAAACAAAGGGAAACGGCTAGCCTGGCTCTGTCCAAAGGTAACAAAATACGCCCACCAACACCTGTAGAGCTCACTAAACATGTTATGTCTCTCTTTTTAGTGCGTACAAAAACAACAACAAAAATTAAATTTACCGGTTATATTTCGGATTTCTTAGCTAGGAGCAGATTCCTGCTGGTTGCCTGGCAACCGCTCCTCCACCACAAAGCGAATAACGGTAATATTTCCCAAAATGTCGCCTTATTCCTTTAATTTGTGGTCCATTTTAATGGGCAATTTTAAATATTGTTTTTACCTTTTTTTGACCTTTGACCACTTTTCTGTGGTTGAATGTTGGGCTAAATGGTGTTCATGTAACAAATTTTTTACCCAGAACTGACTGCAACACCTCTGTCTTTACCTACACATCTAATTTTCCAAACTTTACCCCACAAAGCCAACTTTTACCCTCTCTCCCTCCTCTCATTTTAAGAATCCTGTTAATTGTTTTTATTATTTGTTTCAGTCTCTCTAACCACCAGCTCTCATCGTCCCCTGTCTCTCCCCTCTCCCCTCCAATCTGCTTTGAAGCATTCATCGGCTGCTGATCTCAACAGGGGACGGGGCCGTATTAAAAGGAGGCTGACTGACGGGCTGTTTGGCCTCCAGTGGAGACTGATTGTCTGGCTGAGGGACGAGGTCAGAGGTCACAGTCCAGAGAGCCCGAGACAGAAAGCAGATCACAACAGAAGGCTAATTATCATGCATTGTTGCTGGGCTCCTGCTGGGACGCCTTCACTTTTACCAGCAAGTCACACTGAAAACTCGAGACCTCCAACATTTAATATCTACATGGTGAGACTCGTGAGTAATATAATATTTCTTATAAATGAGTTATGAGCAGTTTCTTCTGAGCAAGAAGCTGACTTTATGTGTTTGTGTAGGCCTATATGAGCGGGAAGGGGTGGCATTATAGGCATAGTTTAGCCTAATTTGCTTAAAAACTAAGACAGCCACTTTAACTATTATAGTAACTAATAAATTATTTTAAAACTATGTAATCAGATTACAAACAGTAAAATATTTGAAATAAAAATGTAAAATAAATTCAATTAAATACTGATTTTATCCATCCATCATTCCAAAGAATTGATAAAAAATACAAAAAATAGATCTTAAAAATATATAAATGAATGCAAATAATTTTAAAATAAATTCTCTGCTACTTTTGATAACTTTTAAGATTAAATTGGATATTATAAATAACATAATTTTTTAAAAATATAGATTAATTTTTTGCTCTGGATCACCTTTTTATTTATTTTTATTTTTTCCCTGTTCTACTCTATTACAAGTACTTCCTCTTTACAATTTGAGTTCACACTATTACACCTACAGCTGTTCAAACATGATAAATTGGGGGTTATGAACTACTAAAGACATCATTAATCACATAATTAATGACAGACAAGTAAGGAAAAAGTTTAATTTTAATCATACACCCCCAGAGTAACTCACTGAAGTCTGGTTTCCCTGGTGCCTCAGCAGGTCTGTCAGTATGTGTGGAGGATTATATGCTGACAGTTGAGTACCTGTGCGGCAGCAGGCTTGTGAGTGTATTTCTGGAGGCAGATTGTCCTCGTGGCTCAGTGAGCTGGCAGAGCAGCGTCTTCAGTAATAAGGATTCATTATCTATGAGAGTCACGAGAGGAAAAAGTCCACTAGCTGCTGCACAGATCTGCTGTCTCATCATGATGCTCTCATGCAACAGTTTCCAACCCTAAGGGTCTGGACCTACAGAGGGGATAGTATATTACCTGGAGGATGGAACAAGCCTCCATGTCCTGCTCATCTGACCAGCAAATAACAGACTCTCAAAGAATTCACACCATGACTCAAGGAAGTCCACTAATACTCCTAAAATGCTATAATTATAAAGCTTCCTGAGAGTTACTAATTATTTACAACCCCCGTCCCTCCATCGCTTACTAATAAACTTCAGTGCAAATTGGCTGCAAATGTCAAATTTTCTGGTTTCAAGATCATTGCATATCTCCATGTGACTGTGACCAGTATTAAGTATCTCAAATATCAGTTGTACTTTCACAGTAGATTTCAGCAACATTTCACAAATTTCCAACATCACTTGCTTTCAGGGCAGTGCATGCATGTTAGTCACAGACAAGATGGCGCCATCTACTGAGCAATAGAGGTACCTGACACAGATACTGTAGAAGTAAATAAAACTGAAGCATCATCAAGACTTAATAGAAAGGAGTCCACACTAACATGGTGGCACTCTTTAAAAAAAAAAACCCTGCTTGGTTGATGTCCAACCTTGTCTAATTAGTCTCTCTGCTGGGTCGTTTGCTGAGTCACATCCCTTTTTAGGGAGTAGTTTGGCTCACTTATAATAAGCAACATTGACAACTGGGAACAATGCTGATGTTACGGGAATAAAGGTTTATTATTGTGATGTCGGTTGGTCATCTCTCGTCACAACCATTTGATGAAGTGCAGCAAGTGGAGGAGTTCAACATTCACTCAAACAAGCAGAAAATTTCACAATATAAATTTATTGGATTGTAAAATCTTAACATTTTTAAAGCTATTCCATCCATGTTGGAAGAAGACATCAGCTGATGTGTGCTCAAACATTACAAATATGCAAACTGAAGTGAAGAAATTGGTGTTTTATTACTTGATTTGCAAGCAAGTCACTGTGGAAAAATAATGTAGGGCTGCTCTAATGTTTCAACTCTTTTACTTCTGCACAGAAAGTCAGCATTTTTTGACAGTGACTATAATTGATTAAAGGTGGCCATGTTGGAGGAGAGCCAAGTAAACAAACATTGCATGTGAGGCCTTTATTTCAAATCAAATATTGTTTTTAACTGCATTTTGCCTAATTTCATGCTAAAATTTTTACTTTTTGAGTTTGATGGTGGACACATGTTGACCCACAAAGCAAGAAGTAAGAAACTGCTGATATCTCTGTAGTTTCAAAGGAGAACAATGAAAAGAAGGGTGACTCAAAACCAAAGAAAAACTAATCCATCACTGACGAAACGCTTGTTTTACACATTTACACACGTGAAATTTCAATTGTAAGTGTGGTGTTAGTTTTGAAGTTGTAGGCAGAACATCACTTCTGTTTCTCTTTATAACCCCAGATAAATAAAGGTGTAAAAAACTGAAATCATAAAGATATTTAAGCTTGTACACAAATAGGAGAATTAAATTGGCAGTGGATGACTAACACTCATCTCGGGTTTCATTGTTCACAGCTGGTGCAGGCTGTTAAATCTACTGTACATGTACTCAACCTCAGAATATCAGCCAGAGTAGAGAAGAGTAGAGTTGGACTCATCTGGTCCATCTCTCACTCTCGAATCGTTCTTTTTTTAAAAACACACACACACTTGAATTAGAGAGTGTTAGAGTGTTGGGTCAGGCACAGTGCAGGGTCCCTGGAGCTGTTTAGCAGTTAAGTGGTGGTAATGCATTTAGTGTAAAGTGACTGGGATTGGGGGGCTTAGCTGCAGCTCTCCGCCTCATTCTTAGAAAGTGCTCAGAGGTGCTAATACCAGCCGGATTTATGGCACTCATTCACAAACAGCTCGACTTCTGCGGCAAAGAGTCACTCTCAGTCTCTGAGTCTACGTCTCTGGTCATTTCTCTCTGTTTCTGTCTGTCTCCCAAGCTCTTCATCTCCCTCTTCCTCGCTGTTTCAATGACTTGCCTGATTCACATCTGTCTCTTTGTCTCTCTTTGTCTCGGTGCAGCAACCTGTTCTCCTCACCCTCTGTCTCACTTCCACCTTTTTTACCACTAAAGTCTCTTTCACACCTTTCATTTCAAGCCTCCTTCTTAAGCTTCTCTGAGACTTAAATCTCAGGCCTCTGCCTTCCTCTTCCTCTCTCAAATGTCTCTTGATGACACCTACGAAACCAGCCGCCCCTCAAAGTTGCATGCTCGCTGTACTCGCCCTACATTTCTGAATACACACACTCATCTACGGTGAATGAGCAGTCAGTGAGAGAGAGACAGAGACTGCAGTGCTTCACTATCAGGGGTGTGGAAGATGTCTGGAGATTCCACCACTCACTCTGCACTTACATGTACTGTATATCTGCGTGTGTGTTTTCACAGATTTATTAGTCACAAATTGTGCATATTATGGCTGAATGTGTACAGTAAATACATAAATGTGAGCTTGTGTGTGTGTGTGTGTGTGTGTGTATGGAGGGGTTGCCTGCGCATGAGTGTGCAAGCAAATACTAATAATAAACCTGAAGTGTACTTTTGTTGTATATGCAACATTGCATGTCTGCTGTATGTTTGCATGCTATGTATGATATTGTGTGCACAATCTACACAAAAGTGTGTATATGTGTGTTTGTGCTTGCATAGGGCTGGGCACAATCTGTATGCGTGTGCTCCAGCACACGTACAGCTTATGTAACGCCCAGGCATGTTATAACTCCACTGCGCCTGCTATGTGTGTGTAGGTGCTTGCTTGTATGCGTGCAACCAGTTGTGTGTAGCTGTGGTAAGTGCACCCGCTCGCCTGTGCGTGTGTGTGTGTGTGTCAAGCAGACTGCATTGCTGCAACCAGCCAGCTCTGTATCATCATTGACCAAACTCGCCATCTGTGCCTGTAAGCTATAGAAACAGCGTGTCACACTGTTACACACACCATTAGTGTCTTATGAAATCGCAGCAGGATGCCACTGTGTTGCTTCTGTGTGTTGCGCAAGCACATATCTGTGTGTCAGTGTTTTTGTGTGTGTGCACTCATGCGTGCAACTATATATATATATATATATATATTTTTTTTTTTTTTTTTTATTTTATTTTTTTTTTTTTTGCCTGTTTGCATGTTGTCTTGTATCCATGAGTGTATTACACCCTGTACCTGCTTGTACACACTCATGCCTCCTTGCGTAGATACAGTGTGTGTGTTTGTGTGTGTGCAGGGAGGCCCACCGTGTATATGGGTCACTCTCTTAGGAACCATAATCCCACGTTTGGACTAACTTACTCACTGGGGTTTCACTCTTCCTGTTTGGCCAAGCTGATGGCAACAAGCATAATGACCTCACCACAGCACTCGGTCATTGGCCTGCAGACCTCGGGCCTCTCAGCCAATCGCACGCTGCTCTGGTGACGTATAGCCTCCAGCGCCTGTTGTGATTGGCCGGGGAGGTGGGACTAAGGAATGCTCTGCTGTTTAGATGCACCTCTGATTAGCTGGGAGGGAAGGAGAGAGAGAGAGTGAGTTTGTGAGAGGGATGGAGAGAGAAAGCATGCGAATTTGGGAGTTGGTGTTCTATGTGGTTCCTGTTGAAACTACACTCAACCTGTGGCTTACATGCATCATAACGTAGACCGTGCACAACACAGGAAACTCATTCAGACACAGAAATAGCACACAGAGAGTTAACTAGTCTTGATAAAGCTGTTTTATAATTTGTGAGCTGAGGTTATGATATCTAGGACTGTTTGGGGACATTACATTTTGTTCCCTATTAGATTTGATAATGTCATGTCAGTGTTTTGTAGCTCACCAAAGGAAGTCCAACCCGTTTTGAGAAGACAGACACCCCCTTTTTAGTCTACGCCCCTGTTTTCATGTTCATAGACAAATAAAGAATGGCGGAAAAAGAAGAAAGACAGAGAAAGAGAGAAAGATTTCATTCCTGTCCTGCGTGCCTGTAGAAGTCACGGACATGCCCACAGAGGAGCCCCATTGGCCGCCGCAGCCTCGCTCTCCCAACAGCTGTTCTGTGTTTTCCCACACTGTGATTGGCCGCGACGCGCCGTCGATCAAATTTACTTTGACGTGTGGCTCCGCCCCTAACACCTCTCCTCGGGATCCCATTGGCTACTGTACCCTTTCGTGCTCCGTGATTGGCCGTACGGGCTGGTTGTCAAGGCTTTGGGGCTTCATTCACCATTTTGCGACTGTAGTGTAGAATGTACAGGGCAGTAGTTTTTCCTCCTTTTAAGTTGCTTTGCCGGAGAAACATGAACGGCCGCTAATTGGCAGCTGCGGACGACCGGCCACCCTGCCCTATTTTAACCGGCGGACTCAACAGAGAATCACACTGGGGTACTATATTAGCTCTGGTGAGTATAAGCTGCCCACAAATCTTTCTCCTGCAGCACTGCAGTGGGGCTTGTTGTGCTTTTGCCGAGCTGCTAACGTTGTTCATGTTTACTGTGGCCACAAACAGTATTAGCAGATGAGCTGATCAGCATATTTTCCGATATCTGGGTGGCCTACGGAGAGGAGTAGAGGGCGGATTGGGTGTCTTCTGCGAAAAAAAAGGGAGCGGTGCGGCTAGTCATAGTGAGCTTGAAACTTTTCCACTAGAAATAAATTCAACGCCATAACTGCCGTTGGACTTCCTAGAACAACTGTTATTTTTCCTGCGTTGTAACAAACCTCGAAAACTCCCCGCTTCCCTCTCCACCTCCTCTCCTTTGCATTGATCAATTTTCTTCCTCTTTTTCATGAATCAACGTGGCTGTTTCATTTTATACGTGTTGTTTAGTGGCTCTAGGGCCTTCTCCTTGGACTAATTTGTGGCCACATATTGACACTTTCTCTCTCTTGTATCACAGTTGCATTTATGCGAATGGCGACCGGGGTCAATACAAAGTTGTCCGGACAGCTTTAGCTATCTTTGCTGACAACTGTCACTTTCGGATGGGCTAAACAAGCGACTTTTGCTCTGCTGTTTGTCGCTGTATTGTATGGGGCTGTGGACTGGATTGACAAAGTTAACGTGTTCATCTGTTTGGGACATTTCACACTGTCATGCAGCACGGGGAATAGGGGCCGTATTACATGGTATTAAGGGTCAATATGAACGTTAAACCGGTTATTTCCCGGTGACAGTGAGTGGAGGATTTCCAAGCGGCCTTGTGTGTAGTTGAGGCCTGGTCGCTGCACGCCACGGCCTGCTGTGTTGTGGAGTAAAACTGGTAGTAATCGCGGTACTACGAGGGCTTGACACATACACGGTACTATCCAGCTAAACCAGAGCTGACATCACCTCCTGTAGTTTGTATTTAGTGCTTTGGGCCTTGTTAAGATAAAGTTAACAGCTGTTATCTACTCTGGATTATTATCATTATAACAATTTATTTATACACCCTGGCCTGTAAAGCACTGTAGTAATCACTTTTAAAAGTGCAAATAACAAAACTTTTGAATACCGTGTAGTTTGATGTGGGTATATAATTAGATTTTTTTTTTTTTACATTACCTAGGCAGGTTAAAACATACTATAAGGTATTGAAAGGTCTGTAAAAGTTCACTACTGGACACATACTGTATGCCCCTGTGGGATCATTATAGTGAACGTATGGCAGGGTTGGCTAAATTCGGAGAGGACATATACAGTATTGTATACATTAGATCTATATGTTGGCAGCATTAAGATGATTAAGTTAACTCAATTTATATTTTATATAACAGTTAGTTGCATGTTGCTTTAACTGTTATCAGTTTGCTTTAGCGCAGCTGTGGTTGAAAAAGTGAATAAACCATGACCTAAACCTGGACAATCGGTTAGCTAAACTAAATTATGCTTCCAGAAAGGCAGCAGTGCATATTTTTTCTCACCTCACATGACTTATAACAGCTCGATGCTGGCCTACAGTAATGTTTATTATGTTTTCTTGTACACCTATAAAAGAGGGTAAACACTGTTTTTAAAATAAAATGGTTGAACTTGTTACCCTGCACTACATGTATACCCGATGAGCAGATCATGCTCTGCTATCATCGCTAACATTTAACATAGGAGACACAAGCCTACTATAATCTGCATATGGCTTCCTTGCTCCATATTTCACAGAGAAGAGTGTGAGTTGCGTCAGTTTGTCTTTAAGCTGTTATCATTAGGCCCATGACTCTGACACCAGCTGTTGTACACAGTGCACTACTGAGTAAACACACGTAGCATACCTCTATCGTGACCAAGTAAGGCCGACTGCCAAATTATTTTATGGTGGCTGCTCTACGGCTGTCTGTCCTAAATAGGGATTTACATAGAGAACAACGATGGCTGTGAGCTCTCTAGTTCCCTGTGTGCACTATCAACTATCATTACATAGATGTTTGCTGTGTGTGTGGCCTTGAGAAAGTAGGCACTCGTCTCTGAAAATGGATTTCTCTCTAGCCGATATGATGTAGCAGATATGAAAAGGACCTGAATGAATGCAAGCCTTCTCAGACAAACAGGAAGGCAGCAAAGGGGAATAGAGACAGTCACAGGCAGACAGAGTAAGAGACTGGTGGGAGGATGGATGTAGAAAACAGGGACAGACAGGCAGACATGCAAGTGAACAGCCAGTCAAACAGTCACTGACAAGTAGAAATGCTTAGTGGTGGCTGACAGACATAAATCCAGAACATTTTGATGGTGAATATCACAGTTGGAGTGAGAAATATAAAAAAATGACAGAGAATATAGGGGGTGTTTTGATTCTCCCTCTTATACACTTGTTGTTAACATTTGTCTGGCACTCGTAGCTCTGTGGAGACTCTTGTGTTGGAAGAAATGAGGCAGAGCACGCAGCAGCTAGGACCTGAGGCAAGTCCCGCGTGTATTAGCCACACAGCAAACAAACCAGTTAAATGACAACAGTGCCCCGTTCAACAAGTCTGCAAAATCAATCTGTTTTACTTTTTAAACGGAGGCAGAACTGTGAATGAGTCCGGTGTGGAATAGGAGATATTCTGAATGACTCTGGCATGGCTAAGTGTGATACTGAATGACTCTGGTGTGGAATAACAATTATTCGGAACAACTCGGCCATTCTGGATCACTGCAGCACAAATGAGGATAGAGACTAAGTGGAAGAAGAGGAGAGAATGAGAGGTAGGAATCAATATTAGAGTGAAAAGAGAAAATGCAGGCAGTGGATAAAAATGAAAGCGTAATAGTGGCAATGAGAGAGAGGGAGGAATAAAGTAACGGGAAGTTAGGTAATGGTCTTCCACAGGAAATGGAGTTTGTAGGGGCGGATTGACTCTGCTTTGAAATACATAGATAAAGGTCGCCACCGAGAGAGAGGGAGCGAGAGAAAGAGAGAAAGGGAGGGTTTCAGTATGCGAGCAAAGAAGGAATTCCCCCGCCTCTACTGCCCTGGCCAAGAAGTAGTGTGTGTGTGTGTGTGAGAGAGTGTGTGTGTGTGTGAGAGAGTGCATGCAGAAAGGCTTGTCTGGGCAAATTGCAAAGTGCTCCTCACTATTTCCATACCGTGTTGTAAGCCTACATTGTGTTTACCCTACAATAAGGCCTCCTGTTTTCAGTATGTACCTTGTATGGATGCAGGCCTTGTGTAATGTGAGTGGAACCTGTTATGTAATGAATTAATGTGTAATGAATTTGTAGATGAGTCATATTCATTACTACTCTAGTACGATGGTGCATCATTTAGCAAGGAATACATTTCTTAAAATTAATGTTAGTGTTTATTACTCTTATGCCTGTGATCACAAGGTCCCACTTTGCTTTGCTTTTATTTTGAATTACTTTGGTGTCACTTGAATGTTTTCACAGATGTTTGATTTTGATTCAATCAGTCACTTTTCTTCTCAAAGCCATGCAGTTAGTAGCTATCTTGTGCAGTGAATAGGCTTTGTGCATGTCTGAATGTGTTTGCCACATGAGTAACTCACACTCCCTGTTCTCTTTCTTTCAGAGTCTCTGGAATAAGGTGGGCAAGTGCCGAAGTCGCGCAACAGAGACAAGACAGGATGAGAGAGAGAGGCCCCGGCAGAAGAGGAAAATAGAGAGAAAGGAAGGGAGGGGGAAGAAGAAAATCAAAACGAGGCAGAGCAATAGAGGAACGCCAAGGAGAATCTCTGGAATAAATAAATAAAAAGACTTGTTTGGAGGAAAGGAAAGCTAGATGAAAAGATGAAGCCGATAAAAAAGCAGGGCCGGCGCTCTCCCCCCTCCACCCGGGCCAAAGGGGGGAAGCGTCGTGGAGCAGGGGATGCCCCTGAAGGAGGGGAGAAGAGAGACTCAGACGGGAACAGAGACAGAAGCAGATCCCCTCAAAACCAGACTCCCTCCTCCTCTTTTTCATCTAATTCACACTCAGACTCCCAGGCGGACTCAGCAAGAGCACGAGACACTTCAGATGGGGAGGGACTACACAGGGAAGGGCTGTCAGAGACGACAGTATCACTTGTGATGGATTCTGGGAAATTGTTGACATCTTCAGATGATAGGTCAGGGAGGTCAGTTTTGAGTGGTGGCAGCCACAGTGATAGTAGTGGTAGCAGCTGCAGTAACAGTAGTACACCAAGCGCCAACAACAGCCCAAATCCTGCCTCCAGTCGTAAGACAGCCACCTTCAAGGCCCGTGTTCCCAAGAAGAAGTACACATCTGAACACTGCTCGTCTACTACTGCTGGTAACCATAGCCACCCTGCATCCAGCACGCCCCCTCCTCTACTTCTGAGTAGCGGGGTCCTCAACCAGGGGTCATCAGGTTCAGGAAGTGATATTAGCATCTCGCACCCTGATGTCAACAGTCAGAGTAGAAGCCTGGTGGACGATTTCCACAGCAGGAACACTGGCAGGGAAGCACCCCAGGACAGCTCCCCAGGACCCCCTACCCTGTCGCTGGGAGGTGAGAGCGAAAGGCCGGGAAGAGTTGAAGGTGTTAGAGATGCAGAGCGAATATCACCCAGCCCCTTGCCCCGCTGCTCCTCAACAGACACCGCCAGTGAGCACTCAGCTGACCTGGAGGTAGTCAGTGATGCGCACACAGTCACGCCAATGTCTGCACATGCACCCTCCAGTCTCCCTGATGCGCTGTCTGATGCCCTGGCCAAAGGGATGAAGAATCAGCGTGTCCTTGCTCGCCAGCTCAGGAGAAGAAGTGATGAGGAGGGAGGAGCTGAAAGGATGGATGAAGGGAGGAGTTCAGACTTGGTGTTCCGGGCTGGGGTGGTTCGTAAGGTCAGCGGTGAATACGGAAGCCTGGAGGTACAACTAAATGGGGAGAAGACGCTGTGCCGTTATCCATATAGACATGACAGCCCCCCAGGGGTTGTAGACATCATCCTAGATGCCCCGCCTCCTGGTGTCCACCCAATACCAATTGGTACCCGCGTCTGTGTACCATTTGGCAATGAGGAAGGCAGTGAGGGACAGTGGCAGTGGTACCGAGAAGGCGTGGTGACCCAGGTGGATACACATCCAGCAGTGGCCAACCGTTACCGTGTCCTGTTGTCTGAGGAAAGACTTCCCTCTGTGGATGAAGAAGAGGATGGCAGGGGGGCAGCTGGTGCTACCCAGGCAGTCTGGGTGTCCCGACAAACACTTCGGCTCTTGGTGCCACCTTGGGACCTGGATCTGCCGTCTGGAGGAGGAAGGGAGGGAGAAGAGGGTGTCAGAGATAAGGAAAGAGAGCAGGAGGATAGGGAGGAGATGGACGTGGAGCAAGAGGTGTGTCGTTTGAGCCGAAGGATGACACCCGGCATGGGGTCAGTGTTAGGGAGAGGAATTCCCTACCCAGGCATGGTCCCTGTTTCCTCCAATTCGGGCCACAACATTGCCTCTCCAGTAACCCCAGCCTCAGTCCTCAGCCTGGCTCCTGGCCGAGAGTGGGAAATTGAGAAAGACCTTGAGAGGGAGAGGGACCTCCAGAGAAAACAGGAAAGAGAGAGGGAAAGAGAGCGAGAAAGGGAGAACAGTGCAAAGCAACAGCAGCAACAACAACAGCAGCAACTCCACCCGTACATGCCACTCACCCCCGAGGAAGACATGGAGGTATCCCACTTCAACATGGTCCCTATGGGGGCGATTATATCTGCGGCCAAACCCATGGGACTTTCTCAACACCGCCACATCGTCTCAAAGCCCCCGCCCGGCTACCTCAATCCCCACCTGTCTGTGGTGCGGGGCATCGGGATCCCCTCTGCCCACCTCACCTTGAACCCCCACCCCCCTCCTTCACCTGTCCTGCTAGGCCTTGACCCAGCAACCGCAGCAGCTGCAGCAGCTGGTGCTGCTGTCATTGCCACCCCTCAGCTCCCTCCTCTCCCTCCCATCTCCTCCTCCTCTGCATCCTCTTCCAGGGGAGAGAAAGCCTCAGGAGGAGGCTCTTCCAGTGTAGGAGCAGGTGGTGGCGGTGGATCTGGATCAGGTTCGACCTCCTCCTCTTCCTCACGTTCCCGCACCCCACTGACAGCTGCCCAGCAGAAGTACAAGAAGGGAGATGTGGTGTGCACGCCAACAGGCATCCGCAAGAAGTTTAACGGGAAGCAGTGGAGGAGGCTATGCTCACGGGAGGGCTGCTCTAAGGAGTCCCAGCGCCGAGGATACTGCTCCAGACACCTCTCAATGAGGACCAAGGAGATGGAAGCCAGTGGAGGCGGCCGGGAACGGGGTGGAGCTAGCAGCACAGGGACCCTAACACCATCTGACCTCCGACTGAGTGGGGGGCGAGCCAGCTCAGAGTTTGACTGGGATGAGACATCACGGGAAAGCAGTGAGGCCAGCAGCCGTGGAGGAGATTCCCGACCACGCCTGGTCCTTCCCTCCCTGCTCCCCCAGGACCTCTCTCGCTTTGACTTTGATGAGTGCGAAGCAGCGACCATGCTGGTCTCCCTGGGGGGCTCCCGGTCAGGCACGCCCTCATTCTCCCCCATATCCAACCAGTCACCCTTCTCCCCTACCCCATCACCCTCACCCTCTCCACTCTTTGGCTTCCGCCCAGCCAATTTCAGCCCCATCACCGCTCCCGCCTCACTTACTCCACGCCGCCATCGCCAGCTCAGTGGCACTAAAATGGGCACACCAGGCACTGAACGAGAACGCCACCTGTCGGGCATAGTGCCCACTTTTCAGACCAACCTCACTTTCACAGTGCCCATGAGCCCCAGCAAGAGGAAGCTCGACACGCACCCACCCCCTCCACTGTCTACAGTCCAGGACTACCAGACCAAACCTGAGCAGCAACAGCTGATGGGTGTAGGGGGAGGGGTGGTGGGAGACCCAAACCTTGGCCATAGCCCCGCTGCCTTCAGAGTCCTGTCCCCCCAGAGTCAATCTACAACTCCCTCTTCACTTCCCTTCCCCAGGCCACGTAGTGCCACCAGCAGGCCACCATCCTCTGCTGCCTCCACACCTCCGCCCATGCTGGTCTCTCCTACTCCTCCCTCCCCCCTGCCCCAGGAACCCTCTCCACGCCGCATTGTGCCCCTCCGTGATTCCCCAGTCATTGTCCGTAACCCAGATGTACCCCTGGCCAAGTTCTCTGACGGCCCGTTAGGAAGGAGAGAGAGGAGCAGGTCCAGGGAGCACAACCAGCCCCAACACACAGCTCCACAAGGCCTGCAGGCCCCCGTCCCTATCAACGGAGCCACCACCAATGGTGCGGTTCTCCTGCGCAATCCCACATCCACGCTGGTCCTGGTCACCTCTAGCTCGGTATGGAAGTCACTATTTCTTGTTTTTGTTATATATATCATATATGTATATTACCTCATGGTATACTGTATATCGTCATATCACTTAACCCTACCACAAAATTTGGACAGAATTTGACCTACCCTAAGAGCCACAAACCATCACTGTTTTTACAGTTTTAATCCTATAACCTTGTCCAAATTAAAAAATATGTTATTGCATATGAAGCCAACTACTTGCATCTTAGACCCTATTCCCTCCAAATTTCTTAGAGGTTTTTAATACAGTCAAACCAAATATTTTAGCAATCATAAATAGTTCCCTTTTAAATGCTACAGTCTCCCTTGTTCTTAAACATTTTAAAGAAACCTAATTTAGACTCATCAGTTTTAAATAGGGATGGGTATCATTAGGATTTTATCAATAGTACTCCTCTTATCAATACTCCTTATCGGTTCAGTTCTTTATCAATATTTTTACCGGTTCTTTCTCATTACTAAACAATTAAAAAAATATATATTTAAAAAAAGAATCAATTCAGAGCAGGATTAGAATTGATTTCTATTTTAAATATGACTAAATTTTGTCTCTAGAGCAGCAACAGCAAAGTCACTATATAAACTCAATAATATCTCAATGGAAACTAATCTAAAATGTCACTAACATAAATAATATTCCTGACAACAAAATACAAAGTGAAGTTTAGAAAGAAGACCTGCCTGCAGGTACCACTGTTAAAAGGAGGAGTGGCTCGTTTGGGAGGAGGGGCTGCCATCTCAGCCTGTAGCAAAATTTACAAGAATTTGCCAGATTTGAAGATACGTAGGAGGCTAAGATAAACATACAGACAGCTTTCATTTTAGCTTAGAAGGGAGAGACAAAAGTCCCGCACTCCAGCTTTAAAATTATAGAACCAGCTCCAATTCAGAGCCGGGTTTCGGGTTGCATCCCTAGTTTTAAATAATTTTAGACCCATCTCTAAGCTGCCGTTTCTAGCAAAAGATAGTTTCCAACCAGATTTTAGATTTCATGTCTGAAAATGATTTATTTGGAAAATTTTAGTCTGGTTTTAGTGCTCGTCATAGCACTGAGACCGCTCTTTTAAAAGTCAACAATGACCTTTTAATGGCAGCGGATCAGGGGGAAACCACAATTTTATTTCTTTTAGACCTAAGTGTAGCCTTTGACACAGTGGACCATGATATTTTAATCACTTGTCTTAACACCTGGGTTGATTTTAAAGAAACACCTCTTACCTGGTTTCATTCATATCTTTTAGATCGCATATTTGCTGTTAATATTGACACCTTTTTATCCACCTCTTCCAGTTTAAACTCTGGAGTGCCTCAAGGCTCCATCCTACATCCAATTTTATTCTTAGTGTACATGCTGCCCTTAGGTCAAATTTTACAGAATTGTAATGTTTCTTATTATTATTATGCAGATGACACACAGATATACCTGCCCCTGAGACCTGGTGAACAGTCTAGCTGCTCTTTTAAACTGTCTTAATGATATCACTTGTTGGATGGCCAACATTTTTTTTTACAATTAAATCAATCTAAATATGACATTTTAATATTTTGAGCCAACACACTACATGTTTTTATGAATGATTTTGGACCACTATCGGTTAATGTTAAATCAGAAGCAATAAATTAGGTGTAATTTTTGACTCAGACCTCACATTCAAACCACACGTCAAGAAAACAGTTCAATCATGGTTTTTCCACCTCAAAACATGGGTTGGCCCCTTCATACATTGCAGAACTGCTGACTCCTTATGAGCCAGTGTGCAGATCCTCTGGCAGGTCTTTACTTACCATTCCAAAATCCAAATTTATAACAAAGGGGGACCGGACCTTCTCGGTCAGGGCCCCAAAATTATGGAATAGCTTGCCAGAGGATCTGAGACTCGCAGATTCAGTACATACTTTAAAATCCCTTCTAAAAATGTACTTTTACAGATGTGCTTTTGTGATGTCGTCTTTCACAGTCTTTTATCGTTTAGTACTCATGGTTTTATTTTCCCTATTGATCTCCTTTTCTTTTCCTTTACCTTATTCTGTGGGCATAATTGTATTTTTAACGCTGTAATTTAAAAATGCATTGATTTTTCATACGTGCTTTTGCTGTGTGTTTTGTGTTTATAAATGTGCAGATGATGTGAAGCACTTTGTAAACCATGTTTTTAAAAAGTGCTATATAGTATTATTATTATTATCATTATTATTATTATTACAGTATGTATGAAATGGGTGACTTTCAATAATTTCTTGCCCTAAAAACTGTAAAAGATTTGTTAATTTATAATTTTAATCTATTGTTTAATTTATAATTTTCTATATATTTCTAATATTCTATACATTTGTAAGTGATTAGAGTATAAGAAAACTATGAAAATTCCTAAAATGCTGATACAGTAATTTGGTGTTGGTCAAAGATCTTGTAAAAGTGTCCACCCACACTGATTCAGAATGTGTATGGATATTGTAACCTTGGCTCTGTAATTTTTTCGATGACTGAGAAAACCCATCTTGAAAATGAATTAAAAGAATACGCCACTGAAAAGCTATATTTTTCGATTATCAAATGCTAACCACAATAGACCCTAAAGGTGGCCCTCGAAAGTTTGTAGGTTTCCCCAAATCATTTTGGATTCACAGCAGTTACAATGGAGTCCAATGGAGACCAAAGACAAGGCAAAAAATGCATCAAAACAACCATTGAAACCTCTGAAACCACTCCTGCGCTTAAGATGACAGTTTGACATGACAGTACTGTACTTAGTTATGTTGTGAAGAATCTATGAGTGTTTGAAAGATACTGAATGTATGGCTCAACAGTGAAGAAGTGGATTATGCTGCAGAAGTAGTTTGAGTAGCTTCTATTTTTAAAGCATTTGAATCTCAACACATAGATTTTCAACTGAGTATTATTTTGAAAGAGAAAATACATCCGCTGTATTAGTCAGCTCTGCAAATACAAAAAAATATATTTCTGATGTTTGCTGTCATGTCAGTTTAACCATCTAACAAACTGTACATCTCTCCTCCCAGTCCCTGACACCAGCCACAGCCGGCCATGCTGCCCTCTCCAGCTCCTCTATCCCCGGGTCGATGTCCACCTCAGTGGGCTCAGTCCTGTCCTCCTCTGGATCCGGGGGCAGGGAGAGGGAGAGAAAACCTGAGGGACACCAGGAAGGATCTGGGGGTTCGCTGCCACAGCCAGTAGCCTGTCATCCCACACCGACCGCCCTGCTGCCGCTTATACTGCCAGCCGAGTCTCCTCACCCTGCTCCACGCAAGCAAATCATCATGGGACGCCCAGGGACTGGTAAGGAAGGAGGTGGAGAAAGAAAGGGAGCTCATCATGGTACTGTTGTCGTGACCTTTGTTCTTTTCAGATACAAAATCTGCTGAGTCACACTTCTCCCATACTGTAACCTAGTAAGGGATAGGCATACAGTAGTTTATGTACTCTAGCCTAGTACTTCTCGCTTTCATTATCTCTCCAGGGTTACAGGAGTGTCATCACAGTGCTAGGGCTATGACTCATGTACACTCTTATTGTTTAAGAATGTAAGAAAATGTACGGAGGACATTTTTTGCCCCCTTGATCTGCTTTTTTACGGCTTTTTGACCTTTGTTTTTTTTTTAATTGACTTATATGTACATGACATAAAACTTTTTTGGTCTGTATGTGGCAAGCAATTTGCATGACTAAAATGACTTTTATAATAGCTCTTGCACTCATTACTAAATCAGCTAACTTCTAAACTAAAAGATTTTAATGTCAGAAGGAGCACTGTGTTGTTTGAGGGGTGATCTTGCCCTTATTTGCCATTTTATGTTCTCTCTTTTTAAGTATGTATTTGGGCAACATTTGGTTGTGAAAATATTGTCAGCTGTGTGCACACTGTTGGATGCAAGAAAACTGGCTATTGAGAAATAGAGGTGTTTGGGTTTATCATATACTGTATGCTTGTTTCCATGCCAACCCTTGCGATATTACAGTATGGCCAAACTCAGGAATGTTACTTTGAATATATAAATAAGATAGAAGATAATTGCAATTTCAAATGCGTGATCTCTCATTTTGTGTCATTTTGACACAACACTTTCTAACCCTGAAAACTGAAAGTGTGAGAGATGTACAGGAATTTGTCTTGGTATAGAGAGATATTGGCAATTTATAGGTTGTTCAATTTCACAGTTCATACTGAAATTTGGATGTACAGTGCATTTTTAAATGAGTGTGTACAGTCAGGGAACATGGCATAGTTGCAGCTACATAAGTATCGTTTAAAACCATGAATCTGGCAAGAGCAGAAGATGTTCATTATGAGGCTCTGTGCATTCTTAATTTTAATATTTAATATTTCATAACCCTTTTAAGATTCAGTGATAATTTTTTGGCTTGGTTAAAAGGGTAAAGTCAACTAAAAGAGTGAAACCGGGTTTTCTGAGGCGTGAAAGGTTTAAAATATCAGTCGCTCGGGCAGGCACCCAGACCTGCTGCTAATTGTGTGTAATTTGTGACTCAGTGTGTGTGGTGTCAGAGTTATTGAGCGTGCTTGTGTCCGCGTGTGTGTGCCGGGGGTGTCACCCTTTTTACATGTGCGTGTGTGTGCATGTGTGTGAGAAGGAGATAAGGAGCGTTTCACTGAAACTTTAAAAGGGCGAGAATATTGACATGTCTAGACATGCAAGACTGAGAGCAGGAGTGCAACAAGGACATTCACACCTCCTCCACACACACACACACACACACACTCACGCACACACATCTCGGCGTTCCAGACAATCAACAAATTCAGACAGGGCATCAAGGGCAGGTCCAGCGTGATGTGAATGTGTTTCATCGCTCTCAGCAGAAAAAGGAGTAATCGTATTGCCGGTGTGTTGTCATGGATACACTGTTTCCACCGGTAGAATTAGCGCAGTAAAGCGTTGAGGCCTGAGCTGATTACCGGAGCACGCTTTTATTTCTCTCTCCCTCTCACATCCCTCGCACTGCTGCTAACAGCCACCTGCCTCTGTAGCGTAACGTTTCCTCGGCCATACATTTTTAAAAACACCTAGAGCCACAGCGGCCCCAGAAACAAACACATGCAGAAGGCAGTGAGGCCCCACGGCTGGGATCTCTCCTAAATATAGCCCAGCTCAAGTGCAGCTGCATTAGCATCACAAGTTTCATTACTGTTCTCTTTCAGTGCATCTGCAGCCTTAAGTGAAGAAGTGTAGACATGTAGCTGAGCTCCCATCTCATTGCACAGCTTAGGTATTATTGCTTTTGCACCCACAAGGAAGTATTTGGAAGATCCTCCAGTGGTAATGTGTAGTTATAGGACAGGTGGATATCTACTGTTGACTTGCATAATTTTCCCACTCAGAGCATCAAGACAGCTGTTCTCCCCGCCAGGTGTATTTCTTTAATACTGCTGCACTATCTAGTCATCACTGTCACCGCTTCAAGTAAACCAGTAGAGACAGATGGATATCTGAGCAGTATTTCTGTGTCTGATATTGAGACTGCCACCCCACTGATATTTTTCACAACTCACCGCTGTCAGTGCTTCACTGGAATATTCATGCTTCGCCTCTTCAGGGTGTCAGCAGGTCCTTTAAAATTTTGAAGGATCTCAAGTCAGATTTAGCACCTTAAAGGATAAGGCTGATTTTATTCAATATTTTTCTCACTCAACAAATCCCATGAAAAGTCCAAAACCAGCACTCAGTACTTTCTAGCTTTCCCAGCCTGTCCCAGTCTGTGGCCCTCAGCCCCAAGCTCATTGGTTCCTTCTGCAGATGTAAACCTTTAAAAAATTGGTCTCAAATATATTGTTTCATTTTCAAAAAAGGCTCAGTAATTTACATACAAATGTTGTCACGATTTTTGGAGTAATTACAGCAGGACACTATATGTGGGATTTACTCAAATTAAACTACAGTCCCCATGTTAGGTAATGGCACAGAGGACTGAGATATATCGGGCTTTGTCTAAACAGTCAGACAATACTTGTTAGGAGGATCAGTGCATTGTTAGTTTTGGTCCTTTCATGTGTCATTTGTTGACAATGAGCTAAAAATGTGTGTATTTGTAGTGATTTTGTTTTGGGGTTTTTTCTTACACAGTGATATTTAGTTGAGGCAGAGTTGTGTAAGGCAGGAATGTAAGGCAGACCAAACTGTAATTATGTGTAGTTTGACCACAACTGTGGGCGGAAAGTGCAAGAGTGTTGATTTTGCACTTCCACCAGGTCACATTCTAACTGTCATGCATCTAAGCTCACAGGGTTAATACACAACAGGGTTAATACACTCCCAGAGTTGTCACTTGCTACATTCAGCTGGAAACAGTCTGTTTTTTTTTTGCCAATGTTGTTTCTTTATTTTCATTATTAACTTGGCCTTAAATCCAATTCAAGTTAGCCCTGGAAGGTCTGAGAAAATATCTAATTTGGCTTAAACCTACTGCTAACTGGAGTCATAGAATATTCAGTTACACCAGTTTTTGTTTCTGATAATGTTAATGGGAATGGAGACAAAGGACCTGAATTTAGTGGCCAAATTTGGTCAGTATCCACATTGCTGATGTATCCTTTGGGCAAGTCATTAGTTCTCTATGAGCTATAGAGCTGCTGCAGTGTAGCCGAGTGTGACCTCTGACCTACCTGTGGATGGTAAAAATAAAGAGGAACAAGAAAAGATGTTTGTTTTTTCCAAAAAATCTGTCATCAGTACTTTTTCTGGTAGTGATGACCTTAAAAACAATTTGTGATGTGTAAACTATTTGAATAAGCCTCACTTCCTCTGCTGAGGTTCCTGATGCACTAACAGCCAGTAAGTAGTAAGGAGTGCAAAGGTCAGAGCACAGCGATAATAATCATGTGACACCAGAATCAGCATTTAAAAGAGCACTTCTTAAACTGTTTGTCTGTAGGACATCATCTACAATACACCCAGGACATATTTACATTTTCCAAGTAGTCTAGCTGAGCGGTATCTGAATCTCCATTTTAGATGAGCCATAGCCGGCAAATGGTTGGCTATATATAGACCATTTTAATACTTTATTTAAAGATTATTAATGGAAACAGACAGTGGACATTGCAGTGCTGCAGCATAGATTTCATAGGCAGTTTATTTCCACCAGGCTAGACCTGTATATGGAATACTGCAGTCAGGGGAGGAGTGGATGGTGAAACTGTTTAAAGATCAGTCTGTTGAGGCTGAAATCTTTTACAGCAGACTCACAAACAGAATGAACTGCTGCTGATAAAACAATGCAGTACTCCACTGATCCTCAAAGTAGAAATATCCAAAAAAGCAGAAGTGTTGGCATCAATAGTAATAGTTGTTGTAGCACTTGTGGTGTTTGTAGAAGCTGTAGTAGTAGTGCTACTAATAGTGGTTGTAGTGTTAGTATTAGCAGTAGTAGTAAAGGTAGTAGTAGTAATAATAGTACTGGTAGTATTAGCAGTAGCAGTGGCTGCAGTGATATCATATTGTGTTATCAGTTAATCAAATGATTCTGGGAAAATATAATTATAAACTAACAAAATTAGTTGTTGAAGATTTGGTTTCACACATTGTTGCTGTGCTGTGAAAACCATTTATCACCAGAATGTCAGTTTTTCTTGAGCTGTCTGTGTTTTCAGCTTTGGGACAAAGTGTGTTTTTCAGGTAATCCTGTGTGTTTTTAAAAGGTTGATATACCTTAATCCCCCTCCACTCAAAAATGTGTTTTGCTTCTTGTTACTTGGATGTTTGAGCTTCTCTGTGCAGAATGATGTACAGCATGTGCAGAGTTTGACGCTAGAAGGCTATTTTCATATTTTTCTGCTGAAGGGGGAATGTTTCTCTGTACTCGTCTTAAATCTGAGTTTGAGACATTTACATATGATTTGTGACATCACAACTAGTGCACATACACTGAGAATGGACTTTACAGTAAAGAAGGAAACATCTTATATTCAGCAGTTGAACTTTTAAAATTAATATTATTTGGATATTCATTCACCTTTCAATCGGGTAAAGGAGTAGTGTTTTTTGTGGCAGTTTTGCCTTTATTGGACAGGGGATAGTGAAGAGGCAGACAGGAAACAAGGGGAGAGGGGACATCATGGTTGTGAGGCATGCGCAGTAACCATTCAGCTACCAGTTTGCTCTGAGTAGATATAAGTGTATTTATGGAGGTAATTCAACTTTTTTGTGGAAAAAACATGTCAGACACAAATTATTATTCCAAGCGGAGTATTTTCACGTGTCTTAAAACATGAATGGAGGGAAACTTTAAGAGGTTGGAGCATTTTCTCAACTCATACAGGAACACTTAATCCTTCGGTTTATGTGAAAAATTCAAAATCACCAAATTTGGAGGTACATGGTTTTCATTGGACAGCGAAGACATGTGAGGTGCTTTTTCTGATGTAATACATCAGTTTGAATATTTTATATGTGAATTTGCATACCAATGATATATATTTACAAATTAAACTTGTACTCCGTAGTCGTCCCGGCTTGAATTGGGTCGCACTGCAGAGACAGTTCATTTGAGAGTCCGAAGCTCGGCAGCAATGTGGCAGCAGTCTAGACAGTGAGTAGACTGGAGTCTGGAATCTCTGTGGATAAAATAACAGGTTCCCTCATCACATCACACACCACATGACCCCTCAACTCTCATTATTCTGAGGGATGGTCTCTGTGTGTGTGTGTTGGGGAAGGGGGCAGAGTAGGTGACTGAATACACAACCCCATTCATGGTGTTCAATCTCTGGCAGTTTCTATGAAATTGTAGTTTTTAGTAGCGCTTTAGCTCATCGCTGGCTGACGGTCACATAGGATTTCACATGGTGCCAGAGGGCACAGCACTACCTTCTGTCTACAGTCCGTGATACTGAGGTGGATAAACATGATGACATTTCACTTTTTCTCTCTCTTCTCTCCCCCTTCGTGTTCCCACAGTTTGGACCAACGTGGAGCCTCGGTCGGTGCCAGTGTTCCCTTGGCATTCTCTCGTCCCTTTCCTGGAGCCCAGCCAACCAGGAGCGGCTGCCCAGCCTGCCGATGGCCAGCAGCTTGTCAATCAGAGCAAAGGTAGCAAATGACCCCACTGCTTTTCCTTGGACATGACATCATGCCTTTTTACCCTGAAAGCTGATTTCCCTGAATGTACCCACATATATATAACTTCATACTATTATCAACCAGCATCCCACTATATAATAAACATAACAGGAAATACTACGCATGGCTGTATGTCTCAAATAACAACTGCCAAAACACTCAAGTGCAAATGTTGGTTGGACAAACCAGCAGCCAAGTCAGTGTTTCCTAAAACAGTTGCGACTGAACTGCAAATCAGCACAGTTGGTGTTCACACCAATACAGTTCCAGTAATGTTGTTGATTAGGCTATTTATTGACTTGAGTGCTAAAATTTATTCAAAGACTAATTTAAACTGGCAGGAAGAATCAGTAACCAAAAAGCTAACTTGAAGACTGCAGTTTCTTTTTCATAGGGCTTCACAAAGCCTTGTTTTAGGCCTTTTTATTATCTTTTCTTGTCTTTATGTGCTGTTGACTGTTTAAGGGCTGCTATTGATTAATCGTTCAGTTTATAAAAATGTCAATAAAGAGTGGAATTTTTTTTTCCTCAGAGCCCAAGATTACAGTTTCAGATTTGTTGTTTTGTCTGACCAGCAATCCAACAGACAAATTTATTCAATTTGCTAAAATATATGAAAAGCAGCAAACCCTCACATTTTCTGAAACCAGAACCAGCGAATCAGTGATCTATACTGTTAAATAAGCCGAATCATTCCCAGGGAAATTAGACATGTCATCCCAAACAGTCTTCTGCCAGACAATTTGCTATTTAAGGATGCACAAGCATAAAATACCACACTGTATACAGTCTTCTATGCATTTTCCAATCTCAATAAATGTTACAAAAATCTTGGCTAAGTTATAATGGCTTCAGAAATGGAGGCTAATCTGTAGTAACCGAGAAAATAAAGCAAGCTCACTAAATGACTACAATAAAATAGACACCTGTAAATAAAAAACTGCTGCAACTAAGTCCTGTAACTAGATTTATTGACAGAAAACTCCCTGTATGTATGAGGTGCCTTCAATTTACTATTCTGGGCTATTCTTCTTACTACTGCAGCAGATTATAACATAGATGTGGCCACAGCTTGTGATGCCAGAATAGAGCAAATCAACCACCAGACTGTATGAAAGCAGGCATTTACACATATGGCGCTGTTACATGCTTCAGCTTTTGAATGTCTTCTCTTATTTTTCAGAGCCTCGCTGTGGGGTCGCCTTGGTGAGCGATGGGCGGACCGGCCCTCCAGACTTAGAGAGAGGATCCCCGTCATGCCCTCCCCCGACCAATGACAATCCTCCTACAGACAGGGGCGGGGCTGACAGCGAGACAGAAAGCGACACAGATGACCCGTAAGCACAAAGAGTTTTTCTTTCTTATTTTTTTTTTTCACTTTTTAGCAGCAATTTTTTTCCCTTCCTCCTGGGCTTGTCACGTTCAGGCAGCATATGATGGTCCTTGATGTTTTCAGTTGTAAGATGTTTTCTGCAAATGTAATTTCTGGCACACTGGAGATTAAATTTGAAATTAAATTTAGCAAAATAGAACAGTGAAAATGGAATCAAGAGAAGAAGAAGAAGAAGATTTGGTTTAATTTCAGGTTTTGGCACAGACAACAGATGATCCAATTTAGTAGCTTTTACATGCAATTGCATTATTTCATCTGTTATATATCTGTTATCATTTATGGATAAACTCACTGACATATTGAAGTGGGATGTGTCTCATTCAGTGTATTTTGTGGCATAAATACTGGTTCATTAACATAGTATCCAGGAATCTGTTTTTACATAACTTATCAGTATGCTTGATTGACAAACTACTTATTAGATATTCCTGATTTTGCCCTTTATTAACTTCTCCGGAGTTTTTACTGTAAGTGTTAATGTTCGTTTCCAAATGTATATGTATCCATTTTGTAAAAAAACAATCTGCAGCTCTGTTTCATTATTCCATATACTTCAAATATGAAGCAGCAACAAAACAAATGTGGTCTACCAGTCTTAAGCTAACCTTCTGTTCTTTCAAAAGTATCATAACTTATTTTGGTGTTACTTGTAGATAGTGTCAGCTCATTTTGAACAAACACTTCATACATTGTGTCTCTAAAGTTTGTTTCCTTTCTGCAACTCTGGGTATGACTCAGTGCAAAGCAGATAGTAACTGTAGATTATATTAGGCTCAGTTTGTTGGTGGAGTTTGAATCACCAGCTTCAAAACTTTCAAGGACGCTAAGCTCAGAACAGGTGTACAAAAACATGTCAGAGGTACAAAAACCTCTGACACATGAACTCAAAAGAAAGAAACAACGACAAACACGTTTTCTACCAGCTGCATCAGTGTGTGTCTGGTGAGAGTTGTGCAGTCTATGCTTGCTCATTCCACTCAGTCTCAGGCTGCGTCTTTGCGTCTGGCTGTGTTGTTGCTCTTTCAGAGTGACTCAGACGGGCTGCGTGGCTGTCTGGCTGGTAGTGTGGTTTTGAATGTTCAGGGTCACTGTGCTCACAATGGCCGCCGTCGTCAAAAGAAATGCTTCAGCAATCTCTGAGTGTTGCAGCGGTTACACTTGTTATCTCATTGCATCTCAATAGAGAGATCGATGGCATTAATAAAAACAAAGGCAACACATTTAATAAGATTTGGACTGGCTCCATTTTTTTACCTTTGTTACCCTGCTTGAAGAAGGTATGAATTTTAACAGATGCAGACAAATAGAAATGTAATATAATATAACATATTTTAAATTTGTTGTATTTGTTTGCTCTTATGTGTCCATTCTTAGTTTGTTACTTCTTTTCTTGTCTTCGTTTTTCTATTTTTAACCATGCCACTAGATTTCTAGTCTGTCTGCCCATCAGTACACCACTTTTGTCCAGACAAAATATCATACAACTATTGGATGAATTGCTATGAAATGGCAGACATTCATGGTCTCCACAGGATAAATTCTAAATAAATAAATAAATCTGGTTCCAGTTTCACAAATGTGAATATTTTCTGGTTTCTTTAGTCTTCTATGAGAGTAAACTGAACATAATTAATTTAATCATTATTAACTCATAATGAAAATAATCATTAGTTGCAGCCCTAAACAAGTTTGCATGGTGATGTTAGCAGAGTGGCTAACATGACTATAAATTCTTCTAATTATTCACCCGCAGGCCAATGAACTGAAACACGCTCCCACATATACATAGTCACACATACACCTATAAACACGCACACAAATAGCACATTTGACTAAACCCCAACGAAACTCACATAACACAAAACTCCCTGGCGCCTTTTTGTTACTATGGTAACTGGTGATGGTGATGTTGTATTTTGGTTTGTCTTCTTTAATTTCCGTTAATTGCTCACTTCACAGACACTGAATGAACTCAACGATTTGTATGTTATTCTTTTGACTTTTTTGTAGTCTTTGTTGTGTTATCGCTATATTTGATTTTTTTAAAAACGTCTGCAAAACTATAGAAGAAAGGAAAAAAAAAAGCATCATATTAATGTAGTCACAGCTTGACACTGAGTTCACTCTCTTACTGCAGTGAGAGAGAGCTCACACTTTCAAAAGACTTGTCGAGTGATGGGAACTGTTCTGCACACGATTTTAAACAGTTTTCTTGCCAGCCTGCCAAGAAAACATTAACCCAGGTTTATACACCACTGATTTACCACTCTACAGTTTTGCTCCATTGCTCGTAGTTGTGTGGCCTACGGTGGTGTTTCTTTAAAAAAAAAATTGCATGAAAATATCCAGTCAAAACCACACTTTGTAAGCACCAATTGGCTGATTGTTAGTGTTTGGGAGGTTCTGGCTTGTTGATCCTCTTTCTCTTGGTCAGTCTTGATTTATTTTTTATTATTCATGTTCTCTTTTTGGCTGTTGAGCTGTTACACTGTGATATAAATTGCTATATTATTGGAACAATAATAATTTCTGTTTTACTACTCTGTTTCCCCAACTCCTGTAACACAATAGCGCTTCAATCTTAACCCAGTTTGTGAAAACATCTTTATTTGCTTTTTCCTGGTAACAATCCAGTGGCTCACAGGAAGATTGCAATTTAGCTGTAGTAGAAACAGCGGTTTCTGTGGAATTAATTGCAGAAGGACTCAGTAGTTAGCACACAGTGAAAACAACCACGACTGAACATGTAAAAAAATGTGCATCAGCTTAACAGTAAATGAAAGGAAGAGACAGACAGGATCACAAAGAGAAAGCACTGTGTACTGGAATGTGATCTCTGGATTTTTGGTGTTGCCAAATCAATAAAAAACAGGTTCCTGCAGGTAACCACTATAATCAATATATGTGGTTTATACATAGCAACATGTGATCCTGGTTAAATGCTTACATTAAATGCCTTACTTTTGGGAGATTTTTATTTGTAAAACATTTGAAACAGAGTTAATATCAAATTCCTAATAGCACCTCACGCTCTTTCCTTGTTTCTTAATAAATAAATACTGTTTTATTTATGCCTGTTGAATTCCTCCTTAGATCCTTTCACAGCCCTTTAGCCTTGTTGCTTTCCTGAAAATCCCTCAGATTGAGGAATTTTTTTTTCTTTGTGTTCACTGCAGGTTCTCGCCGGGTGTGGCCAATGATCCGGCGCCCTCCACTGGCACCATCAAGAGACGCACACAGTCCCTCAGCGCCCTGCCCAAGGACGGAGACAGGAAGGTCAGTCCACCAAGCAGACAATTAGTCAGGGAATCAGTGGAAAATGCAAAAAGAAACAGGAAAACAGAAGAAGGTTATTTCTTATTAAATGTCACAACCACAGCTTACCATAAATGTGTAAACCTACTTTCGTTTTCTGCTTCCTTCCACACACCAACTAGAGGGAGAAAGACCACATCCGCCGTCCCATGAACGCGTTCATGATCTTCAGTAAGCGCCACCGAGCACTTGTGCACCAGCGACATCCCAACCAGGACAACCGGACAGTCAGCAAGATCCTGGGGGAGTGGTGGTACGCTCTGGGGCCCAACGAGAAGCAGCAGTACCACGATCTAGCCTTTCAGGTAGAGACACTTTCTTAGAATTCTTTGATTGCTGCTTATTTTCTCACATTTCTTTAATTTACTCTTTGTTTTGCATTGTCAGGCTGAAAGGGTACACATCCCTCTAGAGAATAATTTTAATCAAAATAATTTTTTCATATAAATAAATGTACAAATTACCACTAATGGCCACTACACAATAGTTTTTTAACATGCATTTAATATGAAAGCTTTTCATTTCTAGACTCCCAGTATTTTGCAGATGTGTCTGTTTTTGTGCACAGGATGTGATGCATTTAACCGATTCAGCAACAGCAATTTGTCTGAAATTAGGTGAAAAACTAGGTCATTTTCATAAGCAGTGAAAGATACCTCCCTCCTCCTCCTCCTCCTCCAGGTGAAGGAGGCCCACTTCAGAGCCCACCCTGACTGGAAATGGTGTAACAAGGACCGCAGGAAGTCACTGTCAGAGGGCCGTGGGACTCCAAAGGAGCCACGGGAGAGGAGCATGTCAGAGAGCATAGGTGTGTGTGTGTGTGTGTGTGTGTTTGTGTGTGCACCATTCACTGCTTAGCATTTTCAAGCCATTATAGAAATGCATGGTTTCAGTCCTTACAAACGTGTTTTGAAATGTTCTTGTCTGTCCATGTTGAATTGAACTGTGTTTTTGTCTAAAAGAAAATGTACTTAATAATCTCACACTCTTATATTCACAGCATTACAAAAAGGTGGTGAGGATTTTATGTTTTATTGATCCGTTTCATGATGGTACACTGAGTTATTTCATCTTAGCTCAGACTCTTTCCCCTCTCTTCTCCAGACCCCCATTCAGAGTCCCAGGTGCTAGAGGGGAAGGTAGGAAGCTCAGGCTGGCCAGGGGGATCGGACCGTCGAGGGGGGCTGTTTGGCGGGCAGCACCCCCGTCCCCGAGCCTTTTCCCAGAGTGCCGTGCACACCCTGGAGCAGAGGGAGAGGGAGAGAGACCTGGAGAAGGTAGGAGGTTGTTAATCTGTAGCTCAAAGGCAGCAAACATACTCAAGAGATTTAAGAATGAGAAGCATACTGTTCCAGATCACTAGCTACCACAAACTACTTACTTAACAGTGTAATCTGTCAGAAAAACAGCTTGTTTAATCTTTTTTTCTGTGTTTTTAGATTTCTTAATAGTCACAGTTTTAAAGAAGGTTAAGATCATATGCTTTTAGTCAAGTCAAGAGTACTTTTCAAGGCTCTTAACAATTGTGGTGCCGCAATGTGCATCCAAGAGAACAAAGAACAAAGTTAAACAAACACAAATGCTGACACTAAAAGCAAACGACCGAAGAAATTCTTGCTGGCATGCGTGTGTGTATGTGAGCAACTATGCACCAACATGCATGTGTGTATTCACAGACAGCAGCCGTGTGTCTGCAGAGCATTCTGATTGAACTCTACAACTAAAAGTACTGTGTTCAAAAAACCAGTTCAAATGGACTTGTTTGGTTCTTTGTGTGAGGGCTGGAGTTGTTGCTGCTGAAAACCCTCTGAAAACTCTGGGGGAGCTCAGCTTCCAACTTCAAAGGTTCCACTTTCTACTTTTTTAGTGCCTTTGAAGGTATGAGACGGTGGTGTTTGCCGCTTCGCTCCTAATCACAGAGGAGTACGTCTGCATGTGAGCTCTTTTGTCTTGAAGGCATTTATTTAATGCTGGTGGCAAAGCCGTATATATATGGACGCTTTGATAATAGCTATATTACCTCTGTCTGAAGTATTATTATTAAGGTTTTTCTTTTCAGGTTTGAGTTTGTATTCAGTGTCTTACAAAAAAATTATGTCTGCAACAACCACCATGAAATTTCAAAAAACTAAACCGTAAAAATGTATTTTTCCTTTTTCTTTTTTCACTGTGTCAGGAGGAAGGGGCAAGTTTGTTTCGCAACCGGCCGCCGTCACAGTCCCTGTACCAGGGTGGGGCCAGCGAGGATGTGACCAGTGACGAAGAGCGCATGGTCATCTGTGAGGAGGAAGGAGACGATGATGTCATGGGTGAGTCAGTTGATCAGCAGAGCGGTTTAGTGGTTAGAGACTGTTGCATAGTCATAGTTTCAGTTCTCACAATGGTCAGTGTGTCTAAAAAAGACACTGAGCGTCAGTCTGTCATAATGATTGTGTCAGTACCTTCTTTTAGGTGTTAGCACCATTCTCTCATGTCTAGTGTCGGCTATTTGATGGTAATATTTGCTAGTTTTAGTGCAGCCTTTGTTAAAAATTTGAAAGCCGCCTATCAATATTTTTATCATAACAATTAATTAAATGCCCATCATCACCTGAGTCTACAGTTCCCCTCAACTTTACTTTTGGTTCACTCTCAGCGCTCTCATCATATTTCATTCACATCTCATTTCAACAGCAGCAGGCAGCTGTTTTCAGCAAAACAGCTTTGATAAACCTGTACACTACCTGCCCAGAACCAAACGGCAGACGGACAAAGTTAGTGGAACATTTAGCAGCTAAAGAGACAGATATTTTTCCCAGTTGTTGGTGGAGGGAAAACAGAGCTAAAAAGAGAGTGAAAATTGCATTTACATTCATCGTATGGCCAGAAACACAACTCCGATTAAATAATAATGTTGCTCCATTTCTGCTCAGTGTACAAATAGGCAGCTGTTTGTGAACACATTTGCCATATCAACTTAATAAAGTAATAATTTATCAATGCTGTGTTTACAACTCCTTGCACTGCCCTCATGTGGCCAAAAAAATCAATTAATGCAGGTTTAAACTAGCAACAACAATAGCTCATAATTGATTATTTGAAAGTGAATACTGGCAGTTGCAGGTAACTTCTTGTATAGAAACCATCACAGTTTTGCTTCACTCGCTCAGCTCTGATTGCAAATGTAATCACCACCAGGAAGTAGTTAGACATACAGTACCAGTCAAAAGTTTGGACACACCTTCCCATTCTCTTAATGACAAAGTGTGTCCAAACCTTTGACCATGTATTTAGTCCCCTTTGTTAAAATTTATTGGAGAATTTAAAACAGTAACTTCTGATATTTATATCCAATCCTCAGAGGATTCGTGTCCCGAAGGCTCCATCGACCTCAAGTGTAAAGAGCGAGTGACAGACAGTGATGAGGATGAACCAGATGGACAGGTAGGTACAGTGATCATCAACTAACTTAAATTTGTATCCACAGAGACTACAGTGTACTACATATACAGAGAGGAAATGTTGACTTAAAGACTTTCCATCAGTGCTTATTTCT
This sequence comes from Scomberomorus guttatus, assembly GCA_038419695.1. NCBI lineage: Eukaryota > Metazoa > Chordata > Actinopteri > Scombriformes > Scombridae > Scomberomorus > Scomberomorus guttatus. The sequence goes on from CM076461.1 coordinate 5,663,267, forward strand.
GATTTTTGTTGAGTCTCCTTATCAAGGAATCAAGATCAAAAGGTGGATTGTGTAGCAGAAGTGCTATACAGTCCAATATACTGCCCAGTGTTATGAATTAAGGCAATGAAATTGAATTTGTAACTACATCAGTCAGATAATATACATAGAGCCTTCAATAGTTGCTTTTTTTACTTTTAAAATTTTATCCATAACATTTTATGAGGGATTTTAAGGAACAGAGAGACATAAGTGTGTAACAAAAAACATGAGATCTATAATAGGGTCATCAATTCACACAAAAATACTCATTCATCACACATGTATTCAGGCGTGATTGCCTCATAGTTTTGGCAAAAAGGAGAATTGAGAAAGAATGGTAAAAATAAAAACAAACAAACAAGAAAACATTAGTTAGTGTCAGTTTCCTGGGAGTAACAATCCAATTTCATCCAGTATCTTCTGGGGGTTTTCTCTGAAGCCAACGTTTGGTAACAGTCTTTTTATTTGCAGCCATGAGGAGGAAGATATCACTTTTACAGAAACCTTTAGGCACATCTCCAAAATACAGAGAGAAAATTGAGACATTAGTACTAAAGCCCAGTATCCTTGATATTAAGCATCCCACTTCCTCCCTTAAAGGCTATATTTATAGACAATATCAAAATATGTGGGCATGGTCCACCAGTGCAGATCCACACTTCCTCCAGCAAATGTACTAGGTCCCAGTTAATTTGGATTTCTGCGTAGGAGTTAAAATAAAAAATCTCTCTAAGTCAATGAATTGATAGAAGTACTCTGAGTTTCCCTGGCTTGTATTCACACCTCCTCAGGTATTTCTCTCTTCATCTCTTTTTCCCAAAGTTTATATAATTTGTTGAGTTGTTGTTAGAGGAGAATTTTCTTCTCAACAGTGTAATTCTGCATGTAAGCCACCATTCCATTGGTAGCTAATTTAAAGCTTTTTTAATCCCTCTATCCTATCATTAAAAACCTACAGATTTTTCAGAGTTACTGTAAGTTGAGAAACTTGTGTGTTCATGAAGAAGAGAAGAACTTTACATAGTAACTTTCCTGCTTTGATCTCTCTCTCCATCTCTCCCTTCCCTCCAGCATGGCTTCCAGCCAGTGGCTCGCTCCTCTCTCCCCTCCTCCTCTCCCTCCATCCCTCACTCCGACTCCACCTCAGCTAAAGGGAACTCAGGAGGAGGCGGAGGTGCTGAGGATGGGTCTGAGAGGAAGAGAAAAAGAGGCACAGATGCAGGAGAGGAGGGGAGCGAGGGAGGACCCATTAGAGAAGAAACAGCGACTGGAGGAGAAGGAGGTGGAGGAGGTGGGCAGGGTGTCTCTTCTCTGTCCATCGCAGGCTCAGCATCCAGCACCCAGGCTCCGCTCACATTTGCCCAGCAGGGTGTGACCCAGGTCCTCGGCGCTGTCCGCATGGCTCCCACTATGGTGACCAACGCGGTGCGACCCATCGCCAGCACACCCATCCCAATCGCCAGCAAACCAGCAGAAGGCGCCGTCACCCTCAGCTCCCTGCCTCAGGACAAGAAAGCCACTCTCCTGATTGGAGGCAGCGGACCTCAGCAGCTGCCAATCACCGCAGGGGGTGGGTACCCGTCCTCATCCTCCTCCTCCCCTGGTCCAGTCAGTGTAACCCCTGTGGGGGGCAGCAGCCTGGTCACTAGCCTAGTTTTGGGGGGGTCCTTCCCAGCCACCCAATCAGTGCAGCTTCTCACGCCGCAGCCCCTGCCGCCGCACTCACAAAGCCCCCTACCTGTAATCCAACCTCAGCTCCGCCCCGCTGCCACCTCCTCTCTCACACCTCCCGCCTGCCCCAAGCCGCTATCGCAGGTCCAGTACATCCTGCCCACCGAGAGCCCCTCCTCCCCTCAGCTCACCCACCAGCAAATCCTCTCCCTGCCCACCAATGCCGCCCTGGCCAATGGCGTGCACTCAGGGGCGGGAATCAGAGTTGCATCAGTCAGCCCCGGGACCAGAGGTGAGAAAAGGATCAAGGATTGGCTGACAAAAAAAGAACAAACCAGTTTCGTCTTAATGTTTTCAGTGGACCACTGAAAACTGGAGAAAAATGTCTTTCTTAGATTTTTCTTTTTTCTGTAGTTCCCTTCCCTTTTTTCTTGTTAAACATCTCCACGGGAAACACTGAAAATAGATTTGATTGGCTTACATAAAGGGAGATAAATGATTGACAGGAGAGACACTGTTGACATTAGTATAGGCGCCTGCCACCCACCCATGCCTCAATCACTCCATTCATGAGAGTCAGAAGCAACAGAACATCGTTCCACCTTGTTATCAGCGAGGAGTTTCTAATATATCACTAGCAGAAATGTCCTCCCTGTCTCAGTGTCTCCACCCACCCGTCGCTCCCATGCTGTCTTCATCTCCCCTCTTTTGACTCGATTCATCTGTTTCTCACGCTGAGTGATTTAATTCTCTCTCTCTCTTTCTCTCCCTCCTTCTCACTCATTAGTCCAAACCCAGTCGCCGGTTTTGCAGAGCAAGATGTTGGTTCCCATGGCAACAGTGAGAACAGGGTCTACTCCTCCTCATCCTTCCATTTCTCTGGTGGCACCGCCTCTTCCTGTGCAGAACGGCCCTGCGACAGGAAACAAGGTAGGGATGTAAACGTGGGAGCAGCATCAAAGAGAAATGGATGCCATCCTGTTTGCTGACAGGTGACAAGGTAGTTACATCCACAACAGCATCAGCAGCATTAAAACTAGATGTTCCTCAGAGGGAACAAAGCAGATAGCATAAGGTCGGAAAAACATATGGAGGAAGTGCTTTATGTTTTACTGCTTTGCTCCTTTTTGATTGATCTGATTTGGACCTTTTTTATATACCCACTAACTGGGTTCAGAGAACTACCTTCAAACTGCTGTGCTGCCTTTTATTCTAAAGGTACCAGGACTTGGTTGCACCAGCTATCAGTAACTCCATCACTAGTTTCAAACTAGCAATTTACTAAATTGGGTTGCACCATTAAAACTTGAAATGTCTTGGCTAGAAAAGATTTTAGTAATGTGTAAATCCATTGCTATCTGTGGTGTCTTCCAAACGTAATCAACAGTGTAAACAGGAAGTTATTGCAGCATCGCTAGTTGTAACTGAACCTCCAAAAATAACAGTTTTAGAGGTCAAAAGGAATATTAAACCTAACTGACAATCCCTGGTAAATGTAGTTATGATGACTTTGTTTTAAATCTATTCTTTACCATTTAGAATGAGAGAGAAGCCTAACTGACTTTTTTTTGCAATTTAGTCAAAGTTACAGGGATACGTTCTTGTAATTTGAGGTATAGTGTTTTTTAATAAAATGTATAATCTTTCCAGTTTATATTATTATTAAAACAGCATACAGATACTGTATGTCAACCATATTCAGCTACTTCTTCAATATGAATAAGTCATACTATATGAGCAATCTTACATTAGTTTTGTCAGATGGTTCAGTTAGCTACAGAACAGTTACACCCGACTCATACTGAGTGTAAATATTTAGAAACAACTCATCTCTACAGAATAAGTAGTAGTAATTTATTGATGTGTATGTCTCCACATAGTAAACACTAAGCTTGAACTTGGCTCCAGTTGCTTTAATAAAGTGCTGAAACTGTTCCGTTGTTTAATATTTCCAAGTTCTTCTAACTGGATACATAACAAATAAATGATTAAATATTGTTTGTTTTTTTTGTTTAAAATATTGTGTGTTTTTAAAACATTTCTTGAAATCTGTTTGTAGTCAGTTGTGAGAAAATCCTGTATTTATGTCTTTTGATGTTCTCCATAGATCATCCAGATCGCTCCCATGCCTGTGGTCCAGACCAACGTTCACCCTGGCAGCGCCGCAGCAGTGCACCCTGGGAGCCCCTTTCCTGTTTCCATGGCAACAGTGATGGCTCCCGGTGCTGCGCCCCCACAGACCGTTCTTCTGACCTCTCCACCCACCAGGTCACTAGCACATGCGTAACACCTGAAAGACAGTAACATCCCCGCTTATATTTTCTGTAACTACTGCTTCAGCTGTCAGAGACACTTCTGAGATACTGAAGTTGAGCAAGATCACAAGATGCTGTCAGATTTCGATTTTAGCTAGGTCATGACGCTAATTATACCCAATATGCTTTAAAAGGGTGTAAATCTATTGTATTTAGGTATATTCAGCTTTGACACACAAGTTTTCTCTCCTTCAGGATCACCTATGTCCAGTCCAGCCCAGGTGTTACCACGGCAGTGCCCCAACAAGCCCCACCCCCTCCAGGCCCTGCGTATCTCCCACCATCTCTGGCAACCCTGGGCTTCACCGCCATCGCCCCGGCCGGGCAAACCCTGGTTCAGCCTATCGTTGGGCAACCTCCACTGCTAGCTCCAGCCCCGCCCCTGAGCTGTCAATCTCAGACCCCTACAGGCCAGGCCTCAGCAAACGCTGGTCGTCAGGTAAAGAGGAACAAAGGACTGTACAGTGTAACCAGCAGAATTTCTTTTTGTTTGCCTTTTTTTGATAGTGGACAGAGCTGGCACACAGACGAAGCTTCACATTATCAGGTCTCTGATCTTTCATACTGACTCGTCATGGTTGCATCTTGTTATTTTCCAGAAAATGTTGGGATTTCCCCCATATTTTATAAAAGGTGTCAGGTTTTCCTTTGATAGCAAAGGTTAATTTCTCTAAGGCACGAGAGAGGCATTGAGAGAGGTTTTTAAGCCACTGTTAGAGGGTTTTTCTGGGTTTTTCCAAAAGACAGATATTGTATGTTTAATGTGTCAAGTACATCTCTCCAAAATTCTTTGATCCTTGGACAAACCCATAAACAGTGAAACAGTGTGCCTTTTTTCAGCATTGCATTTCACACATTGGTCTGGATTATTGTCATCAAAGTGGTGTAGTAGGGACGGAGTTACATAAGTACATATGATCCATTTGTACTGCAGGAGTCTAAATCTGGTGTTAATAGTTTGAACCTGGGCTTCATGGCTTATCTGCTCCCAATCATCTTTTGTTATCTCTGTATTCAAGTCATTACACCAAGCAAGTCTCCTATTCTCTGAGGACTCCTCTGATTTAGTTTTAAGTAGGTTATAGATTAAAGACACTCGGCCATGACCATTAGAGTGATGCACTATCACTTCTTCCAACATGGAAAGAGGTGGACGTAGAAGTGAATGATTTTGTGTCTTTGATATAAAACTCCTAAGCTGCAGATTCTTAAAGAAATGTGTGGAGGGGATATTGTGTTTATTCTTTAGAGTCTCAAAGGTCATGAGTGTGTCATTATTATATATAGATCTCTGATCTTGTTGAGGCCTTTGTCAGCCTATAACTTGAACCCAGGATCATGTGTTCCTGCCTTAAATCTCCTGTTACCCCTTATAGGTATAAAAGCGGATATCTGTGGAAACATCAAAAAGTTAAAAGTGTTTAAAACATAAAATGTATATTAGAAGTAGTTTAGGTTAGCAGATGATGAATGTATGAGTCTTTGAGCTATGTATGAGGTTTTCTTTTCAATAGAAATACTGCAGATTGAACCTCATCAGACGTGTCATCAATACTTTTTCTTTTAAAGTGATTTGTTCAGATAGTTTGACAGAGGCGAAGAAACAGGAGGAAAAAGCAGTACATGGAGCTCCAGAGGCAGCAGGATCAAAGGTGCTAGATGGTGCAGTCTGATATTGAAGATTATCACTACATCAGTGCAGAGACATTGGTGAAATTACTGTATACAAACTATTAAATATTGGCAGCCTTTTGGCCACTACACTGCACTACACTGCTACACACCACATTTTATACCGTGTGCAACCTGGTTGGTAAACTGCTGGGTTGATTTACAGCTTTGCAAAAATATCCATTTATACTGTGGGAGTAATAAACAGTTTCCATGTCCACTTTTCTCACTGCACAGACTGCTTTACCTTACCTTCACAGCACATGTTCACTGTTGTCAAGGGCTGTCATCACCTCTTTTCTTTCTTGCTCTTCAAAAAAAAAAACTCAGGTGGAGGTGGGAAAAGCAACATCCACTTTGGAACAAGAAATAACACATGAAACCTCTGGACACCGGGGTGTATTTCAGCTATCTTAAATCTGCATAGTGACATGCTTGCTTTGCTGTCTTCCTCATCAGGTACTTACTGCCATTTACCCTGCACCAACCGTTCCGCTGGCTACAGGTGTGGTCTCTGTGACAACCGTGCCGCCTGCCGTGGCGGCTCCAGCCCAGGACATGTTAAACCCTTCCTCTCCGTTGGCGACGGGGGTGCAGGGCTCAGCAGTGGTGACCCCTCAGCCTAGCGTGGCAGTGGAGGTGGAGCCGAAGTTAGAGGTGAAGATCGAGCGCGATCTGGATGCTCTGACTGAGGAGGAAGGGATGTCCAGCTGTGCCGCTAACTCATCAATGTCCACCTGCATGAGTAATGCAACAGCAGGTAACGCTCCTGTGGTTTTACTTGGTTTGGTTTTAAATTTCAGTTTTGTTTTCTTGCTGTTGGTGGACTAACTAAACATTTACTCCCTTTTAGTTACAGATAGGATTGGATGCTAGAAAGCTTTTTGCTCTAAAATCTAAACTAATCAACATGAACCCCTCCTGTATCTGGTTCTTGGCTATTGTTGGTCCTTGCTTCCGGTTTTCAAGCTTGGTTGCAGAAACAACAAATATTTTCTAAATTATCCAATGGAATCAGTGTGTCTATAAATCTGAGTAAAGAAAAGGTACATATGGTTGCATGATCAGTCCGTTTTTCAGTGAATGTGTCCCGGACTAAAATCTTGCAGTGAAACTGAGTTTGCTGGATTAAGGCTGATGCTGCAAAGCTAGTGGGAAGTTACAGTGTGCAACCTTTAAACAAGTGAGATGAAGACAGTTAGGTACATTAATTTTATATCAACATTTGAAATGATCTGTATCTGTTCCAGCAAAAATAGAAGAGGACATCAGTCAACACATCAAGGAGGAAAATGTGAGAGATGGATATTGCAGAGAGAAACGCAGTGAGATGGATGGAGAGCGTGAGAGAGTGATGAAGGAGAACAGCGAAAAGAAGAGCGGCAGAGAGATGGACAGAGAGGACCACAGCATGGGCGACAGCAGCAAAGAGGTGAGACAAGCTGTTGCTTCATTCGTTCAGTCGTTACTTTCATATGTAAAGTATGTCTAAACACACATTTTTACATTTGGTTTAGGGTGTTTAGAAGCCTCTAGGTCATACTTGGATGGGTTTTCTGCAGCATCATGCAAAGTGAAAAGTCAGGGGATTTTCTAAAGGAAGTTAGGTAATATTTGTGAATTTTACAAATTAGCAATACTACAGGATTACACCAGAATGCTTTTCAGCTTGTTTCGCACTTCATCAGGTGTTTTTCACCTGTTTTTCCTCACAGCAAACATGACTGTTCACTGTTATAAGACAGTCTATTATAGGACATGAGAATGGGCCAATGTGAACACACAGGTGTCCAAAAATAGCTGCCACTGCCAGGAGATAACAACAGTCCCCCATATCCTCATAAACAAACAGGAAAAAATGCCTCTCAGTCTAATTTAACATGGCATTTGACTGATTTTGACCCTCACTTAAGAAATTGTAGGCCAGGACTACAATGGGACCCCTGTTACGTCAGTCTTTCTCTCAACCCTCACACTCTCTTCCCAGGCTGGACCTCGTTCCCCTCCTCCACCACCCTCAGGTTTGGACCCTCCTCCCCCTCCTCCTGCAGAAAGAGAGCCCGCCTCTTCCTCAAAGAAGATCAAGTTCCGACCCCCACCACTCAAAAAGACACCTGAGTAAGTGGGACAATATTGGCATTGGAAGTTCACGTATGCTATCATTAGCTGGGGGAACTTTGCATTTAACAGATAATTCAGTGTTCATGTTCTTCACCATTCACCAAAGTCCAAAGCCATTCTCGGTGATCAGACTTAAGTTAAGGCTCTCATAGAATAAGTGCCAAAGCAAAATAAAAAAAGTCTGCCAGATCCTTCTGGCTTGCTGGTGCTTGTAAGACAATGTTCTGTTTATTTTAACAGTTTGCATTTTCTCAAGCTGAGAGAGCTCATACAACATTAGCTTATCTTCTGTAATTATAGCATGAAGCAGCTTGAAGATTAGATTCAGCGGCCTGGACAAGACTCCATTTGTTGAATTTATTTAGCACTAATTTTCACACATACTGGCTTCTAGCTCCATTTTTATTTTGTGACCAAAACTCCAGCTTTATAAAATCATGGTGGAAATTCTTTGTTTACCGAGGGTGAGTGGGTAGAGTGCTCACCCTTTTTATTTTTTATATGGACAGAAGGAAAGTAGTGAGGATGCCACAGAAAAGAGAAAGCCCTGTTAGAAATCACTCCTAAGGCATGAGAAATGGGCATGCATGCATTTTTAGTGGTTATGTCTGAACACATCCAAGTACGGGATCACTGGCCCAGGGACTGATGTGGAGGCTGTGTTTTCTGTGTGCAGGGTTTTGTCGGAGATGTACTTTGAAGAGCGTTTTGCTGAGCTTCCAGAGTTTAACCCAGAGGAGGTCCTTCCCTCGCCCACTCTGCAGAGTCTGGCCACCTCACCAAGAGCCATCCTGGGAAGCTACCGCAAGAAGAGACGCAACTCCACCGGTAAGACAGAGAGATAGACGCATTTGAACATTGATACATAAAGTAAAACAAATGAAATTCTTCTAACATAGAGAGCAACACATTTTTTATTTGGATACATTATTTGGAACTAAGACTTTTCTCAATTTCTTCATCTTCTACCTCCATTTTCCCTCTATTTCTCTCAATGTGTTTATTAATTTTTTCTTTTACCCTTTCTTCTTGATCATTATTTCCCTCTTTTCACTCTTCAAATCATCCTTTCCTTTCCCAATTGTCTGTACCTCTTTTTCATTGTTGTATTACCCCTCCTTTTTCTCCATATCTTCTTTCTTCCACCAAAAGAGCTGGAATTGACAGCAGAAGACCCCAGCTCACCGAGGAGGAAGACTCGTCGCCTCTCCAGCTGCAGCTCGGAGCCCAACACCCCGAAGAGCGCCGCCAAGTGTGAGGGAGAAATCTTCACCTTTGACAGACCAGGTAGGACTGGTGCAACAGGTAAAACAGATGCAGGACTGCTCCACAAGGTGAGCTGACAGTGTCCTGATGCCCCTCCTCCAGGCACAGAGGGAGAGGATCTTCTGGGAGACTTGGACCGGGTCCCCTACTCGTCTCTGCGTAGAACTCTAGATCAGCGCCGGGCCCTGGTCATGCAGCTGTTTCAGGAACATGGATTCTTCCCCTCAGGTAAACCACGGGTAGATAGTACAAGATGCCACAGTAAGAACAACTAACTGAAATGGAGATTTAACCTTCGATGGTTATTAAACTGTGCAGGCAAACCTTGCTTCAGAAAAATGTTTTGTTTCTGTTATTTTGTTATTTCTATTCCTATGTTTTTCAGTTACTGATTAAATGTAGATTTTCTGAAAATTGTTAATCTGAGCAACAACTGAATCATTGGTACCTGTGTGTGATGCAAACTGCTCAATAAAAATATGTAAAAAAGTTTTTAAAAAGGCACAAAACTGTAAAGACAATCAGCAGAAATTGCAGCTTTATTATTCCCTTAAAGAATAACATACAGGATATATAGTAATACTTGATATCATACATTTTGAATAACTACTCCTCTTTCCCCTTGCTCCCTGTTTTCACTCTCTTCTCCTTTTTTCCTCCCATCCCTCTCTGCTCTCCAGCTCAGGCCACTGCTGCCTTCCAGGCACGTTACTCCGACACCTTCCCGACCAAGGTGTGCCTGCAGCTGAAGATCCGTGAAGTCCGTCAGAAGATCATGCAGACAGCCACGCCTGGAGCCCCTGAGCCTGGAGGGTCAATTGAGGCCAACCCCGCCCCGTCCCACAGCTCCTCTTTCAATCAATCAGCCCGGGAGGATGGAGGGGTGGAGCACCAAGGAGACAAAGGCCGGAGCCCCGAGGAGCCGAAAAGTGAAGGTTCATAAGCTGGAGAGGATGACAAAGCGGAAAAATCAAGGAGAAGAAGACGAGAGAGTGGAGTGTGTCATCCCCACAGAATATTCTTGTATGTGTTGAACCAGTACTTTGTGGGATCCGTTCTACTGGCACTAATCTCCACCCAGACCTGGGCAGAAATACATTTGAATATGGTCACAAACATTCAAATTACTCAAGGTGCGCTTGATTTGTCTAATCAGACATTTTTAAAAAAGCCTCAAAAGTGGACAAATCACATGCAAGACATGATGAGTCAAGTGCTTCTTGTAGTATTGTTTTCCCTTTTTTTTTCCAAGTATCCAGAATATTTTCAGTTACTACTTTGCCCAGGTCTGCTCGCAGCACATTTGTACAGTAGTTTGTAGTTTGACACACAAACTCTGTGGTACACACTCTCTATCTCTCTGGCACACACACACATAAACCCTGGTGCATATGTAATCTCCAGCATGCACATGATCCCACATAAACACACACACACACACACACACACACACATCCTTACCAAATCAGACTGTTACTCTTGGTTGGCAGTTCCCAGGAGCCGCTACCAAGGACCATGACACACAAAGGCACTTTGTCATTTATTGTGCAGATGCAGTTTGCTGTTGCCAGCCAGCCAGCCCTCAGATGCCATTGACTTGACCTCCTTCTTGCCCTTCCACTCCTCAGCACAGTGGTCGGGACACAAATACAACCCCAATGACCTCTACTGATATTCCACAGCCCCTCGATGCTGCAAGACAGACAGCACACACACACATATACATACACACACACACACACACACATACATATACAGGCACACACAAACACACGCAGTGCATGGACACATCTGTGCAGTGTGAGCACTCGTATACAACACACACATAGTCAACCCTGGTCTGACCAAGCCATTGGCCTGCACAGTTTTTAGTGATTGTAATGAGAAGAAAAACTGAAAGCATGAGTTCTATTCGTTCCTGAAAAACAAAAAGAAGGCAGGAGTTGGGATTTAGTGTGACCAATCTTTGCACCTTCAGTTATTGCCATTTTGAAAGACTGAGTCCTCATTGGCCGGAGCTGATTATATATGTCTGTATGTCTGTTGGGGTCCCCTCCCCAAAACCTGTGTGAACAGGCACCGTAAAGAGATTATGTAAAGAGATAAAGAGACTCTTGTTTGTGAGGCTTTGAAGAATCAACGTTAAGTTCGACACTGACCGGCTCCCAACAGAGCTCAGAGAAAAGGCAGAAGAAGAAACCGGATGATGTTCATTGGATGGAAGATTCATATTCCAACGATAGGAAGACACATAATAATATTGAATAAGGACAACAACAACATGACAAGCTTACCAACAGAGAGAAAAAGTTTAATTTTAACCAAACTTCTCTGAATCTCCCAGTGGATATGATGTTGCTTTCTCTCGTTATCGTTGCCGTGGAAATAACCAGTTTTACCGTGGCCTGTTTTTCTCTCGTGGCTCTATTGTGTTTCTTCTCCAGCATAAAAAAAAATCACAACAAAAAACAAACAAACTTTGGACTAAGAAGGGGACAAAATCAGTCTGTGGCCCCCCACTTTTAATTGTACCTGGGGTGGTTCTCCCCCCTCCCCTCCCCTACAGTTTCTCACCAGACACAGAAGTGGGGAAGCAGGGGCGTTTGTCGTTTTGTAAAACGTTGAAATCAGGTGTTTGCACAATTTGTGCGGCCCTTCTTGTCTGGGACCGCCGCAAGTTAAATCAGGAAAGTATTGTTTTTAGAGATTGTTTTAGTAGAAATAATAACCTTGTTCCATATGTTATCAACCATCTTTTTCCTCCCCTTGTCCCCCCTGCTCTTTCAACCCATTTCCCCTCAGTCCTCTCCTCCAGTCTTTACCTCTCTCCTCACCCGCCTCCCTCGACCCCTCAAGTGTTGTTAGAAAGTGCCCTTAAGCACTGGTCCCGGGTCAAGCGCTATGTAGCTCAGGATGGTTCTGGTTAGGGTTAGTTCAGGGAAAGCAGATCCTAGACCAGCCCTGGAGGGCAGTCTCTGGAGCCCTCCCCTCTTCCCTCTCTTCTTGACACTTTATCCTTTCCCATCAAATGGTGCAATAGGACATTTATTTTTTTGGGAATGGGTGGGTTATTTTGTTTTCGGGGGAAGGCTCTGTGCCATAGATATCCAGTGCAGTCAGTCAGTGAGAGAAATGAGCTGTTGTGATACTATCTTTAACTATGGTATAAAACAAAATAAAAAAGAATCACACAATTATTGTTATTGTTGAAGAGATAGAGAGTATAACTTACTAAAAGTCAAAGACAATTTTTGAATAGCACTTTTTGGCTCTTTGCTTCCGTGGTGAAGAGTGGGGGTAGTTATTATTATGGGTATCTCTTTTATTTCTCTGTATACAGTTGGATGTGTGAAAAAAATATATATACTGGTATTTCCATATATGTGCATTTAGGTCTGTGTTTGGGTGTGTGTGTATGTTTTGGCACATGCAGGTAGCGTGTTAACATGACCAACCTCTTGTTCTTTCACCACACAGCAACATTATCAATAGTATATTTTTCAGTGTATTCTACATTCTATATTCTACTCTAGAGACAGTATTTTTATAGTCACCATGACTATTTTGTCCGCCATCTTGACTGTTATCAAACCCAGTTGATTCAGGATATATATAAAATATATATTCAGGATATACGATATATATAAATACACACAGGTAATAAAAGACTATCAGTTCACTTCTCTTTGGGGTTAGGGCTGTAATGTGTCCATCTGCATGCATGTGCAATCACATGCAAGTGTGTACACACCCACACAGACATATGTGCATACACACACATGTATGCGTGTACACTGTATGATTGTGCTTAAAAATAAACTGTCCTTACTTTGGAGAAGGAATTTTAGGATGAGCGAGGTGAGTGTTATCTCATAAGCAGGCATGTTGACCATGTGCAATATTTCTAAACAACAACAAAAAAACTAAATATTGAAAATATTAAAGATCTAACACAAATATCTTATGTCCTTGGGTTTATTTCACATTCCTGAATTTCTTGAGTGTTTTCATAATTTCTGACTTATTTATCAATTCATGTAGGTGTCAGATGACTTTGATACCACTCCCTGATTCATTGTAGTGTCTTCTCTGATTTTGCTCTTTCCAAAATGGAAGAGACAAAAAGACAAGCTAATGCCAATTCATGCTCACCTGAGCAACTTTGGCTGTCGGACTAATGAGAGATGCAGCCGCCTTAACCCACCAGGCCAGTCCCCCAAATCCCTGGAACATACAGTGTGTACTTCTCCAGCTGGTCTTTACCAAGCATCTCAGTGTTAATTAAGAGTACTTATTGGATTAGAGTAGCCTTTCAGATTCAGGTCATATTGGGTCAGTAGGCCTACCATAGCAGCAAACACACTTTATGAGAAGATGGAGATGGTACTGGATTGCCTGCTGCTATGTCTTAAATAAGCCAAGGGGTCTTCGTCAGTCGTCATCACTTAAATATGTTGTTTTCCCCAAGCAAGGCATATTATGACTTTAAACTGAATAAGATTACAGTAAACCCCCTCTTTTAAGCCAAATCCAGTTGAAGATTTAAACAATATCACAATGCTGAACCTTCCAGGTGTCAATCATGTTATTTTTTGAAAACTATTTTAATTCCATTTGCATTATTATTATTACTTTTATTATCATTTCACAATCAGTTTAATTACTAATGTGCAGGTTCTTAAAATTAGGTTACAATGTGCTAAATGGGCTAGCTATACCTGTAATGTAAAAATAATCTCTATCATTGGATTATGGTGGTGGGCAATTTTCAGGGTAAATTCACAGATTTATGTGATATTTTCATTTGAACACAAAATATTTTAGCCTTTCATGTTTGTGGTAATATATCCACTGCTTCTTCTTTGGCCTACATCCACTGTCAAGTCATTTTAAATTTGTAGTTGTTATGATTTGTTAAAGCCAAAGCAGCAAACCTGAGCAACAGCGATTTCGAACTTCATCTCCCAGGTGGCATTGCGAGCGGTCTGTTTCTAGGTGTCTAGCAACAGCTATCAGCCCAGACAGCCGGCGGCAACGGGAGCGGTATTTTTCGGTGTGTCTTATCACGATTATTCGCTGCCGGGTTTTCATAATTAATAGTCGCTTGGCTGAAAATAGTGAAAAAACAACCCTGACCCCTGCACAGAGATATGAGCGGCAGCGGGCGGCCCAGGACCAGCTCGTTTGCTGAGCCGCCAGGTGTTCCAGGAGCCGCCGCTGCGTCCACCGGATCAGCCGCTGCCGTGGGGAGCAGCACAGGAAAGTCCGGGGTCCCGCAGGCCTCCGGCAGCAGCTCGTCGGGATGCTCGAACCTTAAGCTTGCCAGTAAGTTCTTAGCTGCCAGCTCGCCATCAGAGCCTTTCTGTAAAGTAGAATTTGGCATGTACTTTTTACCTTGACTACACCTGTCAGTGTTACTGTTACAATCCAGAGGAAAGGCGTTATTGCTCCCGTGCAGTAGCCAACCAACTTGCTAGCATGCTAACTAGCTAGCCTGCTAACGTTAGCCACTTGTTTTGTATGTTACTAGTTCCCCGTCCGGCTGATGGATGTAATCAGCCCTACTGATGTCAAACTAGCTCGCTGGTTATCAATTCAACCCATAGTAACGTCAGTCAATTTGAATGTTACTGAATGAGGAATAATCTGATCCACTAATGTTAAGTTATAAGCCGAGGATCACTGTGGTCAACGTGAGGGAGCCACTGAAACGGGCTCTGTTGTTCTTTGTGGCCAAGCTGGACTCAAACACCTAAACTTGAGGGCTGTATTCAGTGTTCCTTTTGTGGGTGTCGTTGAGAGTGCGGCATCAGCTATCCGTCTGACTCGCCTGGGGAGGAGGTCAGGGCGGAAAGTTGCCTTTTCACAAGGTCACCTGTGGGGCAAAGGCTTAGCAGCAGGTGGCCGACGCCTGGAGGATGCAATTGATGGACATCCAGCACACGAGCTGGGCGGTCTGCTGTGATGCCAAGGAGTAGGTTTTCCCCGTCTGAGATGGAATTATAGTATGGCCCTTTATCACCACAGTGACAGGTGTAAGCAGATACTGTCTGTGTGCGTGAGTGTTAATCCAAACCTTATCATCCATTAGCAGGCAGTGGTGTATGACTTTGATACTAGAGTCCAAATGGGAGGTCATCTCCAGGTCAAAGCAGTGAGACCCCTGTTCCCCACTCTCTCCCTCAGCAGCAGCAGCAGCAGTAGCAGCATCAGCAGTGCAATGCTGCCTGAGGCCTAAATGTTTCCTTCGACTATTAAAGATACTCTTTTTGGATGCTTGATGGATATGTGGTCAGGTGTGGGAGACCTGGAGGCTATTTATAACCAGATATTTGAGAAAGAGAAAGATGTGATTTGACATTTTGAATTGCCAGTAAAAATTCAACTTGGACACAGTGTTTTAAGGATGTTGTGTTGCCATACCAACCAGTGATCTGTCATTATGAACAACACTGGAAGATATTTCATAATAAAATGTGAAGGGTTTCCAAGCACTCCTGTTTTTAGAAAATAGTTCTTATGGTTTAAGTTTAGTATTTTGCTCCAGAATGTAGCATCTTGATATTTCTAGTCCTAAAGATACCTTTTTCTGGATCAAATATTTGCTTTGCAATTCTACATCTAATTTTTTTAGCGTGAACCCAAATAAAAAACCATAAGCACTTCAGTAGCTGGTGAATAAAGAAATACATTTTGTCACCCACCTGCTTACCTGCTTGAATAATTGGTAGTAGTGGGTAGACCTAGTAAACATTTTTTTTGTAGCTTTCAGTGTTTCTCAGAACGCACTGTGTGTATTGTTGAGGCCTAATGGACACGTTGACTGCAATTCCTTCCTCATGAAACATTTGCAAAGCAGATTTTAAAAATATTTCCTTAGTCCTTTTCTTCATTGCCATTACACTATGAAATATTTGCCATTTCTGTCCTACAGTCAGTGGCACCATTTTCTTGGACATTAGAGTATCAGCTCTTCAGGTGATAATGATGTAAGATTACATCAGGTGACGCTTTTGGAGTGGATTAGTGAGCTCAGAAAATTGCATCCAAAAGGTATAGGGATTTGAAGATGAGGCTTACTGCTGTAAATTTTCCTACATGCCTGTAAAATCACCATGACTGCTGTCACAGTGTCCAAGCAGTTGTTCCATTATGCACTGTCTGTGGAGCAGCTCCAGGATTCATCTCTGGATGACATCATCACCACAGTGTGTTTCTTCACTGTACAGCATAAGGAGAAATGGGTTCAAATAGACAAATAAATGGGACTGGAAAACGTTATAGAAAAAGATTTTACCCTTTTAATAGAATAGCAGCTTTGTGATGAATGATGGTTATGTCTTTAGGATACACTACAGGGACGGTTATGAAGAAAATCATGTGACTATTGCGGTGATTGTGGTATCAGAAGGCTGTTTTTGTCCACAATGGTCATTCCCACAACTGCTGTTTGTAAATTATATGGTTACCAGCCTTCTGTTTACTGAAACAACTATGATCCACTGGGAAGTGGACATTCTGTTGACTCTGTTTCTGAGGAAGATTGTCACATGATCACAATAACTCAAAAACAATAGAATCCTCATTCTTATACCAGATGTTCTCCCTATAGAGTAGATGGCCTGGTTAGATTTTGGAAGATCTTGCTGCATTAAATTGCATATTAATAAGGTAAACTTAATTCTCTTGAAGCTACTTTGCTTTAAGAAGTGAAGTTCAAGTTGGTACAGTAGGTGTTTATGTGAAGATGAGACATTAACATAGAAAATCTGCACGTCAATGCCTACATCAAAACATTCATCCTCCTATTTTAACATCCCTCTTTTTGCTTGTCTTTAAAAAATACAGACTTTGTGTAGTGTCAGTGGCTGTTTTAAATTACTAAATATTACTAATATAAATTACTAATATATACTAAATATTAAATACTAAATATTATATCGATATCGTGATATGAGACTAGACATCATCTTAGATTTTGGATATTGTAATTTCGTGATATGACATAAGTGTTGTCTTTTCCTGGTTTTAAAGGCTGCATTACAGTAAACTGATGTAATTTTCTGAACTTATCAGACTGTTCTAGCTGTTCTATTATTTGCCTTTACCCACTTAGTCATTATATCTACATTACTGATGAATATTTATGAAATATTGTGTAAATATTTTGTGAAAGCACCAGTAGTCATCCCTACAATATTGTCACAATATCAATATCGAGGTACTTGGTCAAAAATATTGTGATATTTGATTTTGTCCATATCGCCCAGCCCTGGATGCGGATGTGACGGTTTGAAAGTTTGAAAAATAGCATGCTGTTTAGGGATTATTTCCGCTTGCAGACTTGAGTTTCCTTCTGCGAATGTCAGGTGAATGACAGGAAGCAGAGTGTGACACAATGCAGCGCTGATAGGAAAATACTGTAGCAATGATAAAACAGAAACCGTGACAAAGCCTGATTAAGGCCTCATCTCTGTTATGATAGATTATTGACCTTGGTAAGTTTTAAGCCTATTGAAGTTGTTTTTCATACTTTACAAAATAAATGGCAGCAGGAAAAGAGCCGTGATATCTCCAGCCACACTGACACAGACAAAAAATGAGAAAATGTAACAGGAGGAGGAACATAGACTACAGTCGGCAAAACTTATCTTTCAACCAACTTTCCTACTTATAACCTGGAGCCCTGTGTGAGTGTGTGTACGCACATGTTCATTCCTGTCCAGAGGATGAACCCGGGCATCGAGTTGGAGAACCCAGTGACCCGGTCACTCTGCGGGCCTCATAGTTTCAACTGTAACAGATATCGCCAGCGTGCCTATTGGATGACCCCACACTTTTGTGGCTGAGGTTACTGTGTGTGCTTGGATATGGACGTACACGAACGCCCGGACATGCAGTTCTGGCTGTGAGAGGGCCATGTCAATAAGTGCATTGTCTTGTTTGGTAAACAAAGCATGAAGTATGTGGGCAGTCAGTTTGATAGTGATACAGCACGATGACAACTAGATGGCAAAAGGGTGCTCCAATTATTCTAGCACCACAGATCAGCATTAGAAAAAAATACATTTTTCTTCCACAGGCCATAGAGGACCTAGAGCTTAGTAGCTTCTTTAAGTGCTGCGTCAGTCCAAACCACAGAAACAAATCTGCAAATTGTAGTTTTTGATTTACAAGGTGGCAGGTTGAGTCAAAAAAACTTAAATTAACGAGAGTTTCAGAACTGACTACAGCTGGACAAATATTCCACATTTTGGTTGATTTTTAATGCATTTAACCAACAGAAATTTTGGTTTAAAAAAATTTCCAATTTTTTATTATGTTGTAAAGATTTTGAGACAGTTGAACAGAATATGAAGAATTGAACATGAGCAGTGGCTGAGGTAACTTAAAACTTCTGTTGACTCCAACACTAGTAAGGACATTGCGTGGACAGAGGATGTTTGCTACATGATCCTTTAGGTCACTTCCTGTGATGAACAAAGCTTCCAGCTAGACTGTTGAGTAAAAACCTTTTGATTCCCCCCCCCCTTTTTTTTATATTTATCAGTTGAATGGAACTGACTGCTGCTGGGGTGATTTGGAGTAGGTGTATACAGCGTTTTTATGATTGTGTTTACAGGTTGTTATTAACCTCTATTTACCGTTGAAGCACCTTTGATGACTACAAGAACATGGTGAATGCACACACAAAAGACTTGGTCCTGGTCACGGCAGTGTGCTATTTAGAAGAGAGGATGACAGCACACTAAGCTGAATAAGCTCCATTGATTTTTTTTTTTTTTTTTTTTTTTTTTTTTTTTTATACCATCCACTTTTTGACCGCTCTTTAGATGACCAAATATGAACCTGGAAATCCATTTTGAAGGCTTATCAAACACCAAGGCACCACAAGGTGTTTTATAATCCTCTGAGGTAGGATTTCCATGGCAGCAGTATGTTTCTCCTCTGTCTGAGGTGAACAGTAAATAAGTAAAATGCTACATAGCATGCTACTATGTATATGTGCTTACACATGTTCGATTGGTTAGTACAGTGTGTTGCCACCAGATGATATAACAAATTAATCTATGTATGATAGACTGTTAAATCTCAGTTTATCAGGACAAAGAAAATGGTTGGCCTATTTTTGAGTTCATTCCCAGTTTAATTAGTCGCAGTGTCTTGAATATGAACTCTGCCATCCCTTTTATCCTTCCTTGGAGGCTGCGAAAGTTGACATCCATTCACTAGGCCGTCATTAACCTAAATATTCAAATGGCCAGTGGAGAGACGGCCCAGATGTTGAGGTTGGCTGTAGCAAGTGTCCTGGGTTGAATGTCAGGGGTATTGTTTTGGCCACATTGTGAAGCGGTTTTATATCCTCAGCTCTTATAGAAAGGAGCCTGAGTGACTGCAGCCCATTTTAATTCTTCTAATAACTTCACACAATAAGGCAATTAACAGATTACTTGCTATTACTCACGACTAAAGTGTTCTTCATATCGAAATAGAGGGGATTAAATAATACGTTTTTAATATCCATATTCATACTTGTGTGCGATGTGTTATCCCCCTCATATTAACCTTGCTCCTGCTTATTTTCTAGGAGACAGCGGGAAGGTGACGACGGTTGTGGCCACGCCAGGTCAGGGACCGGACCGCCCACAGGAAGTCTCTTACACTGACATCAAGGTGAGCAAGGAAGTAAAGCTAGTACCTAACAGTGTCTTTTATAAGAAGCTCTGTCCTCATATGTGTGTGTAGAAGTACAGCTTTACTGCTCAGCTACGACTGCAACTAAGACTTTTATCACAGCATAGCACAAAATGACCGCAATATATCTGTCTGAATATGATAAGGTTGTTGATCAATACCAGCAGCTCCATAATTATTTTGCCAGCTGCTGAGATTTATGGCTTCATGGCTCATTTTATAGCTACCAAGCCCGTCTCCGTTCTGCAAATGTGACATAATTTTGTCAGTTACGGGCTAATGGAATTACATGAGATGAGATTGGCGTTGCACTGAGGCAGGAGACCTGTCAGTACTTTCAGGGCCCTCTGTTTTTTTTCTTATCACTTCAAAGATTATTTAATGCCTCTGTAACAGTGAGTAAACATACATTTATCTCAAAGCCAATAATAGTTGTGTACTGGCTTATCAGAAATATTGACACATTTCCAATACCTGCTCTAGTTGAAGGTTATCAAGATGTTACAAAATATATAACTTCCACTGAAAGAATTTTGCAACACTCAGGAAAAAAAAAACAATCATCTATCAATAAGCATAATTACCATTTTGGTGGTAATTTCACAGTACTACTACAAGATGGCACATTAACACATGCACCAATACAGACGCTCATTTTTATATAACATGATAAAATAATGCATAACAAAGTATGTCTGATGTTGGTAAAACCACAAATGTGTGTGTTAATTACCTTGTTTAGGACTTTAAAAAAAAAGGCAGAATTAGGACTGAATCCTCCACCCTTGGCAAGGTGCCAAATTTGCTTATTATATATTGTGAATCTGAAGGAGGTAAATAGGAGGGGATTCAGCATAACCTGTATTTGCTGTGCACTGGTGAACACGGCTCTTAGGAAAACATGGGAAGGTCCGACTCTTCCCCTAAAACCAACATCACGATTTACTGCTGACCTACTTTAAACAGACAGGTTGTACCAGTTTAGACACTGAAAATGAACATAAACTGGAAAGTTGTGACAAGGGTTGTTTGAAAATGTGAACTGCATGTTCACCCTCTGTTGCTGTACCTGGACTGATACTGATGAGCTTTAATTGTTCTTTCAGCAGACAGGAACTCCAGCTTTTGGGACCTTTTTGAATGTTATATTTGCACCTCACCTGATGAACTGTCATTGATTTCTTCAGTCTAGTGTCTGACTGTTTCCTCCTCTGTGAAAACCTTACAGGTGATTGGCAATGGGTCGTTTGGTGTGGTGTACCAAGCTCGGCTCATTGACAGCCAAGAGATGGTGGCAATCAAGAAGGTTCTGCAGGACAAGAGGTTCAAGGTAGAGGCTGTGATGTTGCCTCCATGCATTTTTTTTGGGGGGGGGGCAGCATGTGTCAGACCATCTTTTTTGAAATATTATTAGTAAGATATGTCCTGATAAAATGTGTGTGGTGTATGCAGGGTTTCTTGTTTTTCAAAGTTCTTTTCATGCTCAATTTTTTTTAAATGGGTTTCCAACCAATGTGTTTTCTTATCTTCTTTTGTCTTCACAGAATCGGGAACTACAGATCATGAGGAAGCTGGACCACTGCAACATTGTTAGACTACGTTACTTCTTCTACTCCAGTGGCGAGAAGGTACTTTTGTCCTGCAGAAAAAAAAATTGAGTGGCATGAAGCCAACGTCAAAGAGAGTTGAAGGAGGAATGCGTGTCAAATGAGAAACCAAAAACATTTTACAGGATAACGTTTAGAAACTGAAATAATAGAAAACCATACAAACTGGTGCAAAGTCATCATATTCACACACACGTATCTCTCAGGAGATTACAACAGAAAAACAGGAAATTCTGTATGCACATGAAAAATTTGGTTACTGATACTCAGATGCAGCGTAAAAAGAAATACCCATGCCTCGAAAAAGGGAAGCAGTCCATTTCTTGGACTGACACATATAGAAACAGTTTTGAGTTTAATGTTGCATAAGTATATTACTGGAAACAAGATTCGGTGCATGTTTCCTTTTTTTTTTTTTTTATTAAAGAGGGCATATCTTGCACATTTCCAGGTCTATATTTATTTTCTGGGGCTCTACTGGAATATCTTCACATGATTTACAGTTAAAAAAAACTCCTTATTTATCTTATACGGGCCCTTTATGCAGCCCCTCAGTTCAAAGGCTACAGAACTGACGGCTGTTTATGGGCGTGTGTAAACAATCTGATGTCATGGCAGGTAGAGTGATTTTGCAAACAGAGGCTGGCTGCAGCAGGCTGACCTTTGACTTGAAGGTGGCTTTTTTTTATTATTTTTTTTATACATATGTTCACCTCAAGTTTTGGAACTTTGACCATGTTTAACATAGACATCCAACATTATAACAGTATAAAAATGACAAAAAGAATGTTATGTCCCCTTGAAGAGATTTAACTTTTATATCAAGAATCAATCTACCCACTGCTTTAAAAATGGCTGTAATGTGGCCTATTTCTACTATAAAAGTATGGGTAGCTGTTACGATGTGCAGGGCTTGCAAACTTGTGTTAAATCATACATGTTTTAAACACTATTATCTCTCTCTTTGTGTCCTCTTTTTCCAGAAAGATGAAGTGTACCTCAACCTGGTGCTGGACTTTGTCCCTGAGACGGTCTACAGGGTTGCCAGGCATTTTAACAAGGCCAAGAGCATCATTCCTATTATATATGTGAAGGTAATATTCTTCCAATGCACCTCTGCTTTCACTGCATCCTTTATTTGTTCCAAATGTTCATACTTTTTAAAAATAATTTCTTAAAATTTCTAAATTGGAATATTTGGAATATTTTGTTTCAGTGCTAATATTGTGCACGTTTTTGGAATGGGTTGTTCCTAAACATCTCACAAGAGGGCATCTTTACTCCACCAGTTTGAAACCAAGCCACAGTAATATATCGTATAGTTTTGTTTGTTGGCATTTCAACTCTGCGGCGATCTGATCTTTTCTTATGTTGTTACCTCCTCAGGTGTACATGTACCAATTGTTTCGCAGTCTGGCTTACATCCATTCCCAGGGTGTGTGTCACAGAGACATCAAGCCCCAAAACCTGCTCGTCGACCCAGAAACTGCCATCCTCAAGCTGTGTGACTTTGGCAGGTAAGCTGCATGAAGAGATGGGTTTCTTCAGCAATATTGAAATAGATCTAGCATGTTTCTATGCTCACAATAGAATAGAAGTAAATTGATGTTTAAAAGTGTTTTTGGTTTTTTTTTCCATTTAGGAGTACGTAGTGTTATTTATATATATATAACCATTTCCATTTCCTCCAGAATAGTGTGCCCTTTTCATCATCACACCAGCATTTAGACCCCCCGCCATTCTTTGCTGCAATCTTTGTTATTGTTTAATTTGATTTCTTGTGTTTCCCCAGCGCCAAGCAGCTGGTCCGCGGCGAACCCAACGTGTCGTATATCTGCTCGCGGTATTATCGCGCCCCTGAGCTCATTTTCGGTGCCACAGACTATACAGCAAACATTGACATCTGGTCAGCAGGCTGCGTACTGGCTGAGCTGCTGCTTGGACAGCCTATATTCCCTGGTGACAGTGGGGTGGACCAACTGGTAGAGATCATCAAGGTGAGTGCGTGTATGTGTTTATCAGGTATCGGTGTGTCATTGAAATGTTTTCTGTGGAGATTATGACAGTAGGAGAGGTTTGTGTTTCAAGATATATATATACAGTATGTGCTCACTCATTTGGTCTTCTTTTCTTTCTTCTTTTTAAAGATCTTATTCCATCTTTTTAATCATCAGTCAATCACACGTCTACAGAATACAGCTCATACTCCATTTATCTCTATTTTCAGGTGCTCGGCACCCCAACAAGGGAACAAATCCGAGAGATGAACCCAAACTACACAGAATTCAAGTTCCCTCAGATTAAAGCCCATCCATGGACCAAGGTAAAAAAAATACCAGAAATTTGTGTTAAAGTGCTGGAAGAAAGTCTGAAACACGAAAAAACATGTTATAAGATACATTTCATATAGTAAGGACAAAACAGTTTGTGATTATTTTTTTAGTCCTGAATTTTATGCCTCACCTTATAATATAAAAGGTAAGGTACCCACTGCATTAAAGTACATAAAGGTTATTTGTTTTAGAAATAAAATGGATCTCCATGTGACATACAAAGGTGTATTACACTAGTTTATTAGAACAAAAGACAAAAAACCTGAGGACTTGTTTCAGCCCACACAAGCTGTTCAAACCTGCAAGTTGAAGTGCTTTAGTGTCCTCCTTCTGAAAGTCGATTAACCCTGACACCTAAAGAGTTCAGAAACAACGTAAAACAAGTGGCTCTTGAACATTTACTACAAAGCGGATAGCTTTTTACTGCAAAGACTGTATGCAACTGTGTTCTTCAGGTGCAGTGGTTGTCACTGACAGTTACAGCTGTTTTCTTTGTGTTTTCTTCCTTTTTGAGGTCCAACATTTGCCACGTTTGATAAATGGAACATCAGAGTGTCACATAAACTGCCATTAGATATAAATACAATTCAGCTTGAGACTATAAACCTACCTGCCTGATATTGGCTGGGCCTGGTGGTTTCTGGTTTTGGATATTTGGACTTGAAATAAAATTCTTCTTGTTCCTTCAGGTGTTTAAACCTCGCACCCCTCCAGAAGCCATTGCTCTCTGCTCTCGGCTGCTGGAGTACACGCCGGCTTCACGCCTCTCTCCACTAGAGGCTTGTTCACACGCCTTCTTCGACGAGCTGCGCCAGCCTAACACGCGACTGCCCAGTGGCCGAGAACTGCCAATGCTCTTCAACTTCAGCACCACTGGTACATGCACACACACAGACTTACAGTTTACAGGCTGAAGCATACTTATCTTCAGGGATTTAGTTAATTTTCAACATACAAAAAAGGAACAACCACAGTGATTCATTATGTCTGTTCATTTTTAATCAGATTTTCCATCTGATTTGGTTGAAGTTCAGTTTAGTTGATGTTACACTGGATAGACTCACCATTTGTTGCTAATTACAATCAGGTGGTGTGGTTTGTCTGGGGCCAACACTGTGACCTCTGAGGAGGTGCAATTAATGCAGCGCACACTATCTTATTGTTGAATTACACTCTCTTCTTGTTATATGACTCATCATTACGTCAAAACTCGTCTTTTTCTCTCTGCAGAGCTATCAATCCAGCCCCAGCTGAACTCAACCCTCATTCCTCCTCATGCTCGCTCCCATACAGCTGCTTCCGCCCACGGTGGGAAACTCTTATGTTACCATTGTTATATTTTATTGTTAATAATAATATGGTTTTGTGGTGGCTGAAAAATATATGAAGTGTGGTGTAAAATAATGATTACATTAAAATCCAGACATGCTAGCAGTGCTGTGAGACTGTACATACAGTACTGTACTGTGGGAATGTCATTTGTTTTTTATTGTACAAATTGAAATTTGAACCTGATGATGGCGTTATTAAGGGATCACTAAAGTGATTACAATTCATCCTGTGGGTGGCATGAATGTCTGAACCACATTTAATGGCAATCCATCCAATAGTTATTGAGACCTTTCACTAAAAGCCACAAATATCAACCTTGCAGTGGAGCTAGAGGAAAAGTTTTCACTAAAGTCATTAGGATTCATCATCTGGGAGCTGTGAATGTCTGTATAAAATGTCACAGCAATCCATCCAGTAGATGTTGAGGTGTTTCACAGGATAAGTGAAAAGTTTGACCTGTTGGTGGCACTTGAGAAGTCAGAAGATCTGTAGGATTGATTGGTTATGACCATGGCTAAAAACTTAAAACAGATTTTGTTATGATGTCATCATTTATGATTACCTAGTTAGTGAAAGCACTTTGCAGCAAAAGAGTCTGATCTGTCTCGTTGAATTAAAAATTAAATTAATTGGCAACACTTCATGTCAAAAAGGCTAATTTTGGTTTTGGTTCTAACAGACCTGCAGTGTTGTTCTGTGTTATTAATTTTAAGTGATGACTTTACATGTGAAACAGTCTTATAAATAACATGTAGTAAGTGGCACAATAGCCTTGAGTTTGTGGTTATGATTGGATCCCTGTAGATCCCTCCACAGATTACACAGCAATTTACAAAAGCTAAAATAATTTGACACGAAATACTGAGATTAAAAAAGTTACTACAAGACAAAGTATTTTACAAAAACATATTTTCAGCAGTTACATAACCACAAAAATCTGTATGTCCAGGATGATTTGCTGAGTATTTTTGCTGAAATTAGAGCAATGGGTGTTTTTCTGACAAATTAATGAATGAAATCAACAAAAAGGAAAGTGAGTGAAATAAGTACTGAATGTGTCGTGTCTGTTGCATACTGGCCTGTTGTGGAATATTAATTCACAGCTCACTGTACCTTTTTATCTCCTCTTCTCTCCTTTAGATGGTACCGGCTCAGATTCCTCTCAACACAGTTCAGTACCAGGATCTCTTAACAGCATCTGAAGCCGCCTCTCGCCTGCCTGCCTGCCAGCCTCACCCTTATCTCAGACACACACACACACACACACACACACACTTTACTGCTTTCCTCCGTGCTGCTTGCGCTCCTCTTAGATTATGTTTTTGTACAGTAAATGCATTGAACAAACCATTAGTTCCTTAGCTGCCAGGGTTGAAACTGTGGCAGGAGATTGTTACACACAAACACAGAGTTGTCTCGCTGCTGCTAGGGTGGTATGTGAAGGTTCAATAGTGGGGGCTGGTCCTCTGTAATATAACCTTTTTTTTTTTTTTTTAAATCAACATTTTTTTCCTCTTCCTCTATATTTGTGTTTATTTATTTGACTAATGGAAAGCATTGTGTGATCACACAACATTTTGTCTCTAGAGGTTTTTGTCCACTTTTATTATTATTCAGCGTTTTTACATACCTGTTAGTGTGAACTGCACACTGCCTGAGCAAGACCAGAACTGGCTCCAAATAGGTCATCAGGGTAAAGGAAATTCATTTTTCCACTCAGGAGATCGGATGCAGGGACTGATAAATTCATAGTCTTCAGCTACATTATTTTACCAACCCAGCCTGATGTTCAGGTTAAAATTAAACCTCCAATTGTTGTGTAGTTACCTGCGAAGGTGGCTGGTGGATCTTGTTTTGTTTAATTTCACATTGTTCAAATCACCTGTAGAGACCTGAATTTTCACCAAGCATTAAAGCCCCAATCCAGATTCACAACATCCAGGATCTATAGATAGGACTGAAAACAATCAGCCAACAGCCAAATACCGACTCTACCAGCCTTGTATTCAACCAGTCATTTCCTATTTTACAGAGTTTTTGTCTGGTAAAAGAGTGAAATGTTCCACCCTGACCCGTCCACAGAAAGAATCCAATTTTCTTTTTGGATGCATTAACACTTGCACATAAATATGGGTCAAATCAACCGTAGATCTAGGCTCCTTCTTAGCTTGTAATAGTGATTTTATTTTTATTTACACATGCAGGGAAAGGCATCAAACACCCAGAGGAAAAACTCCTCGACTCCTTGTTCATCACCACAAAGCGTTTTGTAGAACTGTAAATGTCACTCGTGCAGAATGTGTGAATGTGATGCTTAGCAAAAGCAGTTTGAGATACTGATTTAGAAAATAAGCTTTTTAATGTCAAACTAAGTACTGTAGAAGTGCTCCTCGATTACTGGACTTCAATCCTGCTCCTTTGTGCTCAGAGCTCTTCCTGCTCTCTATTGTAGCAATCAGTTAGTTGTCCAGTTGATGATTACGTGGCTTGAGAGAAAACCAGCCATTTCCAGAAATGAGTTGCTGAAAGAAAATAACCAAATTTACGTCCCTTAAACCCCCAAAAGAAAACAAAAATGCTCATTGACTCTGGCTCTATACATGACGACCATCACTGTTTTCACTTGTGTTATTGTGCCAGAAGGCGTCAGTGTCAAGTCCTGATCAAAACAGCGGTTTACTGCGGAGGAAACGGCTGTGTTCAGAAATGTCTTAAAGGTGTATTCCACTAAAATTGGCTGTAATTTTTTTTTTCTAATGTAACAAAAAATTAAACATTTTTGTTTTTCATTTTGAGATTTCAAAACGACTCATTGAGCTATTTAGGGTGATGCTGTCATGATGATGTTAAAGATACAAACTCAAAACTATAAAATGAGGGTTACTGTCGGTGCTTTTAAAGTCAAATTATTTTAAGATTAATTATTCTTGAAATGTGTAAACATGGTAAATATAGTTACAAGAATCCCCTCCCTTTACATATTTTCCTACTCAAAAAACTGGCACATTAGAGGCATCTAGCCAAAAAGTCACTTTTGGTGGAATTCCCCTTTAGCACAAAGATCCTTCTTGTCCTGGTGTTAGTGTAGAAAACAAATGTACTCTGTGTGGAAACAAGAGCAAAATGAATGTTGTTGTCCTGTTGATTAAAAGCAGCAGAGCAACTAAAAAATTCTTGGATGAGGATTTCATCAACGGGGGGGAAATCTGTTGCTTGTGCATTCTTCATGTAAATGTATTTATTTCGTTTTTTGGATGAGAGTTGGATGTCAGTTATCAGTAAAGTGGGTTTCAAACTGTACTTCATGTCAGTGGAAAAAGAACGAAAAGTTCTGTCAGATTTTACAAGAAGTCGTCTTGTCGAAACAAAAATAGTTGAGGATAAATGAGACATTTGCTTCAGTTCATCAGTGCGGACGTGTACAGAAGCAAAGCATAAGGAACATGGATGAAAGGCTGAATGTGAATAATAGCTAAACATGAATATCAAAGCAGGTGATCGTGTGTTTGTGTGCTCTTGTACTTCTATTATTGTGAGGACCAATTTGAATTTCATTAGAATGAGAAAAGACTGAGGGTTAAGACTTGGTTTTGGAGACGGGATTATAATCACTTTGGTGTCAGCGGCCCAGAGAATGTATTATCTCAATTAGCATCCTCGTAAGTATAGAAGTACAAATGTGTGTGTGTGTGTGTGTGTGTGTGTGTCTGACCATATTCCAAACTGCAGTCTGAAAAGCCAGTGTTTTAGGATTAGAACAGTCAACAATACAGATTTTAGTAAGCAGTGCAGACCACTTGAAAGTTTGTAGTATAGTATATTTGATACTATCGTACCATGCCTCCACCTGCTGTTTTTAACTGCATCCATGTTGGTTTTGAACCTTTTTTTTTAATACTAGTGACGGACTCTGATGAGCCCTGATGCTTTTTTAACTCCACCACACTTGGCACATTCACATTAATTCTGTATATGAGGAGAGTGGAGAGCATTTTTCATTCTCTTTCCTCATCAAGGTTTAAACCGGTGACCTCCCAGTCCGGTGGGTCACCGCCGGAAACATTCTTGTTGTTTTCCTTCCTGTAAAGAGTCCAACCAGCATGTTTGATTAACTCTGCAGGGTGCGTCAGGTTGATGCTGTTCACACTCAGAGCTGTCAGGCTTTCTGTGGCTATGAAAAGGTGTGAGGAATCAAACATGGCTGATTTTTCTCTTCCCCTTTCCCAGAAGCCATTTTTCCTCCACTTTCCTATCTCCTCTTATCGCACGTGTAAATATCACTGATTTTTATTTTCCTCTTTTTACTTTTTATTACAGAGTTGTTTATATCTTATTTCCCCTCATTCTGTCGATGAAGCCGTCTTAATTTGTGCATTTTTGTAAATACCTTTCTTTTTTCACAATCCAAAATGTGTAAATACTGCAAAAGAGAAAAGGAAAAAAAAAAACAGCCTACTCCTCATGTTTGTTGATGATCTTTCTCTCTCTCTCTTTCTTGTAGTCCAGTGAAAATCGTAAAGTAGCTGTTAACTTCATCGTCATCTCAGCTCTCCTCCCTGTTCGGTCCTCTGTGGGACCATCTGATTGTTGAATGAATATGTCGAAGGCTCTGTTCCAAAATTATTTCTGTCCGCTTTGGGTGGAAAAAAATATATATACAAATTTTAAAGAGCATTTTCTTTATAAAGCACCTTATAAAGGCTTGTAACTGACTCAGAATCACACTTTAACAGGCTGCGGATTCTCGCTGTCCAACCTGCACCACATCCAAGGAACTTAGTCAATCTACTTTGCTAATTTAATTGTAGTTTTTGGCCTCAGTAACCTCCTACCCTTTTATTCATACAATTTTTAAATCTGATTACGACCTCCCTCCTGCTTCCAAAGTAACCAGGAAGAGGACACACAATCGCACTCAGAGCAATGTGAACTCAAATGCTGAAAATATGGTCCAGTTCAATTTAAAATTTAAAGCTCAAAAACAGCAACTCTAAAGAAAAAAAGCTGCAGCTGTAACAGTCGTTGCCTGCAGGTGGTGCAAGTGTCATAACGACTGTAGTTGCTACCTTCCTCGCCTGCAGATGGCAAGCTTTGACACCTACCGCACAGTAGATCGTTGTCATTTTGGAACAGAGCTCTTTGTTAGCGTGTTGTATCAGATTGCAATATATGATTACTGTGCAGTATTGAGGAAAAAAAAAAAAAAAACTTCGCTACAGGTCACTCGCATTTTCAGAGAAAGTGCGATGTCTGACTTGAGTGATCACAGAAGTGTTTAGTTGGACTAGAAGTCACATTATGATGTCCAGCTAGTACTCAACATGGGCATTTTTGTATTATGTGCTGTATGGCATTCAGAATTGCTGCTAAAGATCACAGGATAGCAGAAGTAGATATTTGTGTTTCGACTGCAGACAGAGCCACCTATCAGCTGCGTGTGTGTTTGTGTGGCCAGGCATCATGTGGACATGTTGGTGCACATGACCGACTGTTTCATGTCAAGTGAACCACAGAAATTGTACTTTTGTTTGTGCTTTTAAATTCTCTAGAAACCTCTGCTGTGTTTGTTATTCCCTCCCTTATTTACACCTTTTTAGGGGTATCACTGCATCTTTTTAAGTTGATAAATCACTTCTTTTTTTTTTTTCTGACTGTTTAATTTTCCACTCCAGTGCTGTCAACTTTTATTTCATTGTTCCCTGGTGGACAGATGTGTTGGAGGGAGAGAGGGAGAAGGAGAGAGAAAGAAAAACAAACTTGTCTGTCTCTGTTCTCTGTGTGTGTATGATATGGACTCATTTACTGTAATAAAGTGATGAAACTGTGTTTAAATTGTGAGCATTGTTTTTCTTGTCTGAGTCATTTAAAGGTTGGTACCTGTGGAGCGGTTGTCATCTGCACTTTTGACCATGCACTAACATACAGTGTGGATGCTTTTTAAAGAGCGTTTTATACTGCCACAAGTGTATACTGTACTCCTTTAGGCTCCGATGGGAAATTTATCCTTCATCCAGATTGTTTGTACCCTGTTCGATCCGCTGTGTGTGGTAAATGTGCAAAAAGATGATCATTTATGTGAACAGGTCATATAATATGGTCATTTGACTAGATCTGTCTGCCTTGGTTTACTGACTTAATGAATCACTGTAAATCACTGGATAATAAAATGGTCGTGTCTTCCTGATTAAAGACCAATTAAGTTGCATTATTTCCTGGTATTTTAAGGAACATCAGTGCCCCACTTGCGTTTACTGAGCTGTGCCAGTGGTAGGAACAAATTTACATTTCACCAATCAATCAATATATATATTATGTATGTAATCTATATAACGTATATAATACACTATGCTGATTTTACTTGTAGTACATGATAGGATCTAAGCCAAAGGTTTGAGACCCCTGCCTCAGAGCAAAACCTCTTTCTACTGTGTTAGTACCAATGAAATGTTGACAGTTTTTTGTCAATAAAGAAGGGACAAAATTGCAAAAGAAATACTATTTCAAAGGCTAACAGCTATTTAGTGGGTCAGTATCACCGTGGGATTTTCACTCCTTTGTCTTTCACATATGTCTGTGAAGCTGATGAGTGTCAGCAGGTAAGGGGACGGTCTCTACGGATCACTGTTTAAAAATGACTAGCATTTGGTCAGGGGCCGGTGTTAATTTCCTTCTACATTTGTCTACATCTGAGAAAGATAATCCAGTGACAGTGTTGTTTTTGTGAAGAGCGTCCTTGTGTGCTTGCTGAAACTCAGTATTAGTGATTCGTGTCATTAATAAATAACCTGGACTGTAAAGTTAATCAGTTATGTTAAATTCATGAATATTTCCTTGTTGTTTTCTTTAAATAAATGCTCTTTATTCCACAGTTTTGCAGAACATCCAGTAGAGAGATTAAACTTTGCTGAAGCAGGTGAGATTTACGGGTTATATGTATCTTAGTGTGCAGCTTTTCATTAGATATTATGATATTATGTCTTCATATCAAATCTGCGAGGAGCCTACTGTAAGTCATTTCTGTAACTGACACAGCAGCATGAACCCATGAAGGGGTTGTTAAACCCACATTGCTATGCACTTAAACCTAAATACTTACTTTAATGGGAGTGAAGCATTCAGAGAGTCATAGAGCTGTTGATCTCTTCTTTTTACAGAATTATTGTTTGTATTTTGGTGCCAACCTCGCATCCATCCACAACCCAGGGGAACATGAGTTCATCATGGAACTTGGATTAAGGAACATTTACCCCAGAACCTGGTTTGGTGGCTCAGATGCTGTTAAGGTAATGTGCAAAGATTAGTTCACAGAGATTTATCCAGTTTAGAGAGACTGATCTGTTGTTTTTTCGGTCACATCAGTCAACCACATCTACATTTCAAAACGATTCCTACAGAAAAATGTTTTAATTTTTAATAGCTTCAATCTTTGAGATGTTTGACATTCAATTCTTTTTTCTTAACAGTCCTTAAAGTGGTTATGGAGTGACGGATCCATCGTTTATTACAATAACTGGGTCAGAGGTTAGCCGAATGACTTGAAGGGGCGGGAAAATTGCATTGAAATTATCTCCAAAGGTACAGTATCTATATTGTCTTTTTTGAATAACTTGATCACATCTTGGCAGATTAAGGACTAACCACATAAGCTTAAATCTGTTTCTAAAATACAAATACTAAAAATTCCTCTTGTTTCCTTCTTATGGTGGAATGATCTGAGTTGTGAAGTTAGTCTTCCCTTACTAGCAAAGTTAATTAACTGCAGATTGTGATATATTTCCCATCAGATTCTCTGACTCATGTATCATTCTGTGACTGCCCAGAAGCAGCTAATCAATCGGTTTTTATAATAAACCACACCCAGATTTCCCAGCACAGGCTGTTATTCCTGGATCTTGAACGCTGTGTCCTTCATGCTGTGGCTGACACTGTGGATTCTAATTAACATAAATGTTTATAATGGTGATAATTGTGCCTCTGTTTCCTTGAGCGATTACTGTCAGCCTGTAAGAATTAAGGTTAATTAATGTAATTTTGAACACTCCTGGTTTTGTGTGTGTCGTATGCCTGCTGTAGGACTCTGGATGAGTAGTCCAGCTGTTAATAAATTCATGATTTTATATGGCTGCATTTAATATATCTCTTAATGTGTTCTCTCTTTTCCAACCACTAATATACTGTATTTTCTAGGTATTTTTAGAATTAGCTGTCATTTTGTTTGAGATGGTGGCTACAAGATTTAATTTTGGGGCAAACCCATCATCTACAGCCCTAACAGAGAGTTTGCATCTGTTTCTGATTCAGTTTATCCATTTAAAAGTGTGTTTTCCAATCATTTCCAATCATGGAAGCAGGCTGAGCTGTTTTGTGCGTCATACAGTTTCCCACATTCACACTATTGGCTGCCCAATCTTCCTCTCTTGGCTGCTGTTGGTGCAGTTGGGGACGAAGGTTTATTGTCTTGCTCAAGAGCACCACAGTAACGGGAAGTATTGTTTTGCAATCAAAGTTTCCACACAGTTTTCCCTATAGTTTAGGGATTTAAACCAACATCCTTGACTCCTCAGAGGGAAATTGAAATACTTTCTACTCCATTTGACAGCTTTTTACTAGTTACTTTTCAGATGAAGATCTAACTCAATGGATAATATAACAAGCTTTTAAAATACAACACATTGTTAAAGATGAAACCAGTGGTTTTTGGTTTTTGGCTTTTGACGTCGTACAAAAAGCAGTGTGTAGTCTGGGTCACATTTCAGATGTCTATGAGTTGTTAACAGCTCCACCAAATAGTGATTTTTCCCTCTAAACTTCTCACATGGTTTCATTTCAATAAATGTTCAAATGATCCAATATTTCACCAAAAATCAAAGATTAGAGAAAAAGTCCAAAAACTGAAAACAGATTTGTGTATCAGAACTTTGTTTTTTTTTTTCTTTCCTCTCCCATTAATCATCTCACGACCCCTCAGATTTATCTGCTGACCCTTTGGGTCTCTATATAAAGTAGTTTAAACTAGCTCCACCTGCAGCAGCTACAACAGTAACATGCTGCTTACACACTGATGCTTCAGTATTAATCTAATGATGTCATATATAATAATATATCAGTCAGAGGGACCAAACCACTACTTTTACTGCAATACTTTAACTACATCAAGCTGATAACACTTATGTACTTTTACTTACGTAGGATTTTTCATCTTTTTACATTGCTGTGTTGGTACTTTTACTTAAGTAAACGATCTGATAACTTCTTCCACCACTGCAATAATCCAGGTTTTCCCACGGGGACGATACAATCCTCCTCCAGGCCAGCGGGGGCGCTGTTCAGCTGTTAGCTTGATGCGACGGTTATAAACCTTCTCTGAAGTTTCCTCTGGCATCCAAAAAGAGACCCGACAAAAGAGTGAAGAGAGAGACAAACCTCGCAGGTAAAAGCGCCTCAAAATGAAAAGATTCATATCATTTAACAGTTACAACACATTTAGGAGTTGTCTAACAGTGTGTTGTATTGGAAACTGGCTTTTTTATACTCTAACAACACTGTATTGCGTAGTAATTTGGGGTCACATGTAATCTTAGCTAACTGTTAGCAAGGCGGCGCCGGTTGACCAAAGGCCTGTTTGGTTTGGACGGTGTTCAGTTTTCATTAAACTGGTCGTTTTAAGCAAATTCTGTCTAACAAATGCATATTTGTGGCTGTGGTTCAGCATGATTGAGCAGTTAAGAAGCTACAGTTAATAATTATATCTTTCTATTAGGTCCACCTAGCTAGCTAAAGCTAATGCAGTCTAATACAACAGCTCTGCTATAGATGCTAACTTACCTCAGAAGAGTATAATGTTCAGTTTTTGTTGAACCTGTTTTAGAGAGGTGTTGATGCAACTTTGTGGTTATTTTGGTGGCTGTAGTTTGTTGTGCTGTTGAAGACTTCATTATACTGAGAGGTGGTTTTTGTCTACCCTCACTTGTACAACTGGGGAGGACAAAATATCAGAAACACCTCTCTTTATAGCGCAGTGCAATCCAACAGCATGAGAGCTGAAACTGTTAAAGTAGGTTAGTTGATCAATAGGTCATTAAAGGACAGGTTCACAATTTGTCGTGTCTATCCTAAAACAGTCAGGTGTCCATAATGAACAGTGAAAGCGGTTTTCCTCACTGTAATCATTCCTCCTGTTCATACTGGCTGTTAAAAGATCCCCTTCAAATGTGCTTTCAGTGTAAGTGATGGGGACCAAAATCCACAGTGTTTCCACATAGTCATTGTGTGCAAAAATGCATTTAAAAGTTTATTTTAAGTTTATATGAGGCTTCAGCAGTCTGAGTTAGTCATATCAAGTGGATATCTGCCACATTTACAGTCTTTTTAGCATCAAATTCTCTCTTTGTGTTTCCTCGGACAGTGTTTCCCTGTTGAGCTGCGGTGGAAGTATAGTAACAAAAAGAGGGACTTTGGCACTAAAAAGACTGTAACGTTGAAGGATATCTACTTGATTTGACCCATGTGAATGGCTGAAGCTTTATGTTCACTTCAGATAAACTTTTAAAGACATTTTTGCACAGATGGAGGACTGGATTTTGGATCCCCAACTTGACTATTGTCTTAAGACTTGAAGAATTGTGAACCTGTCCTTTAATCCGCATCTATTTTGATTAATTGTCATTTTTAAAGTAAAAATGTTCTGCTTTTCAATTGTGGATTTAAAAAAGCAGAAACAGGATCTGCTCTTTTTCTCTATCTTATGTGATAGTAAACTGAATATCTTGCTTTTGGACTGTGGCTCAGACAAAACAAGCGATAGGAAGACTTCCTCTTGGATTTTAGGAAGTTGTGACTGTGGAAAAATGTTTAGTTTTCATTATTTCCTGATGTTTTATTGATTCAGTTCAAAAACTGTTTTGTTGTAGCCCTAAACAGCAGAGTACAGCCTCCAAAATGACCATAAAGTTGAATCAGTACCTCTCTAAAGCAATTTCAACAAAAACTGAAGAAGATCCTTTAATGAAGGTGGGATTTATCACAGTGCTGTTAGCTGTGTGCCTAATAAACTGGCAACTGAGTGTGTATTAATGGAATAAGCCTACTTCTTATATTAGACAAGATATCATCTGGTGTTTTCATTATTGTCTCTGCCCAGTGTTAATGGCTGTGTTACAGTTAAGTGATTCAAGCTGCTCTAGTTTAATTAACAGTGAGTGTGTACTGCACCCAAAAATCAACATTACATGGCCCTAAAGTATGTGGATATTTGAACATTTATATTATATGTGATTGTTGAACATCTCTTTCCAAAACCATTAACAGCATTTGTCTGCTGTTCTAACAGCCCCCATTCTCCTGGGAAGGCTTTACACCATATTTTGTAACCTGACTGCAGGGATTTTCTCCCATTCAGCCACAAGAGCATTAGTGAGGTCCAACACTAATATTGACTGATAAGACCTGGTTTGCTGTTGGAGATTAGTTCATCCCAAATGTGTTGGATAAGGTTGAAGTCAGGGCTCTGTGCAGGCCAGTCAAGTTCTCAATAAACTGGGGAAATTGTTTCTTAATGAATCTCTCTGTGTACAAGGGCCTTTC
Organism: Scomberomorus guttatus; assembly: GCA_038419695.1. NCBI lineage: Eukaryota > Metazoa > Chordata > Actinopteri > Scombriformes > Scombridae > Scomberomorus > Scomberomorus guttatus. The sequence goes on from CM076461.1 coordinate 5,699,882, forward strand.
CCAAACTGTTAGAAGCATGCTTATCGCCTAAAATAACATTGTATGTTGTACCATTAAGATTCCACTTAATTAAAAATATAAGAGGCTCAGCCAAAACCATGAAAAACAGCCATGTCTCAAGAAGTGTGTCCAGATTATTTTGGCCATATAGTGTATCAATATCAATGTGTTGAGGCAAAAATATTGCTCAGTTTATATAATTGGTTCTATATAATTCTCACTAAAGTGGCATTTTAATGTCGTAACACCTGCTCATCACATCCTAATGTTCCTGCAGCTGTTGATGTTTTTATTTTTATTTAATTAACCAGGAAGTCTCTGAAGATACTTGATCTCTTTTGCAAGAGAGACCTTTTAATATCTCCTTGTGTGAGGAAACAATACCTGTGGTAGCAAAGGTGGATAATCTGTTTATGATATGTAATTCTTGCAGGTCGAAGCTGAGGGCCATGGCTCGTGGGCAGCAGAAGATTCAGTCCCAGCAAAAGAACGCCAAGAAGGCAGCAGAGAAGAAGAAATCTCAAGGTGCTGACCAGAAGACTGCCGCTAAGGCCGCTCTGGTCCACACCTGCCCTGTCTGCCGGGTGAGTACGACCCAGCAGTGCAGCATTGAGGATGTGAATGGTTCAGTACACTTCAACAGCTTGTTGGATTGTCCAACAGTGTTTGAAACAAATCCCCACATGTCTGATGTTGGTTTTGAGGGGGCTGCTTCTGACAATTTCTGTAATGTTTTGAAAGAGACGATCACTTCATGCATGGATTTTTCTAGGTGTGCTGAGGTGAGAGAGTAAGCAGGGTTTAACAACTACATCTATCATGTTTCATGTATACAGTAGAGTAGGGCTGCAACTAACGATTATTTTCACTATCTCGATTAATCAATTAGTTGTTCATTCCAAGATGACATCTTCAAATGTTGATCAACAGTCCACAACCCAAAGATATTCAGTTTATTGTCATAGAAGACTAAAGAAACCAGAAAATATTCACATTTGAGAAGCTGGAACCAGAGTATATGGACTGTTTTTGTTTTTTTCTTAAAAAATGACTTAAAGTGATTAATTGATCAAAATAGCTGGCAATAGCTGCTAAAATTAGACATATTTTTAGTTACTGGTCACATGTTTTAACATGGATGATGTTTGAAGTCCAAAGAAATGTCACAGTTTCAAACACCAGTTTATATTTCCAGTAGAATGTCATTTGTTGCCTTGAAATACAAACACTTGATACCTTTTATTCTCATTTTTCTTTCAGACACAGATGCCTGACCCAAAGACCTTTAAGCAGCACTTTGAGAGCAAACACCCCAAGTCTCCCATGCCTCCTGAGCTGGCGGACGTTCAGGCATAAAGGGCAGCTGACTGGACCTGGGTAAGACCAACTGTAGTGCTCGCTGTAGTTAAATTTAATTCGTAGACTGTTGTTTTTCTGAAACCACTCGAAGTTTCTGAATTCTGCATCCTTGTAGATTTGTTGTAACCAAAATAATCTCAGCAACAGCTGCTTATAAACCAGACAAGACAAACTACATTTTTAATTAAATTTTTTTTAACTGACACTGTGAAGATGAAGCTTTTTGTACAACGAACAAAAGTAAAAAGGTTTTTGTAAACTCAATTAGTCACTGTTATCATTTTCAAACTGTAACCATAACACTAAAAAAACAACAAACAACTGTTGCTTACAGATACACGATGACCACGGATTAAACATTGAATCGCGGCGCCGGAAGGATGTTGATGACGAACACTGGGACCTGTCAGTATTCACGGACAACGGGTTGGGATGGGGGGGCGGGAGGGGGTGGATGTGTGTATATGCTGTGTACGTACGTACGTGTGTTTGTGTAAGAGAAAACAATAAGGACGGGGCAGAGGTACACCAGCACCCCATTTTTTATATTTATTGTGTACAACTACCTTGCTATTCCAGAGGGAGGGATCACAGAAAGCAGAACCAGCAAGATTGCCTGCTAACACTGAATAAAATTATCTCATGACCAATGACAAGGAGTCAATAAGTCTGACAAAGCTACCGTATCAAGTACTCAGTTGAACACTGTGTCGTCACAGAGGAACAGATGGCACATTCAAAGCCCTCACTAAAGATTTCATCAACTACAATGCAAATGGCACTGCTGTTGAGTTAAAACATTTGTAATTCCAATCACTTCCAAATCATTTCCTTTCACTTGAGTAGAGGGTATTCACACAATGCTGCCACAGCCACTTTTACCTGAGTGTCAGATAAGCAGCAGTCAGCTTGTCATCACATGAAAAAAATAACCCATGACGTCTTTAAAAATGACTAAAATCCAGTTTCGTAACGTTAGAACTCCTCCTCTGCGCTGCTGCTCTACTGGTGTCCACACTCAGTTACACCTTACAACAGTACCTCACGTTAGACCACACAGCAAGTCTTGTATGTTCTTTTTCTAAAATTCCTCTACTTTTGCTCATTTTTAATGTCCTTCTTGGGCAAGCTTCCCAAAATAATCTTGGCAATAACATCATCTTTGTCCCACTTTATTTAAAGGTGCAATATTTAAGAATTTTAGTTTAAAACATTCAAAAAAATTATCAACAGAATGTGAAGAAATACTAAAATGAGACTTTCCCCGACTGTCGCGGCTGCTTATAACAGCCTGTGGACTGATTTCTATGTGAAGGACTCGGGGCGGTTTTGCCAGAAAAATCTAAAAGATGTGACGTTTATGCGCGCTCCCGAGTGCCTTGCTCCTCTCCCGTCCCCCTACAGCACCATCAGAGTGCAACACTAGCTAACGTTAGCTTAGAAATAGAGTCTGCTTTCTTCCTATTGGACAGCTAAGCTAACATTACTGCAAAGCATGTGAAATATATTGTGGTTTTAGCTGGCTAATGTTAGCGCTCCTTCTCCCTCGTACTGACGGAGTGCGAGCATGCTGACCGATGTTATTAATCAGAAGGAATTTCTGATTCTTACATATTGCACCTTTAGACCAGGACAAGATTTGTTTGAAAACCCAGCACTAACTTTATTTTATTAAACTACCCTAAAATACATATACAGCTCTGTGCTCATTCAACCTTCCAGCTGTAGTTTGAATGTTCCTTGTTTGCAGGGAGTGTAAGTGGCCCCAAGGACTGAGAATTGCAGAATTTAGATCAGTAACCGCTAAAATGATTCATACCTGTTATCTTTGGTTCTTCATATACTCACTAGCAGGCAAAAACCTTACTAATTTGCTTTCACTGTACTTTTTGTTTTTTACCCTTTTCAATAAATTGTATTTAATGTGACCGGTCTTCTCTGCTGACTTTGTGTACATGACGAGATGAAATAATCTGATGTCCACACGGGCCCGGTTACATTACAGTGTACCATGCAGGTGTGGTATTGGTTGATGTAGTCAGTGTCTACAAGTTGTCAAAATGTTATGTGGGATTTAAACAGCCTTTGCAAACTGACACTTCCATCATCAGGCAGTTAAAATACATTTTATCTTCAGTACTCAAGAATCTTGTTTTTCAGTAAGCTGCATAGCCGTGTTTACCATCCTGACCATCAGTGATGCTTTGTTTAGATTGATTGCAAGTAAGTTATTTTCATTACTGATTAATCTGCCAATTATTTTCTTGATTAATCATTTGTCTATAAAATGTCAGAAAAAATGACCATTACATTTTCTAGAGCTCAAGATGATGCCATCAAATTTCTTGTGTTAAACCAGCAAAATAAATTTTTACTATCAGGTAAGACAAAGAAAAGCAGGGAAATCCTCACAATTAAGAAGTCAGAATTTGAGAATGTTTTGCACAGTTAAAACCCTGAATTGTTTATTAAAATAGTAGTTTTATCTTTTCTTTATTTTAAAGGAAACAAATCAAGCTGCAGCTTTTTTTTCTCCTCCTTTCAGCTTTCTCTAAACAGTGCATTTTTTTTCTTGTTTCACTTGTAAGTTGTGCCCACAAACAGTAATCCAACATTCATTCAGTTTTAAACTAGTGAGATATGATTTACTTCAGTGGAGAAAAACGACTGACTGAAACTTGTAAAAATATTTGTTTATCATTTACACTGACTTACTTGTTTCTTTAAATCCTTTGCATATTATGACTAAGTCATGAGAGTGTGAATATTTTTTATTTATTCAATAACATTTGACGTTGTCTCTACACACAGACTTTTGTGTTGCAATAATAGTAGTGCTCCAAGTTCATTTCTTACAAAACAGGCATCACTAATGGCATGTTCTGCCATCCAATATCATTTGCCATTTAAAGGTTTAAACCCGTCTATGAAGACTCAATATGGAAATTATTAGGAAAATCCAAGTCCATGTGGTTTGTCCACAGGTGTAAAAAGACCCCAACTTTCCTAATTTGGGGAACATTTTAAGTGAAATATAATTTGTGCTCTTGAAAACTTGGAAAATAAGTACTATACATATGAAAGTGGAGAAAACTTGTTCATAACGGTTAGCGTATATGAAGCTGATGGATCTTTTAACATACGAGAATATTTTACATACTTGTTATGCAGAACAACCTTCAGCTATTGAGTGTGTAAGCCCAGCTGACAATTTGAATGTATCATTGCAAACACCAACAAATACCCATGACCCAGAAAATGCAGTAATCTGGGGAGGAAAAGGTCCTCTGGGTAAAAGTACTGATTTGGAATCTGTCAACTTGGACTATTTGAATTTGGAAAATTGATGAAATACATTTAAATTGCTGAAATCAGCAATCAGATTCTTTCAGAGACTCAAACGAATGAGCCCAAACCTACAGAATTAAATTTCCTTTGTCATCCAGCATGTTTGCTAGTGTTAAAAGTTTTCTGCAGAGTTCATGTCTAGAAAAAAATCATTCATGTGAATTCTTTGGTCTTGTATCAGCGTCCAGGTTACTGAGAGGACTCTCATAAACAGCCACAGGTCTTAACCACCATGTTACGATGCTTTTTGAGGATGACGTTGTTGTTGTCGTCATAGAAGAGGACAGAGATGGGGCTGAGCTTGGTGGGGGCGCAACACGCCTTAGGAACTTCATCTGGCTTCAGGAGGTGGACCTGTAACAGAGTGACATATTGGTTAATACTTGCGTTTTAGATACTTAACTAAATCTCTTATCTTGATCTAAACTGAGCACAGCAGTAGACTAAGCTCAGATTTCTACATGTTCAGCATTTCAAGTAAACAGCAACAAGAGGTACTAAATATCAGGACTGAAAAAGATGCATCAAATATTACTGTCCCTGACAGTTTTAAGCAAAGATACAGTATAAAAAAAACCACTGTAGTCCACATAAAAACAGGTGCACTTGTAAGTTTTAATCTACTTTTTGTCCACTTGATGACAGAAATATCATGTCAGCTGTGTGTGTGTGTGAGAGTGTGAGATTGCGAGTGTGTGTGTGTGTGTGAGAGATCACAGTACTGACCACTTGTTGGATGAGCGCGTGGTTGGTGGCGTTCATGCAGGAGCCCAGAGGATAGAAACACTCTCCATCACAGTAGTACGCTGAATATCCTGTGGGGGCCAAAACCCAGTCCTGAGCAGGAGAGCAGAGATACAGTTTATGATCAGGGGCAACAGGCAGGGAAATCATTACAAGTTCTTATCTGATCTTATAACATCACAATCACATATAAAGGAAAATCTGTTCAGAATCAATATTACAACTACCACCAATAACATGTGGTCTATAATGCTGTATTACTGCTAGTTTCTTTTTAACCTTGGAGTGAATTTTGATATCAACAAAGAAATCTTGAGAACATCTAAACCACTCACGTTTTTATGGTAAATATAAGGCTACAACCAGCATTCAGTTAGCATAGAAACAGTCTCACATATAACCTCACATATTTTTACAGAATAAACAAATGAGATATAACATTAATAAGTGACCTTTAGAGGTGCTTTTAGTTTATTACATTCAGAGAGAGCCAGGCTAACTGTTTCCCCTTGTTTCAAGTTATTATGCTATGCTAAGATGGCATTTGGCTGCAGCTTCATATTTAATATATAGACATTAGAGTGGTAAAATTCACAAGAAAGCAAATAAGTTTATTTCCTAAAATGTGTTTCTTAAAATTTGTTCCCACCTACTTTTTAATTAGAGCACAGATTTCACAAGCTGTGTCTGAAATCACTCCCTACGAGCGTCTGAGTGTGTACATTTATTTTTATTTACTATATAACGCCGCAGCAGCACTTTCTGACCCAAACAGCAAACATGCGTAGGAATACAGAAGTTCTACGGCTGAGAAAATGTAGTGCCAAAGGAAAGGGTGGTCTGACGGTAAGGTAAGGTGGTGAAAATATTCTAAATACAGCGTACACTTAAACAGATTTTTAGGTGGGCCTTTTTTTATGTGGCTAAAATGCATTTTGCTGCCGTCTCCGTCCACAGCAGTACACTGCTTAGCTTCTGTGCTGGTACTCCTGCCTGCTTCTCCAAACTGGGAGGTGCCGACCCAAATCTACTGCAGGTAATACACAGACTATGGATAACTACCTCATACAACCCCACTTTAAAAAATTCATACTTTCCCTTTTAATAGTTTACTGAACGATGGTACTGATAATTAAAAACAAAAACACTGTATTAACAAATCAAGGATGAAAGCAGAGCTGACCTTCCATCCCAGGTCACTGAAGCTGACGTAGAGTTCATGTTTTTTACACGGCTGACCTCCACTGTTAGCAGGACTCCGATCTGAACAGAGAAGAAAAATTGATTGAGATCAAAGTGACCGATGAATAATTTGATGCATTTAGTGAGAATAAACTGATGTTTTCTGTGATGTTGTGATAGAAGTGAAAATGATTTGCAGGACAAATTCTATATTGTAAGTTCGATGAACTTTACAAACCACATCATATCTCAGCAAGTTCCTTTCAATTTCATTTAACTGGATTAAAAATTAATTGTGAATATCCACATATTAAAATTCCAGTGTAATTTCTTCATCTCAGTCATTTCTTAAGACTGTAGATTTTAAAAGATGGCCCAATGATTCCCACTGAGGAACTTTCTTTAGGACATTTAATAAACAGAAGTCTTTTCATGACAAATGATTTCCACATCTCGAAACTTGAGTTTGAATTATTACCAGATAATTTAATTTTAAAGCCCGAAACCCTAATATGTGAGGATTTGAATGTGTTGAAGGAACGTTAGAGACATTAAGGAACATTAAAGAATTAAACTCATAATCCCACAGAGTGTGGGCGCCTGGAACCTAACTATGGATGCTGGGGACTGGGAGGTCGTATTTGGGTTTCTTCTTGCGGGGGTGTGGCTTGACAGCGCGCGGCGGCCGACACGGGATCTGGCTCTCCCTGAAGAAGGTCACCATGAAGGGCTGTTTGGAGCGAGGGCCCCTGCGACCCACCAACCCGATCCAGCCTGCAGACAGGGAGCGGTCTGGAAGAGAAAACCAAAATGTTAATAAACGTTATTCAGCTGCAAAATGAAATTCAGCCAACTTCTCATCCTATTGTCATCTGTTAACTTTATATCATTAATTAAGATAAACAATTTCAGACAAACCCAGTAAGTACATTAAACCAATTAAACAAGGATTATGATGGTTCTGTGGTGTTGTGTAGCCCAGCGCGGCACCCACCCTCCTCAGTCTCCACATAGAGACGTATGCCCATGTTGCTGCGAGGATGGAGGAGCCAGTGGTTGGAGGCCGAGGTGACGTCGAAGGCCAGCCAGCCCTCCTGTCCTGCAGGCACCGACTGCATGTCCAGCAGCACCAGCTCTGGCTCTCTGAAGGAAAAGACACAAACACACTCAGTCTGTTTGAAGGATGTTATCTTTAATTATTAGATTACATTGCGGATGCAAATAAGACATGATAAAACATTTTGTACTTTTATACAGAAAAGGACCAGAACATCACAGTCATGAATGTACAAAACAAGGTTTAAACTGGAATGTGTTTCTCAGATGTGACCAATCAATAAAACTATAACAAAGGTTAAAGGAATAGTTTGACATTTTGGGAAATGCGCTAATTTGCTTTCTTGCCAAAAGTTAGATGAGAGGATTGATGCCACTGTCATATGTCAAATATGAAGCTGGAGGCAGGGGACTGTTAGCGTAGCTTAGCATAAAAATTGGAAGCAGGGTGAAACAGCTAGCCTGGGTCTGTCTTAAGATAACAAAATCCACCTACCAGCATCTCTAAAGCTCACTGATTAAAATGTTATATCTTGTTTACTCTCGTTTTTATATGTATAAAACCTGGAGTATAAAAATGACAAGCTGTGATTTTATGGGGGCTTGTGTGCTGTCTTTCTTGGCTGGGAGCAGTGACTTCCTTTTATTACAATAGTGAGCTTACAGGTGCTGGTAAGTGGATTGTTGTTACCTTTAGACAGAGGCAGGCTATTTGTTTCCAGGCTAAGCTAACCATCTCTTGACTCCAGCTTTATATTTAACTAACCCTTTAAATTCTCCCTTATGGAAGAAAAAATGGGAAAAATGAGAGTTTTGCTAGTCCAATATTTTTGAGTTTTTATGAGTTAGCCTATAGTTTCTGATCCCTAGAATTTGTAGGTGCAGATGACTCAGTCAAAGGGCAGGATTATGCACTGAGTCGGATCTCATTAGAAAAAGTAAAGGTGGCATCATGAAATGAGAAATTTGACCATAAGTTTATCAATCAGGCACAAACAACAACGAAAAATAGCGTCATACAAAACTAAAAACAAGGAAAGAAAACATTTTTAATGTGAAAAAAGATAACCTGTGCCTGTTTTCTCGTTGGATCTCGTAGACAGAGATGTGCAGCGTGCGATTGGCCCTCTGGCCCATCGTCAGGGTCTTATAGATACGAAACTCTGCTGCCGTCACCGTCTCACCCTGAGGGAGGGGAGTCAGGTCGAAACGAAACTCCTTCCAGTATGGACGAGGCTGCAGGAGGTCACGCTCTTGCTCCACTGCAGTAAGGGAAGCACAGAGACATGTTTCTATGTATTAGAAAAGCATTTTAAAGAAAAAAAGATACTAGCAGTGTTTCAGGTATCCACAAACAGTAAAAAGCTCTATTGTCCTTAAGATCAACTCCACACAATTCAACCACAGCAACACACCGATAATCAGGGTATCTGCAGGTCTTGAAAAATCTTTAAAAGGTCTTAGAAGGTTTTAAAAAGTCTTTAATTTAACTCACAAAGGTCGTGAATATTTTCTTTTGCCTGTTGTAGCCAGTAATGTTGGCTCTAAAATGTTTTTGTTTCTGATTGCTGGCTGTCAGGTGATGTCATACATTTATAAACTACACATTTATAAACTTAAATGAATTTAAATAAATGCATCATTTTGAATTAGTTTTCCGGCTGTAGGTTACATACTTTGGACAGTGTGATCATTAAATCAGTATTAAATTACATTCTGTATGGTGTTAAAAAGGTCTTTAAAAGTCTTAAATTTAACTTAGTGAGCCTGCAAAAAAACCCTGATAATAATTTAAAAAAGTAAATAAAAGGCAAAAGATCAGCTGTGGAGTTTAGTTTGACAGTCTGATAAAATGTTTCCAATAGAGAGGTGTGAGAGAGGACTCATGTGGGAAGAGTTTTAGTTTAAAACAGATGTAAAAGAAGAAAATGTTTCGATCTAACAGTGAAAATAGAGCAAAAAAGTGAGGAAGTGGAGCAGATGTGGGAAGGTGTGGATGAGAAGAGGCCACTGGGAGATGATGAGTCAATGAAACAGACACAACGGTGGTGGAAGAATCATTCAGTTCTTTGCTTAAAACTGCAATAACTGTTTTTGTTTACCACTTGGGGGCAGCAGAAACAAGGTGTGAACACATCATCATTCATTTGGAGTCGTTTATTTGTAAGTCCAATATTGACTCTGTTTTAGCTCTCACTACGAGCGCTGCCTCTCTCATTACACATTGGCTTTAAGTAAATAAAGCAGCAACAATGCATAAATACGCAATTACAAATCTTTCATTCACAATTTTACTGAAGTAAAAGTAAGACAATAATGGAAAATGTACTTAAAGGACACAGTCTTACTGTCTTACTGTTCCATATAAAAATACTCCACTTAGAGTTATGATATGGATTCTCTACAAAAAAGTTGATTTACTAGTTAAAAAGTTAAAATTAAATGGACCCCTCCCTTATTAAAAATCCATAATCTATGAATATGTAATTATTGTTCATTTTAACAGTTTAACTATTAGACACCAGATGTCTCCTACTTTACTAAAAAGTCCATTCTCAGTGTGTGTGTGCACTAAAGGTATCAATTTCCACATCACATTTGTATACTGGACTATGATTGGCTCCAAACTAGTTGTGATCATTTCACAAAATCATGTTTATAGTTGTTTTTTTTAAACTCAGATTGAACACAGAGAAACTTTCCCCCTTCAGCAGACGAATGTGAAAACAGCCTTCTAGTGTCAAACTGCACATACGTCATTTTGCACAGTGAAACTCAAACATCCAAATGAAGTCACAATAAGAAACACATTTTTGAGTGGAAGGGGACTCAAACAGTGCATCATACTCTAGAAGCTCATCTCGTGTTACATGTAAAATCTGCTTCAGCAAAGTAACTGTAGTAACTGCAACTGTCAGATAAATGTAGCGCAGTAAAAAGTACAATAGTCGCGTGAAATGGAAATAATTAAGTCGCGTACTTGAGTAAATGTAAATTCCACCACTGGAGGAGGAAAATGTCTCAATAATCAGCTCAACACAGCTTTAAAATGGTAGCTGCAATGTTTGTATATTCTCACAGAAAATGAAACATATGACTTAATGTCCTGAAACCCGCAGAGTGGAAAACAGATCTACTACAGCTAGAGTGATGACTTTCTCATACCAAATGTAAAAAATACAGTTTTTTCTGCCTACTATGTGTCAGTTCTAAGATTTATTCACTCTGAAAGTTTTATGAGGCGTTAATGCTCTTATTCACCAACTTCCTGCGTCACACTCATGCTCCACTGAACAGGATGAAGGTGAAGTGCCGTGCTAAAGGGCACCTCAACAGTAGCTGTTGACAAAGCGGAGAACATGTCGTGTTCCACCTCTGCCACTGCCAAATGTTCTCAGCTTCGATTATAACCGAAGCAAAAAAAACATACAAACTGACAGAAAAACGCGAGTGAAACACGTTTGGTGCGGACACGCTGTTCAAGATCAACATGTAAATGAAGCAGGGGGAACACACACCCTCCTACGATAAATCGAAACATGCAACTGAAACACCAGCACAATGTGTGTGTGTGTGTGTGTCCTTGTGGAACCCCACAGGGAGGTGACACAGCTCTGGTCACAGGGGTTTGGTGTGCGCCACACACACACACACACACACACAGAGAATGCATGGTAAATAGAGATACTAAGGACAGGACACCCCTGATGGGTTGGGCATGCTCATATCAGCACACACACATACACAATGCAGTAATTAGAGACACTTAGTGCCCTGAACCACAGCAGCTGCTCAGCGCACACACCACTAATTGCAGCCCTGCCTGGTATTTTTAGAGTCGCTCCCTCCACAGCAGTATTTTCATCTCGCTTCGGACCGTTGGCTTTTTTCTTCAGTGTGTGTGTCAGTGTGGCCTTTAATTCTAACCAGCTGTGTCTTCCCATTACATATGCGTAGGAACACACACCCATGCCTGTTTGATTCAACTTACATGAACTACACACATTGATTTAATTAGCCATAGAAATAGAAACTAAATATACCGTGTCGTTCGTCAGGTGGCATTCTCAAACGCAGAAGCTTTACAGAGAAATGATGAGAACAAGTCAGAAAACTACAATATGTTGAAAGTTGCATGCAAGTCTGCAAATACACAGTTAGCCTCTAGTTTACTTTCTTCTTGATTTATTATATATCCTCCAGGTTTGTGTGAAGTGGTGTTTTTATGTGACATGCACTTTGAGTAGATCTGATGAGGTTTAAAGTGTTTCACCACAAAATAAGAGATTTGCCTTCAGAGAAGCAAAACTGGTGCTTGCGCTGTGGGTCACTATTAAAGGCATGAGTCACTTTTGAGTCACCTTTGTTTACAAAATAGAGGTGGTATGGACGATAAAATGCTGTGTTTCTGCAGTGTTGACTGATAAATTTCAGGGTGCATTTTCTTCTCCCAAACAGAGCAAAACTCCGAAAAGGAAACCTGTCATTATTTCGCGAGTTTATAAAAGACCCTAAGCAGAGAGAGAGAGAGAGGGGACTGGGTTTCCCACGGCAAACTAGGCGGAGATCACCATCCCATTCCAGAGGAGCTAGAGGAAGGAAGCTATTGAGAGGAGGATGTTTAATTCTTATGCTTTGACAGATAGGCATCAGTCAGGCTACTGTGTGGTTCTGATGGGAGCACAAAAAACTCACAAGGAGTCTGGGAGGTAGCTTGAAACAGTTTTTCTTTTTTCACATATTTGCGCTGCAACAAACAAGCATTTTCATTATCAAATAATTTTCCCAGAGCCCATGGAGATCTCTGTAAACAGCTTGTTTTGTCAGATGAACCCAAAGATATTCAGTTTACTGTCATATACGATGACTTTAAAAATGATTCAAGGGATTAATAGATAAACAGAATTGCCACTTAATTTTCTGTCGATTCACTAATCAATTATCGAATAATAATTTCAGCTCTATTTACAATTTCTTACTGATTCTCTGCTTGGACGTATTACCAGTTATATCCAGTAACTCATAGAAAAGAAAATAATCACTTACACCCTATTGACAAGCATTAATAACAATAATAACAATAATAATAATAATAAGCTTTATCTATAGAACATTTTTCATACACAAAATGCAGCTAAAAATGCTTTTTATGTTTTAATGTTTTTTTGCTTTTAGTCATGTTTCAGAGTCAGCTTGTTTCTCTGCATCAGACCAGTAAACAGAAGATCCAATCTGTGCTGAGAGGGTTAACTAATCAGATTTTGTGCCTCATACTACATCAAGGTTGTTTTTTTTTAATCATTAATCCCGGCCCATTATCGAACACAGCACCACAGACGTTCTGAGAGCTGAAACTCTTTGAGGACGCTCAGCCCAGTTTGTCTGTGGCAGCAGTGGACCGAGGCTGCTGGATTTAGGAATGCTGGGTTGAAATGGAAACCTACAAATATAGTTCAGCCATACTGACGTTGGTTTTAATCCTCTCTGAGGGGTAAATGTTTGTGGAAATTTGTGCAGCAGAGAAACTGAAAGGGTAGCATCAACATGGCACTTGTCACTGTCAGTGTCATCAAGTTCAGTCGCAGTGTAATTTCATCCCCCCCGAGTTTACATTTTCAAACCGCAGAGTAAAAAAAACTGCTCTGTCATTCAAAACTGATGACAAAATGTTCTCTATTTAAAGTTAAAGGAATAGTTTGACATTTCGGGGAATACGCTAATGGGCTTTCTTGCCTACTCTCACATCTGTCTGTTAAATGTAACTTAAGCTATAGCCAGCAGCTCGATAGTTTAGCATAAACACTGAAAAACAGCCTGGTTTTGTCCAAAGTTAATAAAATCTGCCTACCAGCACATCTAAAGCTCACAAGATAAAACACGCCATATTTTGTTTGTTTAATCCGTACAGGGGTTTATGCGTGGGACTATTTATTGACCGGGTGAAGTGATTTTGAAGAGTCTTGCTGTCGCCTTGAGCCAATTTTTATTCCTAAGATGGCAAAGTCATGACCTGCCCTACTCTGCCTCTGATTGGCTTACCCTCATATTCTTAGCCTAACCCTAACCAGTCTCACTCCTCACGCCTAAACTTAACCAACCCAACCAACAAAGGCAATGAGTACTAGCCAATCCGAGGTAGAGTAGGGCGGGTCATGACTTTGCCATCCTAGGGAAAAAAATATCACTCACTGTGAGTCTGCTGGGCTTGCTGCTGTTTGTGTCCCCGCTGTTTACCCACTGTGTTTACCATAAATCACCTGCTAGTTTCTAAAACTGCTGGCTTTTCCCTTGAGTTTCCACTGATACATTCCTCCTTCTGATGCTTTCTTTAACTAACGATTATTTAGACTATCGATTAATCTGATGATTATTTTCACGATGAATTGTTTTGGTCAAAAAAAAGTAAAAAATGGTTGTTATTGCTTCTCAGAGTCAAAGGTGACGTTTTTAGATGTTTTGTCTGACCAACATGCCAAAACCCAAAGATATACAGTTTACTGTCACGTATGAAAGAAAAGCATTAAATTGTTACATTGAGAAGCTGAAACCAGCACATTTTGGACATTTTTGCTTTAAAAAATGACTAAAACAATTATTCGATCATCAAAATAGTTGACGTTAATTTTGAATGTTAATTTTCTGTCCATGAAATATTCGATTAATCATTTAATCGTTGCAGCTCTACTCTCTTTATCTCAAGCTGACGACCTACTTTTTCTCATCCAAACACCAGAAACATAAGGATATGTACCAGGGATCACCTTCAGTCATTGTTTTCATGACCGGGTGTACTCACCCAGGTTGACGAAGCTCATCACTGTGTCGGCCTCGCTGACCACCGTCCCCAGCGGTGGTGTGTGCGTGCTGAGCGTTGGCAGGGCTGCGTGGTTGACCTGAGCCAACCTGTCCGTCCCTCCAAGCTTCACTATGCCCTGTCCGTTTCCAATAATTTCATTCCCTTCGTCATCCCCATCAACCGACATGGCGTGGTACAGGTCCAGCATGAAGAGTGGTGCTGAGGAGGGAGGTCGGAGCGGCGGGTGGGGTCTGGGTCGCCCCGGCAGACCCAAGATGGACAAGATCTCCTTCTGCATCTCCTTTTTCTCGCGGCCGCTGAGCCTGCGGAAGCTGGAGTGGACCACGGCCTCGGCCTGCTGGCTCCACAGGGAGAGGGAGAGCAGGAGCAGCAGGGACAGGAGGAGCAGAGTCCTGGGGTGGAGGAGAGACTGGTGGGGAGCGGAGGTGGATCTGCTCTGCCGCTGGTGGAGGCTGCGGCTGCTGCTGCTGCTGCTGCTGCTGCTCGTGTGCTGCTGTTGCGTCTTCCTGCAGAGGCAGGAGAGGCTGTGGGAGACATTTGAGGCCATGGTTGTGGTTTCCCTCATGTGCTGGTTAACTTCTTCTCTTTTGGCAAATAAAATGTTTTACTCACAATTAATTAGCTGCACAAGTTTCTTCAGGTTATCTTCCCTCCAGTGTTTTCAGACCCCCACAGTGTCTGTGGTGACTGTTTCACAGAGTTACCACAGACAAATGCAGCGTTGGTTTATCCTTGATGTGTTTAGAGGAGAGCTGGCCCTGGAGGAGACGTGTTTACTGCCTTAAACGGCCTCTGTTTATCTCTCCCTCCCCCCTTTGCTTTCCTCTCTCCCTCTTCTACCTTCTCTAATCATGAAGAAGAAGAAAAAAAACCTCCTCACCCTCTGATCCACCTCTCCCTCACCTCTCAGTCGTGCAGCAGAAGGAACAGAGATAATGAGAGTGAGGGCATAATTACAATGCCCCTATGGAAGATTGGTCCTCACTTTGAAGTTGTAAACTTGGAGGATGGAAAGCAATTTCAGTGATGAGCAGGTGCCGCAGAGATTGGAGTGAAATTTGAGAGCTGTGTCATCAAGTTTTTGCTGCCAGTCTTCCTTGACCTCACAAAGAAAAAAAAAGAAGTTCACACCTGCAGTGAGTCAACGCTCAAGGAGATACCTCACGAGAATCGTCTGCTGTGGAGCAATCACTGCTGGAAGCTTTTATGCTGTCATCCTTGAGTACTTATTCATCCATTCAAGACCGTTCCCCACCCACACATCTCTGGTGTCTTTCCTAATCCAATTTATAAAAACGATAACTCCAGGAAATTGTTTCCTGATTGTAATCCTTGGGAGAGGCAAGAGGTTTCTTCTACAGTCCTCAACTCTGTGGCAGCTCTTGTACACACACACACACACTCGCTGTCTGTAGGGAGTGTGTGAGCTGTGCAGCGGTGTGAGTGTGTCCCGTGTATGAAGCTTGGAGTGTGCAACAGTTGTTCATAACCAGGGAGGGAGTTTCCCTCCCAGCCTCCGCCTCTCCTCTTCTTTCAAGTCTTTAAACTTCTCTCCCCTGCTTACATCTCATCACCCCTCCCAGTGGTCTCTTTGGGAGACCTCATCTCTCTCTCCCTCTTACCTCCACCCATCTATCTTTTCATCCTCTCATGACTGCTTCCTTTCATAGCTCAATGCTGAGTCTCAGGTGGCTTGGCGGGAAGGACATCAAGTGGCCAGATGCCCTGTGTAAAAGTGAAATTTCTCTTCTCATAACTAGTTTTGAAGCCAAAAGTGGAGAAATTTCACTACAAATGTCACTTTGTACGGAGCCCCAAAACTGTCAAAAAGATGAGTGAGAAATATAACTGAATACATCAAAGCTTTATATTTTTCCAGTCAGTTGTTTTTTTTTTTAATGAACTACCAATTAGTTGATAAAATAAATTAAAATTTAATTTTTTTACTTTTCACTCGCTTATTTTATTTTTTAACTCTTACCTGTAATTTTGGATCTATTTTTGGCACAATTGACGCTGAAAGGATCGTGTGGCTAGCTAGCTTGCCTGGATCCATGGTGGCTCAACACACTTAGTACTAGCTTTTGCAGCTAGCTATCTAGCTGAAGCCAACTTTATTAATAAAACTACAGATTTGTCACTTTAAACCTGCAGTGCAGAACTTTTGTCTCCCTCTTCTGGCAGTCAGAGTAATTACACTAACACTGTCGACGTCGCTGCAGACCCCTGATGCTTTTTAACGTGAGCTGGTCCCCGCCCCGGGGCACTGAGGACAGTCCGCCTTGGTCGACAGTCACAAACCAATCATTGCTGGTTGATGTAAAACGCATCAATGCGCCAGTGCGGGAAAGTCGCCACAGACACCAGATTTGAAGACTGGCGGTGATAGGCTTAATCAGCATTGTGTGAACTTTGTTTGGGCTTGAATGTAACGGACATTCATTTATGTTAAAGCCCCTCTCTCCAGCTTTAACAGCACGTAGCTGTGGTATGAAGCTGAAACAAAATGCAAAACACCAAATTTTAACTCCAAATTAAGTCCACCTCATGCTAAGATTAAACACTTTTGGCAAGCTTTGAACACTTCTACTCTGAAGTGGCAGATTTTGCGTTATGAAGTTTAACACCGTTTCCCGTTGAGCCATTCATTAGTTCCCTGAGCCTGCCCTGAAGCAGGCCTAATGCAAACACACTCGGCGCATGTGTGTGTTTAAACCAAAGGGATAGAGGGAAGAAATGACTCAAATATAGTAGTGAAGTTCAGCCCTGTGCCAGCCCGTGTTTGTGTACTCTTTTCTTCAAAGCGGCTTGGTACTTGTGGTCACTTTGAAAGGCATGAATAACACTGACCAAACCAAACTGACCGCGGTTCATTTTGTCCTGGCCGAAAGGGCGAGTCCCAAATGCCAGGAATTAACGCTCTACCCATTTTGTTTTTTCTTTTCTCTGCACATCTGCAACTTTAGGAGGTTTTGTCTGGAGAGATAATGGAGAGAGGAGGTGAAAGAAGAGACAGTGAGCGAAGGAGTGTGAACACACGTGACAAAAAAGAAAAAGAGGGAATGAAAGGGAGCCGAGTGCCCTCGAAACCATATAAACCCAACATAAATGAAAAATGACATTCCTGAGAGACAGAAGTGGTGGAACAGAGCGAGGACTGTCATCAGAGAGAAGGATGACAGATGGACTGCAGGGAGGACGGGCGTAGATGGATTGAGAGAGGACAGAAAATGAGAGGAGTGAGTGTGTGTACACACAGCTGCGGAGGGTGGACTCAGACCTCATCATCTCCGGTGGAACCACCAAATAAACAGGACAAAGTTATTTTCAAATTCTCCTTCTCTGTCTCACACAGACACACAAAGTAGGGCTGTGATCAGGAGCTTACAATGACAAATACTCACATCGAGAGGAGGGGAAGGAGACATTCGAAATTTCATATTAACACTTTCAACCACAACCACCACCACTTCCTCTGTGAAGATCCAATCGGATGTGACCTTATCTCTTACAGGATAATTACCTAGAAATGTCCTGTCACTGCCTCTGAGTCTGTGGTCTGCTGTCAGCCAAGAGTGAATGCAGGCACGTACATGCACACATAAGAGAGAAAAAATTACTACCAATTAGCCTGTCACATTAAACAAAATTATGAATGCACGCACATGTACATACACCCTACTTAAAAATCATGTTTTTATGTGCACACTGCATGTTTAAAACTAATAAAATACAACACTAAAACTGACAAAACCCATTTAAATTATAAAAAACTGGATCATGTATAAGTATGCACCAATATATATATATATATATATATATAGAAGTTATGTAGGCATGATGCATGTACGCAAACGTATACTACTACTGGTAGTACTAAATAAACAGTTATTACTCTGACATTAAACATGTCATTCAAATCATGAAGACATATATGAACAATGTGGAAACAAAAACAGTAAAATTACACAATTTCTAAAAGTTGTATATGCACATTTTTAGGAAATTTGCCATGTGATCATACACAAAATAAAAAATATTCTATCAATGAAAAATATGAAAGACAAAAATGGCAAAATAACCACTACCAAAATAAAAACTTTTGATAGCAGCATGTAAATGCAGAAATAAAAACCTCTTGTACAGAATGTGTCCATTAGCCCACATTTTCTTCTGATATGATTATTTTATCAATTAATCATTTTTAGTCTATAAAATTGCAGAAAATCTGGAAAAAATGGCCATAAAAAGGTCTTAAAGGCCAAGCTGATGTCTTCATATTGCATGTTTTTGATGAACAGTCCAAAACATGCAAGATATTCAATTTACTATCAGAGAGGATGAAGAAAACCAACAAATAATGAATTTTAGCACTTTTGCTTCAAAACGATGATCTGACTTAAATTCAGCTCTAATGTAACCATCTCTTACATACAGCACACACACATTCACACACAGTCACAGCAGCGTTCAGGTTTCATGTGCAAACAAATCAATGGCACGAGACAGTATTACTGCAAGCATATTTTTAATACAAAAACAGAACAAAAAAATGTTTATAATTTTAGTTTTTTGTTTTACTTTTACACAATTGACTCCTAGTAACACCCCTCCCTCCCTCC
The DNA here is from genome assembly GCA_038419695.1 of Scomberomorus guttatus. Classification (NCBI taxonomy): domain Eukaryota; kingdom Metazoa; phylum Chordata; class Actinopteri; order Scombriformes; family Scombridae; genus Scomberomorus; species Scomberomorus guttatus. Next base: position 5,719,010 of record CM076461.1, read on the forward strand.
ATGTTCTCATCATCACACAGAGAGTAGCACAGCATCAAAAAGGTGGTGGACTCGTCTCCTGCACCCCGAATCACCCCCGCCCCCCCCTCAGAGAGACAATAAATAAATAAAAATCACCTTATGATGTCTTCTTTCTTACTGTAATTTCACTAGGTTTCCATAAACTTCATCTCTTACACTGAGATAACACAGAGACAACTCCGCCCCGCCAATGACGGGACATTTGAAAAAAAGCCTAGAAGAAGAGACGCTGGGGAGGGACATGAAGGAGGAAATCTGCTCTCATTGGTCCACTCTGCCCAGGTACCCTGTCATTCATATTTGTAGTTCTCTCTACACATAAAGGGCAAACCCCTTTGGTCATGGTCTGGGAAATGTAGTCATTAGCAAAAAAGAGAACGAAAAACAAGGCTGCCACGAGAATCAGCGACCTAGTGAATAATGTAATGTTACAATGAAGTAGAAACACACTTTACACACAAATAATGTCAAAAGAGTGGAGCAGACATTTCCTTGGTACAAAAATCACAAATTCTTTAACCATAATACTAAATCACTCTCTGCGAATGGTGATATGACATGAAACTGAAAAATAAATAGATTTTTCTCTCAAGCTAGATAACAAAAGTACAACTGGATTATAAATTAACCAGAAAACAACGAGAAGAAAAACAAAATGACATTCGCAAATTAAAATTTTGCATACAGTGACTCAAGTCAATGACCTCTATAATTTCCTGTAACATGTGACAAAGACACACGATACACACCACCTTGTGTGAGTGTGTGTGCTGCTGGGTTGCTAAGGGCAACGCAGCATAGACGTTAAGGTGGAACTGCAGAGGAAGAGACAATTAGTGCATGCTGGTTGTCGAACTCTGTGAACACGGTCATTAACATCGGGTTAGGTTACACATGTCGTATATTGTCAGTAATGTGCTGTTAGTTAAGTGTGTCACCATAAAAATAGTCCTTTCTATTGCCAGTTTGTGATTTTTGTGTGTCGGATTGTTACGCCGGCATGTGACAAAACCACACCGCCCTTTGCTGAAATGCACACACAAGGCTGATCTTAACGTTCCAGCGGTCGGGAGGAGTCTGCTCTGCGGTGTTTGATTGTGTGAGTGTTTGCCCTCAGCTGCAGCAGCACCACGACCGCCACCGTCACCACCACCGATCCTCTGAGTCTGAGTTCAGCCGGTGTGTGTGTGTGTGTGTTTCTGTGTGGGACAGCGTTTCCCGCCTCCTGAGCTCTCCACATGTGGTGTCTTGCCTCCAGAGATCTGCTGAGGTGACTCTTTTTCTCGCCAACCAGTCCAGGGGAAGCGACATGGCAGTCGTTGCATATTTTCTTTTTTAACTCATCGTTGAGGCATCTGGCCCACAAGCCAAAATAATAACCCACAATTCTTTTTCTTTTTTTTCCTGAATGCCATTTGAGCTTTTTTTGTTTTTGTAGTCGTGGTGGTGGTGGTGGTGTGTCCCACTCCTTACCCCGCCTCTTTGTTAAAATGTGTGTATTTGTGTGTCAATGTGGTAAAAAAAACAGTTTAAAGACTTTCTCTGTTGCTCCGTCTCTGATCGGGACAGAAGTGTGTAACACAAAATAAGGCAGCATCACGTCAAGTCGGTTGGTGTTTGGTTCCACGCTGACGGGGAACATTTGAAAGAAGAAGCAGGAGACTGGAAGGCAAACTGAGGTCGCTTCTTAAAGGGGAAAAGTCGGTTTCAAACCCCACAGACTCAGAATCATTCTCCTCTTGTTTTCAGTCCGTTCATGACAAAAGGGGAAAGAGTGAGAAGGAGATTCACTTATCTTATCCATCTCCTCCTTTCCCCTGTTAAATATCAGTCATAGTGCACAAATTCTACACAAGCCCTATGGATGGATGTTCAGATTGAAGAGCTGGTACATCTGAGTTGACCGACGTTTGCAGTCCATCCTCTGTGAAATGGAGGAGTAATGGTTCTGCTCCAGTGTCTTTGTGGTCTCATTCTCTCTGACTGGCTGGTCTTATTTCTTCGCAGACCCCGGGGTCTTTGGGCTGGGGGCCTTCTTGGAGATGGTGGGGATCTTGGAGGGTTTGGCCCCACCGCCAGGTCGCCTCGGGGTGTCTGAAGTGTCAGAGCAGACGGAGCGAGCGTCCTGGAGCTCTGATGCGTCCGAAGCGTCGCTGCCGCGGCGGCTGCTGGCTCTGCTTCCCGCCCGGCTGCCGGCTCTGCTGGTTGGACCGCTGGCTGTAGACGCCCCTCGCTTCGGATCTGGCAGGAAGACGGGAAGGATGGAGGAGGAGAGTGAAAAAAGTGCAAAATACGTTGTCAAAATGAAAGCATTAGTGTCTGAGGAATCACAATATGTCTTTAAAGAGTTGCTAATAAGATGAAAAACCCATTTTTCATTTAATTCCTACAAGACAGATTTCGTCTAACATTGAAGAACATAAAATGTGTCGGCTGACTCACCGGTTCGTTTGCCGCTGTGCGTCGTTCCTCCGTTCTCTCCGGTCAGCGAGCCTCTGCTTGAGTGGAAGGTCGGCCTCTTCAGTTTGGAGCCTGACGCCGCCCCCTGCAGGAGCACACAGGAAACATCAGCTGAGGAATACTGCGCTGGAGCTAAGCTAATGTTACTGACGGGCATCTCGTTAGATACACACTGCTATTAACACTACAGGGTCATATCACTCCTCAACAAGGTACAGAACATCACAAACAGATGGACAATGGACCAAAAAGAGACCTACAAACAACAAATGAATATTATACACACAAAGACATCGTAACACACACACCTACAAATTCTAACAAATGTTAGTTTAATTTATAACAAACTAGGAGACATAAAGCTGAAAAAGGGCTGCAACTAATGTTTATTTTCATTATCAATTAATCTGCAGATGTTTTTCTCAATTAATTGTTCTATAAAATAGTAAAAAAAGGCTTGTCACAATTTTCTAAAGCCCAGACATTATCATATTACTCTGATCTAAAACCCAAACATATTAGTTTACTATCACAAAATCGAAAATCAAAATCTGAAAAGTCAAAATTTTCACAGCTCAAACTTGCGATCTGTACTTTAAAGCTGCAGTGCGGAACTTTTGCCTCCCCCTTCTGGCAGTGAGAGTAATTACACAAACACTGTCGACGTCATTGCCGCAGTCCCCTGATGCTTTTTATGTGAGCTGGACGCCGCCCTGGCGACGCGACACGGTCGTGGCCTACCGTCGTAAACCAATCATTGCTGGTTGACGTAAAAAATACATCACTACTGGTGCGCCACTGCGGGAAAGTCGCCACGGACACCAGATTTAAAAACTCTGGTATATTTCGAAATAGAGAGATTTATCTGGTGGTTATAGGCTTAATCAGCATTGTGTGAACTCATTTGGCTTGAATATAACAGACATTCACTTATATGTAAAAGTCCCGCACTCCAGCTTTAACAGCTTTTTTTAGATTTTCCCACATTTAACTTTCATATCTATTTAAAGCTGTCTTATAAGCAACAATAATTTTAGTCATACACTGTTTATAATACGCTGTCTTTGTCAAATAACAACCATGATTCTTTGCTTGACCGTTTCCTGTTTATTCTCAAATTAAAGAGTTCAAGTAGAAAAATTTTCCCTCAGGACATGATGTCATTTTTCAGCTAAAATTCAAACATGAAAACCACCGAAACAAGAGTTTCAAGGTTTTACATGAAAGCAGAAAAAACACAACTTTCTACATGGTGGTATGTGAGCACCCGGGAGTGTGCGTTAGTGCATTAGCGCGTCCAGTGGGGGTGGGGTTTGGGTGGGACAGGGGAGGTGGGTGGTAGGGGTGAGTGTGTTACCTCGTGCCCAGGAGTGGTGTGGCTGTGACCGAGATCTGGGCAGCAGTGGCACTTGGTTGGCGTTGGAGTTTTACTGTGTGCCAGCCAGGGCTTGGCATAGTCACGCGAGTGAGTATGGGAGGACTGAAGGGAGGAAGGGAAGGGAGCGAGGAAGGAAGTGAGGGAGGAAGGAAGGAAGGAAGGGTGGAGGAGGAGGAGGAGAGCAAAGCAGCGAAGGAGAGAAGCAAATAAAGGAGGGAGGGAGTTATGGAGGGAAACGATTGGACAGCGAGGAAGTGCAGCGCAGTGTATTTTTGTGTGAGAGTGGATGGATTTATTTTTTTATTTTTATAAACAGAGAACCCAACAATGCAGAAAGGATATTTTTGAAGCCAGGTTAGCAGGAGTTGAATGACAGGAACGAGGGGGGAAAAAAAGATGAAAGAAAAAAAACAAGAACAACAAATAAAAATCTCACAGTTAAGGATGTGGTGATTTTTGACAACAACTACAACAACAGGAGGATGAACAAGTGACTGATGTAGAACATAAAGCCATAAAACATACAAACATACACTGAGTCATCAATATGTAGTCTCACACACACACACACACACACACACACACACACACACACACACTGACAGTAATGCTTTTACATGGTAACCAGATGACAAATAACGCTGACAAATAAAAAAACATCACGTCTGACTCAAAGTGGTCGGTTTCTTAAGGCTGCTTTCATTTCACTTTACTAACTCAAACATACAGCAGAAGGTGAGTGTGTGTGACTGTTCAGACTGTTCAGACTGTTCAGACTGTTCAGACTGTTCAGGTTAAAGTGGCTGCATATGTATGTATGCTCTGAAACTGAAGTCCTGTTTAATCTTGGCAGAGTTAATGCCCATCTCTGTTTAGTTCACAAAATGTTTGCAATAGCGTGGGATACTGTCGAAATTATAACTTTTATCTATATTATGATTTAGGACAGACCAAACAGTACTACAAGTTTGAGTTTTATGTCTCTGTGTTTCCCATTAACGCATCAGAATGATGCTTTTGATAAGTTGATGGGAAAATGTTCAAGAGATCTTTAATTCTTCTTGGAGTATTTATGTCATCGGCACAATTTTGTTTTGTCTCAGTGTTACAGTAAATGCTGTGTAAAGTAGCCTCTGTGTCTCAATGTGCATGTTTTAAATCATACCTGGTATTAAATTAATGAAACTAAAGCTGAAATATAGTGAATTGGTTTCCTACTTTTTAGGTCAATAAAATTAGATCCTGCTTCTACTCTTAAATTAGTTCGAATCAGACTGATGTCAGCTCTTACCCTGGATGATGCTGATGCTGTTGGTGTGGCGGGGGCGGAGGGGGCAGAGGGGAGGGAGGCACCACTGTGTGAGGCTGAGGAAGAGGAGCGGGTGGGCGAGGCATTGCGGGAGCCCGGCTTGGAGCGTCGGCCCCGGGAGCGGAAGGCTGCCAGACCCTGAGACGCTCCTTCGGGAAGGATGAACTTCTCCCTCAGCTCCAGGTTGGTGCGACCACGAGCTGGATAGAGGGACAGAAAGAGGAGGAAAAATGAGTTGGTTTGTTTGTGTTGGCTCACAGTTTTCCTCCAGCAGGGGGCGGCAGAGGGAGCGAGCACAGTGAGGGAGAGAGTCAGTGCTTCCTTGGCTGCAGACATCAGAGTCCGTGCTTGTTTCATTTGAGGCGCGTGAGCAGAGCGGGGTGTTTGGAGGGGGGGGGGGGGGGGGTCCAGGAAGTCGTAAGTGCACTTTGGTTGAGTCGTTTTTAAGGGGAGAGGTGAGTGAGTGCGTTTGGATTGAGTGCAAAGGTAGGAGGAAATAAATTTGATACGCAACGAAAGTCAGCAACTTTTTGGAGACACACTGTCATCGTTATCAATCATTACTTGTTTGTGGCCAGAGAAAACATTTTCTGCTCTGGAGAGATTATGTTCTCAACAGGAGAGAGTTTCGCAGCTGAGATGTCTTTAAGCAACGACAAGTGTCTCCAGTTTTGTGAAAAATGACACTTAACTGAGTGCCACACACACTTTCATTGCGTATTTGCTTTAAAACATCTGAGGGCAGTGGGAGCAAAAGCACAGCCTCTCTTCTCTCGTTTTTTTTTCAACAAGCTCTCCCGTTTGAATTCATTTTCACTTCTTGCTGCGAAGGAGCATCTCAGCTCTGCTGTGTATACACAGAATGTGTGTATATATACAGTGTAAGTGGGGGTCATGCCTGGTTTATGCTTAGCGGGAGAGAGCCCAGAGATTCAGGGTTTCTCCCTTCTTCAAAAGACACTCAGCAGCATTCTCTGACAAAAAGTAGTGCAGCAGCCCCAGCAGACAACAACAAGCCTGGAGAAGCCAGCCACAAAGAGAGAAGAGAAAAAACTGAGGATAACAGAATGGTTCAGATGAGAACAAAAATATGCAAAAGACGAGAGAAGAGAGAATATAGACATGGGAGAGAAATAGAATGAAAAAAGAATGTAAAGTGGAGTGTAAAAAATATTTAAAAAAAAGAGAGAGAGGGAGGAGAGGAGGGCTACAGCTAGTTGTAGCAGCAGTGCAACTCCTAGCCTCACGGCCATCGTCCCTAGCAACCCAACAGCAAGGCCAGTCAATTAAACGGGTGCACCCTGCAATTACGTCGCCCCTCAATGCCAGCCAGCCAGGTGCACCCTGTAATTGTGTCTCCCACCAACCAGCCATCACATTTAAAAGGAGCCGCGTTGGAAGCCAGCATTATTAGAAACCCAGGCTGGCCACGCCCAGGTCTTAGACACTATTCTTTCTATTTGGGCTCAAACTAGAGAACTAACAAAAAAAAGAAGATCTATCTGTTGGCCTTGTTCACTGTGACATGTAAACATAACATTTTTCCAAGCCATGCACATTTTCTCCTTTTTTGGTTTCTGCTGAGCATCTCCATCTGTGTTTCTTCAATAAACTCACCATGTAAAATTTGGACATCGTGAATTCATAATTTTAAAAAATGTCCTTAAAAAATAGAATGAAATAAAATCTTAAGACCAGGGGTTGGCCAAGTCCTGCTTTTATTTGTGAGTGAGGAAAGCATGACGCAAACGTGACACACAGACGAGACTGACATCAATGCCTATACACACAGACCTGACCACAGTTATAAACAGCACACACACGTATATAGACACACAGAGGACAGCTGTGGTTTAAGATGGAGATGGAGACAGACAGCTGGATGAATGGGGCGTGAAAAGAGATGGAGGAATGGAGTGAGAGACAGAGAGGAAGTGTAGATACCTCGGCAGCAGAAATAGCCAGGAGTGACTGTCACTAAGAGACACAAGAGACAATGTGAAATAACTGCATGCTCATGGAGGAATGAAAGGAGTCTCACACACACACACAGAGAAACACACACAAGATATATTTTCATAGACACACCCCAAAAAAAACACACACACACAGTCCTTGAAATTGAGACTGCTTAACAAATATGTCAAAAATTAGTCCTTTAATAACACTGTCAACACACTCGCAGAGACACACACACACAGCTGAGCAGTGGGGTCCGGATGAGTGTTAGTGACCCCTGAAACATGTTTAAAAATGTGAACAGGTCAGGATTTCAGAGCTTGCGTGAGCGGCGACAGCCAGGGGAGAGGGGGTTCAGGAGAGAGGAAGAGCAGAACAGTGGGGAGACATAACGTTAGTCAGGTGGTCACAGTCAGCAAGGCACAGCAACAAGGCCAAACCAACGAACCAAACCAGAGAAGAAGAGAAGAAGTGGAGGAAAGAGGAAGATAACGGGAGGAAATGAGAGAATATAGCAACAAAGAGGCAGAAGAGGAAAGAGAAGAAATCTATAGAAGAGAGAGTCCAGGAGAAACAGAAAAAGATCAAAACACACGGGACGGAGGAGAGACAGGCCGTTAGGAGAGAGTGAAAGCATAAGAGATAGAGGAGAAACCCAACCTATACGAGATGAGATGGAGCTACTCGAATCGGAGCGGAGAATCTTAAGTCCTGGATGTTGCACTGGGGAAAGAGAAAAAGAGAAGGAGAGAGAAAGAGGAGAAGGGAGAGGGAGAGAACTGAGGACCATGCACCATGCAATACTACTGTTTTATTTAAAAGAGAATGAAAAATTATAAGACAGGACAGAGACCTAAAGAGAGAATCGGTTGTGAATATATACAGAAATAAAACATGTGACAAGGAGAAGAATCAAAGACAAGAAGATGATGAGATCCTTCAGGATGGACAGAGGACGAGCTCAGAGGGAACAGAGAGGATTGGGGGAAGAGAGATGGAGAGAGAAACACCGACTGTAGACGGCACTGGAAGGACTGGAGAGAGAGGTGAGACGGTGCAGCTTTTTCCTGCTTCACCTGCTGACAGACAACTTGACAAACTTGGTTTTGCTGCTGCGTTTATTCTTCACCGTCCTCCATTGATGTGTGTGTCGTCAGTCGCTGATGCTCGGTGGTGCGTAGATGTCAACAGCCTGGTGCAGGAGGCACCTTCGCAGGTGTGTTTGCTTTTGTAAGGAGCAGTGTGAGGGTGTGTTTGTGTAAGTGTTAGAGCCCGACTGATATTATCCAGAAAGCTGCTCACCGCTGCTCATTTCTTGGCCTGTAGAGTATTAGAGTCATTCTCCGGCCGAGCCAGTTGACATCCTGCTGACTCCTAACACACATGAATAACTGAAAAACTTTACTGATATGGCTCGTTTCTGCTCTGTATGGGGCCTAATAGCTCAAACTGTAATAAAACAGTCATTTGAGAGTGTTTGTGAAGCTCAGACAAACGTATTCACTGATTTACAGCCGTTTCTTGTGTAATGATTGTGTACAGGAAAAAGTCTTTTTGGGCCAGTGGGTGTTACATCAACTGCAAATCCAACTGTGGCCACTGCACCAAAATCCCCTCACAGATTCATATCATCAGCAAATTTTAACTTCTTATCATCATTTTTTGGGGTATTTTATGCCTTTTTATTAGATAGTGACAGTAGAGAGACGGGGGAACTGGAATCGGAACCGCGGATGTTGTGGTAATGTGGCATTAACCAGTAGCTACTGGTGCCCAGCATCAAATTTTAGCTTATCATAGATATATTATCTGTGTATATGAATATGAAAGGCCAAAGAAATGTGAGTACAGTTACATGAAGGATAAACTAATACATAAAGCTGAATTAGACACTGGTGATATTTAATGTTCATTCTAGTGTTTATTTTATTTTTACTTATAAAATGTCCCTCTTACTAACTCTTTAATAACCAAACTCAAGGGATCCGAATGTTGGCCAATACATCTTTATCTGATTTTTAGTATCAGTCGGGCTCTAATAAAAAAGAAAGAGAGACGGAGAGACAGAAGGTATGATTTTGTGTGTGTGTGTTTGTGAATCTGTACTTGTGTTTGACAGAGACAAAAAGATCCAATCGCTCACCTCTGCACGGATCATTTTTGACCAGGAACTCATCCAGAGCCATCCAACCGCCTCCGACTCTCACCATCACCGTGCTGCGCAAAATTCTCACCAAACGCAGCTGCTGAGAGTCTCCGAACTGCGGAGATTTTGAAGGAAAAAAAAAAAAGGAGAAGGGAGGAAAGGACAAAGAGAAATGAAGAGAAAAGAGAATGAAGGGATCAGACAGAGGAAGAGAAAATCAGTGAGTAAAATTAAAGTTGATACATTGCTTTGAGTTTAAGCCATCACACAAGCAGCCTATGTACCAAATCTGAACAGATGATCTCTTCTAATCCATGCAATGACAGAAAACCATGCACTGACAGAACTAAAGAGAGTCAATCTGCTGATTCACAGCCCAGTTCACCCAGCCGTCTCAATTTCAGCACCAAGATTTAGAGAGATCACTTCAGTTTTTACATTCAGCCTTTTTAAAGTTTTCAGAAATCTCAGTTTGAACCACACAGCAAAGCAGAACTCCAAAGCGATACCAGCACAGAAGGAATTTTCTGAATCTCTCTCCAAGTAGCTTGATTTCTTTCCCAGCTTCAGTCCAAAGCACAGTATATATCACCTAACCACTAATTACCACTTCAGCCATGTCACTGTCGCCTGCTTCACATTGTGCAATTTGTCACTCTTAACACCCAACATATCACAGCAGGAACACAAGTGGACGGTGAAACCTGCTTACACGTTGCAAAGCCACAATGGAGCGCTTCCTCTTATGAGTTTTTAAAAATCCTCATTCAGTTTCAACAAAATACGTTTTGGTAGGTGTGTGAAAGCAGAAATGAGGGCTCTCCGTTGGCAGTGAACTAGGAAGCAGATTTCACACGTCCGATCGCAGCAGCGGCAGTCACTTTACCTGGTTTCCGAGGAAGAACTACAATAAATCCGGCAGACACGGAGCAGAGAAACACAAGGAGAAAGAAACAGAGCAAGAGTGAAACAACATGTACTAATGTATGAATGGATACACTTTATTTGGGTACAAGATCTTCTAAAAAAACTGGTTCTCATAAACTTTAAGCATATATTTCATTGTGTGTTTGTGTTATTTAAGCCCAAAATTAGTTGTGTAAGCAAAAAGACGCAGTGGACATGAATGCATGTGGTTGTTATGACAGTGATGTAAAAAAATGCTTTTTCTTCAAACTACCAGCTGATGTTGGTGAGATAGTGATGGAGACAGCGAGAGACGAAAAGTGAGGTCAGATACAAACATGAGCAAAAAGACAAACATGAGGCAGACAGACGGACAACGTGACAAAAACAAACGGGTGTAATATTAGTATCCCCAGTGTCCTGCAGCCAGACACTGGATATCATTACCCAGCGGATAATGATGGCGTGGACACAAACAGCGGTGGTAGTGATGGTCGATCCAGTAGAAGCTGCTAAAAAACTGTTAAAGCTTTATTGCTCCTGTAGAATGTAACATAGATACACACAGACTGCTGGAGGAGGAATTTTATAGTCCTACAAACTGAAGATCTGAACTCTTATGAGCTTAAATTGTAGATGAAAAATTGGCAGAATATTTACTTAAGTTTTATTACGTTTTTATTCATTAAGATCTACACAATCTATTTTTTTGGGTCTAAACTGAAAAGAAAAAGTTGTGTGTAATAGTGTTCATACCAGTGAAGAACACCTGACATCAGTGCTAGTAAATCAGCTTATGCGCCCTATTCTAGTCCCATCCAGAAGCCCAGTGTGTATTTATGCCGTCACATTTACATGGTCGTATTAATATTTTGGTGATGACAAAGAAAACACAGCTGACAATCCTGGAGAGCTGTGAGATGTTATAAACACGTTAAAACGATGCCGTCATTACATATGATAACATGTGACGGTACAGACGTTTATGAATACATCATGAGACCATGATGTGAGATGGACACGCAAGAGAAATGCTGTCAAGTCATGTTGAGAAGTGTAAGTTGTTAATTGGTGCCTGATGGACAAGTGAAGACACAGCCAGTTAATAAAATGTCAATTAATCAGAAGTGGGTCAAACAGCGTTTGCAAGTAATTCTTAGCAATCACACCCTCACTGCTCGTTTCTTTTCTCTGTCTGAAGCTTGTTGGAGTTTAGATGTAGATGTAAGATATATTTAATTCTGAATTGTTTTAGCAACAAGGTGCCAACAATACATATCTTATTCTATTCACCTTACTGTTTAAAACACATTGACCTAAGTGTCAATCACAGAAATTATTTGCAAAACCTCTTTGACCCAGGTCTGTTCACAATTAAGAAAACAGTTAATTAAAATAAACATTAACATTTTCTCTTACAGTTTAACAATACATAACAGTTACAGTCTATAAATGATGTCTGTGTTAAACTGACCCAAAGACTGAGCTGAACTTACCCGGTATTTGTTCTCTCCTATCTGCTCCACCTGGAACCTCTTGGCACATTTACACTGGGCGACCTGCCGAGTCACCTGATCAACAGCAGACAAGATGTCAATGAATGCGTCTTTGCATTGACAGCGACTGATCAATGACTGATACAATTTCAAGGCCCTGATATAGCACCATACGCATTTCATAATTTTATCTTTGCTTGTTTATGTGAGAAATTAAATTCTGTACATTTGTCTTTAGATTTTCCCCCGCTATCCCTCACCTCATCCTCTATTTTATCAGCATCAGTGGTGGGTCTGTAGGCGTCTTTGTTGGGGTGCAGAGCAGCAACAAACTCATAGTAGTCGATGTAACCGTCTCCGTCTCTGTCAAAGATGTCTGCAACCGCTGTCATCTCCAACTTACTGGTGGGAAACTCTGCACAGAAGGACAACAGGAATTCATACAGTATATCATCTACTTTATACTTTAATTCTAGTTTATGTGAAAAAGTCTTTGTAATTGCCAAAACAAGCTCTCCACCCAGCCAGATCCACAACCAGCCAAGTCGCCGCCCATCACGTACTTGAGGCCAGGATGCCATCGATGAACTCCTGCCGCGTGATCTTTCCATCTTGGTCCTTGTCGATGCGTCTGAAGAAGTCCATGACACGAGACTTTTTATGGTTCATCCAGCGCATGTACTTCTTCCTCCACACGTCGAAGTCAAAGTTGGCAAATTCTTTGAGCTGAAAATGGATAATGTGTACAGAGCTGTGATGTTTGTCATGTCACGGTCACGTAAAACGTAACGTTACAGAGGCTATCAAGGTATTTAGCAGTTCAGAGCTTTGATCATTCTGCTGTCTATACTGGGATTTAACTTTTAATAGATTCTATTTAAAATGTACCACTGTGAAAGTTACCTCCTCCAGCCTGTCCAGACCATCGTTAAGCTTGCGTTGGCGGTCGAGAGCCAGCAGCCACACTTGCTGCCACCTGGCACAGAGCTGGTTGAGCCGCGGGTTTCCCCCTGAAAGCTGCATGGCTGCCTGCTGCTGCTGCTGCTGTTGCTGCTGCTGCTGCTGCTGTTGTTTTCCTGCAGAGGATGCAGAGAGTCTCCTTTGGTCAAAATCTGTACATTTCTGCCACATGCACTTGGGCTATTGTGTGGGAGACGATAATATTTGTGCACTAAAAGGTAAGTGTGAGGGCGCGCCCCAGTAGCCTACTGGTGTGCCTGCCACATAACTGCAACATCTGCGGTTTGATTCTGGCAGCGGACCTTTGTTGAATGTCACCCCCCGTATCTCTCTCCCCCTCGTCTCCTGTCTACTGCCACTATAAGAAAGGCTGAAATATGCCCCATAAAAATATAAAAATAAATTTTAAAAACTATGAGGTGACTTACGAGCTCCTCTCCTCTCAGCCAGGCTGCTGGGAGGTTCAGCTGGTTTTCTTTTGTAGGTCTTTGTCACTTTGTCAACGTCCGGCTGCTTCCTCGTCATCTCTTCCATAAACATCTAAGAACAACAAATGCCTTCAGTGAGTAAGCAAAGTTGGACAACACGTGTTAATGGAAAATACAGACAGTCAGGTTTAAGGGGGTTTGTTCCATCTAGGGATGTATTAAAATACCAAATTCTATGTTTGGTTCAAACTGATGAGTCAGAGAGGACGACGGAAAACCAACCTGGTGTTCTGTGATGAGTGTTTTGAGCTGTGGGATGTCTTGAGGGAGGGGCTCTGTGTCCCTCTGGACCAGTGTGGTCTCAGCCCACTGTAACCACGACAACAGCTCTTCCAAAAGGTTGGCGTTGTTGAGCACCTCGGTCAGAGCCGTCTCCAGCCGCTGCTCGTGCTGTTTCGCCCACGTCAGCACCTGCAGAGTGAAGGTATTAATTAATATAAGAAATGTCTGTATTATGTTCATCATATTATCAAATTTAAATCTTTTGAGGATTACGAAGCAAGTTTAGTGGCCTGAAAATATTGATCTTCTGTTAAGCTTTATTTAACTATCTCAAATCCTAAAGCAAAGACTTTGAAAAGACAACTTTTATAATATATCTGTTTTGCAATGTGTCAAAAGGATGTATAATTAAGGAATTTATAGAAATATTTAATAAATACTTGTAAAAATGAGATATTTTCATGAATTTAACTTGGCTTTTGTAACGCTCCCTTCCTCACCTCCTCGAAGCGTGCCCTGATGATGGTGATCCAGTGTTTGATGGTGGTGATGGAGTCAGGGTGGCAAACAGTCAGGATGCCCTCTCCCATGCCAGCAGCCTTGTTGACGTCTGTTCTCTTCTCCTCCACTGTTCCCATGAAGTCGCGGTGTGTGTGCAGCAGCGCCTGCAGAGTCTCCGCCTCCTCGGGAAGTACGCCGCGGAAACGAAGGGTCTGCTCCGCCTCCGACAGCCACTCCAAAAGCATCTGGACTGCTGTACGGAATTCCTCCGCCTGACGAAAACAAGGAAGTTAGAAATAAGATTTAATGTGGAAAAAAAAAAACCTTCAGATCAGTGATTCTTCCAATGCTTTTGCTAATTTACTGAGCAGTTTCTTTGTGACAAGACTTTACATGATAAATGACAGAACTTTAAATCATCAGTGCAGCTTCTTCTCTGACCTGTTTGAGGGCCTGCTGGAGGCGGGTCTGCTTGGTGACTGATAGGGCGCACACTGTATCCCAGCGGTTGCTGAGCTCCTGAACCTGAACTTTGACCCACGCTGTGTCATCGCGGCCGGTCTCCATCAGTTCCCGAGCAGAACGCTTCAGGGCCTGAACGCTGCTGGTTCTCTTCCCCAGCTCTTTTTGGAAAGCCTGGAGGTTTAGACATTAGATGGTGTTATCGAGGCTTATCGTGGTTAGTTATTAACCTCTCATACAACTTAAATCAATACAGCTGTGTTTAGCATAGTGTACAGACCTTATGCGAGTCCATGAGGTTGGACACAAGATCAAGATCTCCATGGACGGGCTGATCTTCAGCTAGCTGAGGCTCCACCCGGTATAACCAGTCCACCAGCGCCTGAAGAGCCTCTGCAAACTGGCCTGAGAACAGCAGAGCCTCCTCCAGCTTGTGTTGTCTGGAGGAGAAATATCATATTTTATTTTTCATGTATTTTTCAATTCACATATGTAATTAATAGTTTGACTATCCAGTTTCCGTCTGCTTCCTTCGTTCTCTTTACCTCTCCACACTCTTGCCACAGACGGTGTCCCACTTGTCTCGGACCTCTCCCACCAGGTGGTCCAGTTTCTGGGTGTCTGCTGGCAGCTGGGCCTTGTCCCTCATGGCCTTCCCAGACCTCACTGTCGTGTCATAAACTGGCTGCTTTGATCCCAACGCTTTCTGAAACTCCTGGATATGAGGTAAAAAAAGAAGGGAGAATGAAAGAGATTTGTAGAAAGGAACATAGCAAAAGAGAAAATCTGAAATCCATGCACAAGTCGTGTATTGCCTCCACTACCTTGTGTTTGGCCAGTTGTACTTTGATCTTGTCTGGCTCGTTGGAGATCTCCAGCTCTGAGTCCAGTCTTTTCTCGGCTTCTTCCAGCCAGTCTGTCAGCTTCCTCCAGGCTTCATGGAACTAAAGAAAGAGTTATGGATATTTTAATGCACTCTCTAGTGGAAAAAAGCTGATGTCAGTTCCACTCTCTGCTAACAAATTAAGTGAGCTGTTCACAATCTGGATGTATAATAATTATGGTAGGAAATGGTCTCTTAAACATATTCAATTTAGGTTAGTTTACAAGCCTTTCACTCTGAAACGTAACTCTCTGTTCCGTACCTGTTTGGCTCGTTTGCGTGCCTCGTCGAGGTGTCGGCCGCGGTCCAGTGACCTCTGGACCAGCTTGTCCCAGCGGGCCTGGACGCTGAGCAGCAGGTTCTTGATGAGAACCACGTCCTGCTTCAGGCTGGCGAAGCGAAGCTGAGAGCCGGCCTTCTCCAGAGCCAGGACCTGCTCTCTGTGGGTGTTCACCTCATTCACAAATACCTGGACAGTCACAGAGTGCAGAGCAAGTTAAAGAAAATGTAACAATAGTGAGAAATTAGAATCTAATGACAGGTACTGTAGCCTTTTTATCTGATATAAAAATTAGAAAACAAAAATGAAAACTGACAAAAGTCAAATGTTAATATAACACAATAACTGGTTCAGAGTAACTGGACATTTTAACAATGTTTGTCATGACTGGAGTATGTTCTACCTTGTGCTCATCAATCTGGAAGAGGACAGTGTCCAGCATGAGGCTGGGGGGTTGGGCCATGTTCAGAGTCTGTTCAGCCTGAGTCAGCCAATTGATGGTGTCCTGCAGGGAGGTCTGGAAACCTGTCGCCAAGGAAACAGCTTCTTCCAGCTTTGCCTGAAAAGTTCAAACAGGGTTCAAAGTAAATAACAAAGCTGCAGTAAAACACTGAAAGGCCACCGATGACCTTTAAACATTATAAATACAGCAAAGTATATCAGACTATAAAGGCCGTGACTTTTTAAAAAACAACATGGGATTATTGCAAATAATCACTACACAGACATAATAATATTGATGATACATGTTAAAAATAAAACAGAACACAGAATAAAGCTTCCATGCGTCACAGGCTTACCCTGCGGTCATCCATCTTGGTGTTGAGGCTGGCCCACTTGTTCTGCAGCATGGCCAGGTTCTGCTGGGTCTGGGTGGTACCGGGTCCTGCTTCCTCCCCTCCACGAGCCAGCAGCATGGACTCTCCTTGATCCAGCAGCCGGTGGTACTGGTCGCCTCGCTGAGTCAGCTGGGCCTGAAGCTCCTGAACACAAAGACAAGACAAAGGTGAAACTGACACTTTGGCTAAAAGGTGAGCGTTGTTGTGTTTCACTGGTTGGTTTAGAACAATGGAGGCTATTAAAGTTTCATTGTCACCATATGGTAAGTGTCAAACAAAAGAGTGTGTGTAAGCTAATAATCTGCACATCTGCTGAAAACATTGCTGGTAAAAATTGTTATGTGCTCATAAAATCTGTTTATGACATTGCAAAAATACCTCGTGCATGCTTATTTAAAAAAACACTGATTCAGATATGTACAGTAAACACCTTTATACAGGTTTGTGATTTGTGATAGGGAAGCATTTTATGGGTAACAGCAATAAACAAACTTACACCTTGTAACTTGAACATTATAGCACTTATTTACTCAATAATAGATTTTGGCAACAGAGAGTACATGTTTTGTTGCCAGAGGGATTTCAAAACAGTTTCCTTCTTCATAGTTGAATCCCAAAAGAAGCAGAAGTGCAGCAACACTGAAGACACTAAAATGTTGTAGAATATCTGCATTTATAAATATCATTACAGGCATTTAGGTGTGCCACTATTGTGCACTGTTGGGTATAAAGGTGTAATGTGATCCTCTGTTACCATATGTTGCTGTAACTGCTCCCTGGCTGTTTCAGGGAGACCGCCTGTTGGTTTGGCAGCAGACAGCTGGCTCTCCGTCCTCCTCAGCCACTGGAGGAACTCCTCCAACTCGCCATGGAAACCCTCCGCCTACACAGAAATAGGTGAGGGAGGGGAGGAGTAGGCATGAGCTAATTATCTTAGCCACAGTTTATGATATCTATATATGAT
This sequence comes from Scomberomorus guttatus, assembly GCA_038419695.1. NCBI lineage: Eukaryota > Metazoa > Chordata > Actinopteri > Scombriformes > Scombridae > Scomberomorus > Scomberomorus guttatus. The sequence goes on from CM076461.1 coordinate 5,736,284, forward strand.
ATATATCATTTTTAATATTACTAATACTCATAATACAACTGTACTGATGATATACGGGTGCTACCACAACTACTGCAAATATGGCTGTTGCTACTGCTATTATTTTTCATTATAAATCCCATAACAACAATATACCAACTGTAATAACTGAAACAAGCTTTAACACCCAGGAACAACCTTTCTTCCCTATGATGAGGACTGAGTTGTTATTGTGAATCAGCAGAGCTAAGATCTAACACAACTTGAGTAAACAGCACATTACTGAGCAGAAATGTCTTTTTCTAGCTCAGCGTGAGCTTCGTCACAGCACCTGCTGCAGGGCGGCCTCCAGTAGTTTCTGCCGCTCCTGGGTCTTCAGCAGCAGGCTCTGCCAGCTCTGGTTGAGCTGATCCAGCTGGTCCCTCAGGTGGCTGGCCTCGTCGCCAGGAGAGGACTCCAAGAGCTCAGCGCCAGCACCGTTCACTGTCTCCACCGTGGCATGATGGGATAGCACATCGTTACGCAAGACCTGAGACACAGAGAAGGGGAGAAATAAATGAATCACGTAGAATTGGACTTGAATGTTGAGATGCAAGAAGTAGTACAGGCAAAAGCACAGCTATACAGAAGTAAAAAACGTGGCTCAAAATGTTGGGAGGTTAAAATAACAAAAAAATAACTTTTATTGTGTGTGGCTCTCCATAAAGAACAAGAGAAACCACATGAGAGCTACAGGACAGGGCCGGGTTTCATAAGCAAAAAGAAAGTACCACCGGCCAACAATGTGACTGCAAATTTATTTTAAGAGTCTTTTTAAGAAACAGCCTCTCTTTAAACAAGCTAATTTACAACCTGACCAAGAAGAACAACTCAAAAGAAAAACACTGTTAACAGGAAACAGAAGAGTAGAAGCAACATTTTTTTCTGTTTGTAATGAATGGAAACATACGTGGTGTTTAGCCAGCTCGATTTCTATGGCCTTGGGATCAGAGCTGACTGGTCGCTGTGTGTCCAGGGTGGTGTGTGTGTGGCTCAGCCAGGCCTGCAGCTCAGACAGGGCATGTTGGAACTGACCCAGAGCCAGCAGGGCAGCCTCCAGTTTGTGCTGTGGTGGAAGAAAGACAGAGGCAAGATTTTAAAAATAGGAATTCAAATATTTGGACTGTAATGAAAAGCAGCTGTCAAATACATGAAGTTCTCCAGAATGCCAACAAAGACCAACATCCTCAACTTCCCAAGGGAAACATTGGGGTAAGAGCTGGAGGTCAGCTCCAGAATAAAGCCAGTTGGAGCAGTTTCAGTGTGTTAATCAGAGATGATTCAGTAATGTTCTACTACATTAACTACTAACTGCTCCGCCAAACTGCTGCCACATGTGGTCACATCACCTGTCTCTGGGTGATTTTATCCCCCAGGTTGTCCCAGAGGTGTCGGAGCTCGGTCAGTGGCTCCTGGATCATGTCCCTGTCTGTCTGGTCTGACACTTTCTTCAACAGGAGCTCCCCCTGGTGGCACAGCTTCTCCATGTCAATCTGCTGCTGGTAAACCTCCACCTTGTACTGCTGCTCAGCGTGAACGTGATGAGGAGGAGACAGGTAAAGAAAAGAGAGGGGAGTAGTTTTTTGTCAGTTCGTGATGAAAATATGACCCTGGGTATCAAAACACGCTTTAAAATTCTATGAATATAAAATTCTCACTAATGAGTGATTAGTTTATCAGCGAGGAATGAAAAATGAAACTATCACGCCAACCTTGAGCTCTTCAATCTGCTGTTTGACAGTTCCCAGGTCAGTTCCCACCGTCGACATCTCACACAGTTTGATCACTGCGTTGTCCAGGTAGTCAAACATGGACTGGAAATGAAACAGAAAGATCATCTCACTCAACATCAGCGGCATCACAAAGACGTCTCATCACTACGTTCAACACATGAAAATGTTGAGTTGGTTCAAAAAGAACAACTTTAAATAATCAATAAAACAGCTCAAGAAAATATGACTGGTTTATGATGCTGCTGCTATGTTACACATTGATTCATGAAATTTTACATATATTCTAAAAACGAGAATGGAAATGCAATATTGTCATTCAGCGGATGTCTAGAGATAAAATACATCTATTTAGTCCACTTAACTCTGATATATAAAGGACCAGTTAACTTTAAACATAGACTAACACTGATGTACAAACCTGCAGTGCATCCTGATACTGCACAGAGGCGGTCATGGCCTCCTCCAGTCTCTCCATCCTCTCTCTCCATGTTCGGTTCAGGCCCTCCCAGGCAGCATTCATCTGAGAAAAAAAAAAAAAAGCACATAGTGAGTTTCAGAACTAGAAGATTTTTGTCTTTTCACAAGCAATGAACACGGTCTTCATTTCTCACCTCATCTATGGTCTTCTTGACTTCAGGTTTCTCAGTTTCACCGCAGGCAAAGATGAGGTCAGCCCCGAGGGTCCTGACAAACTCCAGCTCCTCCCTCAGGCCGTCCGTCTCTGCCTTGATGGCCTAGTGGAGGAACACAGGGACATCATGTTGAGACGTTTAGAATAAACCTAGCAGACACATCTATCTTGCGGTCTCTTTACTTTTTTCTTCCTCTTTGAAGATTTCTCAATAACCCAAATGCTTTGATCTGTTTCCTTAAGTGAGAGTTCACCGCAGGAGCTCCTTTCCCTCACTCTCTCTTTATACCTCTAAAAAACAGCCTTCTCCCCTGTTTGTATCCTTTTCCCACCCTCAAGTTCTCCATACCTCAGCAGCCTCAATCTGTTGTTTGATGAGCGATGGGTCCACACCAGGGTCCTCCAGCTCTTTCACAATATCTTGGGAGTCTCGGAGTGTGCTCAGCAGCGCCGCCACATCGGCCCAGAACTTCCCGGCCAGGTCCAAGACGTCGTTCAGCTTTCCTTCCCTCTCCTCGGCCCGCTGACGGATCTCATCCCACAGAGAGCGAAGGCGCAGGAGGCGGGAACGAACAGCTGGAGGAGAGAAGAGTCCGGTTTTAAACAAGCTGGCGGCGAAGTACTTGTTAGCAATGCAGTCTAATATGAAATTTCAGATAGTCATAACAAGTGTAATAATAATGTTTTGTTTGTATTTTGCCATCCAGGCCTGTTAAGTGTTTTATCAGACTACTCCCACTATCAGCGCACAGTGAGGCCTTTCATTTTCATGAAGTGTGGAGGGCTGGAGGGCATCAAAGCACAAAGTTCTTTAGAGGGCAATTTAACAAAGGCGAATGTGTGCTTTGTGTCACCATATGGTGGCGTTGGAAGAAATATGCAGAACTTCATTCCTGAATTTGTTCCAAGTTTTCGAGTTTTCTCAATGTCTGCCCCACTGGCTTGGTGCCAGTAAAACAGCGACTTATTTTGGCCAGCTGATTGTTCAGTCAGTGAACTTGTTGGACTGGAGCCCAAAATAAGATTTTAACATGTTTCACCCAGATTACAGGAGCCTGACCCTCTCTCCTTTCTACTATGCTTTTTGAAAAGTAAGCCTGTTTTGTTAATTGTGTGATGCTTTGTACAACTTGTTGGCAATTACTGAGCACAGCAGACAAAAGTTTAAAAGGTAATTTTAAATGGAAAAGTAATTACAACAGCAAGAATTGGCTGCAGTGTTTAGGTGTTTAGGTCTGTTGGCATAAAACCCTTCATTAACCCAGTTAATTACAATATTGATTGTAATTAATTAAAAGTAATTAATGTATTGGAGATACAAGATGAATTAAAAAGATGAATGAATTTCCCTCTCTAACTGCTGGCTGCGTGTACAGAAGCTCATCAGTAAATGCAATATGTACATTAAAAGCAAACTCTTAAAGAAGTACTTTTTAATTCTCCTTTTTAAGTGCATTATTCAAGTTAACAGTGTGGGCTGCCCGCCTGTCTGTCAATCTAAACGTTTGCACGTCCCAGCCACTCACCCTGGGCAGCAGGATCGTCGTGAGCAGCTCGGCCAATGAGCTCCTCTCCGCGGGTGCAGAGGGCGGAGAAGCTTGGCAGCAGTTTGTCCAGCTCCAGCCCCTGGGCCCGGTGCTCCGCCAGCTGCTCCCTGATCTTCTCCACCTCCGCCGCCACCGGGGGAGGCTGCCGCAGCCGCTGAACCGCCCCCTCCAAGGTCTCCAACAGGGGGTCCATCTTGTCGTGAAACTGTGCACGGAAGAAGAGTTGGAAGAAAGATATTATGAGGAGGAGGAGAGAGTGTGTTGAGGTTGCTGGGTTTGGGTTTGATAGCTGGGTGACATTTTGAAAGTGGGAAAATACTGAGATATTATGTGGGTGGTCATCCATCTGTACTCCGACTACATCAGCTTTTAGGCTTTTTAAAATAACTATTATATGGAGTCGGTGCAAAGCACATAAAAGAAAATTCAAGTGGAAGCCTTTCAGTTCTTCTATGTAATATCTCAATATTTCATTTTCAGCATGTCACCAAGTTGTGTAACTCTGACAAAGCTGGACTTTATCTACTGTATCACACAAGAGGGAGCTACTAATCCAAACAGTACAGTTCAACCTAAAGGACTCAGGAGACATTACGGACAAGAGAGCACACAGACTACTGAGTTGATGGGCTTTTTTTTAATCTATCTGGTGGAAATGAAATTCTTTGATCACAACAAACCTCATCTAGCCATAAGGGAAAGAATCTTGTGATACAAAAGGACCACTATGATTGGTTTGAAGGACCTGAATCAAGCCTAGTCTTAAGACTAAATCAATCGTCTCAGTTTTAGACTAGACTTAATCCAAGTCTACAAACCTAGACAAAAAGAGACATGTCCTAACAGGGTTTATTCAGTGTTATGTGGTCACTCAGGGTTGGTAGACACATGGTTTGGATCAATATTTAGATAATTAAAAGCTCTGAAATGTAGGAGCACAAATACAAACAGCAATAATCCAGATGTACCATTTCAATGGTGGCAAAGCTGAGGGACACTGGGTGCATTAATGACTAGTTTTTGATGCTAAACTAATCACTTCACACCGATGATCATCTGTTATTTTTATATAATATGTATTCATCCAAATAAGGTGCTCGACTGGCATGAGATTAGTGATTTAGTATTATTATTTATTTTTGATTAGTCGACCAACTCATGTAGTGTAACCGCAGCCTGAGTGTCAGTTTGATGTTGTCAGTCAGTGGTCTTACCTCTACCAGCTGGGTGATTGCAGTGAGCAGTGACCATGAAGAAAATGGTGGTAGGTGGGGGTGGGCAACACACACAGCACATCCACAATGAACGAGGGATGGGATGGTGGAGGGAACGAGTACAGGGTTGCATGGATGAGGGGCGGAGGTGATGAGGGAGATTAGGATTAAGTTAAAGGATGAGGGAGGAGAGACAGGGAGGTGGACGGTTTAGGGTGGAGTGAGGGATGAGGACAGTGTGGAAGTGCAGGTGAAGGAAGAGAAGGGAGCGATAAATGGATCGGTTTGATGGGGATGGAAGGTGGAGAAACAGTACAATGAGTTAAATCCAAAACATGCATACAGTAGAACTGACAGGCAATATCCACAGCAGCAACACAAGTGATTAAATGACGTCTCATGATATGAAGTGCAAAGAGAAAATAAAATATCCGTAAAGAAAACTACACTAAAAGAATACATGATGTGACAGAGAAAAGTCAGAATGATGAATTTTGTTAAGTACATTCTGCCTGAGTGATAGTTTCAGCCTCTTGTTATTAAGATATAAACTTTTTACAAAGTTAAATATACACAACACAAAGTAAAGGAAAAAGTCCAGAAATAAACAAATAAATATAAAACTTAGCTTTAACCAAACTTGTGACTTTGCACAGTGAATCTTCATTATCATGTAGTGTTAACCAAGCAACAAACACTCACAAAGACCTCATGCTGTTTAGTAATCACGTCAAGCTCTTCTGTCTTGTCTGGTGCACAGTAGACTCTAACTAAGCTATAAACAGACCTGAGCCAAACAGCATTTACAAATAATTCTTCAATCTGCACTGTGGGCCACATGCGTGTAGTTTAACAAATTAGGTCAATTCATCCACTAAATGTAATTTACGTTGAGTGAACTGAATTGAGAGTCATGTCAAAGGCTTCTGACACTCTCTGGTACCCAAGTAGACTAAACAAAAAAACATATTATACCCAGGTCTGGTCTCATAACAGTAAAAACAGTTATTGTACCTGTGCAGACTGGGATACTGCCTCGTCTAGGGCCGTTGCACGACCCTTGACCTCCTCTTTGATGGCCAGGTAGCGTCTCTCTGCCTCGGTGTAGCGCTGCGTCACTGTCGCACCCTCCTGGAGGCTGAGCTCAGCCAGCTGGGGTCCAATCTTCAGCAGCTTGTCGATGTGGGGTTTGTGCTCTGCGATAGACTCTCTGAGCAGCTGAACAGGAAATTAAAACATGGAAATTAAGTAAAACACTTCAGTTAATGACAATGACGAGGAGTGTTATTTTGTGCCATTTCTTACCCTCATCTGGTCCTGCTGAAGTCGGAGAGCGTCTGTGTCGATGGCTGGTGGCGGCAGCTGGGTGATAAGGGTTTCAGTCTCGCCCAACCACGGCTCCAGTTCCTCATAAGTCTCCCAGAACCGAGCGACCAAAATCTGGGCCTGCTCCAGAGCGGCGAACCGCTCGCTGTGGCTCTGGCTCACTGCATCGTAACGAGCACTCAGAGAATCTGTCTTCACCTGCAGAAGAAGAAAGATGAAGACATAAAGATATTAGTTTTTAGATTCTTGTTGCTGCACTTAAGTTACAGTTTACAGTTAAGAGTTTCTCTTACTTCCCTTTCACCTGTTATCAGTGTAAACAAACTTAAATTTCTCTTCTTCTGTCCTCTCCATATAGCTCTGCATCCATCAGTGACTCACCATCAGTGCATCCTTTTGGGCGTCGCTGCAGGTTTCCAGGATGTCGTCTCTGGTGCCAAGGAGCTGATCCACAGTGTCTTTGTGACGGATGATGTCGATATTGAAGGCCCGCTGCACCTGCATCTGGGCCACAGTCACATCAGGCTCCAGGCTCAGGGGGCCGAGAGATGCCAACTTGCGCTCCGTCTCCCCGACCCAGGCCAGCTCTGCATCTACCGCCTCCTCATACTGAAAGGAGGAGAAGTTAGTGTTAAACAGGTTTAAAACAAGAATCTACTGTATTATGTATGTAAGATATTTCCCGCTCAGCATTCATTACTACTAAGGTTGAACTGCCCGCAGTACCTGTTGTGATCTCTGGATGGCGGCCTGTACCAGCTGTACACGTTGTGTGATGGTTTCAGCAGCCTGGCGGTATCGTTGGTTCGCATCAGCGACCAATCGGTCCAGGCCCTCGCGGGCTCGCCACGGCACCAGATCCAGGAGGGCGCTGCCCACCTCATTCACCGTATCCAGCACCAGACGCTTCTCTGCCGACACTTTCTTCAGCTCCTGAACAAGCGAAAGTCAACGGTTAGTTTTGCAAAGCAAAAGCTATAATGCTAAGTGGAAAAATGTACTTGAACATAGACTTTTCAAATACAACTTCATTTACAAATGTAAAACTGAAATTAACGAAGATCAGACTTTTTTGTGGTGGCTGAAGTTGCGTTACTTTTTTAAAAGCACATATGTGGTAAACTGAAAACATATCAGAAGATAAATGCTGTAAATGTCACTGTAGAGTAAAAAAACTGGATGACAGCAACAAAATTAAATGGCAATAATTCTTTCAATAGCTTTTATAAACTGTTATTGAGTTCCCAGAAGTCAATGTTTCTATGGTAACTCTACTGTGGGGAGGCTGATATTGGAACGGCTGAAAATGTCATTACAGACAGGGATTGTCATCAAATTAGCTGTTCTTTTCCAACAACTCAAATAATACCCTGTATGTACCATTTTTTCAATTGTGGGAAAATAATCTTTAAAAATTGTTTAATCTTGTGTAAAATGTAGATTAAATTTTTATCAATTTATCACTCAAGTGCCCCCATCAATCCTTCTGTAAAGCAGGAGTCTCTTGTTTCAAGTGGTTTTGAACAAGCCAGTATAATGCAGAGGAAGTGCATCTTTGCCAATAAAACAACTGAAATAAAACAACTGGAACTAAATAATTTGTAACACCTGCAGAATGTTTTAATGATGTATTTCGAAGACACAAATGGATTTCTGCTGCTCAGTGAAATAGTTTTAGTAATATCATGTTTTTTCTATTTGGAATGAATTCAAATGGATTGCAGTGTCCTTTTTAACACAAACACAGTATAATTTCATAAATACATGCATATTAATAAATCTAATTTTGTTAATTCCTAAAAAAAAAATTCTGAAATGTACAAGTGTTGCATCCAAACACGAAGAGACACAACCAGAACTGCCGCCATCTCTTCTACACACACGTATCTATTCTCCTCCCACCTTCTGTCTTTCCTGGTAGGCAGGCGTGGCGTCAGGCTCCACATTGTTGAGCTCTGCCTCCACGCCATCCAGCCACTGGATGATGTCGTCGTGAGCACTGGCGAACCTCGTGGCCAGCTGCAGGGCCTGCTCCAGGGTGCGGAGGGCCTTGCTGCTGCCGGCCGTCATCTCAGCATAGCGAGACTTGATGCCATCCAGCTTCTCTTGGATGAGGAGAACCTCCTCACCTGCAGGAAGACACACGGGTCAGATCATGGACTGTCCTGATGCTTTCAAAACTTCCATCAGAGCAGTCAGTCAGCAGCATATGCAAGTTTTCTTTTTTCATGTATGACCCTTTTACAATGATCTGTTAGGTGTAACCGAATGAAACACAAAACCAAATTCCTTGTGTGTGCAAACTTACATATTCAATTAAACAATTTCACCCATGGGTTGACAGCTTGGCATAACTCTCATGGCCAGAACATTTGTCTAACCATGTAAACATGACAGTGCGCACACACACACACAGTGTATTCACTGGGTAGGCCAACAATCAACTCACTAATAGTGCTAGCAGTCAGCATGGCTAATATAATATGTGAGGAGAAACACAAACCAGATGTTACCAGTTTGGTTCACCGCTGATCTAAAAATGTGTGGTTTGGATGTGAATCTACAACAACTACAAGAAAACAGTGTTCTAGTTTCTTTCAGCTGTTTTTCTCACTAAGCCTGGTCTTCCTGTGTCTGCAGAGACACTGAACTACTCAGTGAACTACTGACAATATACATAAAACACTGAATAAAGAGCATTTATCCCTCGGCAAAAATAATGCAATGTATTTTTTTTTTTTTTTTGCTTCACAACAAAACTTCACAATATACAGAAATATCAACTGCTTTATTGATTTCATCATCAAGATACATAAAATATGATACCAGTCAAGACACCTTCCAGCACAAATTTTAAAAAGGACCAAAGATAACATTAAAAACTGTGAAAGCTTATTTGTGTTGTATCTATGTTCAGTTATCTCGCTAACAGGAGACAAAAAAGTCAGATTAGGATGAAGATAAAGAAGTTTAGAGGTTTGATATTACCTGTGGTCTGTTTAAGTAAGGCTTGTCCATTCTTGATGGCCTGGTCCACTGTCTTCTTCCTACTCAAAATCTCCTCATTTAGAGACTGAGGGAAGAGAAAGAGTGAAAGTTAACACCTTGTAAAATAAAAAGCTTTTTTTTCCCCTTAATGCTACAAAAACACAGTCCTAAATACAGTGAGGGCTTCATATCTGTTCTTTACAACCATAATGCAAAAGCTCATATTACAATTGCACAGAAGAAAATTCTTCTGTCAATTCTGTTATGATCCACTGTGCATCAAGCCCCACCAGCATGTGTTACTGGTTTATCTCTATTTAAAGTTAATACAAGGAACTTTCATTCCGTGTTGATTTTAGCGGCCCCTGCGGAAAAATGCAGTAGTGTTTTCCAGGAATGAAGACTGCATTTCCCATGAGCACCGCCACCTCATGTCGTAAAGATCTTGGCTAGCCTGTGCATTTGTTTTGGAAGTGAAAGAAAGACTCTACTTAGGCTATTTTTAATACTTTTCTTTTTTAAACACAGCTGTTTGCAGGATGCATAGCGATGAGGTAATATGTCTATTTGTGGCTATGTAAGATTAATAATTGCTGCATTCACACCAAATCCGGCAATGCAGCACCTTCCCGCAGGGTTGTGCAGAGGAGTGGTTATTTGTGCTTTAGAGCGTAACCGCCGTGAAACAATCAGAAAATGACGTTTTATTTCTCAGATTCTCTCTACACCGCCGCTCGCTCCCTTCATTCACTCTTCAGCTTGCTCAACCACTGCTGCTGTCTCTCTCTCTCTCTCTCTCGTGTGCTCAGCTCGCTCGCACTCTCACGTCTTTTTTTAAAATGAGTTGGGAAGCCGACAACAAGTCTAACTTTACTTTTAATGTTATCAAACAAAGAGAATATCCTCCCCTCGTCCTGATAATGTCTTTTTACTCCATCATGCTACAACGCTACATGTAATGTAAACAAAGTCTCTTCCGGTCTGCATGCTGTAAATCGTTTTGACTGATTTCAGTGGCAAACATTTAGTATATGTATATAGAAATAGACAATCTTCTCGCTGATGGTTTTGTTTGCTTATGTAGGTCATGTAGAGGCATCATGAGACTGTTGCATAACCAGTTAAAAGTTCCTTGTAGTAACTTTAAAACTTCAATATCTTGAAAGGGAAATACTCTAACAATCATAATAATGATTTAATTTCTATCATGCTATATTCAATATATATTCAAAAAGATGATGTACTTGATGCCTTTAATGTAAAATATCAGTTAATTACTACTACATGTGTATAGGTATTGTCCTAACAATGCTCTCTCATGTTTGAAAGGGACATTCAGTGTGTTCATGAAGTCGTACCAGTGTGTGTTTGTGCTGCTCGGCTAGCAGCTGAGGCTGGTAGCTCTGGACGGAGACTTGAGCCAGCCTCTGAGCCACCTCTGCCAGCCAGTTCAGCACCTCTACCTCCTCCTCCCCAAACAGCTGAGCGTTGGCCAGCGCCTGCTCCAGCAGGCCCGCCCGCCTGGAGCACCAATCAGCAAGCTCAGAGTGACCCGACCTTACTGCCCCCACACGCTCGCTTAACCAATCGCGGTCAGCTGCACAGCTGAGCGGGGTCAGTGATTGGCTGAGGGACTCGAGGTGGTCAACCTCAGCTTCACGTGCGGCCACGTCATCTTGGAGCGCCTGGGAGGTGGTAAGTGTTTGTGTGTGTGTTCGTATTTGGTGAGAAGATGAAGGGAAGTGAGAAAAGAATAGAACAGAAAAAAAGATGAATGAAAACTCAAAATATGAGCATGCAGGTGACAAATCATAGATCAACAGGAAATCATAGAATAACGGATGAGCAAATGAAATAACGTAAACAACTTAACACAAAAGAAAAAATGTATAAAAACAAAATTTATCTTCACATGAGTGAAACAAGAAATGAACTTGTATGAGGTCATGTTGGGCTGCGTTCTTCGTCTTCTGTCATCCTTCCATTGAGTTAAACTGAGACTGATTGGAGGAGCATTTTGACAAATCTGCTGACTCTATATGTTTATTACTATATAATACTCTTGTGGTTACTTGGCAGTACAAACAAGGATTGTAAAACTGAAATCCCAATAATATTTAGACGTAAGTCAGCTCATTGATACATATAATAACTGATGATCACAAATGTCATCACTTCATTCTTGGTGGGATCAAACTTGTGATGTATCCACCGGGGGATGGTCTCTGTAACCTTGAGGCCAAACAGTACCTTGTGCTTGACGATCTGCTGGGTGATCTTGGCTGTCTGGGTTCCCATGGGCTCGGCAGAGCTCAGGCGTCTCTCGGTGGCACTCAGCCATTCTCCCAGCGGCTCCAGGGCTTCATGGAACTGAAGAGCCAAAACCTGCAGCTCCTCCAACTGCCGCTGCCTGAGGGACGAGAGAGGGGGGAGGGGGTTTTGTTTTTATTGGTACTTTATTGCTTATTTTGGTATGATTCTTGCTCGACTGAGACCTGATTTTGTATTATACAGCTGGTGTCTTTTTTTATTACCACAGTTTATGAAATGTTTATGAAATTCTTATGATGTATAACTCAATTTTAAAGAATTTAATAAACCGATACGATTCATTATTGCAGTGTATTTGAGGCTTACTGAGAGGGTTTTTCAAAGTGGTGAGAAAACATATATGCTGTATAGATATGTGTATACTTTCTGTGCCTTTTTCTGCATGTGTATGTGTCAGTATAAGACTTCTGATGCATTAAGGAACTAAAGCAGCTCACAGTGTGTTCATAAATAAAGTAGTAGTTTGCATAGACATACAGTATTTCTATTCAAATTGTTATTGTTCATAGTGTTCAGGAAGATGACAGATGTTTTTATATCATGCCTTACAGAATGTTGTCAGGCATGAATATGTTATAAATATTATATATTAGGACACTACTTTATGTGAGCAGAGCCATCTGAAATATCAAACATCTCCACTGAGCTCTGTGAGTGTGTCCTGCATGTCTGTACTCATGTTTCCCCCAAACAATCATTACGTTCTTCCCTGGTGAACAGAAGAGCCTCTGAAATGACTTGTAGACCACAGAAACCAAAAGTAATGATACAATTCTTTCGTGTTCAAAAGAACTACGCAGAGATGACATGGGGAACATAACATAACCACAAAATAACATGCTGTCGAGGTACACCACCGATAACTTTCCCAAACCACATATTTACAGCAAGACAAATCTGTGAATTTTTCCTCTTTTAAGATATTTGTGTTGACTTTTTAGATGTAAAAATGGCCAAAACTGATACGTTTGAAGTGCCAAGAGTCATTTAGAAATACTCCAGACATTAAGCAGCATCCACATGTGCCAGCATGACCATAAGAGCAACATGATAAGTCAGTATTTATTACTGGAGCGAAGTTCCCTTCTCTCTTGGTCAGAGATTAAATCAGACCAGCTGGTGGGGATTTTAGTGACTTGCTCCAGGACTTTTAGCACAGCAGATGTTGGCTAACACCAGAGCTTGAACCCTGGTTTTCACCATTCTGCTACCCCCTGCACTACAGTGGAGACTTGCCTGCTGCTGGCCTTGTCCAGAAGGTCAGTCCACCTCTCTGCCAGACTCTGGAGCTGGGTCTGGATCTTCTCACGGTCCTGAGTGTCCGCTGTGGCTGCGATCCTCTCTCCCTCAGCGCGGATCATCTCCACCGTCGGCCTGCGGTCGTCTAATAATCTCTGGAGCAGCTGGAGGAAGAGAAATACACACAGTTATTGATACAATTCATACCAAAAATGCACTATTTGCAGTATTTAAACTGAGAGGTGTAATATCTATGTAATATCTAGTCTACTATAGGGTGGACAAAATTGTAGAAAACAACAGCCTCCAAAAGCCTCCTCATGATTTATTGCAGGGCTGTTTTATTAGACTGCATTACTTATAGCCAGGTGTACAAAATAAACTGGCAACTGAAAGTATACTGCTAACCTAAACTTGTTAAAATGTACTTTTTCTAGTGTCAACATGTTCCATAATGAACCCATCCTTAAAAGCTAATCACTCCATGTTTGCAATGGGAGAGCTTGTGGCTGAAACAATCAGGAAATGTGCTTTGGCAAAACAACTGAACTATTCTTCTAAACAAGCAGAAACAAAGATTTGTTACAGAACATGTGTTTGAAGCAAGAAATAAGCAAATAGTGTGGGAGAATTTATCCCGCTCCTTATTCTGAAAATGTCTCTGGTCTGTAAAACCAGAAGACTCAAGTTGGCCAACAGCTTTAAAAAAAGTTCCATTGAATTTAAATGATCAAATATAATAAATATTATTTTATAAGGGTATAATCTGCTTTTTAAAAATGTAGACGTGTCATTTTGGAACAAACTTTTATTCACTTTTTCAGTATCAAACTGTTTTCTCATTAAAAACCAAAATACACAAAAGTTTCCTTCCTGCTTAGATAGAGGTCTCTCTCTGCTTTGAACTGGTCCTAACAGCTCAGTTCAGTCACTGAAATGCACATTTCCTCAGTTTACTCTCTTTCTCAGCCAAACGGACACCACTCTCCGTCACGGATGTAAACACGTGTGATTGATCGCTGGCCTAGACTACAGCACTCTTATGTGCACAAACGCAGGAAGTGTATGTTGGATAAACAGGGAAAAGTGTGTGAGGGTGTCTCTGAAAACAATACATATCCACCATGCGTGTGTGTGTTTGTTTTTATGCCAGTCTGACTGGCAGACGGTCAACTGGGGCCGCTTGGATGCCAGGCAGACGGATCATTGACTGTGTGTCTGTGTGTGTGTATGTTTGTCATTCAGATATCTATTGTTTGTGGTTGAAGGACACTGAGGACATCTGAATATCAATAATGTCTAAATTCAACCTGTATGATGAATAGAAGAAGAGGTTTTCACAATGAAATGATGAAAATTGAATAATACTCTCAAAAACTGAAAGTGAAAATGATCTGTATTATCATGTGTCATTATGTGTCAGTCAGTTACTAGCCTTACGCACAATTTGTATTTTATATTATTTACAGTGACTATTCTTGCATTGTTAATCACATTGCATTTGCACTACCTCCATTTGTACATACAGCTCTGTGACAGAGTGACAGCTCTCTGTAGTAGTTCTGGTGGCTAGACTATAACTTCACTGCTGTGTTTTTATTCGTTATTCTTGTGTATTGGTGTTTTGTATGTGTTGTATAAGCTACTGGATGCCTAAATTTCCCCCAGGATCAATAAAGCATCTATCCATCTATTTTGCAGCCCATACATCCTTCTTCTACCTTTTGTTCTTGGATCTGGGCCTTGACCACGCGGTACTCGGCAGACGGAGGCCTCTGATTGACCACCAGCTCCTCTGTGTCGCTCAGCCAGCTGAGCAGAGGCTCCAGAGCATCCTGGAATTTCCCACAATGCAACAGGGCCTCCTGTAACTGGGCAATCCGCTCTGCAACCTAAGGACAGAAGACAAAATTGTAAGTAGAGAAGCATAGTGGATAAGAGCAGAGATAATCCAACAAAGAAAAAGAGGCAGTGTTGTGGTTTCAAGCTTTTGATTTTTCTATATAAACATCATCATCAGCATCATCATCCTTATATCTTTTAACTCTCAGTGGATCCCCTGGTTTCATACACACACATATGGAGTCGTACCCGCTTGTTGAGTGAGTTCCATCGGAGGTTGGTGGTCTCCAGGTCGTGCTCCAGCGCCTGGGTGTCAGTATGTTTGGCTGCGCTCTGGATCAGACCCTGACCAACTGCGTTGACGTGCTGTAGCTTCGGTTGAATGCTGTCCACCTGATCTCTCTCCACCGCCTGGGAGAGGACAACAGAGAGAGTGGAGTAGGCTCAAGTGATGGGTTGACTTGTCATTAATAAAAGAATGAAAGAAAGAAAAGGGCAAGAGAAGAAGGAAGTATTAAAGTAGGTCTTAGTTTGAACGGTTTATTTGAAAGAGGCACAGTGTGACAGTGGAGTAGCAGCAGTCAAAAATACACGGCACATTCAATCTGCGTGACAACAAATGGGAAGTGAACTGTCCCACATTATGTACCTACATATAGAAGCGTCTGGATATTAGAAGATGAAAGACAGACAGAGGGATGTGCAGAGATAAGAGAGGAGTGGGAGACAGGAAGGGAACTGGAGAAACGAGGGTGGAGGGGAGGAGAAAAAAAGAGGAGGGGGAGAGGGGGATTATGGGGATTAGGGGGTTAGACGAGTAAGGGGCTGGCTGGAAAAGGCTGAGTCGACAACACACACACACACACACACTCATTGTAGAGTACACTAACACACTTGCATGGGTGCACACAGCCTTCACACACAAATTTACACACAAGCAGAAACGCATTTATAGCACACACTCACAACTTCGCCTGTCTGGCCACATTACTCACACACACACGCCACAGTGGAGGGCTGGAGCCATCTTGTGATGACAATAGAGGCAGATATCCGACACCAAAGACAACCAGACTTTACTTCCCTGGCCAAAAAAGACAAAGCAACAGCCAATACAGCTCCTCACTCATAGTAAATTTGTACTGGTTCAAGCGTCCAAAATAAACAAATTTGCTACTTTTCTCTGTTTTACACCACTGGAAATGATATATATTTAAGTTTTTAAGTGTTGGTCAAACCAAACAATTTAACAACATGAGGCTCACAGCAATTGTGAAGGTATTCTTTTTTATTTTCTGATATTTTATGAACTAAAAGAACCATGATAGTCCTAAAACAATAGCCTGTGAGGCCCCACTACGGCCCTAAAAACAAAAAAAAAAACTTCGCTACAACTTTTCATTTCATAATTTGACCTATAAGATTTTGTTCCTGTCTGGTTAGTTCATGTTGTTCCTCTAAGGAGCTCAAACTCAAGCTAATCCAAAGATTGTAAGAAAAAAAAAAAAACATTCCACTAAATTCCTGTAAACCGTCCTGTTATATCCAACAATTTGCCAAATCCGCAAAACAACTTTCACAATTTCATGTGCCTCAACCAAACCCCTGACCAGTGGGAACCCTCTTAACCACCACCGACAAAATATCTCCCATTTGGCCGTCTCTTGGACAAAATCCAGTCAAATGGGCGTCTGTGGAAGTGATGTGGGGGGGGTCACTGACATCAAAATGTTCAAGAAGTCCTGACATTCAAGTTAGGCCCACAGAGGGAGAATTAGGTCCGGTGGTCTGTGATGCTGCGGCAGCCAAACCCCAATGGCCACACAAAGAGACAGATTCACACACACACACACACACACAAATAACCAGACATGCAAAACTGAGTACACACACACACACACTAGATTTTGGTAAGTCCAAGGGCTGAGGGAAAATAGCTGGTGTGACATTATTGAGCGAGGGAAAATGTGAAAATGAAGGTTTAGGTTTCAGTGAAATACCACTATGGCCTGGAAGAAGAAGCAGAAAGCCACAACTGTTGTGGGTGTCCAATAGTGAAATAATAACAACTCACTGCATATTATTTGTGTCTAATGAAATAAATAAAAACATCTGAAAAATGTTTTTTACTTTACTTTCTCCATAAAATCTAAATGACATCTTTGTGTGTCATCACATGAGCGAAGCTATCCTCTTTCCTCTCATAACAAATTATTCCGATGACCTCCAATAAACAGCCAGCTGACAGACCAGCGGTGGTTTTGAAAGGGAACTTGAGGACTGGAGTGTTTACCTGGAGAAGAGAGTCTACATTTTTCAGCAAGTTAAATTGAATCCTTGTTCATTTTCACCGCAAAAATGAAGCAATACAATAGTGTTAGCAGGATATGCATGACTTAAAAGCTGGATAAAAGTAAATCTTTTAATGTTATATTTCAGTACAGAATGTGAATTGTGCGAGTTAATTTTCTGCCAAAGTGATGATTTGTCGGTGATTTCATAGGAAATATGCACAATAAAACCAAACAAAAAGTCTAAACAGGGTTTTTAAA
The DNA here is from genome assembly GCA_038419695.1 of Scomberomorus guttatus. Taxonomy (NCBI): domain Eukaryota; kingdom Metazoa; phylum Chordata; class Actinopteri; order Scombriformes; family Scombridae; genus Scomberomorus; species Scomberomorus guttatus. The sequence continues at coordinate 5,753,705 of CM076461.1, forward strand.
ATTTTCTTAAAGAGCTGAATATCTTCCCTCATCATGTTTTGGAGATTGAAAACTGTCAAAGTCTGGGATTTATAACGTGTTGACGACATTTACGAACCTGCAGACATACTATTGGAGTTGTAGATTGGCTGGAAGTGGTTGAGCTGGAACGTGTTTCTGAGTCTTTACAGCGGGTAATAATCAAAGGGTTTACAGGTTTCTGCTCATCTGGTTTAAATATGGCAGCAAACTACAGGTTCTCCATGCCAAGGATGTGTGTGTGTCTTTGTGTTGTGTGTGCATATAGTTCCAAATCTCTGCATGCATTTGTGTGAGTGTGTAGTGCACACAAGCATGAATCTATAGCCATAATTATGTGTTTGAAAAGAAATGATTAAGTGTTCCACAGGTATGAATGTGTGTGCACCGGTGAATATGAATGAAAAGTGTGTGTGTGAGTTCCTGTCCAGTTTGGACGCAGCTGTGTTGTGGTGATGGGCGTCATTGCTGCTTAGAACAGGAAGTCTGTCGGCCAGAACAACAATGAGCTGTAGCCATGACCCGCTCCACCCTATGCCTTATCCTGGTGTGTGTGTGTGTGTGTGTGTGTCTGTGTGTCTGTGTGTGTGTCAGAGATAGAGGGGAACAGAAAAGGAAAAAACAGGGAAAGTACACCCATTTATCATCCAAACATACACTAGGATGTATGCAAATGTGTTAAAGGTTGTGCTTACATTTCTTTCCATTTTCCCTCCTTCCTTTGTGTTTTCGCTCCTCTCTATTTTCCTTTCTGTCTCTTTTTCAGCCGCCCTCTCTGCTCTTTCTCTCCCTCGCCAGCTCAGAGTGGTTGAATCCACTAAACCAGAGCTCTGGAAAATGTCCCACATACTTGTCATTCTTCCCCACCTCAGCCAGCACACAGCAACTCACGCACACACTCTTAACTGAGCTAACTTAACTATCAGCACCACACTTGTCATCCCTGTGCCTACTCCTCCTCTTCCTCCCATCATGTCATCACTCATGCCTCCTCTGCTTCGTCTTGCCCCACCGCAGCTGCCCCCTTTTTTCCTCCCACCCTTCACTTCGTCCTACTCCATCTCTCCATCTGAACCACAAATCCACACGGGCTTTCTCACATTAGCCGCAGTTCAGTATGGACAGGCGATAAAAACACTGGGATGAAAGTAGATCTGACTAAAGCTGGGGAATGAAGATGAGAGCCTGATACTGGCTAAATACTGTTTGCACTGATATGTCTGGTTAAATAGAGATCAGTTTGAGAGGCCGCTATGAAGAATTGATAAATATTTTAAAGTCTTTCAAACAACTGCAGAAGTTTTCAAAAGTCCAGTTTGTGCCAGATTCAGTGGAGAAAGTCCAGTTTGACACATTGATAAGTTACTAAAAAATTTACAGAACAACAGTCAAAATGCATGTGAGGCGAGTGAAGTAAAACAAAGATAATGAAACTAGTAAATGAAAATGTCTGCTTAAGGTAGAGATGAAAAGAGCAAAAAAAAAATCTTATTACACATTCAGTTGGACATTAATAACATCCATCATGGCTTTATCAAGTGCAAAATCAAAGGCTCTCACTAAATACCAACAGTGCTCTCACTGGTAGCAAATCAGGTCAAATACTGTGCATGAATGTGAAAGCACATGACTGCGATGCTTCCGTGTAACAACATACAGTACATGTATGTAGGGTAACGCTATGGCCAATTACATTTGTGATTCTAATAACCTCGGAAATATTCTTATTGGGTTCAACTGTGTGAAATGTACCTTTTTAGAATCTGTGAGCCAGTGAGTCTACTGTACATGTACATGTGTGGATGCTCTACATTCTATATTTAGCTGTCATCTGCCAAGCTAATAACGCTGAGGAGAGGAATAGCAGTTTTCATGGCGCGTGTCCAAAACATCACTCAAGGGCAATCAATTTCTTAATCAAGACAGATGAGACACATGTAACTCCTAACCTAAACACAGATCATTACTAATAAAAACCCCCAAGAAAGTTTCCTGTAAACTGTTACTGTCACTGCTGCATTTCTTGTTGAAGAGAAGTAATAACTTCACGCTCAGGAAACTGACAACATAAACAATTTGTATCTCCAACAAAAAAAAGTGTATTTCTGAGCGTGCAGGATGTTGTCCAGCTACGCAGAGTTTTCCAACATGTTATAAAGGCTTTAAAGTTGTTCTCTGAACTGTATCCTCTCCTTTCATCTTCCTTTTCCTTCATAACTGATTTCCATAACTACGTGATCGGTCCATCTTATGAGAAGAGCCAGTGGTCATACTAAAAAATGTCTTTAAAGTGTTGCCTCTAAGGCCTAGTGCCACAGCTGGACTGAAGAGAAGGTGAAATAAGACTGGAATGTGATTAAAAAATAGCCAAGCAGGAAGAGTTACTGCATATGTCTGATAAATAGAAACCCAGAAGGAAAATATGAACAGCCTGAGTATATAGTACCATGGCTAAAGTGTTTCTCCTGAAAGCAATATGGCAGCCACTGCACTTTATTCCAACCAGTAACAACACCGCTATCAGCCTCTCTTGCTCTCCTTTCCTTCATCCCTGCACCTCATCTCTCACCCCGTTCCCACTCTTCCTGCCTCTGCCTTCGCCTCTCGCTCACTTCCTGTGTTTCAACCCCCATCCTTCCTTGCTCCCTCCTTTCTCTTTTAATGGAACGAGGAATGAGAAGAGGAAGGGAGGCGAGGAAGGAATCTGTTTCCAAACAAACCTCGATGGGAGAAAATAATTTCGCCAGTGAGGCTTTGCTTTAAGCCACAGACTGACCTATCTATGACACGGGGATAAAAGGGTTAATGGGTTAATAAATCCCATTTGAACCAGTGTCCTACTTTGAACATCAACAAACAGACACAAATCTCATGCAAATGCAGACTGCATTCAAAACATTTGGCTCAAACCTCTCTGTTTCTTTCCCCATATCGTCATCAAGTCTTTTTCTCTTCTAGGGAAGGGAACTGTTTTTTTTAAAAACTTACTCATGCTGTTCATTCATGGGATGACTATTCCTCCCATATATGTGGGATTCTTGAGCTGCTAACTCATTGTGAGACAGAAAAGACTACTGTTCTGCCATTTTGAAGAGCTTTGTTGCCTTGATATCACAGAGAGAGAGAGAGAGGCAGTGATGCAACAGCAGACACATAAACAAGAATATGTAAAATCACTGAAAAATGCTTCAAATATTCGATCTACTTTTTACATTTTACATTTACATTCAATTCCAATGGGAGATCAATGTCTTCCTGCTTTTGCTTTCATGCTTTTCTGTGTTCCTGAGCACGTCCCCCCTCCTTCTCACTCCATCTTTAGCAGGTTTATGCTGGGGGCGGTTGTTCAGAACCAGAATTATCACATCAATCAAAACACAAATGTATGAGCAGCAGACCTGAAGCCACCTGGTTCTTCTCTCTCTCACTGCTCGTCTCTCTCTCTCTGTTTCAACATCTGTCTTTCAATGCCTCATCTTTCTCGGCCCATTTGTTCTAAATATTCCGTCGTGTATTGAGAATGATTTGGAACAGAAATGGGGTATGTGCAGATTTCAGAAACCCACAGTACAGCAGGTCTTTTAAGACCTTTAAAATGCTACATCAAAGCTGATGTCAAAACAGATTTAAAAAAAACAAAATGAAGACATAAAGCTGGAAAAAGAAGCCTACAGCAGTTTCAGTGACATGCCGGTTATGGAACTTATGAAATATAAATATGCAGTGTAACAAAAAGAAAAACAGTAAATTACTTATAACAGTTAAGAAATAAAAATCTGTTGGACTGGGTTCATCCATAAGGACATGCAGATTAAAAAAAGAAAAAAGTCACTGCATGGCAAAAAAATGGACATCTTTCAGTGCCCTGATTTGACATTATTCATATTTAGACAATTTAAAGATTGTTAAGGCACCATTGGAGCTGCAGACAACAAATCCTAATTAGTTATGAATGAAACATACAATTTCAGAACTGCCTCTCTCAATGTGTGTGTATATGCTGCCATCGGTCAGTCTGTCTGTACTGCATGTTCCCTCGCCCCAGTTTATCAAACAACATGCTAAGCTTGTCCATCTGTCTGTCTGTCTGTTTATGGGGCACACATACACACACTGTGCCTTAAAATGAGCTCCATATTAATCCAAAGACCTTCTGCTTGTGTCTGCCTGCCAGCCTGGCTCTCTTATCTTTGTACCAAAGCCTCATGTAGCGCTAAAAGGTGCTCCACCGTGCAAACAATAGCTTCCTCTACCCAACCTCCCTGTCGCCCCGTCATAACTCTTTTTGTGTCTGCTTCTTTGTCTCTGTCAGTGCATCTCTGTCAATCTGTCCTCCCCGTTTTTGTCACGTTATTAATTTTCAATTAATTTCTACCACCAACTTAATGTGAAAATTGCCCGTCGTTGGCTTTAGCGTATATTTTTGGTTTTGCATTGGAGCAGAATATTAAAGTGGATAGGAGATACTGTACAAAGATGAGAGCAGCAAAGAGACGGATGTGAGAAAAAAATGAGCGCAATGGAGAAAAAGAAAGAAATAAGAGAGGCAGAGAGACAGAGTTAGATGGAAAAGGGGGGCAGGTCGGTGTACAGCAAACCGAAACAAAACAGACAGCAAAAGTCCAGCCCACAGTTCCAGTGTTACCCCTGGCACATTCTTATCTCGTATCTAAGTTTATATTCCCCACACAATTTGTGTAGTCATGTTAGCAGAGGCAGTTTCCCTCACGGAGAGCAACAGTATTTACCTCTCACCTCCTTATCTCGGCTACAAAACCATCCATGCATGGGTGAGGGGAGGGGGAAGGGGGGGAGAGGGAGGTGTGAGGGAGAGAAAGAGAGTCAGTTGAGGAGAGGGAGAGCATGGCTGAAAAAGGGGATTTCATCACACAACAAAAGTGCATGTGTCACCTTTGAGAAATGTGAACAAAAACTGGAGACTCAAATTTCCAAAACGTCATCCATCATTCATTATGAAAAAAAAAAAAAGTGACCCAGTGTGTTTCTGTGGTAGGAGGGTATTAATAATAATAGGCGTACCAAGAAAAAAATCACTACAGTGATTTTTAAAATGGTGACTTTTTAAATAAGAAAATGTACATTATTAAATGCTAGTTATCTCCTTTGGGGACAAAACTTTTAATTGGAGCCAAGTATCATGTCTCGAAACACCACTAAAGCAATGAAAGTAACTTTGCAGCCTCCAGTGATGTTAAAAAAAAGTTTGCTCTTCTGTGTGTTAAAAAGCTTTCCACTTTCTTCTATGTCTGACCTGGAAAATGAGAGTTTAACTAGTAGCTGGCATTATATAATGCTGCAAAATCAAAACCAAACACGTCACCAAAACCTACAGTATATAAAGTATGCACATGAAGTATTCTTTTCATGCATACAGACCACTCGAGGTGGGCCCGAAGAGTGACCTTTTTGTCATTTTTACTTCAAAAATTTTTCTCTTTCTGACTTTCCCCCCAATCACGCCTGACATTGTTACATATCATCTGCACTACAGCCCTCTGCGGAGCTGTATTTCTCCACTGTTAGATCTGAGTGGACATGTGATTACATTAAACTGAAGCCAGAGAGGCTGTGACTGCAGTGAGGACAAACAGACGGGGACTGATAACACAAAGACACAAAAATCACTAACACACTCAAAGACCCGCACACATCACAAAATGTACTCATCAACACACACAGGATGGAGCAAATGAGATCTGACTGACCGGTCAGGCCAGGCAACTTGTGCCTGATGGAAAATATAATGTAATAAACGAGGGCCAGCAGTTCGCATTGTCAGACGCATGAGTGGTCACCCAAATCACTCACTGCTTGTTCATGATGTGCACCAAAGTCAAATAATCAAGTTTCTTTTCCTGGTATTAAATCACTACCAACAGCTTTGTAATGAGGTTACTGTGTTTGTCTCAAAACATTTCATGTTAAAAATAATTTAGACTAAAATTTGGTGACAAGACAATTGATCTGAAAGTCATTTGGTTACATTTTGGTGGTGAAAAGCATTAAGATTGGACAATTATTTTAGCTCTAACTACATACTGTGTTTTTGTTATGCAAACAGAGGAACCTCACTGTCAACCAGCATAATAATTTGTAGATATTGGGCCAGACATTGAGTCATAGCAGAGCACCTAGAAAAGCACAACAGGGTGTCAAACACACTGTCACAATGAGATACACTTAAACATATACGCACCTTTGCATGCAGCCCGCACACTCAAAACACAGAAGCAGATGTGAGAGAAGTGACACCACACAAACAAAACAAGTTGAAGAATGAATGCTGATGAATGAATGCAGAAAGACTAGTCACACAGTCACACTGACGGTCGTCTGTCAGTTCCATGCCGAGCAAATCTTGTAGCATTTACAGAATATCCATTTCAGATCCACGACACAGCAGTAACACTGTGCACACTGTGACACTGATTACATTCTTAGCAACCAAATCAACCCAAACACTGAAGTCACCCAGAAGTATCAGTGCTCTCAAACACTGACCTTTGTACAAATTATTTAAACAAGATGGAAAACTTGGTCTGTAATTCTTCATGTACATACACAGCTGCAATACGCCCATAGCATTCTGTTTTCTATATATGGACAGTGTAAACAACAATGGCATGCCCTTGAGATAAATGTTGTAAACTTTGCACTTGAGATCGACATTATAAGTAGGCCGCAGGCACACAGTGCTCTTTTAGCTTCACACAAACATGTGATCAATCTCAAACATGTGCATGCGCTGTAGATTAGCGCTGACCCCCACCCAAACACACACCATATGCACACACATATTGTATACACACTGAGGGTAGTTTCCCATAAGCAGCAAAACCCCCCTCTGAGCATCATATTGCGATCATTTAAAGCCCTACTACTGAAACACAACTTGCTAATTATGGCGTCTACATAACTTCGCCCCCCGCATGCATTTTCCATGCTATGTCTACATCAGTTATACTCAACACTCAGCTACCTGACCCAATTCTTTTTCCATGCTATGCCTCTGCATGTCCACATGTCCACATATAATGCATTCATTGCTAAAAACAGATTTCTCCTCTGCTTTTACTCTTCACCTAGCAATCCTCTCTTTTTAGGATAAGCGACAGCAATATGCCAGGCTTTATATGGTTGAATTAAATTCATTCTCTCTTCTTGGCACTGTATTTATGGACACTGCTTTCTAATGTTATGTACACTATGTTCCAATCACTCTGGATAAGTGCTTTTTCATGAATGCCAAATATATAAGTAACAAATGCTAAATTAACCACCTGCCAGATGCAATTTGCAAGCTCTTTCTTTTATGTCTTTTACCATGTTACAATATGACTTCACTATTAAATCCGCCGTTTATCTCAAGTCAGTCAATTGTGTTATCATATGATACAAATGCACAGTGGTCTAGAGAGCATAATTAGGAGACTCTGTATAAAGTCTTCTATCAATTCTCTTCGTTACGCATCAGAAATTAAAAATGAGAGCATACCTCTGCCTGTGTGTCAGTGTCGAAACACGGTAATATTGTTGTGGATTCATTCTCTGCTTCAGAGCTCCGTCCTGATTCTGAGACGGGTTCTGTACGACAAGCTGTGGCCCCCGTCTGGGGCTCGTCTTCCTGGGGCCTACAGGCCTGTGCTTGGCTTGTCTCTGTCTGTGTAAAAAGGCTCTGTAGCTCTGGCTCAAGTTGGTCCAAGGCTTGGTCTCTGGAAATGAGCGGAGGAAAGTCCAGAGCAGAGCCATCAGACTCCCAGTCACTGTCACCTGTCATAGAGCCAAGGACAAACTCTACTCCATCCATCCCAGACTGGGTCCCTTCAGAGTACGAGTCCAAGTCCAGCTCCTGAACATCCTCGCAGGCTGAGCTGACATCTGAGGGGCCAGGTTGGGGCCGCTCAGGTGCTGCCATGTAAACAAAGCTGTCAGGGGAAATAAAGGCTCCCTTCTCCCCCTCCTCTGGGTCTGCACAGCAGGGAGGTTTGGGGACAGGACTCGGGGGTATAGAGTCTTCAAGTGGAGAAGGGGGACAGTCATTGGGGTACTGGGGAGGTGCAGACACAGCCAGGTAAACAAAACTATCTGATATGACAAAGGCCTCGGAGTCTTTACTCTCCAACCCAGCGCCACAAGAGTCAGATTTAGAAGGTGACTGAGGTAAGAAGGAAGAGGGTGATGAGTCTGTATGTTGAGGGTGTAGGAGAGGAACAGAGTCTGATTTTGGGGTGCTAGCTGTCACTTCTGCTGTAGTTGCCAGATCTGGGTCTTGTTCAGGCATGTCCAGCCCTGAGACTACATCTGTGGGGCTAACAAAACTCTCTGACACGAAGGATGTCCCTTCTGTGTCACAAGTTAGTGCCATGTCAGGCTTGCTAATCTCTGAAGGGACTGGATCCTCTTGACAGGAAGTTTCATCATTAACATCCTGTGTACATTCATTGTGGATTTCTTTTTCAACCATGTGCATAGGCTCGAGGGAACAATCCATGAGAACTCCCTCGCTACTGTCCAAACTTGCCTCAGATTGGTCATACACATCCCACTTGGTTTCTAACTCTTCTTCTTCTTCTTTTAATTCTCCCTTATCCTGTTCATTCTCCTCCTCCACTTGTTCCACCTCCTCAGCGTAAGGGTTCAGAGGGCTACGAGATGGAGAGGTTGCTCCCTCCTCACAATCCTCGCCATCACACTCTGAGGAGGCCCCACTATCCAAGTCTGTTTCAGTCTGTGCAGGTCTCCCCTGTTCACAGTCTGTCTGAGTGATGTCACTAATACCAGTTCTGTCCGGTTGGGACATGTGGACCCCGCTGGAGTCTGACTCCAGTTGGTGGCCGAGAGCAGAGTCTGTTGGGTAACTCGTCTCTTCTTCCTCTACCTCTGCTTTATCCTCATAATAGTCAACATCACACTCTTCATCAATGAAACCATGTTCCTTTTCATGGTCCTGTGTTCTCATCAAGTCAAAGTTTGTAATCTGCTCCATGTGCTCAGCGTGATTTAAATTTGAGTCTTGTGTTGTGTTCTCTAAGCCTGGTACAACACTATCAGGCTCTGTGGAGCTGAGTGCATCTAGAGGAAGAGTTCCTTCAAAAACTACCCAGGCAGTCTTTGCTTCTTCCTCTCTCTCCTCCTCCTCTTCCTCTAAGCAAGGAAGTGTGTATGGATCAAGAGGCTCAGGGTCTACGCTCATCTCCACTCCCTCCTCTCCTTCTTCCTCTAGACATTGCCTCTCCAGCTCTAGGAAGAGGTCATCTGACTCAGCCCCTGAGCTGGGGCAGGGTGAGGCACTGGGGGCCCCAGGCCCTCCAAACCCTGTAGGGGGAGTTAATACAGGCCAATGTCCAGAGGAGCCTGTTAAATCCCATCCCTCTGATTCCAGTGTTTCCCTATCCCAAGACTGGTCAATAATCTCCCTATTCTCTAATTTAAGGACTGCCTCCCACTCTCTTTCCTCTCGTTGAGCTCTCTCCTCCTCTGCTTTATCCCTTTCTGTTTTCCACGCATCCTCCTCCTCAAACATTTCCCTGCAGTCTTCCTGCTCTTCTTCCTCGAGCTCCTCGAGTATCTTGCGCTCGTCCTCCTCAAATTTGAGCTCAGAGGCTGTGCGTTCTCTGAGGTCACCGCCCTGAGCACCCCAGCCAAGCAGCCCCTCATCACCTCCCTCCTGACTGATACAAGGGGAAAGAGGCAGACCTCCATATACTAACGCCTCCTCTTCCCTCAAGAACGTAGATGGGGGGTCTAGTAGATAAAGTGACTCCTCATCTGTGTTGTTATCCTCACCCAATAGGGGAGGCAAAGGGGGGAGTATGGGGAAGTTGTGTCTAAGGCCCACCTGGGTCCTTTTCCCTGTTGTTATACTGCGGGGCCATGTGCGGGCCTTGGTAGGAGGGCAGAAGACTGGTTTTGGTGGGATGAGCGGGGCATTGTCTCCCTGGTCCTGGTCCAAAAGAGGAGAATCCCTCTCTGAATCTGAAGTCTTAACTGACTCAACAGGCTCCTCTGGGATCTGCCTAATTCCAGCTTTAGAAGAGCTAGTAGTCCATCTGTGCTCCACACATTTTCTCTCCACCTGTCTGGATATACTGGGGCTATGCTGTGGTGTATTTCCAGAAACCTGGGGTGCCTGAGTCTGGCTAAAGGCAGGTAACTGTTCTTTGGAAGGCGACGGCACCATATGAGTCTGTTTGTGTTGCTTCTGCAACACAGGATGAGCCTGCTTTTGCCTGCAGAGAGGATGCAGCTGGAGAGGAGGCACCGGGCTAACTGTTGGTGTCAAAGAAGGCGAGGAAGAGACAGGAGGAGTGTGGGGAGCAGACGACAGAGGGGAGGGTGTGTAAGGAGGTAAGGAAGGAGTGGACGAGGTAGGGGTAGAGGGGAGAATGGGCTGAATGGGTGGTAGAGGAGAGAGAGGAGTCCCTGCCCCAGACAAACGCTTCTCTGCTCCTTCAACAGATGAGAACTCAAGTCTCTCTGCAAACTCTGGATAACTTGGGGGCATAAAGGCTTTCCAAGAGCGACGGTTTGGATTGTCCTTCTTATCGCTACCTTGATGCCGCCTCTTGGCGACTGCAGCCACCCCACTGGAGCCAGATGAGGACGGAGCGATAGGCAAGCCTGAACCTACAATACCAACTGGTGGTGACATAATCTGAGGATCACCAGTTAGCTTTAAAGCATCAAAGATCACCCTCTCGTCTAGTTTCTTCACTCCTCCAGCATTATCTATATTCCTGGAGACAAAAACGCCACCTATATCAGCTCCAATGGTGCCATTGCTGGATAGTGTGCTCCCCTCTCCTCTCACCTCCCCACCAGAGCCTAGAGTGCTCCTGGAAGGTTGACACAATTTGGTCCCTTGGTCAATCTGTTCATTGATGCGCATGGTATCATATATGGAGCGCTGGGGGACGTAGCAGTCCTCTATGTATGCCTCATCCTCATCACCTTTTCCAAGGCAGCGAGGGTTCTGCCTCAGACAGTCCGGACGGCTAAGGGGCTTCCCCATTCTGTACTTTTCACTTTTTTGGGCTACCACGGAAAATCTGGTTGTGATTTAAGGTGCAGGTGTGGCACGGCACTTAGAGAAATGAAATAGAAAACCGCGCACAAAAACGGGGTCTTTGTGGAAAATTAATTTCTCTACCTTCGGCTGTCCCCAGTCCAACAATCCACAAAAATCACACAGTCCATTTGGCTGCATTTAACAAATCCTTCAGGTTTCACATTCTAGAAGAAAAAAATCTAAATTTTATCATCCACAGTATCATTCCAGCGGTGTATGGTGCGTTCTTGCCTATGTCACTTCAACAGTTATACATTTCCTTGGTCTTTCTGAGATGCTGTGTGGCATCAGCGGGGGAGTGAGAGAGACAGCCCTCCCCCTCGGCACCATATTAATCACCAGTTCTGTTTATTTGAAAGGCTTGTAGGAATGAAAGAGAGGTGAAGGGATGAACAGAGGGAGGAAGGGAAAGAAACAGTCATCATCTCCCTCTCTGAGAAGTACAAAGTCCAAGTTAAGGTGAGCGCCATGCAGATAACATCCCTTTGTTTTGCTGTCAGAAACACAGAGTACGTCTCTCTCCTCCATATTCATGTACAGCAACTCTTTCCTTGACTCCTCTTTTACTCTCCCCAAGCTCCCTCCTGCCTCCTTCCTCTCCGGTCCTCTCCTCTCTGTGGCACAACAGGAAAGGGGAGAGAGGGCTTGGAGAAGTTCAGCAGTCTCAGTGAGAGGCAGGCAGGGAAGTGTAAAAGTCTCCTTTTAAGGTGAGAAAACCCACTCTCTGTTATATAAAAGAAAGACTGCGTGGGGTGCAATGAATAGGAAAGTGCAATACTCCAAGGATTTGTTTCACTTTTATCTTCCTTTGTTTAAAAATGTTCATTACAGGAAAAATGAATGACAATATGAACTCTATTAAATGAACGACACAAGAATAGAGTTTTCAAGGCAAGGAAACCCAGCTCGAGAAAAATATGAAAATAGAAAATCCGTTTACCAAGTCACTGCCACTTTGTGGTCCGGTGAGTGTTCAAACAGTCCACAGCTTTTCTTTTTCTGTCCTTTGCTTCCATCACAAAGAATCAGGGCTTTGTGTCTGCAGGAAAATCCCTAATTTTGTCTAAGACATCTCATCACCATCATAACACTCATCATAGTGAAAGAAAATCGACTCCATCATCCAAACAACAGTCAAGTATTTGAAGAAAATGCTAAATCCAGAACAAAGAAAGAAGCAGTCTGCTTTTGCGTGAAGAAATCCCCGTCAATGTTTCAATTCTTGTCTTTCATCTTGCTTTCTTTCTCGCTCATCCTCAGATCATCAACAGCTCCAGGGGAGAGGTGGTACAGTAGATCGAAAGCAGGCAGGATCTCAGAGGGGGTGAGGCTGGAGTGAAAGAGGGCATCTGGGGGTAGACAGAAACAGGGGGCTGGGTCCTGGACCAGGCAGGCGAGCAGGGCAGAGCAGTGAGTTGTGGGACTGTATCCAGAGGGCAAAGACCCAGACAGCCCTCCCAGCTCCAGTCCAAGCTTTGCTTTGCAGGCGGCGTCTTCCCCCTCTTTACCAGCAGACAATCCCAGGACACGCTCCCTTCCCTGTAGCTCTGTCTTTGCTGTTTTTCTTTCTCCTGCTCCCGACTCCGTACTGAGAATGAAACAAAGTGCCACGCAATCCCAGTTCCTCTTCCCTCTTTTTCTTTCTCTCTTTGAAACGTGTGGGCTCCCAAGCTTTGCTCTCTTTCTCTCCCAGTCTCTGTTCTCAGGCCACTACACAGCTGAAATGGTTTGCAGCTGCTAAAAAAATCTCTCTCTTTTCCTCTCACTCTCGCTCTCTTGCTGCTCCCCCCTTGTCTCCTCTCTCTCACTCACATGTCCTCACTCTCTCTCTCTCTCTCTCTCTCACGCTCGCTCACTCTCTCCCAACCTCCCTCCCTCCCTTCTCTCTTGCTGTTTGTGTTTGAATTCAGCTCCGTTTGTTCTGTTTCCTGCACTGGTATTAAAACACAGGAAGTGCTCCAATCATGCTGGTTTCCTCTCTCCCGACAAAAAAGAAAAAGAAAAAAAAAAACATGAGACGGAGAGAGAGGATGAGAGAGAGAGGCAGAGGTGTAGGAGAGTTTAGTAGTGATAGAGAGGGAGGCAGGGTGTTGAGAGGGGGCGTGGAGCAAGAGAGAAAGAGTAGTGCAGAGGAGGATTTTGCTCGTTAACAAAAAAAAAATATCAGCTGAATACTGGGATGCAGCTGATTATCCCACGTTGAGCAGCAAGAAACATTCTGCTATTAAAGCGATTTCCAATCGAATAAAGGAAGAAAAATAAAAAAAGGAATGAATAAAAATGCTTTAATATAATCTAATATAACCCAGATGAGGGTTTCAGGCAAGCAGGCAGCATAAAATACAGTATCTCACTCTCTCTGCCTCTGTTGCCAGATTTGGTATGGTGAGAAAAAGAGAGAAGGGGGCTAGCGATGTGAGATGGCTACATTCATGGCTGCATTCATCACAGCTTTGTAATCCACTCTTAATTCTCCGGGGGGCAAACTGCCCCCCCCCCCCCCCCTTTGGAGCACAAAAACACTGTCTGCTGAGGGTGAAATGATACAAAGTCAAAGAAAGAAAAAGAAAAGAGGAAGGAGGGAGGAATGGAGGTAGGGAGAGAGGGGCGGGACTGTTAGCCGACGGGAGAGAAAGAGGCTTATCAGTAATGAGCTGTCTTTTTTTTTCCCTCCCCAAAGCAATAGTCCAGGCTTCAGACAGACAAGGAAGTGAGTCCAGTCCGGTTTTATTTACTCCACTATTTCCTCCTTTGTCAGAGTTTTCAGTTTACACTTGAGCCGCAATTCCTCCGTCCGGCAGAAGTAGAGCTGGTGGTAGCAAACGGACTGCCAGTGTAAAAAATAACTATGGAAAACATACAGACACACACACACACACACACACACAAAAGTCGGTGATATTCACAGGCTCCACTTGTGCATTCCCGTCTGCGCCTTCACTGAAACTCAATCCGGCTGGGGAGACCAGTGTGTGTGTGTGTGTCAGAGGGAGAGACTGAGGGGCCAGGAGGAAAAGGGGCTGTGCACAAAAAAAAAAAAAAAAAAAAAAAAGAGAGGAGGGGGGTGCTGACTGTTTCTTCAGGATGCCACACAAAACCTCTGAGCAGCCACCCAGTCAGTGGATGTAGAAGGGGGGAACCAGCAAACATGGCAACCTGCAGCCCAGGAGCAGAAGCAGGGAACTTTAAGCCACATTGTTTTTCTCTTGTTATCTAAAGTTACAGGCTTCCCAGTGCCAGTTGTGGTGTTACTCCTCCTCCTCTTCCTCCTCCCCCTCCTCCTCCTCCTCGTTCTCTCTTCTGCCCTCCTTTTTCAGCAAGTCTGTTTGTTTTAAGCAGTCTGGCAGAGCTTGGCTGATCTGAAGCAAAGCACGCCTGCTTTCTTTCTTTCTTCCTCACTCCTTTGCCTCGACACACATTTCCAATACTCACAAGAGGAGCTCTCTCTCAACTGTTGCACAGAGCCGCCCGTGGCTTGCATGACAAATATGCTAAATACTCCACTCTTTCTTTTTAACTGCCCTCCCTCCCCCCTTCCACCAACCACCCACCCCCCTCTCTGTCAGTTGCGCTGCAGCTGTCATTGCTGCGTCCAAGGCAAACGTCTTTATAGAAACAAAAGGGGTTTGTCACTGGTTTGCTACACACACCCACACACACACACATGCAGGGCTCACAAACACTCGCGTGACCCACGGCTAACCGACAATCCCCTCTACACAGACCACAACAAGATTTAAATTCAAGCATTCACAGATGTGGGCCAGCTACCAGGAGAGATAGAAGGACAGGCAGAAGGGGAAAAGAACTAAAAAAATTAAAAAGTAAAGGAGGCTCAAAGGACAACGAGGGACTGATAAACAGATTACGCTCGTTTCATTCGCTCATTGAAATGCTGTCCTTTGCCCTCCCACCTCCTCCATTGCCTCATAGACTATTGACACAGGCACAGTCTATGTCTCCACCTATGACCCCCCATGATGTGTTTAAGATTAAATTTGATTAGTCATTGCCTGTGCAGATCCATCCGTGCCCCACTCCCTTGCTATCATTTTCTTCATTCCTCTGTCGTCATGGCTGGTTTAAGAATCAAAGAACTGACTAAGGGGGAGAGGAGGGAGGGTGTTGAGAGAAGAGTGAAGAGATGCAAGGATTAGGGGTTTAATTTTCCCTTGGGGTCATTGTGTGGCACAAATTTTACTGCCACAGTGTTGTGTAGCCCCTTTGGATCACAGGATCCACTAAATGGCCTGTTATTCACACTTAATGCTGTTGTGGTTTTGCCAAAGTTAAATGGTGCACACAGCCATTCTTTAGTGTCTCGAGCCTCGAAACCACTTAGTGCAGTTAAGTGACATAAACACAAACACAGGTGGCGGGCATAAAGTATGTATTATTGACTTTTCTGGGTCGTTTATTTGCTCATGGGGGAACACCTGTCGACAGCACAACATACTTTTCTCCGGCTCTCTCCTTTCATTTCTCCCAGGCCAAAGTAAATCCATAACCCATCTTGTCAAAACACTGTCATTTAATGTCATTTCCTTCCTCAACGTCTTGTTTTTCAATCTCTCTCCAGCCATCCCACTCTCCCACCCCCTCTCTGGTAACCTGGCAGCAGGAAACATGTAGGTGCCATCTCTTTATCTCGCTCTGTGCTTTTACTCTCCTAGCCCACCCTCCTTCTTTCCAACTCTCGGGGGTAGTTTTATATTAACTAGCAGATCATTTCACCTGCCGGTGTGTGTGCGTATGTATGTGTGTGTGTGTGAAAGCATTTATTGTTCTCAACCTTTCTCAGGCAGAGAGACGACACAAAGAGACCTGAACACAGCACACAAACCCAAAGTCATACGTAGACACTGATGCACGTACACACATACAACTCTAAGCAAATAAGGCGCACACACACACCCCAACATCATGCTCAATAACTTCAATAAGCACACCTGTCAATCATCTACACATAGCACTAGTTTCAGACTTTGCTGATTTTGTGGCTGATTTGCTCTGTGTGTGTGCGGTTGTGCAAGTACTTGTGTGCTTTTCAATTTAACGGTAAATTAGACTACATGGCGCACACACATTCTTTTAGGCAAATAAAAACTTCACACTTTCCCCAGCCTGGCTCTCAGAGTGTGTGTGTGTGGGGCAGTGTGTTTTCATTCAGATAGCAGCCAGCAATCCACTATATGTTACAGACGGAGTTTAATGTCCACGTGCGATTAATGCAGGAAGGACTTTCCATATTATAAACACTCTGGAGGTCAATTCTCTGCGGTAGTTGACACCATTTGGGGAGTTTTAGCGTAGTAAAAATAGGCTTATCCCCTCTTTCAGTAACCCCATCTTTCTCTCCGTCTCCCCCTCCCACACACACCAAACAACACCTGTGAGGCTACCTGCTGAGAGGTCAATGCTAGAGGTCATCTCTCTCTTTTATTCACACACACAAGCTCCTCTTCTCCTTTTTCTTTGTGCTTCCTTCACCGCCCACACATCCACCTGATTCTCCTTCTCACCACTGCAGCTCTCTGTCTTAGTATCTCTGTTCTCAGATTTAACACGAATATATGTATGTGTAGCGGTAAATAAGGTGGGTCAAACATGCTTTGCGGCCAGTCACTCGTCACAAGTCATACAAAAACAACTGGTAACTGTCAGGTTTGAGAGAGTAGCAGGAAGTATGTGTAATATTTACCCTAACAGCCTCTGTTTATGACAGGTCCTATCAGAGTTCTACTACTTTATATGATGTACAGTAATAACAACAATATTACTTTCAAACTGAGCTGTTTTTGCACAACATATGTACTAATAAAGTATGTCTGTGCTCTATCATATAAGAAGGTGGGAAGAAACGGTTATGTATGGCCCCATGAGGCGGCTGTGGCTCAGGAGGTAGAGCGGGTCGTCCACTAATCGGAAGATCGGAAGTTCGATCCCCGGCTCCTCCAGTCCGCATGACGAAGCGTCCTTGGGCAAGATACTGGACCCCAAATTGCTCCCGATGGCTGCGCCAGCGGTGTGTGTGAGTGTGTGTGAATGTGCATTAGATTAGATGAGTAGATGATGAGCAGGTTGGCTCCTTGCATGGCAGCCTCTGCCATCAGCGTATAAATGTTTGTGTGAATGGGTGAATGTTGATGCTTTGAATGGTCGGAAGACTAGAAAGGTGCTGTGTGAGTCCATTTACCATGTTTATCACAAGTCAAACAAGGTGAAATTTATCTTGAGCCAAGCATAAATTTTGCAGTACATATTATTTTCTCATATTGGCATCAGTTTATCCTTTATCAGATTTATACTCCTCCCTTATATGGAAATAGTATCAGTTATGTGAATAAAAATTAACTTTATACACTATTTCAAGCACAAAAAGATATGTTAAAGTATATCTTGGCTCTCCCTTCATGTCATTCTGAAATATAACCTACACAATCATTTTGTTTGAGGTAGAACAATTATATGAAATGCCATCAAGTTTTTCACGACATATCTTATTAATATTTGTCCCAGTTCAGACCAGAATAGAATATTGAATTTCCCTGAGCTGAGAAAAAGGGAGTGAAAAAGACAGAGAGTGAGAGGGCTAGGCCAAGCTGTGGCATGCCTTTCTAATTCACAACAGCTGAAACAATACAGGACCTGAGAGTGGAGAGGCTAAGACATTATACACACACACACACACACACACACACACACACACACACACACACACACGCACTACTCACACCATCTCAGACATATTTAGATCACAAAATCCCAAGACATAACAATCACTCACTTTCTCGATCAATCACGCATACAGTACAAACAGGGGTGAAAGGTGTGTGTGTGTGTGTGTGTGTGTGTGTGTGTGTGCCAGCAGGTTAAAGCAAAGTTCGGCTTGGACAAATCAGGTTATATGATTAGAGAAATTATGTTAGCGTGATCCAATCAGCCCCTTAGAGACAAAACGAACACACGCAGACACAGACAGAAATAAGAGTCATGCACTCAAACACACACACACACACACACACACACACACACAGAGTCTCACACACTAACAGACGTGACTACGCAGGGAGAAAAAGAACAGAAAGACAGAAAGAAGTCCAGGAAAATCCTGAGAGCCAGTAAACAGCACTGGTGTCTAGATGACGTATGACTTGGATTAGCAGGGGAGTCATGGGAGGGTTACTGGGTTCTGACACACTGAACTCTTCTGACTGCACTCCAGCTTAGTGTTAGAATTAGGCTCGCCAACATGGCCGCTAACAACTTAAAACTGGTTAACTAGTCCTGCTGAAACTCATTAGATACAGTCTGATCTGAGAGGATACAAACTTCGACCTCAGCCTCATTTCATACTTCAAATTTCAGATATTTTCCACTTGCCAGTTTCATCATGTGGTTTTGAAGATTTACATACAGTATCGTGTATGTTCAGTTTGATAAACGGGGAGCACATTTTTGAACTGCAGAAGGTTGAAATACTGATGGGGTATCAACTACATAAAATGTGTATCAGAAAAATGTTTATGAGTACCGGAGTTTTTTTTGGAGATTAACCTCTCAAAACCTGACATGCAGTTTTATGCTAGAATTTTAGATGACCGTAATGATTTATGATTTCCAGACCTGAACAGAAATGCTACAGAGGGCCTCTCTGACTCACCAAGATTTAATATGGACATTATGGGTTACATTGCACGGGTACGTGTTAACACATAGTATCTTTCAATCAGGTCAATAGTGGATTTTGGACAGCCTGTAAGGTCAAAACGTCTTACTTACTAGCTGCTAGTCACTAAAATCCAAATTTTTATACTGTAGGTGAAATTTAGGATATGTTCCAGCTCCACAGCAAGGGCTAAAAGAAAACCAGTGAGCCGCTGGCCCAGTTTGGCTCGACTTCTACACCCACCATTAAATAGTTGCTGACACAGTAGGTGCGGGGAAGGACAGTGAGTCACGGGCTTATAGGACTATAGGATGAGGAGGAGGAGGAGAGAAGACTATAGGTGACTAAAATAATAGAGAGGAGGAGGGGGAGAAAGGTGTGAAGGAGAAGGAGGTAGAAGAGGTGAAGACAGGGGAGGCGTGCAGTCATGATTTAGGACAGGGATTTTCACAAACATGTGTGCACAAAGACACACAAAGACACGCACATGCCTCCTGCTCTGCTGTTAACCAGACTAACCAGCCCTGCCCAGGAATGTCCATCTGCAGCTACGGGTTTAGAGCCTCGTAACGCTGCTCTGCTAAAACACCAGTGTGTTAGTGTGTGTGTGTGTGTTCTCTCATCCCACCCAGAGACTATGTCAGCTGCTTAGAGACGAAGGGAGTCAGGGGCATGCAGAGGGATGTTGATGCCACACCTTAATGTGTGTGTGCGCGAGTGTGTATTTGTGTGTGAGGGTGGGGTGAGGAGACAGCTGAGATTCCGGTTGCACCCCGAAAAAGACTGGAATTAGAAGCATCCTCCGATGCAGAGTGCAAGCACACACACACTCCTCATTGGTCCGCGGAGCAACCCTAAATACAAACACGGATTCCACAGTAGCACATATGTGCAGACAGGATGGCCATGTATAAACATGTACATGATAAATAGCGATACTCTGACTGGAAAACAGAGAGAAACAGACGGCAACCTTTCTGTTCCTCTTTCTCATACAAAACGTAGGCTGCGTCTGAAGTCACTCCCTCACTGATTCATTCATTCACTACTCTGAATGTAATAGCTGCAGACAGAGTAATTTAATTCATAGTGAGCAGTAAATTAAGATTTCAGACACTTATAAATCATCGTCATTTTGTGTGTTCCCTGTAGGGCTGCAACTAACGATTATTTTCTCTACTAATCATTTATATGAAATATTAAAAAAATATTTTTTTAAAAATGGCATTCACAATTTCTCAGAGGCCTCAAAGATGTCTTCGAATTGCTTGTTTTGTCTGACTAACAGTCTAAAATGTAAAGATATTCAATTAACTGTCATATATGAAAAGGAAAAACAGCAAATCTTCACATTTGAGATGCTGGAACCATCAAATATTTGCCTTTTTTTTTGAAAAATGACTGAAACCATTAATCGATTATCAAAATAGTTGCTGATTTTCTGACGATCAACTAATCAATAGGTAGGATAGGTATAGTGGCGCATGACTGTATTGTAATTCTTAGCATAAGGTAGCATTTTTTGTTTCATTGTGGGAATTTTTGAGGGCACAAATTCCACACATTTAGGATTTGGACACTACAGTAAATGTAGTGCACTATTCAGTAAACAGACACAGGTTTCACTGCCATGTTTCTGTATGTTTTCATATCAACCAGCTGTTTTTAGCGGTGGGTACTGTTTTAGTTAGTTTAGTTTAATTAGCGCTGATACAATACCAGTTTCTGATACCAAAACAACACTTTTTTCAACACCTTACTTGGAGAAATATAAACATATCTTTCTACAAAACTGTATTATTTAAGAAAAGAAGCCAACACTTACCATTCAAATGTTAAATGTTGTTACACAATTATAAGCAAGAACTGAATAAAATGGGCTAAAGTTGTCAAAAAATCAAACATTAAGTGTAAACAAGATTATAAATCTGATCAGGTATTCAGTGATATAAACCAATTTTAGTTTTCATACGCCCAAATTATTTTATTTACACAATGAATTATGAGCTATTGCTATAGTTTTTGACAGGAATGCTGATTTCACTGTCTCTCTCTCTGACTGACCCAGTAATTCTCTGTGAGATCACTGTTTGGAAGTTTTAATAATCTGAAATAATCACCTCCCACTCCCATGACCTCTTATCCCCTAACTGCCCCCCCCCCCCACCCACCCACACACACAAACACACACACACAAACACACACCCACACACACACACACACACACACACACACACACACACTTCCCCCTGAGCCCCTTCGTCTTTCTAAGCATCGGCATGACATCATCCCTCTGGATTGGAAATGGGGTCTGGTGGGGGAGGGGAAGGAGGATGAAGAGAGGGGAGAGGGGTGGCCTGGTCTGTTTTGGAGCCAGACAGACATGTTTAGGTTTGAAATGAGCCGAGCTGGATCAGTTACAGAAAAAGAGAGAGGGAGAAAGAAGGTAGAGGGAGGTAGAGACAAAGCAGGAGAGGAGAGGAAAGCAACTTCAAAGAGTGGGCGAAAGAGATTTTCATGTCTTTTTTTCCCCTCTATCCCTCTTTAGACTATTAGAGAGGGATAAAGGCAATATATACTGCAGCTACAATACAGAGAGAAGATAAAAATGAAATACAGTTAAAAAAAGTCAGATGGGGGTCAGAAGTGGAAAAAAACCCTCTCACTGTATTCCATCTATCCCATTATTTCCTTATCTTTGTCTCTGCGACTGTAAGCCTGCCTCGTGGTCCCGCTCTCCATGACGATCCGCTGTCTTGCTCTCTGTTTGACTGTTATTTTTCTGTTCTTTTCTCTGTTCTCAACAATATCCCCCCTGCTATCCTCCCTTCATGGCCCTCCTATAAATACCCCTCTGCCCCCAGACAGAGTGACAGACCATTTCTCCATGCTCTACATACCCTGCAGACAGTAGCTATTATACATCCTGCCCCTGCTATTACTTTTGCACCCAGTCTGCCACCAGTCTGTCTGCACCTCGGTTCACAGTTCACAGCTTTAATGGAGTAAAATCATAAACAGTGTATGAATAACATGATTAACACCTACACTTTGGTTTATTTTATTAAGGACTGGTAATGCCTTGAATGGCTTATCAAATCTTTTTCAAGTAAAAATTTTGACTTGATGGTAGCGCTAAATGAAAAATGGGATTATTTCAGCTCATCCTGAGGGTGACATGAACGTTTGCATCAAATTTCATGGTAATCCATCCAATAGTTGTTAAAATGTTCCAGTCTGAACTTTAGTCAATTAATGAACTTAGGTGGTTTATAATACATATTTAAACAAAATTGTGTTGTCAAATTGTAATTAATTCTCTCCATTACATAAATATGTCTTGTTTAGGGATCATTAGTATCCTCAGTAAGTATTAATCTGTATTTCTCCAGTCAGGTTCCTCAAGCTTGCTAAGGCTTATTCATTTAAAACTAAAAGAAATTTTCATAGAGGTTTTGAGGATTTTAGTCCAAAATGGAGCACCTTGCTCAGTTTTTTATTTAATGCAGGAATCAAAAGTAAGTATAAGGAAAACTGGTTCTTAATGAGTTTCTTTGGTCTTTAATTTTGGTTATATCAGGAAAAGAAATACATATCATTGTCTCTTTTAACCATGTAGAATCAGATTTACTGACCAAGTATGTTTGGATACAGTACACTAGAAATTAGACTCTGGTTTCCTGTAAATTGGCAGATTACTCTGTCATTTAATGTGTCAGTGTAAACATACTGTAAGCACAAGTACTGTAATACCTGTAAACATACTCATTAACATGATTCATTTACTGTAACTGTGCACCAGACAAAATACATAAAAGCTCGATGCTCTTTGTCTGATCTGGCTCTACTTCTCAAGTGTAGCCTATTTAGACTTTCACAGCGCTCTCTCTCTCTCTCTCTCTCTCTCTCTCTCTCTCTCTCCCCCCATCCTTCCCTCCTTCTCTCAACACCTCTTTATCTCCTCAGTCTGTTTGTTCTTTGCCACACATTAATTTGGCCCGCTCTCATTAAAAGACCGACGAGGGGGAAGAAGAGACGGAGAGAGAGACCCAGAAACAGACAGAGGGATTGGAGGGAAGCAGACACAGAGAGATTAGTAATGACGAGAGAGATGTAAGGGCAATGAAGATGTTTCATTAAATATCCAAATAATTAAATTAAGGGATATAAAAAGACAGAGAATGAAAAACAGAGAAGTAAGAACTAGAATGAAGAGAAACATGAGCAAAGACGACTCATTAAATGGAAAAAAAAAAGTTCTTTGATCAACCCACACATCTTAACAACAGTGGAGTCAATCACTCTCTAGGGGACAAGCAGGACTCCTATAAATTTTTCAAATGCATGAAAATGATTAGTGCTCATATCACATGAATCATCAATCATTTTCAAAAAGCATAACCTTCCTGGAGCATCTCAGCGACTGCAGATGGGAGGCAGAGGTTTAGTGTGCTGGTTGTGCGTGGGATTCGTGCATACTTCTCCTGCGCTCTAACATACTTACATAGTTTTCTAAAGTGGACAGGATATTACATCATGGCAAGAAAATGTGCTCTTTAATGATAGTAGTTGGACTGAAAGAGCGTTCTGTACCAGTGAAACGAGCGCTGGAGTAACGCAATAAAATACAATGGAGGTGCCAGAAAAGCACATTCCTGAGGTTAGCTCCAACACAATTCAAGACAGTAAAGAATTACTCTTTAAAGGCAGAGACGTGCTACAGTAGTCGAGGTCTTAATACTTAATATCACAAGAAGGAAACAATGTACTGTGATGAATTAAGCACTGTGATCATGCAGATTTTTTTTCTCCTTCATTCCTCAGTCAGAAAAAAATCCAAGTATAAACAGATTCACATTATGACCAAAATGACCGAATAAACATTGACTTCCTGGTGTTGGATCCATTAAAGTATTGTGTCCATATGTTGTTGTGCAAAAATGTAAATATTTGTACTACTGATACTTGATTGTTTAAGTCCAAAAGCAAAAACACTTTTGCTGCTTTTCTCTGTTTTACATCTTTGTAAATTGAAAATTTTAGGGGATTTTGGACTGCTGGATGGACACAAACAATATGAAGACATCAAATTTAGACCAAAGTCCATCATCACAGTAACAAGGCTAACATGTTTAAAGGATTACAGGGGTGGTGCCTGAACGCCGTGAAGTGCCATAAGTATGATATGTCTGTGTATGTGGGAGAGACTGAGAGAAAGAGAGGAGAGTGTGTGTATAGGAATGTATTTGTGGGAAATGTTGAGTGAACACTGAAAGAGAATCATAACTTTCCTTTAAAAAAAAAAAAAAAAAGGAGGCTACATGATTCAGCAGTGTGTCAAGCATTTTAAAGAGGTGTGTGACTCAAGTAATCACCATCACTGACTCCTGACACACCACAGGAGTCCCCCTCTCCAACACACACATACACACACACCTCATGGTCTCTACAAGTATGAACAAACAGAAAAGGACAAATACAGACCTCCTCAGAGGCTCTACAAACACTGAATATTACTATTCATGGCGCACACACACACACACACACACACACACACAGAACATTGCACAAAACCTAAGCTGATGTTACGCTGAAGATTTTCTGTTTATCTGTGCAAATTAGTTTCAAAGGCATGATGGGAAAGGAAGAGACCGTGAGCACAAACAAGTACAACCTTTTCACCCTGAATTCAGTTGGATTGTCTCATGTTCTTAGCCTCACAATCAGGCAGATGTTATTACTGCCAACACCGATGACAAATACACATGTACTCATACACATTACTGAAGTACTGTATGTACTATATTACATGCCAAAGAAAACCCAAAACCATTTTTCAATCAGATTCTTTGAAACATCCTCGACACATACAGTGATATGCATCTTACTTACTGACACACTTGCACATACACACTAATGCCCACTTTCACGCACAGATATCCATGTAAACCACGAGCGAGAAGAAGTCCGCCCTACCTTGAACTCCTGCAGTTGCTGCTTGATGATCTCCACCTCTGTGCCGACCATGCCCTGTGCATTCAGCCCCTCTTCTGCCCTTCCCAGCAGGCCTTGCAGCTCGGCTACCTGCCTGTAGAACTCCCGAACCCTCTCAGCGGCGTCCTCGATCTGGTCCAGTCTGGCCTGACCTCGCTCCCTCAGCTGGAGGATAAGGATAAACAGGAACGGATGAAACAAACTTATCTTTTACAGTCACATAAATGGACTAAATCTGGGCACTAAACAATGCCACCACCAAACTATGACCCCATCATCATCACCCTTCTTCTCCCTCACCTTTCCGGCCTGGCGGTTCAGAGCCTCTGTCTCCCTCCTGAGAGCCAGGAGGTCAGGGGAGGAGCCCTCCCGGCGAAGCATGGTCGTGCACTCTGATGAATGCCCTTCCAGCTCCGACCTGAGGTTAGTCAGACGGGACAGGAAGCCCTTGAGGGCATCTGCTTGAGAGGCTAGAGAGTCTGCGTCACGTCCAACAGGACTGAGGGAGTCCAGTTCATCATCAAGGTCGGCAAGTCGTGAGAAGACATCCCGCACGTGAGACTGGACCTCGCCGACGCCCTGCAGCCGAGACTCCAGGGAGGAGCAGCACTGCTCGATCTGATGAAGGTAAAGAGGCACACAAGGTATTAAAACAAGCATCTCACATAACACACCTGCCATAATATCTGTTTGAGGCAATTTTGTGTTCAAAATCAGATCCTTTGTATTCAGGAAAAAAATGTAAAGATGTAGGAGATGAAGAAAACTTGACTGAGCAGATTCACTTTTCAGGATGTTGCATTTAAACACATTTTTGGAGTGCAGTCACAAAATGGTTAACTACAGCAGAAATGTACTATGAAAGGTTTGGGATATTCATGCCATACCAAAGTATTATTAATCATACAAGGAGGAGCACTTGTGGGT
The DNA here is from genome assembly GCA_038419695.1 of Scomberomorus guttatus. NCBI lineage: Eukaryota > Metazoa > Chordata > Actinopteri > Scombriformes > Scombridae > Scomberomorus > Scomberomorus guttatus. The sequence continues at coordinate 5,779,402 of CM076461.1, forward strand.
GGTGATATTTTCTCTGTGAAAACTGGTTAAATTAGTGTAACAGCGGAGCACAAACTATGAAACCAAATCAGAAAATGATGCAACACTACGGAAAGTAAAAATAGAGTTGGTCTGTGTAGGTGCAAGAAAGACACAGTGAAACATTATCTAAGAGTAGGCTGAGCTGATATAAAGGATCTCTGATATGCTTGCTGCTTCCATCATCTCCCACAGAAAAACGATTCTTTTCTCAGCAACAATGACACCAAATCAATATTTTAAGACGAGAAATAAAACATCACAGTGAATAACAGTGTACTCCTCCAGTGGCTATAATACACAATTAAGAGCGCCTGTGATAGCTGTAACCTTAAATGGAATATGTAGAAACCGGATTGCAGAAAATAGACACTGAATTCTTGAAGCTCTGTTTTACATTTCAAACTATGATGAAGTGTTGAATGTCCACAATGACCATATATGACTACGTTAAGTCAAATAGCCAAACTCTTCGGACAGCTATGGTTGTTCTGCTCTCTCTCAGTGTGCTGACACTTGTCTGCTAAGCACCCCCACACACATTTAGTACAAACACACTAGATCTGACACCCTCTCACACAATGACCCTTGGTAAAAAAAATAGTTCCCCTGGTTGTACAACATGTCCTCTCTCTCCAAACTGCACATGTTAATTCATAACAGTCCTTTCATCGCCCTCCTCTACTCATGTTCTGCTGTTTTTCCACAGCTATGTACTGAAAGAAGGATTCTGCACTGCTTTAATATGTGGGTCAAATATATTTTGGACATTCACTAGTTTTTATTGGCAATCTCTGATCAGGTTTGGGGGGAGGAAGCCCAAAAACACCAAATGTGAAAGAAAGTTAAGTACGGTGCTAAGCGCTGACACTAAGCTACAAAGAACTACTAACAAACCACTTCCCTTGACTTTGATCAGAAACTCTATATATATATAAAAAACTCAAAACATGAATATATGCCCTCACAGAATGATTATGGTTAATCTTACATTATAGAAGTGCTTTTTGCAGATGTAATTGTGTGAGGCGTGTTCGATATTTTCATATTTGGCATTGATATTTGCCCAATAATCACTTTGCAAACCTGGAACATATTCCAGATGTTCAACAAGTAAATTGAAAATCATCTCAGATCCTCACTAATACACACAGGAGCATTTGTGGACGTCTCTACTCTCGGTCTCTTCTCCTGTACTATGAACTAGCTCCTCACCTTGTCAGTAACATCGTCATAATCTTTCTCTGTGTCTTTGGCTTGCTCCTGAAGCCTCTGTGCCCCATCAGTGCTGCCTCCTGGTCTCTGGGGTGCATCCTGCACCAGCCCCTGGGCCAGGTCTCTGAGGTAGACCACCTGAGGCTGCAAGGACCTCAAGCTGTCCTGCTGACTTCTCAGCCGTTCCAAGCTTTTGGCGGTACATGCCTGAATGGAAAAGAAGCAAACATGAGTTTCCTCTACTTACACGACCACAACACAGTATGTGTTTATAGTGACCACTGTTATTTCCACACTGTCAGTGCTTTGTTTTACCCATTTCCAAGAACAATGAAATGAAATTGACAATATCAACAATATTTTTCAGTACCTGAGGTCCTAAAGCCTCCTGGACTTCAATCTGGTGTTTTGCGGCCTCCAGCCTCCTCTCCACAGCTTGTCTGCCCTCTTCAAACTCCTTCAGACGACCAGCCAGCTCCTCCAGCTGGGAGGTGCGGTTATGAAGCCTCTCGCCCAGCCCGTCCACCTTACGGTTCAGCTGGGCCTTCTCATCTCGTACCTACAGAAAATATGTTCACAGTACATCAGTTAAGTTTTCTTCATTTACTTAACTTGACTTTTAAATTGCCAGCAATACACAAAAGATAAAGAAACTTAGATCACTTGACTGTTACTAGGGTGCCTTCAAATGTTCAAAGTGTGAAACACACCCAAATGAGCTAAAAAACAATATAATCCAGCAAGCATAATAATCAATGTATAAAGCATATTAAGACAATCAAGCAGATGACACAAAAAAAATCTGTTTGAAAAAATGTAAACATATACTGCAATGTAACACAGAGAAGACCTGAAATCAGTAAAATGACATCAGGTACACACCTCTTCCTCCCCGATGCAGCACTGCTCCAACAGCAGATCAGCTGCAGTATTGAAGGCCTCGAGAAGGGCTTGTCGTCTCTCGAGGTCCAGTGACAAACCTCGAGCCTTTTGCAAGGCTTCATCAAGGGCAGATGAATCCAGGGATGGCTGAATCTCTCCATCCTTCTCTTCACACTCTGCTAACCATGGTATCAGCTCGGTCTTGTGCTGCTGGTAGGTTTCTGCTTTACTAAGAATGGCCTTCAGTCTGCTCTCACGGTCTGAGATTCTCTGGTTCTGCCCCTCCCAGTCCTGCCGCAAGGAGGCCAGACGGGACTGCAGGGCAGCCCGTTCGTCTCCGCCTGCTGGGAGAGTGGCAAGCAGTGACGCTCCCTCAGCTTGAATCAGCTCGTAGGAACCTCGCTGACTGGCAATCCCACGCTGGAGCTCATCTGTCTGTGCCAGCAGGGAGCGGATGGCCTCTGCCTGGCAGGGCAGGGAGTCTGTGGATGATTCTCTGGGATCTGCCTGCTTGTCAAGCCAAGAGCGCAACTCCTCAAACATCTGCTGGAACTGCTGGGTGGACGACAGGGCGGCTTGGAGCTGAGACAGGCCGTCAGCTAGAGGAAAGCAAAGCAGAGCGCAAGGAATTACAAACATAAACACTGAAAAACTATTTCAAACAAAAAAGGACAAACAGGACTTGTGGAGTTTTTGTTGTTTATATTTATTCCAGTGGATTTGTTAGTATTATTTTCTTGTCATCAAAACAATATTCCTGTTAAAGCTTAAGAAGGGATTAAGTTTGAAAGGGGATACTATTTGACCTCATCAAAAACGTTACCATTAAATATATTAAAATGGACCATTATCTTTGTGTAGGAAATCACAACCAATAAATACATCAAGCCAAAAACATAACAGCACACTTTAGCAGGCAGACTAACAAATATACTGCTACTTAAAATAGATGCCGATAGTTACTGGTAAAATAACACAAAATCAGTAGTTGACAAAATTAATTTAGTAATAAATACGGATGATCTTTTTTTTATTTGCATTTTGACCAACTAAAAAGCCACATAAACTCCACAAACCTGCACGCTCCTCTAAACTCTTCAGCGGCCCGCTGACACTCTCCAGTCGTTTACTGAGCTCTTCCTTCAGGTAGGGTTCAGCCACGATGGTGCTCAGCTCCTGGCAGAGCCTCTCAGCCTCCGCCAGCTCAGTCCGCTGTCTCTCCAGCTCTGAGCGGATCTCTCCGGTTTCCTGCAGGCGGCGTTTTAATGCCTCGGGCTGGGCGCTCAGCGAGGCCTGAGCATCAAGCCTCTCACCCAGAGCAGAAGCACTTGAGGAGAGCTCTCTGAGCAGGGCCTGGACAGGAGAGGAGGAAGGTTACAATATTTTACCGCCATAAGTTGAAACTATAGAAACATCACTCTAACTAGACTTACCTGATAACGTTCGCTGGTTCCTTGGGCCTGGTCGATGTGGTTTGACCTCTGGGTCAGTCGGTTTGTTAGGTCTTCCCACTGCTGGGAGATGGAGCCCAGCTCAGCTCGGACCTCTGACAGGTCCTTGGGGTCCTGGGCGGAGTCACCAGTCTGGGAGAGGATACCCTCGGCGGACTGGGTTAGCTGGTCAAACTGTGGCCTGCGGGTCTCAAACTCACGCAGCATAAACTAGAAGAAAGAGGACATCAACATTAACTGAGTGCAGTGATCAGATATCATAAGAAATAGAATCCAAAAAATAAAGTTGTGAGTTACAAACATGTAAAAGACTAAAGAAACTCAGACTACAGACTAATAGAAAATGAGAATTTCTTATTCCTTTATTCCTTCCTTTGTAAGTTGGTACTCTAGTTGCACTTTATAAATCTTTTAAAATATGTTCTTCTATTTATCAGCAGCCTGCCTTCATGACTGAAATGGATGTAAAAGTCAAAAACAATGAGATATTGGTGTCTAATCAAATAATCAGATCACTGAAAGTTGTCATTATTATAGTTTTCTATGATGTATTTCTCTGTATTTATAACTGCTGTTCAGTAAACAGTATATGAGCCTGTTTGCAGCATCGGTGTGATTCTGTCTACAGTCTCGGCTGCATACCTGTACTTGCTGTTTCTGTGTGTTGAGCATGTTGGGGTCGATGCTCAGTGGTCCCAGCACGCTCATCATTAGCTCCTTCTCCCTCAGCCATGGGCCCAGCTGATTGGCCGCTGAGGCAAAACTGCCCAGCCTATCGGCACATGTCTCCAGCTCAGTCTGCCTCTGTGCTGCGGTCTGATTGGCTGTCTGCCAGCGGGAGTCTGAGGAAACATCCAATAGAGGCAGGAGTGAGAGAACATAAAAAAAAAAAACACAATATGCAAAATGTTTATAAATAGGTATCCATACTTCACTGAAAATTTGACAAAGGTTTCCTCTCTAGTTTCCTCTTTAGGGGATGATTTTTATTCTTATTAGGTTGTACAACAAGACATTATGGTAATCAGAAAGCTAAATTACATCAGTGATGGTAATGTAGCAAGTCTTCTTAAAGTAAACCTGATACAATGTGACACTGACAAAACAATAAGACATTTCTCTTGCTCTGTTCCTCCTCCTACTTCTCCTGTCTCCATCTCCTTCTCTGACTCATGTTCTGGGCGTCCGGCAGCATGTGTTTGTGTACGTGCACTCAGTCCACAGTGCTTTGAAAAGGCATTATGAAATATGAAACATAAAGGCCCCCTTCTTGGATTTTACCTTAAATATTTCTGTCTCGGTTACCTCATAGGAGGCCCTGGTAAAAATATCAAGTATACAGGCGAAGAAATAGCTTTGACAGGAACACTTCCCACTCTCTCCCTGGATAATATTGATCTCAGTTTCTTACCATCTCTTATTAAAAATATTATAAATTCTGAGGCACTATGCCACTTTCTTTTACTGCACAACAGTAAAAATGCCTCATCTTTTTTTTCTTATTCCCACTTTTTTGCTTTTGTAATGTTCATACTATTTTTCAACCTGAATATTCACAGAAAAGCCCAACAGCTGTAAGGTAACAAACAGGTTCCTTTGATTGTAAACTCTGCTACAAGTATTGTACAGAATTTCTATGAACCCTACAGTATCATTCACCTACAATACAGTATCTCTAGTAGCTGTTATCTCCCTCCCTTGAAAAAAGTCTCTTTATTAACATTTTTTCACCCATCATTCTATTCTACTCTCACCCATCATCTTGTCATATGTCCTCATGTTTTTTTTTTTGTCATCTGCAGCACATACCGATCTCCTGCAGCTGTTGTCTCCAGGTGTCTGCCTCAGGAGAATCAGGGTTGTCAGCAATCAGCTTCCTCAGTGTGCTTTTCAGCTCGTCTACCTTCCCAGAGTGCTCAGCCAGCTCTGAGAGCAGGGCCTGAAGAAGAGAGGAAATGAGAGAGTGACCGGACTTCAGTAAAAAAAAACAAAAAAAGCACACAATAAATAAAATAAGTCAAAAATGTGGGTTGTGATGTCTGAATTTGGCACAGACATCAGCAGATAATATAATGTGTGAGTCAATACTGGCAGTATCTGCTTTCCACTGCAATTTTCAGAGGTAAAAATAGATGTGAAAAAAAATCATTTTGTGATTGAAAAAAAAAAAAAAAATCAGGTAAATAATTCAGTTTTTTAAAGCCAAAAAAAAAAAAAAATCGGAAAAGGCCTAGATTATAATACACACCTGAAGATTTTACTACATGGTGTTCAGTGTTCACCTTGGAAAAGGGGTCACAGACCATAATAAATACCTTGTTCTCCTGGGCCTGGGCTCGTACCACCTCTGGTTTGGAGGGGGAAGCGGTCTGTCCCTGTTTCAGGCTGTGCTCTCTGTCAGTCAGCCAGCTCTTAAGCTCCTCTGTGCCCTGCTTGGCCTTTTGCCTCAGCTCCAGCGAGGCCTGCTGGCGACCGAGACGGTCCTTCAACTCCATGCCCAGTGTGTCATATCGACCGTTTACATCAGATACTGCTACTTGAAGCTCTGTTAGGTCTGAGGGCAAAAAGACAGAAAGGGAGAAAATTGCTGAGCATCCAGCAGAATGGAGGAGAAAGAGCAGGCTTATAAGAACTACAGTTTTACAGTAAAGAGTGGATTCAATTGGAGCATATCAGGGTAGCCTATCTAAGAGTCCTGTAGATCTGGATGTTGCAATGATTATATTATTCGAAACTGAACAAATTTTTACTGACAGATGTTCTGCACGGACAGAAGCTTGACAGAGACAGGACAGTAAAGGACACGAGGAAACATTAAAACAATGCTGTTATCTCTACTGACATGAGGAAACAAACAACAATATAGCTGGAGCACATCAAATAAATGGTGTAGAAGTTTATCTTAGACACAAATCTTCAGGAGGCATAAGATAAGAAAGAGAGAGGGAGCTAGAGGGGGAGCTCACCTTTACAGGTGTGAATGCCATTGACACTGCTGGGACCTGCTGAGCCATTGATTTGAGGAGCACCTGGGAGAAAGACATACACCTGACTGAGACAGCAGCACTACAACACACTCATGCAAGCATGGTCATACAGACAAACAGGACCAGTGATGTACAAAAGGGCAAAAAAAAAAAAAAATGTGAGCACATGTTAAGCTCTAAACAGTACCAGAAAGAAGGGCCAGTCTAACACTTTAAACTCAAAATACTGAACTCAGCAGGAGAAATGGGGACTTTGGACAAAAGCCGTGGAAACAGACAACAGCTGTGAGAAAGACATGGATGATACCCATAGTCTTTACATAAAGAAATGTAAAGGGTGTATCGATAAGCAACATAAATACGTGCATCATTTTGTGCAATATATACATTCTGATCTAATGGCAACAACAAACAAACATTTTCTGTTACGTCAGAATTTTACTTTTAACTCCCAATTAATATTTCCTTCTGCCTTTCACAAGCAAGGACCCATAGTGGTTAGATTTAAGAAATTATAAATGTAAGCTTTACCAAGCATGGACTTATAGAGGCAAGAACCTTCTATAAATTTATTAAGTTGGACAAAATAACAGGAGACACGCTGACTCATCTCTGTTTTCATCTATGAGGTTGTAGTTTGTGTTATTTAACTGTAAGATCTTCCTCTTTTTCATCTTCAAAAATCATACTTTCAAAAGATGCAAGGAAAAAACCTGTTTTGGATGTTTGCAGCACATCCTAATTTCCTCCCATCACAGCTTAGCTCAGGGTTCCTACACATTTTCCATTTCAAAATTCCGTACTTTTCCAGACTTAATTTGTAGACTTCTCAGTAGATTTTTCAGACAACATTTGACATCTGAGTACAAATAGCTAGATGTTCATTATGTACATAAAACGTTGGCGGGTTTATTACTTGGTGTGGTCAGTCTTGGTCTCATGTTGGGTTGGGCCAAAAAGGTCGTGACTCTGAGTGAAGAGGAAGCTGTGACAAGACGACAGTGCTTCTGCCCTTATGTGGCTTACAATTGCTGCCTTCCCCATGTTGGAGATGTCATACAATTTTACACAAAGTTTGCATCCAGCTTTTTTTTCCCCACTCGGGATCCTGCACCAACCAGGCTTTATATTTGGGATTGTCAAGCCAGCCCTCGGAGTACTTGCATTTACCCATTATGGCCGTTCAGTCCACACTCCTACACAGAAAGTTGGACGACGTTCCACTGTCAAACATCTCTGCCCAAGGTGGAAGTAAACTACCCAGTGCCACCTATACTCTTATTATTTTCCCTTAACATATTGAATAAATAATGTTATTTTATTTTTTAGTCTCTTTTATAAATAAGAACCGAAAATGAGTTAAAAAAAGTTAAATAATTTAATTTTCACAGCGTCTGTGCAGCCTTGTTAATTCACTGTGTCCATGGAAACGACGATGAACGCAGCCATAAAGGTTTCCTTACGCAGAAAAGACAGTCCATTTACTTTTCTGATAACTACATCACTGTTTAACTCATAAATAGAATTAGTAAATTCCATACTTTTCCATGCTGCATAGGAACCCTGTTAGCTGTATCAGAGCAAATTACCATAACAATGCAGATGTATTGCATTCTTTTTTGCCCTTTACAGTCTTCTTTCCCGCCCGCCCATGTTCATGATTTGTTTTTCACGTCTGTTTCTCTTTCCAGGTCAAATAATTTTATAAACCCCTTGTTGACTTTTTCCCTCCCACCATCATCTGTAAATCTCACCTGCATCACTTGCAGAAATGCTCTCATGTGGAAAATAAGTTATTTAAACAGAAGGAGTGTGGGAGATTTGTTTTGTTTGGCCTTGCTCCCGTCCCTGCTCTTCCTCACACAGGTCTTACCAGTTTTAGTTTTTGGAGCGGTGATGTCGATGATGAGGGACTCCAGCTCTGAGCCGGTCTTGTTCAGCTCCTGAACCCTGGATCCCTGTGACTCCCAGTCATTTAACAAGTCCTGAAGGCATAATGCATTTTACATAATATTAGGTCCCTGAACTTTAACAGCACATGATATAGTCACTGGATTCAAACAGCATGTTCCCTAAATGTTTTCCTTTTCTGTATATAAAAGTGATGGATGCAGGTGTGCTGACGCCTCACTTTTTGTTCATATTTTGTTGATAAATTATTTAACACACACCTTGAGCTGCTGGACCCTCCTCTGCAGGCCTTCGGTGTTCAGGCTGACCTCTTTGGAGGGCAGCTGGTCCTGCGCTGTCTGGAGCCACCTGAGGAGGGAACCAGAGAGGCCGCGGAACTGGAGCAGCTGCTGCTCACAGGCCTGGATGGCAGCAAACCTGTGTGAGAAAAAATGAGAAGGAATGGGAGACAGAAGAGGAAAGACAACAGGATGGTACGGAGAACAGTGACAGAGGGTTAGAAGCAGTGATGTAGAGGATGATGAGGAAGGGGAGGTTCCAAATAAGAAGAATAAAGATGAGGAAAGGGGGAAAGGAAAGTAGGAAAAGGAGGAGAGAAGAGAAAATTCATCTTAAATCACACTTTTATGTTTTCAGTGCAAAGTGATGCATTTATATGATTTCTGTAAAGCTGTTTTCACATTGTACTCTCTAAAAAACAAACAACAAACAACCCTATACAAAGCACTACTAAAAAGGAGCATTCAAGGTCCACACTGGCCCTGGGCCAGCATTAACACAGCACTGACCTCCCTCTCTTTGTATGTGATCTGTCTTGAGCTATGGCTGGAAAAATGCTGACTGCCCGTAGACAAAACAGCTCTGAGAAATTGCCTGGCATGGAGCAGTATCATTATCATGCTGCTATTTTTTCCCCCTGAGGATTCAAGGCTGGGAGTTATCTAAGAGGGACATTTATAGGACGGACAATGAGCCATGTCCACTCTGCTTATATTAGCACCCGGGCCTGCTCATCATCTCACTGTGGCCACACAGATACAATATACTTACACTTTACAGTACTGGCTAACCAACTGCTGTGACACATCATGCAACACAGTAAATAATCCCCTACATCATGTACAGTATGTTCAACAACTGCTCTCACCTACAGTATAACCAAAGTGACCACTGACACCCTTGTTTTAGATTACAGATGTGTTTTATTAATAAATAACACTGTATATCTCTTGATACCTGACCAGACATTAAAACATGTCCATAAGACAGTCACTATTGGTTGTTTTTATGTAACTGGCTCACCAAACTCTATTAAATCTAAGCCAGACTGATGGTATTTATAAATTCCCAGCCCCCTGCTGACAGGCTTCAAGTGTGGCAGCTCACTGATGCAACGTCAAACAGGGTAGGCATAGCAACTGGTGCTCTATGAAGACTACAAATTTAGAAAACAAATTTTGGAAATGACAGGAGCATAGTTCTGCCGAGCCAGTCACAGTGTTATAGAAAGAAGGCCTATCCTGCCTAATCAAATCTTCATTTTTGCTAATTTTGACTCCATCTGTCTGTGAAGGTTATTGGTGTCTAAAAAGAATTGACAACTGTCATATTTCAACAACAAGTAGGACTAAACACAATACAAGAGTTGATTCAGCTTTGTATCTGGCGCCCCCTGGTGTATTTTATGATGAACTGTGAATGAGAATTAAAAAAGTTAAGGCTGTTAAAATATTTTATTTCAGAGAAAATCCTTCCCATTACATTTCTTATATAAAACTTTCATGGCTACTTTCATTTCTTACTGAAGCAACCACATAAGAGCCTGGAAAATTAATTTGCATCTATGTTTTGCTATTAAACAAAAACTCTATTAACCTCGGTAGAAAAGATTGATTGTGACTTCAAATTTAGGCCTGCATGATTCAAAAATGTACTTCCTACTTATCTGTTAACATCTTTACCTTTTGTTGACATTGGCTTCCAGTTGGGTGAACTCATCAGACACTCCTTTGACATTATCTAGTAAGCTTTGTGTGTTATTGAAAGCTTTAGACTGGCTGAGCTCAGTGCCGAGGCTGCAGAAGGACTTCAGCTGGCCAGCCTCCTGCTCCAGCTCGGACCGGACCTCCTGGAAAGAGACACACAGGACAAAAGTGTTGGATGGAGCTACAGCATCACCAATAATATTACTGATACTAACTGAAATTTGTTGCCTACTGCATCCATCCACCTAGTTCTATAAATCTGACACTTCTGCTGACCTCAATGGTCTGCTTGTAGTCCTCCACACTACGGTCTGGCTGGCCCACCGGGCTCAAAGCCTTTAGCTGACTCTGGGTGAAGACCTGGAGGTCCGTCCCCAGCCGTTCGTAGCTCTCCAGCCTGGGCAACAGCCCTTTGAGCTCAGCTTCTCTCTCCGCCTGGCTGGCTTGCGCTGCAGCATAGCGTTGAGTCAGTTCGTCTAGTGCGCCCTGGAGGCCAGAGGCTGTGGAGGCGTCAGAGCTCTGAAGAAGTTTGGAAACAGAGTCCCGTGTTGCCTCCACACTGCCCTGCCTGGAGAGTAGCTCTTGACGAAATTTCTGGAGAAAAAAGGAAAGGAAGCTTTGAATGCAGGCTTCAGCAATATTTCAATATGTGGACATGACAAAGATGTGCAATAACTATTCACTGAGGAAACCCTTTATGCTACCTCTGGGAGCACTCCTACCTGGTTCTGGGTCAGGGCATCTTGTACAGCCTGTGCAGTGGGCTCCACTGGTCCAGGTTTCAGAACCAGTTTGTCCAGCCAACTCAGAAGACCCTTCAAGCCTTCCTGGACGCTGACCGATTGGGCCACAGCTGTCTGCAGCTGCTCAGCCCGCTCAGAGACAGATGCAGAGAGGGAGCCAAACCTCTTCTCTAAACCATCTGAAAATAAGGACTCACATCATTACATCTATCCATTTACATTTATTAAATGCAGACAGTGTAATCTGAATGTTCTTGTTTTGACACATGTAAGTTCAAAAACTGAGAGAAAACATAAAAAACATGTTCCCATGTAGGCACAGCGGTCTGTGGTCTGGATAAGTGGACAGATTTAGCAGATTAAGTTACCTGCAGCACACAGGATGTCAACAGCTTTCAGGGAGGGAGATTCATCTGTGCTGACCAGTTCTCTGCCTGCTCTCTTCACCTTCTCCAGCTGCACCGAACGCTCGGCCAGCTCATCCTGCAGCAGCTGAGAACAGAGAACATACTCAGTCAAAATTAAATAATTCAGAACTCAACACGATGTAGCAGCTGGCACAAAAACTTGTCTGTCCTCTTTTTCTGCATTCCTCTCGTGTTTTGTTAATTGAAATGTTTGTCACGTGTATTTCACCTGTACTTGGCGTAGTGTGTTCTGCAGGTTCTGGGGGTCGCTCTCTCCACTGGGCTTGGCTATGCTTTGGTTTTGTTCCTGAGTACTGAGCCAGGTGTGGAGGGAGACGACCTCATCCTGGTACTGCTGGTACCTCTCCAACAAACCGGACAAACGGCTGCTTAACTCTGTTGACTGCACACGCAAACGCAGAGTTTCAATGAAAGTGTAATTCTGAGACAATGTAAAAGAATTTCGTTAAACACAATTTACACCAGTTTTCAGAAAACATTCACACCCCTCACCTTGGTATGTAGGGTTGTGTATCTGTGGTTGGCATCCTGTAGCTTGTCAGTTACCAGCTCCTTGGTGCTCTCCAGAGCTGAGTCTGAACCACCAACTTGCTCCAGAGCTCCTTGAACGGAGTCCAGAACCTTCTGACCGGAGATGGAGACAAACCGCAGGTCTGCCTTGTGGCAAATTACATCCTCGGCAAGCTGGGAATGCAGATACAGTTTGTAGGTCAGTTTGGGACAAATGCAGATGTGTGTGTCTGACAGAAAAACACTACACTTTCATTACAACAAAAACTTTTCATTATAAATGTGAATGGAAAGCATGATTACGACCAGCAGGTCACTAGTTCCCACGAATGTCTGGGAAAAATGTGTGAGGAGAGCCTGTAAAAAACTGCAAATGTGATATCAAGGGACCTTTAACGAGAAAAGTAAACAGCTTCAATGGAGTTTTTCAGTGGTTCCTAGATAAGAATGTGTGATTGTGTGAGTGTAAATCAGGGCATGTCGGGGCATATGGATGGATGGAAACTGAGCATGGGATCTCAGTCTTCCATGGATAATTAGAGATTTAAACAGTTTAGCAGTTTGTGTTTTTACTCTGGACCCAGATACAGTGAGTGAGATTTTTCAAAGACACAGTGTCATTAATGTAAAGCAACCGAAACCAGTAGGTTACTTATGTGACAGAGGTTATACGTTAGTTATAGCCCAGCTTACGAGGTCCTTTATGTGTAAATGTTTTTAATATCTGATCCAACCACATAAAATAATTTCCATGATGTAGTTAACTTTTGTATTTTGTGTACCTTTCTGTGCTCCTCCAGCCTGCTCTTCAGTCCTTGTGCATCGGTTTCTCCTTCCCCTAGGGAACGGAGCTCCTGCTCACTTTGTTCCAGCCAGGCACCCAGATTTCCATGTTCTTGGAGGAACTTTGTCATCTCGTCCTTCAGTGCCTCAGACTTCCTCAGTCGGTCCTAAAACGGGGATTACAGCAGTTGCAGTCAGCTAACTACAACAAAAATACTCAAAATGTGTATTATCACACCAGCAGTCCAGTTAAGTTGTAATTACATACTGTAAATGTTCACATATCACAGTTCAGGTCAAATAAGGAACATCAGGGGCCCATGCTGTAGAGTTAACACACACACATACTGTACATATTTATTGTGTGATTACCTGGCAGCTCTGTAGCTTGTCCTGGTGCTGGGCCTGCAGCTTGTCCAGGGCAGCGCGGAGACGCTGTTTCTCTTCAGGAGGAACAGTGGAGTCAGGTTGGTCCAGAAGAGAGCGAGTTGACTGGGTGATCTGGAGCAGCTTTGCCTGTTGAGACTGGAGTTGCTGAAGCTCCGCCTGGGATAGAGGTGAAAGGTTATAGGCCATAAGCTAGCAATTTTATGAGATGCACAAAACATACATCATAAGGGACAGATTCTGACCTGCAGCATCTCTGTGTGTGACTTCACAGCACCCTCTGGCTGTGAGAAGGATGAATCAACAACGTCTTGGGCTGCTCCAGATCCAACTCCTCTACTGGCTGGTTGGTTAAGGGAGGACAAGTCATTCAGCAGAGAGTCTATTTGGCCCTGTGTCTCCTGGAGTTCCTCAACTGCTTTTGCCTGAAGGTAAAAAGGGGAAAATTAATGCAAAAAAGTAAGCATTAATATGGAAACCCCTTGGATCACTTGAGGATTATGTATAAAATCCAATATGTGCTGTATATCTAAAACCACTCTCTCATCTTCTTACCCTTTGTGTGTTCTGCTGTACAGTAGTGTTGATGGCTGTGTCCAGCTCTGACAGCGATGTGTTTGTTGAATCTGTCAGGGCACTGTACTGCTCCTTCATTCTTGTTAGCGCCGCCTGGAGGTTCTCCCTCTCCTCTGGGCTCAGATTTTCTCCTCGCTCTGCCAGGAAATCCTCCACAGAGCGGATGGCCTCAGCTATGCCCTCCTGTTTGGTCTGGAGGTCCTTCTGTACTTCCTGGAGAACAAATTAGAGAAGTCAGAATAAATCAAACCATCCAATAAATCCAGTGAGTTAAAATTAGGTGAATATTAGATTAGAAACTGAAGAACAGTGACCTGAATGCAAAAATAGATTAATTTGTTTTTAGGGTGTTTTTATTATTCAATTAATGTGGCCTTGTGAATCTAGATGTGGAAGGAGATTTGTTCATGTTTCATACCTTCAATTTCTTCTGCTTCTCTTGCAGGACGTTCATATCACCTGACTCTGCTCCAGCTCTCTGATTTGCCAGCAAGCTGGCAGCTCCAGCCAACCACATGTTAAGGCCTTCTAGTTTCTGAGAACACTCTGCTTTCTGTTGTTGCACCACCTGAGAAGATTAGAGGAAGAAAGGAGAAAGAAGGAGAAAAGAGCGAAGACCCGAACAGAAAGAAAATGTGAGCATAAAGTAATTTAAAGAAATTTATCAATGCAGAAATATTTTTGATAAACTGACCAGATCAGATCATTTTGCATTTTTTTACTCAAAGCACCAATTCTCACACTTCTTTGCCCCTAAACAAAATACGTGTGTAGTGCACACTTTGCCAAGCTTTGAGCAGATTGTGTCCAGAGTTCACACTTACACACACACACACACACAGGCAGACATACAAACACACACATATAGTATCTTCACATTAACATGTTGGTCAAGCAACAACAAACAGTACAAAGAGAAATCAGACAAATATCTTTTTATTTGCTGTTTTTCCTCTTCCTCCCTGGTATTTAGGTGGAACAAGAGGAAAAACAGTTAAGAGCTGTAGCCAGCGAGACTTTGCTGCTATCAAATCTCTAGCCTTTACCGCCGTGACACAAGCGATTTCCTTCAGTGGCAATCTGGAACAGCAAGGCAAACAGGTTAATAATACACATGTTATAGAGACATGCAGAGTAGCAAAACACGCTTGCATGAAAGCCTGTGTAGTAGGAGTGAGAATGGTGATACTGTCAATGTCAAGTGGCAAAGCTTTTGCAACAAGAGCAGCAGTGGGTTGATATCGAGGTATGATGACACGAAAACTCAAACTGTGGTGGAGGTTAGCTAGTTTACATCAGGCCTTTCTAGTGCTACTGTAAAAATGAGTTTGATATGATTTTAAAGAATGAGTACTGTAGTGAGATTTTGTATAACAAAGCACAGATGTAGTTAACAGCATGACAAATAAGACCGTTGCATTTAAAATGTATTAGTAAGATAAAGCACAATTTGTAAAAACAAACCGACTCAATCCTATATTTCCAAACCTCTCTCTCCCTTGCACTCTGCATTTCTCTGTCCTTCTCCTCTTCTTTCACCCTCTCCCTGCGCTGCCACTCCTCCTCCCTCTCTCTCTGGGCGGAGAGGGCATCAGCCCAGGCCTGGGCTTGGCCAGATGCTCGGTGAAAGGCCCTCTGCAGCTGCTGGAGCTGCCCCAGGAGCTGCCTGCTCTGCTCGGGGGCCAGGTCCTGAGCCCGCTCCGATATGAACACCTGAATGTCAAAGGCCACGTTGTTGACCTCATTGGAGCGTGCCATCAGAGAAGACTGGAGCTCCTTAAAATGAAAAGAGAAAGGAAAGCGGGAAGTGAGTGGTGGAAAGTATCATTCCTGCATAGATGAAAGGGTAGCACAAAGAGATGAACACTGGAGCCACAAATCAAGACAATATACCAACTCTGTGTCTACCAAACAGAAAGTGCATATTTTTACCTTATGCAAAGCCACAATGTCACACAATCCTTGTTCAGTTAGCTCTAATAAATGGTGTTTAATGCATTCAAAATAGACTGCATTAAACGTCTATCTTATATTACAACACAATTGTATGCATTTCTTCAAAAAGGAGCACAATTAAAACATAAAACTTGCCTTGCAAAGACGCAGTTGTTGTGTGAGCTGATCATGGTTGTCATCTTTCTCTGACATTTTTTCCATCCCCGCCATTCCTCCACTCATCTGAGCCTCTGTCTCCCTCAACCAAGAGAGCAGGCTCTCTACTTGTCCTCCCAACGACCTCTGTTCAGCTATTACTGCCTCCTGTGAGAAAGGTAAAATTGGCAAAATACTGCTGTTAAGTATCAGAACCTACATCTTATTATTTCAAACATCTACAAAGAGGCAATAAGCAAGTTTCTGGACCCAAGTAAGATAACTGATGTAACAATTCTCTGACAATCCCTCCAACGTGAGAAAAGGCCAGTTTAGACTAAAGATTCACAATGAGACGAAACCATTTTAGAACATTGCAGGGAAAAGTTGCAGCAGTGTAAATTGGCCTGTCTCAGCTCGACTCAAGCCGGCTGGTGGCTTTGCCTGTGACTCAGCTTGTCAAGTCACCAGTGGTTGGTTTTAGAACATAAGGTCATCTGTTTCAACAGCCAATCAGCTCGTAGCAAAGTCAGCTGGTCAAGTCAGTAACAAACTGTCAGCTGGTTGAAATGGTGGAATTTTAGACAGAGGAAACAGAGGACCACCTCATCAGTTTGTTTGAGGAACAGCCGTGTCTGTACGACACAAGCCTTAAAATTAGAAATTTGCAAATTTGCAATAAAAGTGAAATCCAAATTCTCAGCCCTCTTGTGTTTTTATGTTTTCGCTGTTTTATCAATTCTAGAACTGCAACTGTAGCAAGTAACTCACTATCATTATCCTTATTCATATTTTAAGACGCTACAAAGTATCCAGCTACAAAAAATCCAGCTACAAAAAAGCCTGAAAGCCGGCAGTTAGAACAGAAGTACAGAGAGTCGCTGCTATGGAAATGATACACCGTCTCGTCGAGTTGCATTGGTGTAAACTGGCAGGTTTCAGAACGTGGCAGACTGGCGCATTGTAAGTAGTTGCAAGTTTCAACTCGTCTCGTCGCGAATCTTTGGTCTAAACTGGCCTTAAGGGTTCCAAGTCGATAGTGTCCAGCTGTCCCTTTCTGGTTTAATCTAGGTGTCATTTTTTACCTTGTATGAGTCTCTGTGGTCTCGTAGGCTTTTCAGAATGCCCTCAGAGAGTATTCTGGCAGCTTCGTACCCTCGAGCCAAGCTACGCCCGTCCTTTTCTAGGGCCAATAGGAGCTGCGGAGGAACATCTTTGGGTTGGGGCTTCAACAGATGCTCAGCAGCCTCCACTTCCTTGTTGATCTCAGGCTCCAAGTCGCGCAGTTCAAGGTCCAGAGTCTGAGAGACAGATTAGGAAACGAAAACAAAAGTTTACTTGATACGGTTTGGTAATAGACTAATCCTTAAATCAGCTTTGTTTGTCTAACACTGGTGATCAAATGTACAACTGCAAAATAATTGGAGTGTTAAAAAAATACATTGATGTGAGCTGTCATGACTTTAATATAACATATAGTCTATCAGGTAAATATGCATATTCTTTCACCTCAGTCTGTCTGATGATGTCATCCAAGGCGATGAGGCTGCGGCCAACAGACTGCTGCTGCTGCTGTTTGAGTCGGACCTCAATATGCCTGACCATGGAGACCAGAGCTACGATTCGCTGGTCATGTTCCAAACATTCCTGACGGATTAACGATGACTATAGTAACAGAAGAAAGAAAATATACAATAAGACATAACATACTTGAAATATAATAATTTAAAAAATGTGTATATCTGTGTATCCAAAGAGATTTGTTTCTTTTAAACAAATTTTTATGAAAAATAAAAACAGAATCCTTGTCAAACTTTCTAATACTTCTTACCTTGCCAGTCATAGCTGTTGTTCCCTCTTTGTTTGACACAGTTTCTCCAATTTCTCTGACATCATCCTCCTCCTCTCCCCAACTCTCAGTGGCTGTATCGGACTCAGGGACCCCAGCTGATTCAGATTCAGTTAAAGCATCTTCTAAGAGGAAGGTTTCTGCTGATTCTGCAGGCTTGAGATGTTGCTGTTGTTCTTCTAAAGATTTTGATTCGGGAACATTGGTACTTTCAACTTCAGGTGACTGGTGCCCCTTCTTCTTTTTACCTTTCCCAGTTGTTTTTTCTGGTTGGATGACAGGAGGCACAGACTGAGCTGCAGGTTGGGAATCTGCAGCATTTCTGATTTCTGAATGGGACTCTTGGGGTTCTTTAAGAATTTCTTTCCCCATAGATGTAACTTTTGCCATCTGTGTCTTTTCCTCAATGTGAGGACTAGGTTCCTCTGATTGACTTAAATTAGATGAACGTTGTTGATAAGTCTCAGCTCCATTAACATTAATTGCAGAGGTCTTCATTTGGTTTTCCTTTTCACCAACTGAAGGTTTGATTTCTTCACTGGTTGACTGACCATCAGAATGTCTGTTCGTCTGCTCAGCTGAGCTGTCTAAATCTGGTTTTGCTGTTGTTGAATCCACTTTTTCATCAGTGAGTAACTTGTCAGTAGCAGGCTGAGCTTTGTCTGTCACTTTTGGACTCTTAGACTTCTTTTTCTTACTTCTTTTACTTTGCTGGGTTTCTTTAGGCTGGACTGATGGAGCGGTCTCAACATCTTTTTGTATGTCTTCCTTTCCAGAACTCCTGTTCTTTTCACTCTCATTTGAAGACACCTCCAAGCCCTCCTTGACAGAAAGTTTCTCCACAGTCGTCTCTTCCTCACTCTCTTTTGGTGAACCATTGGGTCTCTTGACACTATCATCTTTGACATCATGACTCTCCACTCCATCGACCTTAGCTGGCAGAGTTTGTACCTTTCCATCTGTAACAGCTGTGCTGTCAATCTTCTTCTTCCCCACCTCCTTGCGCAAAGCCTGCAGCTCCTCGGCAGCCTGCTTCTCACTCACTGCTTTTTCAAACACCTTTTTAAGAATGCTCTCCTTGGCTTTCAGTATCAAGGCTGCTTTCTCATCATCTGGTAGAGAAGATTTCTGAGGCAATTCTTGCTCCTTCTTTTTCTCTACCTCTTGAATGCTCTCTGGTTGCTGAGAGACATAATCCTTTTCCTCAACTTCCTCTCTCTGCTTCTCCCATTTCTTCTCCTCTCCCTCATCACCCTTTTCTGTATCCTTTGGTAACTCCAATTGTATTTCATCCTTCTCTGGCTTATGTTCTGTGTATTTAAGAGTGAGTGGAACTGCCTCTGGTTCTTGTTTTACCAAATCCTTTTCAGCCTCAACAACAGAAGCTGCCTGATCATGAATCTGCGATTTTTTGTATTTGTCTTGTAATGCAAGCTCTGCCGTAAATGCATCAGTAGCCTCAGGCTGCCCTTCAATTTCTGCATCAACTTGATCAATTTCAGATGGATGTTTTATCTCTGGAGGCTGTGTTTCACTCTCTGCCTCTTTACCCTTTCCCTTCTTTTTATTCTTCCTCTTTTTCTTGCTTTTGCTTTCTGTCTCCTTGGTTGGAGAAGTCAGTAGCTGATCTGACTGCTCAACGTTAGCACTAGCCTTGATCTCAATCTGTGAAGGTTTCTCTTTCTCTTCTCTTATGCCCTTACCATCATCCATCTTTGATGCAACATCACTCTTTCTATATTCCTCTTCACTCAACTTTGACAGTTCTATGATGGGTTTGTTTTCTCTGTCATCTCTAATCTCTAATGATGTGCTCTCACCACCGGATTTACCCTCCTGTTTCCCAACCTTTACAGGTTCCCCATCTGACTTTACAATTGCTGCCCCTTCTCTGACCTCTTCAGCCTTATCTTTGTCAGTATCGTAGACATGTGCTTGAATGAATTCTCCAACAGAATCTCTTGAAATGCTCTCTTTTTGTTTATCATCAGTGTCACTTTCACCTATCTGCAGTCTCTCATCAGGCTTCTGTTTAGGAAGATGTTCTGACTTTTTGACGTCTTTTTGTGGTACTATCTCTTCTATGGTTTGCTGAATTCTTTTCTCAACATTAGTAGCAAACTTACATAAGAGGTCTATGGATTGGTCTGGCTCAATTACAGCCTTTTCTTCCACTGACACCGGTGCTTCTACTTTGTCCTCTTCTGTAGTACTGTCATAAAACAGTGACTGATCTGAAACTACAGAGGTCAAAGTCTTTCCATCATCCTGTGTAATTATCAAACCTTTCTCTGAAAGTGGAGATCTTGATGGCACCTCAGTGTTTACATCTGACCAGTTTGCTGGACTGTCAGGGCTTGACACCGACAATGTAACAGCAGGACTGTATGTACCAAGTGATGAGGCAACAGGTGTAGAGCTATCTTCATCACCCTCTATCTCCACAGATGGCAATTTCTCCTGAATCTCTGAAGCCATGTCACTGGATATCAGTCCTATTGCAACGGCATCATTGACACTAGAGACTCGTTGTCCAGTGGACGGATCAACTAAGCCCCCTTTCACAATCTGGTTGGTGGCTATTACCCTGGCCATTTCCTCTCCAACTAAACCTCTTTTAGAGGCTTCAGGCAGAGGGAGCCTTTCTCCAATGGTGATATCGATGATCCCTCCACTGTCTGCCTGGCTTTGGAGCAACCTCAATGCTGGAACTGGGTCAACTTGTTTAGAAGCAACTGCCTCAGGAAGGGTCAAGATGTCTCTTGTTTGCTCATTCTGAACACCTCTGAAAGGTTTCACCTCCAAGAAGCGTTTACCTGTTTCAATATCTATTTTACCCTGGCTTACAAGCTGTGAATAAGGCACAATGCGTGCAGTTTGGGGGTCAAGCACTCCTTGTGTTACTGTAACAGAAGCCATGGCTTCACTGGCAATGTTCTCAGCCAGGAGACCCTTAGAAACTGCCTCTGTCAACGTCAGTTTACATCCAGAGTCAGGGTCAAAAATGGCTCCTGTCGATGCCTGGAAAGTTACTGCCTCTGGATGTGATGAAGGGCTGACTTTTCCTTGGTAGACCCACTCCAGTTCTTCCAGCCCAGGAGCAATGGAGCGATCCACTAGTCCTCTATCTACAGCATCAGAAACTGACAGCCTCATTCCTGAAGCGTGATGTATTATACCACCTTCAGCCACCTGCCTTGCCAACACCTGATAAGCCTCTTCTGGGCTTATTAAGCCCTTCTGAATTGCTTGCTCCAGAGGTACTGGAGACTTAGACTCTGGATCAATAACACCTTCCATCTGTAGCTGTAAACTGGCTTTAGTGAGGGCTGCTGCTGAATCTGTATCCTTTCCTTTGTATGCTTTCTCTAGTGCCACCAGTCCTTCTCTTTGATCCTCCTCTATCAATCCTAGGTTTGATGCTAGAGTGACAGAGACTTTCTTGTCCCTATGTACGTCAACGATCCCCCCAGACGCCACCTGGGCCTCTAGAAGTCGTGCAGCGGTGTTGGAGTCAATCAAACCTGCCTGGGCTGCCTCCCTCACCCCACAGATCTGCCTTTTCTCTACATCCACAACCCCTGCAAGGGTTTTATCTGCCTTCAGAACACCCCACATCAGATCTTCATCTAGTAAACCCTCCTGCATTACATCCTCCATGCTAAGTGATTCACCGCTGCTGGCATCTAGGAAACCTCCAAACAGGCCTGCCTGAGCCATTAATTTGACGGCAGTATGGCCAGGGAGGACACCCTGAGCTACTGCTTCATCTGGGAGCAGCTTTTCCCCATCTTCTGTCATCAGACCTCCCTGTTTGAGCTCTAGGACTAACGTTGCCAATTCAGCCTCCTCCCCCTCCTCCTCCACTCCTGATTCAAGGATATCAACCTGAGGTTTAGCATGCTTTGAGTCAGTCTCTGTTATAGGCACCTTTTGTTTGATCTTTTCTGATTCAGTTTGGGAATGCTTTATATCTCTCTCATCTTCAGATTGTGTTGACTTAACATCGTCATTTGCTTTTGCTCCGACTGGAGTGGGTTCTTTCAACATTTTAACATCTTCCTCTGATTTGAAGGGTGCCGTTTTTGTATCTACTGTTGTAGTTGCACTTCTAGTCTCCTGACGACCACTTTCTCTGGGTGTGGATTCAGTTGCAACCTGCTCATCTGGGCCTTTTGTTAATTCCTCTTTAAGATTTTTAACTGAAGCCACTGAAGTTTCAAGATTGGATTTTTCTTTCTTTTTATCTTTTACTTTTGCATCTTCATCTAAACCATCTTTAGCTGGAAAGGCTAAACCACTCTCTACAATTACTGATGGTTTGTGCTGTAAATTGTTGTCATTTTCTCCATCGTACCTACCTTCTAGACTGCCTTTACCACTAATCTCAAAATCTTTGCTTGGTGTGACTACATTGGAACTTTCTTCTTCAACCTCAGTTTGTTTGTCACTAACCCCTTTATCTGTCAAACTAAATTCACCCACCTTTTGCAACATCCCCTGCTTATCTGTGGCCAAACTGCTTAGAGGCTCAACTTGAGTTCCATATACAGAGTCTCCAGCAACCAGTTCAGCAGCTTTGACCAACTCCACCAGCTCAGGGTCTAGCAGCACCAACCGTTTTCCAGAATGAGCATCCACATAGCTGTGAGTCATGAGGTGAAACAGCAGTTTGTGTTTTGCTTGCTCTTCAGGATTCATTCCATCTGTTGGTGTGGCATCCCACATAATGCCTGTGGGAGATGATGAAGGTGGTGGAGAGGATGGAGGTGGAGAGGAACTGGCAGAACCCCAACTCAAGCGGTTCAGAGATGGGGTGCCTGACTGGTGCATGTTGGGGAGAACATCTGGGATGTGGATGTCTTTGAGAGAACTGACTACACTGGGCTCAACCTCTTCAGCAGTCTGGTTCAAGAGTAGTACCTGGAGAGTTTCTGGGTCGTACAGAGCCCCAATGGCATGTCGCTGCCTTAGGATGTTACTTGCTAGCTCTCCCGAGATCACTCCTTGTTGAAGAGCCTCCGCAATGGGGAGGAGTTCTCCAGATTCAGGCAAGAGCATTCCCATGAAAGTCCAAAGAGACTCAAGGACCAACAGAGCCAAACGAGAGGAGAGAAGGTCCCTGCGAATACTCTCCTCCAAATCCAGACGTTCTCCACTGAAAGGGTCTAGAATTCCCCCATTCTGCAACTGTCGCGCTAACATGGCACAGGCTAAATCCTGGTCCATAAGTCCATGACGAACAGCCTCATCAATTGTCAGCCGGTGGCCAGATCGTGGGTCAGCAATACCGCCAGCAAAGAGCTGTGCTTCAAGAAGTCGTACAGTAACTTTGCGATCAATCAGCCCCTCCTGGACTGCACGGAAGATACCAACTTTTCTTCCAGAGCGGAGGCAGACAGTTCCTCCAGGTTGCTGTTTAACAGGGAGGAGAAGAAGACCCGAGTCATCATCAAGGACACAGCACTGTTGTAGCTCATATAGGTTTAATTTTTCAGCTGTGTTTGGATTGATGAGCTCTCTATGTTGCAGCCTTGACTGCAGTTTGGTGAGGGTTCTGGGAGGCAAAAGTTTCATGTCTCCTGCTTGCTCCAAACTCATAATTTTTCCTGTTGAGTCTCTCAGCCCTCCAGTGTTCATTTCGAGTTCTAGAATACGAAGTCCCACCTCCTCTCTGATGAGCCCAAACTCCATGGCTGTAGCTACCGGCAACACATTTTGTTGTTGGTCACCTGTAGACTTAGTATTTTCCACCAATAGCATAGCACTCTCTAGCTCAAAGAGATACTGCCTGGTGTGGGTGTCAATCAGGCCTTGAACCAGACCTTGTTCCAGTGAAAGACTGAGAGGGGCACCAGGCTGGAGGAGCCCACCCATGATAATGAGCTGGGCCTCCAGTAATGTACGGCAGGTGTCCTGGTCAATAAGACCCCGTTGGGCTGCTTGAAACACTGGGAACGTTTCCACTGTTCCCAGGTCGATTACTCCAGCAATGGCAATATGGATCTCCGAAAAGAAAGAAAAAACAAATTCCAGTTGAAATTTATTCTGATAACAATATAGGTCAATGTGGTACAGAACTTTGAGCCATTATGTTATGTTATTATATTATCGTATTATATTATACTATGATAGTGTATTATTGGAAGAGTCAGATTATAGAATCAGAAAAAGAAAACCCACATCCAGTTGCAACAAAACCATACTAAATGATATAATTACTAAAAATTTTGTACATATTAAGAATTTGATTGTATCTTTCCCATATTCAAATGTCTCTTATATTAAAAAGCGCATTAATACTTACCGCTGCTATTATAAAACAAGCACTAAGCATGCAAAGCCTCCAGTAACAAAAATGCTGAAAAAAAGCTCTAAATAAAGGAAAGCAAAGACACATAAAAAGAACATGGAAGTATTCAGAAGAAGAGGAGAATAAAATATCTACCAGTGATAGGTAAGAAAAAACTTACAGGCAACGGTAAGAGAGAAAGCGAGCGCTACTTACCGTACGGGCTTGTCCCGTGGCACACACACTAATGGGCCAGCTTATGGCTCGGCAGAGCGAGGCGCAACAGGTGAGAAGCTGGTTGTTAGCATTCTGCATGCCACTCTTTATTCTAACTCCTAACACTGCACTGACACTAAATCTGCTGACCTTACTTCAAACTTAAGCACTGTAGGCTCAGGAAATTAAACTATGACTTTCTGGGTCTGATCTCTTTAAACGGAAACTGACAAGGAACGGGACGAATAATTGATATAGCATTTTTTCATAGAAAAACAGATACCACCAATGTAGATTATTTTCTTGTAATATACCATGTATCACTCATTATCGTTAGCAAGGCATTGTGACAGTATTGTATTGTGAGATACTTTATGATTCCCACTTAAAGTAACTGAACAGTAAACTAATCTAACTCATTAACACACAGAGCAGCTCCAGATTAAGGGCGTCTATAAATGTCCTGCTTTGTTTTCCATCTCTCATTCTGATCCTCGGCTCAGAGCTTGGATGTCCACAATTCTCCTTTGGCAGCTGTTAGTGATTTTCAAGCAAAACGCTGGTTTAAAGGTTCACACATTAATAGTATGCATTAGAACAAACACATAAAATCTCATTCACACACACTCTTGTGATCTGGACACAACATGCTCAAATGGTGAAGTGGGGTTTTTTTTTGCATAGCTGGCCTCTGGTGCACTTACACGCTAAACCAAAGTGACTTTTTAAAATCTTTTTCAAAACCTCTACACTTCAGTGAGTTTTTAAAATCAGTCCCCTGTAAAACCACACAACATTCACTTGGGAATCAATAAGGAGGTGCAGGTGTTAAAACACACAAATTATCATCAAGGATTGCTTGAAACCTGAAATTGTCCAACACATTCAATACGTTTTTGACTCATATATCATAATGTGTATACCAGTAGAGAAACAACTGTATGACAAACTGAGAGCTGACTGTGAATGTGTGATTACATGTGGTCTAAAGTACATGTATATATGGGGGTAACCATTATGCAACATAAAAAATACTAAAATGAAATGTGTTGACTTTATGCAGTGGTATTATTTTGCCACTACATAAAGAAAAGTAACATGATACTATTTTGTAGCTACAGAGATGACAGTCAAATGTGATGGTGCATCTCCTTTAAAGATGGTTGTGCTTCTAACAATGCATCTACGAAAAGCAGAGCTCTACAGCTTTGACCTAACTGCTAGCATGACTTGGGTGGCACTGCTTTAGTGCGGCACCACTAAGGCCATGTATTAACCATGTCAGCAGTTCAGCAGATGTATTTTTTGATGATGATAATGACAATGACAAAAACTAGGGTGGGGAAAGTTAATGACATGACTGCAGGCTTTTTAGGAGAACAATGTGACAGTGGAACACTCCATGCTAAGGCCCAATTCAGACGCTGTCATCCAGAGAATTCATCTAAAAAAGTGAACTGCAGAGGTGTTTTATGACCAAGGCTATAGCAGCACTTTCATCTCATTTAGGTCTGTCAAATTATTCTACTACACAACTTCTCCTTAAAAGGCAAAGAAGGAGGTCAAACAAAAGTGCCAAAAATGGAAAATATTTTTAGATGATCTGAATACATGTCTGAATAGGGTCTGTAATGTTTGTTAAAACAAACCAAGTCAATGAGTGAGATTCTTCAATAGTGGTGATGTTTGTCAAAAATGCACACACTGTGAATACACAACATGCTGTACAACCCACACACACTCTTGCTGGCCCACGCACGAACACACACTTAGCTCGGCTTGTAAGCATATTCTCAAAGTAACATTTTACCTTCAGAATTACATTTTCTCAAGCTGGCATAAGCAGAATACATTTGGTCATAAATCTGTACTCCCCCCTCCCCAGTCTCGGCCAGTCCCTCCAACCAATCTACCTTTCTTTCCTCCTCTTTGGCCAGTTGCTGCTCCAGCTGCTGCAGCTGCTGGGTGGAGCTGTCACACAGCTGGCTGTAGGTGGCCTTCAGTTCGTCCAGCTGGGCCTCCACATGAGCGCGCTCCTCTGGGGACAACCTGGATCGGACACAAGGGAGGTTAGAGGAAGTAGAGGGCTGAGAGATAATGTACATTCAGCTATGTTACAGTAAAGCTGTCCTTTGGTAAAAATGTCTTGATATTTCCTGACTTTCTGAGAGAATTCATCAAATTTAATTGTCCACGCCTTGAATAACCCTTCTGATTATTGTCTTTGATTATTTCAAAAATTCCATGACAAGTGGGGACTTTTGTGGTTGAGATATCGAATGCAGATCTGTAAGAACAAACCTAATGTCAAGAAAGTGTATTATGTACAGTATATGTAGGGAGTGACTAGGTTTACATGTACTGCATGTTTACTGTATGAGAGTCCATGTGTGTTGCTCTAAACTGGTTTCTAAGACACAGGTAAAGTCACGTATGTGTGGTGTCTGCGTTTGGGAAGCATGTCAAAGGTGTGTGTGACCATGCATGTGACTTACTTGCTAGCCTGTTTAGACAGCAGGAAGACCTGTGTGCTCCTGATGGCTTCAGCCACTTCATCTTTCTTGGCTGCTAGTTGTTCACTGATGGCCTTTAGAGAACACATATGCATAATGTGCTTAGTACAGTGCAACCAACATTAGCAGTTAATCAGCAAATAACATTTAATTTATGAGGAGCAAACATACTTTTTTGCATTAATTCAGGTATAAAAAGTTGCGAGCTACAGAACAAACAGCCCTGAGCAGCTCCACTGGTATACATGGATGTTAAATCCCTTGGTTAGAGGAAACTTGTCTGTAGAATAATGTGTATAGCCAAAATATATCAGATTTCTGTTGTACCTGTTGAGCAGCAAGTGAAGACTCAGCGTTGGGGCCCCCTGCTCGTCCCTGGAGGCCTTTGACCCAGCCCAGCAGGTCTGAAACCTGGCCCACCCTGGCCTGCTTCTCTTCCTCCACCTCTTTCTGCAGATATTAAAACAAAGCTTTGTAAGCTATAACTCAAACAACTGAACCTATTTAGCCGATTGTTTGACATTAAATGAGAAACAATCTTTTTTTTCTTCAAGACAACATTCAAAAATTCTTTGCACTTGGAAATACAGCGATTTATTCTGGCCTCAAATTCCAGGCTAATGTGAGATTGATAGTAGAAGTGAAGCGAAGTCTCACCTCTTCTTCTTCTAGTCTTCTCAGTGCATCACTGATGTACTTTACGTGTTGGGTTGTCAGGGTGACCAAGGCTGTGTAGCGTGTGCGCAAGTCCATAAACTGGAGAGACAAACCAAGAAGTTATAACACTACATCAGTAACAGCATGGGCAATTATATTCAGACAAAAACATCTAATTGAATGTAATTGCTTAGAATCTTTTGATATCAACCAAAACAGTAAACCAGCATCTGTATCCTTACCTCCTGAGTGATGGCGTCAGAGGAAGAGTGCATCCTCCTCCTCTTGACAGGCGACTTGTGTGTAGACTCTACAAAGGCTCTGTAGGTCATCAGCTGTAGTTCAAAGTCCTACAGGATACAGCCATGGTGGGACACAATTAGATAAAAATGGCAGCTCTGCAATCTTAATACTTAATACAATGTACTACAAAGGAGGGGGGGGGGGGTATAATCGTATTCATAACGTATTGTATTCATAACACGAGGTATGGGCTGGGTCCAGATTGACTTGCCATTGACTTGTGTCCAGAATTTGGGAAGCCCTGCACTACCAGATCATTGGGACGGTTATATAGAAGCAGCTCTGCCAAAACTTCAAATACTATTTTGCATATTTGAAATACTGTATATAAGAAACAAACAGTCTCTTACCTTCACTGAGGTGCAGTACTGTTTGGAGTGAGTCTGGCACTCATCCAGTTTGGTCTGGTTCTGTTCAATCTCAGCTACTAATGCCTGAAGAATAAAAATAACACATATAATCAATAAAAGTCAATTACAATGAGTAGATTAACACATTTTTTTCCCCACTATACAACATTTTATCCACATAAATCAATATCTCTATTACTGACTGACTCAATCATTTCTTAGAATCAGCCCACTGCATTTTATTATTGTCCTTCCAGTCAACCATCCATTCGGACATAATTTATAAATCTTCAGATTTAAGTCAAATCTGTAGGTTTATTTAGTGAAATCAATGTTACTAACGGTCTGCTGGGCCAGTTGTTCAGACAGCGCTTTGCTGTCTGCCTGTCCAGGTTGTGTATTTTCTTGTCTCTCTGTCGTCTCTTCAATCCACTTGATCAGAGCAGAATGACCGTCTCTGTACTGCTGCAGGACTGAGCCCAGAGCCTCCAGATCTGTCCGTCTGGAGTAAAACAGGAAAAGACAACCAGAACATTTAACATACGCAGGCACTCATTAAAAGTATAGTATAAGTTAATTGCACAGTATGCAAGTAAGCACGACAACTGAATCCAACTGATTTCTTATTATGAATTCCTCTAAATAACTATAGGTAAGAGCTGTTCCTCATCTTCCTTGTGTCCTGCTCACCGTGTCTCCATCTGTTTCTTGATTGCCTTCCACCGTTCTGCCATCTGATTGGCTCTCTCCTGGTAGCGATCCAGCTCGGGGCTGCGGTCTGGGTGGAGCCTGCTGAGCTGAGACCCCACCTCTTTGGCCCGACCGACCTCTGACTGCAGCGTCTGGAAGATGCCCTCCTGCTCAGCAAGCTCAGCCTGCCACTTCTGGAGAGGGATGAGAAGAGAAGTGGGATGAGATACGAGAGGATGGAGAATAAGGATAGAACAGGTTTACGTGACCTTTTTTTCTTTAAATGGCAACGAGTTTAAGTGAAAATGTGTCCCTTACCCCTAGTTGATCTCTGAGGTTTTGAATGGCCGTTGTGTCAGCAGGAACAATGTCTTCTTCACTTAGTCTGCTCTCGTATTTCTTGACCTGGCTCTCTGCTTCCTCCAAGCAATGCATCAGGACATCTATTGTTTTTAATCTGGGGGAGGTAAAAGGTAAAGAGAGGTTTTAAATCATACGTTTTTTAAGTGAAACTTTCATGGATTCATGCATATTCATGAGTTTAGCAATAAACAGAATGGCTGTATATGCTAGGGGAACAAAAACCCCACTAACTTTTCTAGGAAGACAGATGAGAGGTTGTGCAGTTTGTCTGTCTTCTCCACAGCCTGACTGAGTTCAGACCGCAGTACAGGAACGCTGGAGGACGACGGCTTCTCCTCGAAGAAACTGACGCAGCGGCGGGACACGTCACCTAAACTGGAGCGCAGGGCATCCAGCTCTGACTGCAGCTTCTGTGCAACAAAGAGGTTAAATTGTGAGGTAAGTAAGCTGTGAGTAATAAACTAAAAAGTGGAATGTAAACAGTATCTCAAAGGGAGTTTATTTTAAATGTGGGTCAAAAGATCCTGTGAGTTTTAGAGAATCAAGTTGTTTCATTCAAAATGAGTTATTAGTACATCTTATAGTTTCCTATGTGGTAATCTGCACTGTGCTAAGAGTGAAACAAGCACAAATATTTAAAAAAAATATACATACATTTTTCAATTTCTAAAAAACTCAACAATATTATTATTATTTGATTTTTTTATTAACCTTTATTTATTCAGGGAAGTTTCACTGAGAGAAAGCTTTTCTTTTGCAGGAACACCCTGAACACATTCACACCTGGAAGCTGCCCAGTACAACCAGTCTGATCTGCTGGCCACTGAGCAGCTCCGCTGGAGCAGTTGGGGTTAAGGGCCTTGCTCACGGGCCCCTCAGTGGTGGTAATGAAGGAGGGGCAAGTGCTGCTTTTTCCACTTTCCCCACCCAGATTTATCCTGCCAGTCCTTACTTAACTTAATATTAACTTGTCAAAGTTAATATTAACTTAATAAAGGGTGTTATTGCCTGTTGTAAACAGCAGATGGGACTCAAACCGACCTCTTGCTCTGCAATCTGGACTGTGTTGTCCAGGCTGTCACCTGACAGCCGGCTGGGGGGCGGAGTCTGAATTCCACTCATCAGTCTCTTCTCAGCCTCATTTAGACGCAGCGTGATGTTCTGCAGCTCTGACAGGTACGAACGAGAGACTGACTCATCCTTTTCCACTGGACAGAGAGAGAGGGAGTGACAGAGAGGTTATTACAGGCATGTGCTTTAGCGTTATATCTTATTGCCTCTATTATAACATGATTGTATAAATTTAGAGTTTTACTAAAAAAAAAAAACAACATCCAGTGTTGGCTATTCAAAGCTGACAAAGTGCAGATTAAAGAGGTAGCTATTCAGCCGTATCCCACGGCCTTCAACAGGTGGAATCTACCATCATCATCTGACCTTAGTACAGGACACATGATAACAGTTGGTCAAATAAGTGAACATTAGAATTTTCATCACAGTATGTGTGTTCCCAAAGTAAAAACTGACCTAAACGCTCAAGAGTGTGTACTGTTCAGTGAAACTTATTGATTTATCTGCCAAAGACAAAAATGTCACCATCATTTGGCACTTGGCAGGTGGTAAGTTTGGACTGTGTCTAAAAGGAGTGTATGCATCAGGTACTGCGTATATGTCCATCTGGTCTCACCGGTCTCCATGTTGTGCAGCAGGTCCTTGCAGTGCTGCTGGGCCTGTTGAACGTCCGTCTCCAGCTCTCGCCTTTCAGCCGGTGTGAACAGAGAGCTCTCTTTGCTGTCAGACAGAAAGTCGGCCAACTGAGACTCCAGGTGATCCAGGACCTGCTGCCGCTCCGATGGAGACTGACAGCGAACCTGACAGGTGAGACACAGAGGGAGAAGATAAGTACAGTTTACGTAAACAGAACAAAAACCAAATAGAACAGACTGACACAGAACACAAACAAAATTTACCAGAACAAAACAGAAGGGCAAAATACAATAAAGAACAAAAGAACTAGAACAGAGCAGAATAGCCATAAACGCGTCCTCCTTGAAATTATGGATATGGACCAACTGCTACTTGCACACACACACTGAGTCTCACCGTGTCCAGGTTCCATCCGGAGACAGTCCTGATGTCTTTGAGCAGGTAGTGCCAGGACACCACACTCTTCATGTTTACATGAAGCTGATGCCACAGAGACATGACCTTCTGGTACAACTGCTCTGTCCTGTACACACACACACACACACAAATAATAGACACAGTGTGAATATACAACAACAAATTTTTATTTTGAAATGAGGTGTCGATTGTTTTGAAAAAGTGACTTCTACTGTTATAAAATTACTGAACAGCACAAATATACAGTATTAAGGCTCTACTACTGTTCAAGTGTGTTTCTTGTCAAATGTTAAACACCTAGATGCAAGATTTCCTCTATCAGTACTCATGCTGTTATGTTTCCAGTATATGTCTCACCTGCTGGCTGTGTCAATGGCCTCCTGGTTTGGAGGCGGGACGGTGAAACACACCGAGGGGACCATGGCCTCGTTCCCTGTGGGACTGATCACTTTCCACTTGGTCCTCTGAGAGTTGTCCTCCAGCACACACTCCTCACCTCGGGTTATTGTGATCTGAGAGAAGGCAGGGGTGAAGGATGGATGCAAAGACAGATAGAGAGGGGGAGAGAGAGAGGGATAGATGGAGCACAAATGGTGGATCAAAGAGGAAAATAGAAATGAAGTGTGATGGAGAATAGAAGATGGGACGATGGGTAGTGGAAACGAGAGGGAGACAGGACCAGAGGACAAAGAGAAATTAGGAGCAGTCAGAGTAAGAATGAAGATTGCAAGATGAAGAAGTGAAAGACAGAAAATGATTACAGGGGAGAGGAAGGGGGATTGTGATATCAATGCAGTACAAAGGTAGAAGAAGTTATGTGACGATAAAACAGATTAAATGATGTGAAACAAAAGAAAGAAAAGAGGAAGAAAGCAAGGGAGGTGAAATCAGGGGGAGAGAAGAGACAACATGTAAACCAAAAGCTGATCGCAACAAAATGCAACACAAAATGCAAACATTTATGGATTTCATGGGGTTAGCAGAAGCCCTAAAAATGATATTATATCAGAGAACCTGCCACACACTGAAAAGCTGCTTTACACCTCTAAACACAAAGATTTTATTGTGAAAGCAGCAATTGTTTTCCAAACTCAGAGTGAGTTTTATTCACACCTGGCGCTGAGTTTCACAAATTCACCCGTGCAACAAAGCAAAAAACATTTCTGACCTGGTGATTTTAAGAAACCCAGCGCAGGACAAAAACAAAGAGAGTTTGGGATTAGAAGCTGGAAAATTCAGTGTAGTTTAAAAATAAACACAAGGCAAAGCCATGACTGCTGGGAAAGGTTTTAGGGCTGCACATTAAAGGCTACAGCTGTATTGCCTCCCTCACCCACCACCCTCTCTCACCCCTTCCCTGCACACACACATTAATACATCAGTAATGCAAGGCTATGCACATATACAGTAACTATATGAAATGTAAATAAAAGCTTAAAGCTGTGACTTTTTATTGTCTGACTGACTGAATGAACCTGGAAGGCACTGATGGTGTTAAATTCAGTTCAGTTCAGTTCAGCTCAGTGATTGCCACCTGCTCTTATCCATTGATCTCAGTCTATCCCATAATGCTGTTACTAAACCTGTCAATGTGTTTTTGTAAGACTCCAGAACAAGTCAAAAGTCTGTACAAAACAGAAAAAAATAGAGATGGAAATTATGCATCTCTTTGCTGATTAAAATTTCACTGTTTGAAGATTTGTAGTCACTGATTATATAGTTTGTTCTTTTTTTTTTTAAGTGGATCACAGTTGCATCACTGTTCATAATACCATGATAATAT
The DNA here is from genome assembly GCA_038419695.1 of Scomberomorus guttatus. Classification (NCBI taxonomy): domain Eukaryota; kingdom Metazoa; phylum Chordata; class Actinopteri; order Scombriformes; family Scombridae; genus Scomberomorus; species Scomberomorus guttatus. The sequence goes on from CM076461.1 coordinate 5,812,509, forward strand.
ATACAGTGCTGCCAGACTGTCTTCACTAGTAAGTTATTCATTGTTAAAGATTCATTTATTCATGTACTGAAAGCCTAACTGCAATGTATAAAAAAATATAATATAAGAAATATTTTCAAAGAAGTTTCCATCTCTTTGGGATGACTATATTTTCAGTCTTTGCAATATTTTATCTAATGCTGATTTTGGTACAAACCTCAAATCATACACACCTGCTGTCTAACCAATTTTACTCCAAGACACCTACCAGGGTAGATTTCAATCAGTGTCCACAGATTATATTACTAACTGTAAAACTGTACCTGAAATCAGCTGAAAAGAGAGGCGCAACCACAACATAGTGTGTGCAGTGTAAGAATCTGAGGTGAGAGAGGGAGAATATAGGCAGCTATACCTGAACGTTTGTCTTGCCAGCCCAGCCGACAGACGAGAGGAAGGGAAGAAGATGAGGAGGAGGAGGAGAAGGAGGAGGAAAGGAGGGAGTGGTATATGAGGGTATGGAGAGAAAGGAGAAGACACAGGAAAGTGAAGGAGAGAAAGATTACTTTTGGTAATGTGCAACTTTGTCCAGAAGTTTGATGAATATCAGCACACACTGCTTTATTTTAGAAAAACTTTGGCAGCTTGCATCATACCGCTTTTTTTTTTTTTTCTTATTCAGATCAGTGATGCAGTAAGACCAAACCACGTTCCTCCTTTACCTGGAAACAACACCTCAAATACAGTTCGCCTCACTGAGCAGATTGACCCAGAGGAATATAACACTGCAGACTAAAATAGCAGCATTAGAGGCAGCTGCATGTCCATGCAGGGCTGCTGAAGCGCTGGTGGGTGCTGCTTTTCAAATGAACCCGCACAAGGGGATGAGGCAGATGTATAATTGATTGACTTCTAGATCCCCGGAGGACATCACAGCAGAGAGTGAGATGTAGTGAGAAAAATCACTGGTTTCTGTTGAGTGTTACAGTATATAAAAAGAGGCACTGAGGGAAAAGACGATCCGCAACTTCAGCTCTCCTCTCAATCATTTCTTTATTTCTTGTGGTTATTTTGGGGCTTTTTTTAAAGAGTCAGTCGCAGAGACAAAGCGTATCTCGGTTTTTTCTGAGGAGAACAAAGAAAAAGATCATCTATTGTGAGAACTGTGTCAATGATACGTTCTGGAGCATAGTTATTATTCCAAACTGAGCACTGCTATTTGCACTTGCCAGTTAAAATTAAGTGAAAACACTTGGAACTGTAACCAAAAGAAAATCTAGACAGCTGTAGTCTATTCATCAATATGGACCACCTAGGCTGAGAGAAGAGTTTGGGTAGACATGGCTTCCAATCTTAAGAAGAAAAAACTGAATTTCACAGCATGGAGGAAGCGGCTAAAATAGAGCAGCCACAAAGCGGTTGTGGCTGGGCCTGGAGAGGAAGTGCAGGGCAGAGAGGAGGCGGTTGGTGGTCAGGGTTAAAACAATAAGAGTGGTGAAGCCAGTGGTGAGCTGGAACTGAATGTATACACAGTTTGGGACGCGACCTTGTCCGTGTAGTCAAAGGGATCCTTGAACCTTCAGGTGGGAAAAGCGAGACTGGCTTATTTTTGCTCGACTAGATTCAAAGAATTTCCAGAATCTTACAGGATGAGAGAAGAAAAACATGCACACCCACTTAACAGTTTGTACATGAAGTAGAATACAAGGTGAGTCTCATACCTCTATTTGTCTGTAGTCGCAGATGGCTTTGATGGGCGTGGTTGTTCCCAGGGTGCTCTCTGCGCTGCGGGGTCGGAGCTGCACCACCGTCTTGGCCCGGCCCACCAGGCTCGCCACCGTACTCCGGTACTCAATCAGCTGCTCCTTCTCCTCCTACACGAAGGAGGAAATCATTCAATTCAATCATTTGAACTGTCAGTCACTTCAGGTTTCAGTTAGTCATACAGTTACAGTGGTCTGTGACTCAGACAGATGATCCTTTCTATCAGTTTAACAGTCTGTCCATCATTTCACGTGTACGTCAATTATCAGTGACAGAAAACTGTTTAATTCATCAAAATGTGAGTCACATTATCATTCATTCATACACACTGTCAATAGTTTCAACTGTCTGTATAAACAGATGCTGAAATTAATGCCGATTATATACTTTAAAAACTAAAAAATACAACATTATATCTACTGTATACTGTTATCTTTCCTCCACATTTTACATTAGCCAGTATTTCCTGTCAGAGTTATAATTAGCCTGTTGGCCTGTATCCCATGAGATGAGTGGACACCTGACTCAGCTGTGCTTGTGTTAGCTCGGGCGCTAACCATTAAACATTTAACTGTGTGCTCCTCACCCTGACAGGTAGAATTACATTTCATTTCTCTCTGGTGCCCAGCAGAGTCAGTCATTAAGGATTCATTAGAGAGAGACAAACAGGGACACGGGTAGAGGGGAGAGGTGCAGAAAGGAAATGGAGGGAGAGGGTAGAGACAGAGAGAGATGCCAATGTGGGGCCAGAGTTAATAGCTTTAAACATTACACCGCAGAAATGAATTTCCCACTGAGATGGCGTTCGCTGCAGTCAGCAACACCATAACAAGTCTAATGACAAGCTGGGAAGCTGCATTCTAATGTAGTTGCGTGAATAATTCCAGTGTTTAGTGCTTTAATGTATTTTCTTAAAAAAATGTTTGACACATAACTGAGTTCATTATGATGTTTGCTCTGAATTTACAGTAAATCATTTCAAAAATATAATCAAGAATTTGGCCAATTAAAAGCTGAGAATCAGTGTGTGTTGAAATATTCCTTTATACTTTATCTACTACTAAGATTTGTCTTGTATACTTAAAATACTGTGTGCATTTTATCTCGGTTTATTTACAGCAAGTGCTTATAAAATCTATTGACGTATGAAAAGGACATTTAATATCAGAAAGCAAAGAAAATACAACTAACAGGGTGCAAACAAAACTGACAAAAGGGCGAGGTTTGATCAAACAGCCTTTCTTAAATCTTAATAAAGGTGAAAGGCTGATTTAATATCTTCTCCGTTATCTGAGTCAAACAAAAGGTTCAGCTGCCTGTTTTTTGTCTTTCAGAAGCATCTACAGAATCAGCTTCTCCCTCCCAGAGCAAGATGGAGCACAGCGAACTGGAAACTTCATTAACTGGAGCTGGAAACTGATTAACACACACGTACAAACACAAGCAGATGCAAACACACACAGATGTAAACACCGTTAGTATGTGGGTATAGACACATACTGTACGTGACAATGCTGACTATACACACACGGAGCTGTGAAAAGAGCAGCTGTTTGTGACACACACACACGCACACACACACACACACCTCTTTATTGGGAGGAAATGCTGACTACTCTGATCTGTGGAGTGTTGCCCACATTAACTCTGCCATCTGCTTGAAGTCAGAGGTAGGTAGGTGCGTGTGTGTGTGTGTGTGTGTGTGTGTGTGTGTGAAGAATGTGTGAAGATGGCAGTCTCACAAATGTGCCACAGGGGGGATGGTTCAGCAAAGGTACTCTGTAACAGATTGCTTCACCCTGTCATGTGGCGTGCTGCAGCAGCCTGAGGCAGAACAATCAGGACACTGGGAGGGTAACACTTGAGCTACTGTAGGTCTCTGTTGCTCCGGTGCTAAAGAATATTATTTTAATATTATTCCTGTTAAAGCCTCGGTCCAGGATTATTTTTGATGCGTCATGTATTGGTTTGCACTGTGCACACAAGGTGGCAGCACAATTCACCAACAAAAATCAATCACAAGATCCAAATCTAGTCAGCTGTTCTGAGACAAGAAAATGTGATTCTTTCAATAATATAGCAAAAACTTTTTTGACACTTTCCCCGGTTCATACATTTACCCTCATAGGACTGAGAGTTGCAGATAAAATCAGAGACAGGCGATTGAAAGAGGACAGATACCATTGAGTCCTGCAGCAGGTCTTCCAGTTTGCTCAGCCTGCTGTTCTTGTCGCAGGTGTACTGTCTCTTGATGGTTTCCTGGAGCTGGCGCAGGTACGACTCACAGTCCCGTGCATCACTCATAAACTGAAAAAAAAAAAGACAGGAATAGAAAAGTCAAGGACCCAAGACTTTCACAGGAACTTGTACAGGACAGAGAACATGAATGATTTTTGTTAACAGTTAAGATAGATATTTGTAGATATTTGTGCCCGGCAGCAGTCTCACCTGAAAGTAGGCTGTGTTGTCTTTAAGATGCTGCTCCACACACACACACAGCTGGCCCACCCACTGCCACTGAGTCTGCAGCGCCGCACTATATGCCTGAGAACATAAAGAAGGATGAGGATGGAGGTGAGTGAGAGAGGGAAAGATTGTGTCACACTGCAGTTACAGCACACACAAGCCCCATGTTGTGAAATAATAATTTTTCGAGTCTGCATTTTTTTCAACTGAGGACTGATGGATCAGTATTGTCATACAGTACTTTTTACAAATGTTTTGTTGGATGCAATTAGCAGTTCCTCATGTTTGCCAAAAAGGTTTACGAAAGGTCAGTTTACTTAATGCTCTTTTGAAAATAATCTGTGGACTTTTTAAAATGCAACAAAAACAAATGTCATGGAGTTCACAGTCAAGTGAAAACATTTACATTTTTAATAAAAGCATTTCGGTTGAATCAGGTCCCCAAAAATGAGTCACAGAGGCAAAACCCGACATCCTGAAAGGTCATTCAGCCCAACTGAATAAAATCATAGATTCACCTCCACAGTCTGTTTGGCAGGATGGTTCTCCTGACACAGACGGCTTGCTGTTTCCTGGAGTGATCGCATCACATCTTGTTTCTCATCCAGCTCTAACCTCATTTCCTATAAATAGAACAGGAAAGGGAGGATGGTTAGAGAAGATGAGCGGATATTTTGGCACTGGCCTGATGTAAAAATAGTGTTTGTGTGCATGTTAACAGAACTTGTGAACATCTTATTATGAGTTCGTTTTATGTACGGCTAGTGTCTTTCTTTCAATAATGGATATAATAACATTCCTTTTTTCTGTAAAACTCCAGTTTAATAGTCTGCAATTTGTGTTTTCTGACTTGACAGAGGAACCCGTCAGTGTATCAGTCTGTGCCCTTCCTCCACTCACACTGTATAGTTCTCTCTTGGCGTTTATGTTGGTGGTGTTGTCGCTCCAGTCGTAGGCAATCTCCTCCTCCTCCCTCTCGTTGAGCCAGATCAGCTCCTCAGTGCAGTGCGACACAAATGCGTGCAGGCTCTCCAAGCTCCGCAGGCGCCATGACGAATGTTCCTATGGCAACCACACAAACATCATCGTTATGCTGATCAGCAGTCAGCAGAGAGAAGTTAAAAAAACATCCTTGGTTTTCTGGCTGTTTGGATTGTACTGGCTGTTTGGTTTTGGTACATTCATATGAATTTTGACGACACTCTAAATTTCTTTCCTTTTCATTGTAAAAATACAAAATCTCTTCAGAGGCATCATTTTCCAGCATGTAATTTCTTTAAACATGTCAAAGAAGGTTGATTTTTGATCACTTCCATTTTCCTGCAGCACATACATATTGTTTTATGATACTGTTTACAGTTAGAGAAATCACTAATATATCTACTCTTCTAATTTGCAGTTGTACCGTATGTGTCATTTTATTGGAGATACTAAACAAACATTTTTGGGGGGTTTTCTAACTGGACGTATTAACACACACATGTAGAAGTTGTACTTCTAAGGGTCCCGTGCATCTGTGAGCACATAAATGTTTAAGAACCTGCAAAAGACATCAAGAAAGTAGCCGTACTGACTGGAGACCCAGACGACTGTCAATAAACTGAGAGGAGAATATGAGGCCTCAAGAGAGAATCGTAAATATAGTATTCTTCAAGAAATACAAAATAAAATATATAAGCAGGTCTGCAGTGTGTGAGGAGAGAGCAGGAACAAAGAAAGACAGAAAGAAGTAAAATAAAGAGCAGATGCCAAATTGTGTGCTCCAGCATGAGAGTCCTGTCATGCTGTAATGGGATTAACTGAGGAAGGGGCAAACTGGGAAACAAAGAAGTATGTTTCCCCACACACACACACACACACACACACACACACACACACACACGCAGACACACACACACATACACACATACACACACACGCCGTTCTTGATCCGAGACTGACCAGTAGTTTGCAGTATTGATGCTCCAGCTTGGCCAGGGTTTCAGAGTAATTGCTCTTGAAGTTGGGAGAGACTTTAGCCTGGAGGAGAGAAAAGTTCACGCTCCATTACAAACCACAGCTCTCTGCAGAAACCTCTGTGTACACAGTATGTGTCGATGTGCGTGTAATGTTTGTGTACCTCATAGTTGCGTGCCTCCTGCAGACTGCTCATTAGCTCCTCGACTGCAGTGTGTATGTTGTTGTGCTCTTGGAGGTTGTTTTCTACAGAAGGAAGATCTGCTCCCCATTCAGCACGCTCCAACAGCTCCTGAAACACGCAGAAACGAAGGATGACATGAGGGTCAGAAGAATTTGAGAAATTACTTTCAACAAACAAATAAACAAGTGTAATAAAAAATGTGACTTCTCTTAAAGATCAATAATTTAAATGTTTCAGAGACTAACCTGTGTCTCCTCCACCCATCCAAGCAGCTCATAGATGAACCTCAGGCTGCCTTCGTCCTCTGATGAAGACATGGCCACAAGCTGAGAGCGGGCCATGGGTCGCCGCAGGAGCGCGGCACTGACGGCTGCCACAGCACCCACAGCTCCCAGCAAGGTCTGACCCAGTGACAGGCCGCTGTCAGTGGCTCGCTGGCTGGTCTGTTCTGTCATGGTGCTCCCCAGGGCCTGGGTGAAGTGGCCTTTCCTGTAGACGCTGGAGCACTGCAGTCTGAGGGAGACCAGCTCCTCTTGAAGGCAGGACACTCTGGTGATGAGACAAAAATATCATTACTGGAGGGGAGACTCATTATTTTCCTTGCTTTGATTTCCCCAAAGATATAGTAATACATGTATGAAGCAGCTGTCTCCAACTATGAAAGCAGGAATGCATTAAAATCATAAGATATATGTTTTCAAATGTGCATTCATCTGTCCACCTAACTCTTACCATCTTGCCCTAAATGGTTAAATCATAGGAGAATTAATCATGAGGTCTGAGGGGGCAAAATGTTCAAGGAAGAAAAGGTCAGATAATGCATTTTTTCCAGAATATTTAATCATCTTGAAAGATGTGCTCCTGTTAGGATGTAGATAAGGTAAAGGGCATCACACAATCACAGCTTTTCAAAATGGCTATTTGATTAAGATTCATGACGGTGATCTAAAACTGATGGAGCAGCATGCAGATGAGCTACAAAATGGGGATTCTTTTACCGTCATTTTTTGATTTATATCAGAGCACCTTAATACACTTGATAAACAATAGAAGGTGGAACACATTAACTGTAGCAGATAATTATAGGATTTAATGGCAAAACACAAAGCAACAGTATAATGAAGTGTAATGAGCTGTTTGTATTCCCGGTTATTAAATTAAATTGTCTTTATTATACTAATTAAGTATACAAGGACCACTTTGATAAAAGTTGAACCTTTCATTAAGGAAGAATTACTGCCACACTCACATTCTTCTACTGAGGAAACCAAACCAGTCACCTGTACAGATTCAACACCATCAAACCTTCTCTCCAGACTCACCTGAACGCCAGCTGCTCCACCTGGTAGTATTTCTCATCTCGGAGGACTTTGAGCTCCTGGTTGAGTTGTCTGATCAGAGACTCACAGTCCTGCAGGTAGCAGGCCAGTTCTCTCTCACACTGCACCAGCTCGCCGCTCTCCACTCGAGACATGTCCTGGACACCAGAGGATGTGTGGTTTGATCAGATTTTTGTTTGTTTGCTTTGTTCTTTCTTTACTTACTTATGGTGTTTGGAGGTTTAGTGTTTCCCCAGGCATAGGCTCAGTAAAAAAATACATTAAAACCTAAGTAGGCCTTATGAGGAAAGTAGGACAAAGCAGCAGAAAATACCAGAAGGATTAATATAGTAAAAGTAAGATTATCACAAATGGGGGTTACAGCACAGCAGTAGTAGTTGAAAAACCTGTTAAGCATCAATATTTTGACAAAATTCTCTTCCTTGAAGCAGATGATTGAGAAAAGGCACGCAGAGGGAAGAGAGGGTGTGTTTGCAGAAGGCAGGGAAAGTGGTGAGTAAATATTTATTGTCCCAGACGGGCAGTTGTTTTACAGCTTAAACACATTAACACACTGTAAAATTACCACGCCAAATTATCTACCCTGCATGTGTGTATGTAAAATTAAAAGGGTGTTAGATGAGAGAGGTTCAGGACTCACAGCCTGTAATGTGTTCTTAGCGAGGGTGAGTTTCTCCTCACAGTCCAGAGCCATGTTCTGGATCTTATTGGCTCTCTGAAGCAGCAGCTCTAGCCTGAAAACACAAACACACACACACACACACACACACACACACACACACACACACACACACACACACACACACACACACACACACACATACACAAGCACAAAGGTTAAACAGGCACCTCACTGAAAATCACACATGATGGGAAATTGAGTACAAGGAGTTGCATCAGCATTTTCAATTTAATTACATACATCCAGCTCAAAGTAGACATTTTAAATGGATTTTTGTGACTGTATCAGTGTGTGAGTATGTGTGTGTGTGCGTGCGTGCGTATTTGTGTGTACCTCTCCACCGCAGGCCGTAGAGCCTTCTCTCTCTCCAGCATCTCCAGGATTAGTTTGCCCCACTCCTCCTCCAGGTCATTGGGATGGAGGCCCTGAGGAAGCTTAATACGACCAAATTCTATCCACACCTGGAAAACACACATGAACACACACACACACAATGGCTGAATATATACCCAACATCGCATCATGCTTCAATGCAAGTGCACATACTGTACTGTACTGCAGGACACTAACAAACTCCATTAAATGACTCCATTACATCAGCGGTTTATATTTATGAGCGATCATAAGTCACACCACAGACAAAAACACTCTGGAAACATCAGCTGAGTGAGAATAAAGGGGGAACTATTATCAACTATCATGCGTTTGTGTTCAATCAAACAATCTGCTGCATTGATAACAGCACAACGGTGGAAATGACTTCGCTTCAGGAGACAGATGTATGACTAAAAATCGCACAAACACATCGGTAAGCAGACTCTCTCTTTCTCTCATTGACATGCTCATAATACCCCTGAGCTCAACCCCATGATGCACAATGAGCCCTGCACATGCTGCCAAATCTTTAACCCATTCCCCCCCCCATCTTCTCCTTCCCTTCCTTCATGTTCTCCTCCTCCCTCCCTCCGTTCACGCTTACCTCCAGCAGTTTGTAGAGGTGTTCGACGTGACCTTTCTCCATCTCCTTGGCAGGGATCTCCGTCTCTTTGAAATGGACGTACTCGTTGTAAAGTGCCTGAAGGAGGAGAAAGTTAGTGATGAACGCTATAGGGTCAATATTAACACGAGCCTTGTTTAAGGTCAAACACAAAGTCAATACCCGTTATCCGAGGTAAAAGCTTTGTAATCACAGTATCTCTCACAGGGTGGTCATTAGCCAGTTTCTCTACAGTTATCTCAAGCTATGTATTTGACTTCTTTGGCTATTTGACTGCTTCCTTTTCCCTCTCTTCTCCTTCATGTCAGCCATTATTTTGATTACAGCAGCGTCCATTTTCACTGTCATTCCCTTCCTTCCTTAATGTTACGCCTCCCTTCTGCAAACAGATTCTGTTAATTCACTTGTCTTTCATTTATTCTCCTTTTGATCTGAAGTCTTCGCTCTCTTTTTTTGCTCCCTAAAAATGTGCCTGACATCATCCATTTTTATCAAACCCTGTCCCTCCCTCCCCTCTCTCTGTCACTTTATTTATTCTCTCAAGGTTTTACAGAAATTGCTTGTCAGCTCCCTTTCTTCCTGGCTGCATGTCGGTGGGGCTGTACAGATAAAGCTGAGAAAATAGACGAATATACAGGAATAAAGACATACAAGATTCTCACCGCAGCTGAGTACATTTGCAAGAAATGCATGTATTCATGTTGCTGTGAGGTCATTTGAATTACAGCACACAAGATAATAAACATGGGAAATATTTGCCGTTTTGAGGGTTACTGATCTTGTAAACCTACTAAAGAGAATGTGGTTTGTGCCTTTTCCTTGACCTTTCTTTTACTCTCTGTGCATTAATTTGCTTATGTGAACATAAACTTGAACATATAGTCTAATTAAACTAAATGTTAATGAAAGTAAGTTAAAAGACATGAAAGCGAACAAGACAGGAGTGTGAGCGCTCACCTTGAGTTCCACAGGATTTTGAGGGAAGTTCTTGTTGGCCATGAGGGCCGTATGCTGGCGGCTCCACTGGAGCAAAGAGGAGAACCTGGACTGATACTCTGACCAGCGCTGGTCCACCTCCTGATGATGGAGGAGAGAAGAGAGGGAGGAGAAAGAGGCAAAGATGAGAAGCAGTGATTTCTTGGTGGGAAATCATAAATAAAAAATTTACAGGCTGCCTCAAAAATAGTAAAAGACATTGTAAAACATTTTATAAAAAATAATTTATTATAAATCATCAGACCACTGTTAAATTAATTGCATCATTATTTGATAGTTCCAGGTCATTACTTATGAAGCTGCACACTTGACTAGCAAATAAAATGGGAGTTTAAAATCTGCAGTGAGACTGTAGTAAGTAAAAAAAAAAACTGAAACTGAACAAATTTTAGGTTATAAAGTACAAACAACAATGTGAGTGTGTAACATGTAGGAAATGCAGTTAACCAGAAGAAAAAGGTGCAACCTCCATCTGTTATTAGGTTAAAATTATAAATGACTGAAGAGTAAAAATGGTGTAAATGGGTGAAGCAGAAAGTAACATACGTGTGCGGCGATGCCCTCTCCTCCCTCTGGGATTTTGGGGAAGGCATCATAGATGGAGGAGACGTAGGTGATGACCGACTTCTCATCTGGAGATGGAACATCAACGTCTGACAGGAGAGAGAAAGACGGAAAATTAGAGACTGAAAAAGTGCAAGAAACATTCAGAAAGGTTGTGTGTATAACATGATCAGAAGGAGATTACAAAAATCCCATTTTGCTCTGAGTTAAAACCCAGTTTAATTGCTGAAATGTCAAACTAACAACAAGAGAATGGATATTAACATAAAATGTCAAGGTAGTAAAACTAAGCAGGCAAACAAATATTTATTTACAATATAAGCTGCAGGAGTGACATTTCCACAAAATGAGACCTTACATGGCTACATCATTACAGAATAAGTATCTCTAAGAATAATAAATGTGCAGATGTGATTTTTTTTTGGCAACACTAACACTAACCAACAATTCCAGCTAGAAAACTGGGTTCTGTGCAGTCAATAGAGCCATATAGAGAGTATACAGAAAATATGGACAATTAAATAAAAACAATTAAGCTTAAAAACACATCAAGGCTTGAGCCACGTTCTTATGTTGGGACAGAAACAGACAAAAGCTACCCGAGCAGCATAAATAATATGTAGCTGTTGACCTTTTTTAAGTGAGCTCATTTGTGTTCAAATGTGAAGTATTATAAAATTGTAACTCTCAGTGAATCAGACAGTCCATTTATTCAGATTAACAGTCTCACCTTCAGCATCCAGCAGTCTGGTCACTCCTAGTGACTCGGCGATCTCGAAGGCCTGCTCGAGGTTCTCACGGTTACTCTGCCGTGACACCACCTCCATGTCGATCAGGTCTGGCCTGGAAAACACACACAGAGGAGACGTGTTGGTGTGTTTTGTGTGTTTGTCTGCGTCTGTCTATCCAGCCTCTAATCTGCTGTATCCGTTTAGCAGCCTCGGCTTCTACTGTGTGTGCAGTGTACATAAGCCTACAGAGGCTTCACAAAGTCCTGAACACCGCTGACTTTTTTGCATTTTTTGTGAATTCAAAGCAATTGAAATATTTTGTCACCACAACATATTTCTATACATGTTATCATTTGCAAATTTGTTGAGATATTTCATGTTAAACTGGTATTAAATCCCTCTGTCCGTCCTCTAACCTGTATCTGTGCAGCAGAGCGTTGAACATGCGTCCATCGCTCCAGGATGAGGTGAAGTTGACACAGCGGAGGCCGGGGTAACCTTCTATCGCCTGCTGGCTCCATAATAACAGTTTCTCTTTGGCTGTGAGGTCGCCCGACTCGCCGCTCACATAGATCTCTGAAATCTGGTCGGAAAAAAGAGAGAGAGAGAAGCGGTTAATATTGGGATTTCCTGTCTTCAGAAATAGGATCAGAAAAACAAAATGTGACAAAAAGACAGAACAGTAATCCAGTTAAGCAACAAACAGATTTGCAAGTCCAAAAATCCTGAGTCTCTTCTGTGGAAACAAGCATGATGCATCCACACATTAAATCTTTGGAATTCAGCCTAATGCTTTCTAGATTTTGCTACATTTATTATGTCCGATCACAGCGTACTCACTAGCTCCACACCAGTCTCATCATAGTAAAACAGCAGACAAAATGAGCTTTACTCTGACATAAAGTCGCAGCTGCAGCCACAGTGAGTCTGCAGAAATATCCAACTCCTTTGTTACGGACACAAACTCTCTGGAGAGGTTTTAGTCACTTTTATTCAACCTGCCGTCTCCCTTTGAAACCCCCATTTGTCTTTCTGGCAATCAATAACCCTCAATGTGTGTGTGTGTGTGTGTGTGTGTGTGAACACGCATCTGAATCAGTTCGTTTATGAAATTATATATTAATGTCACCTTTTTTCTTCCTATTTCGTCCCTCCATCCTCCATCAGTCTAGCCTGCTCATTAGCTCCTGCCCCCCCAACACTTCTCCCCTCCTTGCCTGCCTCCTCTCCTTCATTTTCTTCTGCCTCCCCCACCCTCGAACTGTCTCATCAGTTTCTCATGTTCTTTCATCTGTTCAGCTTCAGATGCTGATCAGTCTGCTCAGCCTTCTAATACTCTGCCTCTTCAGCATCTAGTCTTTATATCATTATTCTTTATATATATTTTTTCTGACGGTGTACTGATACCAGACCTGGATACGTCAGCCAGGGATTTAAGATACCTGCTAGCCCCCAAATTGTTTTGTGCATTAATTGTTTTTGCATTATCAACCAGTTTTTCAGTAGCAGGTTTTCCATGTGTTGTTTTAAGCAATGCTTCATAATTCAGTTAAAGGACAGGTTCACAATTTATCAAGTCTGTCTTAAAACAACAGTCAGGAGCCCAAATGAACACTGACATGTTTTTCTTGCTGTAATCATTCCTCCTGTTCATACGGACCATTAAGAGATCTCTTAATAATGCACTTACAATGTAAGTGATGGGGGCCAGAATCCACAGTCATCCTTCCATGCAAAGATGTATTTAAAAGTTTATTTAAAGCGACTATGAAGCTCCACTCGTCCAAATTAGTCAAATCAAGTAGATTTCTTTTAAAGTTACTGTCTTTTTAGTGCCAAACTCCTCCTTTTTGTTACGATCCTTCCACTGCAGCTCAACAGGAAAACACTGTCCGTTGAGACACAAAGAGGGAAATTTTTACTAAAAAGATTGTAACTGTGGAAGATATCCACTCTATCTGACTAGCTCAGACAGCTGAAACCTCACGTTATCTTCAGATACATTTTTACATACATTTTTGCTCAAAATGAGGACTGTGGATTTTGTCCCCCATCACTTATATTGTAAACGCGTTTTGGGGAGACCTTCTAATGGTCAGTACGAACAGGAAGAATGATTACAGGGAGCAAAACCTGTTTCATTGTTCATCTGGCTTGTATGACAGTATATGTTGACCCAGGACAAATTGTACTAAGTTGTAAACACAAACACAACAGATGCCTTTTGCTGGGCGCTGTTACACACAGCTCATGAAGGCACTTCTAAGGACACACAGTACATGTTTACTCGGGGTGGGTCTGAAGGAGAAGTCGGGCTTCCATGGAGACTGACAGCTGCTTTATTTATGTGTTTTCCCCCACTGAGCTACATGACCACTTTGGCCATTTTCCCCTCTGTGTGCTTCTTCCTCTCAATTTGCTCTTTTTAGGTCCATCTGTCCACCGTGACAAAGGCAGAGTGATGTATATGCAGTAACTGGGCTTGGCTGCCGTTATTGTCATCAGTATTCTCCTGTAGTCACCCCTCCTTCCCTCACTCGTTGTCCTACACTCCTCCCTCTGTCACTGTCTTTCTGTCTCTTTCCCTGCTGCTAATATAGAGCAGTATGAAGGTCCAGTGTGTGCCAGGAGACTGCAGCAACAGCCAAAAAGACAAGGAGGGGGAGGGAGAGAAGGGAGAAGAGATGAAAAAGACAAGCAAGACCGACTACGGAGCAGAGGGGGTAACTTGCAACAACATGCTGCATAGATACCAGCTTCACATAAACTACAATCTGTTCAAGTCCACAATCGTTAAAAAGAAGAAGACTACATGCACACATACATACACAAAAAACCCTGTACTGCATTAATGAGGGCACCTAACTCCCAAAATGTTAACAAAAAGTTAAAATAGGTAAATGTTTCTGGCACAGAGCTGTGGACACTCACTGCAGTCAGACTCTTAACATGCAAGCAGCAACTCCAGGCACAGACACTCCTCTGAGCACTACATAACTATGAGCATTATCCAGACATCCATCTACCTTAAAGTGTGCGACATATTTGGCATTTCTACCAGCGTCTCATTGAGTACACGCATTATGACGAGCAAACAAAGATACATAATGGGAGTTGTGACAATAATGCGGATAATTCTGTGTGTTTTCCTGCAGAGCTCGGTCTCTCTGTATGCATCTACAACCTCCTTTGCAGAAAAATACAGAGCATCTAATCCTCCAGCTGAATATTGATACAACACTCTGTGTGAGGGCTGCATCTGCACAGAGGGCCCACACTCTCACTGCAACAGCATCTCATCCATCCACCGGTTTTCTCTTCTGCACCTCTGCCATTTACTTATTCATATATAAAAAGGGCTTTCAGATGATTTAAACCCAACCTGTGGTACAGTAGTTGTTTTGGAGGTATTCAGCCTACAGAGGAGTAGAGCTGTAATTAAAGGTTTCTAAACTAAAGGTTCATTTACTAGCTTTTCCTGGAGCTCTCAACCATATCTTACAGGCTTCTTCAGTGAACTTGCTCAAGTTCTACTTCTTCCCTAAAGAAGCTCAGATTGCTGATGAAAGCCGGGAAATATGGCAAGTTAACTACTTCTGTGTTGTTGCAAATAAGTATGACTTGCACACTAGGTTTTAGGTATTATTGTAGGTTGAAGCTAACAATGTGTGCAGTCATTAGAACGTGTCAAGTTCACAGCAGCTACTCTGCTAAATTAGCCTGCTAGCAAACACAGCTGAAAAAAAAAACTGTTTAACTCAACTGACTCCTCTGAAGCTCTAACTTGTAGCTTTAGAGCCAATAACAAGACAGTCACCTGTCATCAAAAAGTGTAATCAACCCTCCTTTATGAGACAGTTTTCTAGACTTCCTGCCTCAATAAATGAATGAATGAATGTGACCAGGTGAACCTTCACATGCACTTTTCCGGACATAAAACTCAGTAAATGCACCCATTCAGACAACAACAAATGCAACAATCCTGTATGTGTGAACATGATACATACTAATTTCCACGCAGACTGAGTATAGTTTAAATATAGGCTATACACACAAAAACAGATCGAAGCACTGGTCACATGACCTGCCTCTCCTAGACAGGTTTCATTGACTGCATGTGTATTATGTGTTCACCATGTATGATTCCATACAGTGTGAGAGAATATCATTGTGTTAACATGTTTGAGGTCCTACTATGAGTTTCACTTCTCTCTGCAGCTGTGTACATCCTCTGTATGATATGGTATGTACAGTATATTTGTTCCTGTGCAAGTCTGACTCAGCCGTGTTACTGCACATAAACACACAGAAACATATGAGTGAGATCAGAGCAAGCAGCAGTTCAGTGGAGCCATGATGCAGTCACAAACATCCATGATCCACCAGCAGCCCCCTGGGGCTCTGCTCCGGCCCTCTTTTAGAAACATGGCCTCTTTGAAGTTTGCGGGGTGATGAGGGAGAGCGAGGGATGGAGGGAGGGAGGCGATAACAATGAGAGGAAAATGGAGGATGGACAGGAGAAGATAAAAGAAGAAAAAATATAGTTTGATTGTTTTATTGGGACTTAAAACAAAATGTGCCTCTCTAAACCTCTGGCTTTAAGTCCTTAACCGTAGAGGGTGGATGAAGGATAGATAGATGATGGATCGCCGGATAGCTTCAGACATTTATGTGGTGGTTTTTAATGTGTGGTAGGAATCCCCTCGAGGCTGAACAAAGCAGCCGTCTCACTGATGAATGCGCATTTCAAATCCCTTTTTATGCAGAGAAGGGTATCACACACACCCACACACAAAGGACAGCTGCACTTTAAACCCAACACAGAGACGTCCTGACACATACACACACCTCTCTCATGACACAGGAACACACACAAGCCAGGAGTATTGATTATATCTGCCCAGTAAAAAAACCCTTTTAAGCACAGATCTCTATGGAGCTGCAATCTACCGTGTCAGTGTGTGTTTGTGTTTTTCCATTACTCAGCAACTGTGCATCAAATGAGAGATGTAGCACTAAACACAACCTAACATGACGTCAGCTGCTGTGCTGCACAACATTACTGTATTGCCTTCATCATGTGGTGGAGAACTGAACGAACTGTGGCAGCCGTCGTGAAAATCGCCCGTCACCTGCTGTGTTACTGCAGTGGATGCAGCAGACTTTTCATTTTCGAGGTGAAGGAGAGCTGAACAGCTGTAAGTTAGCACAGAAATGCTTTCTCCCAGATCATTCCTGCAGCTCAGCCTCAACTCTTGTAGGCCAAATATAAACACATCTGGTACAAAGAAACACTGGGCTGGACCATAAGCTGAGGTCCATGCAGATACTACTTTGCAACACACTGAAGTCAAGAGCTTTCAGTCACATCCTCTACTCAAAACACAACATATTTTGTGGGTAAATTGCATCGACTTTTGATGCCTCTGTCAGTGATGTAATGCTTATAGATTCCTCTCTGGTTAATTGTTGTAAATCGATAAAAACACAGAGAAGGAACAAAGAAGCTCTTTTTTCATTTATATCAGACCAGATATCAACAAGCGTAATGGAAAACCCTCAAAAAACGACACACTTGGCACAGATATGAGACACTGTACCACAGATGTTTCTTGACAATGCAAGGGGGTTTAAAGCTAGATTTATTTTTAGACTTAAGTAATGCCACAGCAGGTTGGGATGGTAACCCCAATACTTTTTGGTACATATAGTACCAAAATGTGTCTGGCATTAAATGTACAGTAAGATTCAAAATCTTCATTATTCTTTGATCAGAATCTTTGACCTGACTGAAATCAGTCAGTTTTGCCAGTTTTAGACTAATTTATCATAGCAAAATACATAGATCACATTTAAAGTTTGTGTTCTTAGGTAAAAACGTGTTTAAGTATGGTAATAAAACAAGTATTGTTTTGATGTCAGTGCCAAAACTCAAGCCCTTACCGGTGGTTAGTTTGTGACTTGGCAACAAACTGCTGGATTTGTGTAGCAGCAAACAAACAAACAAACAGTCAAAATGTAATGTGGAAACACTACAGTGTAAATCTCCTACAGAATATAGTTGTAATACTGTTAAATGAACCAATCTCATCCTTGCTTACCCCCAAATAACCTTAACCATTTTCAACCAAAACCACCAGCGCTAGACGGACAAAAACAGTTATATTCTTTGCTGGGTAGGAAATGACAAGTTTCAGTTTTCAGCTAGAGGAAACCCTGTCATTTGATGCAATGACCCTTCTCTCACACATACAGACAAACACTCTGCCTGTCCGTCTCTCACATTCTAACAGACGTCAGTGTTGAGCGAGTGTGTGTGTGTGGAAACTAACAAGCAATGGAAAGACAAGGAAGGGAGGGAGGGAAGAAGGATGGAGAGACAGGCTGTGCTGTGTTGATTAGGCTCTGGGGACAGAGGCGGGACAAATGGAGAGAAAGGCATAGTGCCTTTTAAGAGCTGATAACAACACACACACACATATATACAACCCTTAATGACCACAAGCATGGTATACAAAAGACAACAAAGGCACTCCTTCAAAGTTAATGTCTTCAGATTGCTTGTTTTTTTTTCCAACCAGCAGTCCAAAACCCAAATATACTCCACTTATAATGATAAAAAACTGAATAATAAAGCAAATCCTCACAACTGTTTGACATTTCCTTTGATAAAAGATGGTTAATGCATTATGATAATTGTTGATTAATTTTCTGTCAAGCAATTAATAGACTAATCCAGGGGTCCTCAACCTTTTTGAACCATTTTTTGCTTTTTGAACCAAACATTGCTTCCTGGTAGCAAATGTCTCAAGACCTGGTTCTGGTCAGTGGCCCAGCAGGTTGGGGCCGCTGAATTAGGCAATTAATTGTTGTACTGTAGCACTAATCAAGAGCGGGATAAAGATTAAAATTCAAGAGAGGATTTGACATCTGGATGACAGAGACAGAGATAGATAAAGGCAAACCTGTGGCAGGTATTTTATAGTTGCCTGTTGCAGAGGACTCTCCATCATGGAGTCCAGTATCTCTGATGAGCTACTGGTCAGCCCTCCCCAGTCTGTCTGACTGGGAGTGGTGCCCGCTGTTTCTGGAGAGGTCAGTGGCAGGTCACTGGCATAGCCTGACTCCAAGAGAGACGACCGCTCTTGTACACGACCCTGAGTGTCCAAGCTAAATCCTTTGACAGCCATCTCTGGAATCTGCATTTGGTTGGACATGAAGAAATCCCCTCCAAACATTGTGGCTCTACTTTTGTCCTCCTCAGACAGTTGGACTTTGAGAATATTTCCTGTAACAGGAGATGGGGTAGGGGGCTCTTTGTGCACCTCCACCTCACTGTCACTTTCACCCCTCCACACTGGAGAGCCATAGTCACTGGGGTACACTGTCCTCACCACGCAAAGCTTACCATCCACCTCTCGAATATGGACCACACCTTTGCGTTCCCTCTCTGAAGGTGTCTGCACTGGCCCGAATGTCTCTTCTGCTCGCCCTTTTTCCCCGCCATCTCCTTTTTCCTCTTTCTCTACTGTCCCCTTGTCTTTTTTCTCCTTCTTCTGTCGGAGTATCCAGGGTTTCTCGAGGACCCCTTGGACTTTCTCCTTTACACGACAGACCCTTCCTCCACCTGGAGTGGTACTGCCCAGGGATGCAGCTGTGTTGACTGGGGAGGTGGTGGTGGTTTGGCTCGGGATGCTGGAGACATCTATGATGGCACTAACAGTGTCTTCCTCCCCAGGAAGGCAGAAGACCCCTCTCCAGGCTGGGCTGGGTTTGGGGGACACTTCAAGTAATCTGTTGCCCAATAGGCTCCCAACAGTGGCACTCACAGAGCCAGGGGAAAGAGTATTGCTGTGCAGAGTTGTTTTGGAATGAATTAACTGGGTATCAGGCACTGTTATAAGAGTCCTAGCTCTGTTGCTAAAATCTGAATCTACCGTTTCTACAATTGCTTCCTTTTCCTCATCATCTTCATCCTCTTCCTCTCTTTCATCATGTTCGTGGCTTATTTGTCGTTCGAAGTCCTCCTGCTCTACCTCTCCTTTCCTGTTCTTTTTGCCCTTGTGCTTACGCCTGAAACGTAGGCGTTTCTTTGGTGAAAGTGGTGGGGCTCCACCGAGTTCCCCCTCCCGAGGAGGCCTGACACAACCCATGGAGTTCCCCATCTCTTTGATGTTGAGAGAGAACAATGGATTTTAAAAAAAAGGGAATCACAGAAAATAGGGGCAGTTAATCCATCGGAGAAGCCACATTAATGTTCATTTAGCTTTGCAGTTGTTTAGGAGCAATATCCCGTCCCTCTAAAGACAGACAATGAAGAGCAAATATTCACATAGGCTGGCAAGTGACTGACAGCTCCTTCATCAATCTGTCACCTGTGGGAGATGTAAAGTTAGGAAGAGCAGGTTGAGCTCCATTTTGCCTGGCGCCTTTTTAAATAAAACCAGATGAACATAAAGATGGATGGATGAGCTGTCACTAAAGGAGAGAGGAGGAAAGTCAGTCTTTTCCTCAGGCAGTTATTGGTTCAGTCACGGGGCAGGCAGCTGCAGGCTGACGTGTCCCAGCAACCCCCCCCCACCCACCGACGTCTTTCCTCTTTCCTTCACCTCACCTGACTTGCACTCAGGCAATTCAGTGGGCAGCCCTGCTCTCTAAGGGCCCTGCTGTTTAAGAGTGTATGTATATGTGCAGGCAGCTGGCTGGCTTTACTTGGTCTGTTTTCTTGATCCCAGAAGATTTGTGGTCGCAGTCAAGGACACAAGGACACAGTTATGTCAGCAGAGCCACATGAGAGAAGAAAATAAATTCGGTTAGGGTCAGGAGCCTGATTTATCACTGGGCTTCTGGCAGGTGAGCTGTTGCCTGGTGTAAGGCAATATGTCAGGCAGGATGATGAGTGTGGGAGAAAGAAAAATGTGTTGCAGTCCAGTGTTACTCCAGCAGCTTCACACACGCACTGCATGTGTGCAAGTGTGAAAGTCTGTGTATGTATTTGCAGGATTTCTGTGAGTGCTCGAATCTTAAGAAGTCCGATCTCACTCCTTGATTCGATATTCCTCTGAATAAGAGTAGTGACTGCTATTCAATGAAGTGAGAGAAAAAAAAAACACCACCGCTTGTTGCAATTCCATCCAAATTCCTTCTTCCGTTTCCAATAAACCACAAAGTATCGTTAAGATTTGTTGTCAGTTTAAGGTGTTGCTGTGATCCAGGAGCTCTATCTACACTCAGATCCAGCAGCTACCTGAGCTCATGAATTAATGATGCGCCTCTCTACTGTGGTAATGTTATTGCAGTCCGAGAGGAGAGAAGTAAGATCCGTAGTGTAGGTCAACCCCACAACAGAGATCGTAGAAATCCTATCGGTCATGGTAGTCCTTGTGGAAATAGTATTAATGATGATGCTGTTGATACCTCTCGTAGTAACGGCAAGCTCGGTGTCTCATTCTGCCGAGGCAGCACGGTGTCCAGATTGGTTGTGGGTGAGAGATAGTGTGCAGTCAGCCAATGCTGCCACAGATTGCTGTGAGATTCAGCCAATACTCTGACAGCTTGCTAAATACTCAATCAGAGCATCGGCTTCCCGCCCCAATGCTTCTCCTTGTCATCCTCCCACGATTTATCCTGCTCATTAAGCTCATGTGATGTGTCAATCCTTCCAGCTTGTGTGCGTTTCTGTTGTTGTCAATATGTTGGAATCCAAAATTGCTGGTGTTAATTTCTCCCATTGATGAGATTTTCTTATCCAGCTCAGCCAGATACCTGTGAAATCATCTCAATGCAGTCCAGAAAACTCATGAAATGCAGCCTTAGTAGGGAGCCGGTCTGAATCTAAAGGCAACCGAAAGCAGACAGACTCCACCTTAAGCTCCCCAGAGAGCTTAGCATCACATGCCTGGCCCCTGGATACCAGTCTAAAGATTCCCCCCACCTCAATGTCAGACTCCCTGAGGACCAGAGTTGGCTGAGAATTGTGTTCCGGTACTATCCAATCATAAACCTTCTGTGTCCTGCTGTCAGTCTGCCAGTTACTCAGGCAAGCGTCCCCTTCATCAGGTGGTGCAGTGCGACGATGCAACAGCCTGACAAAATCCACAGTTTGCAGGAGGTGGGGGGTATTTAGACCATGTCTTAAACCGAGGGGAAAAAAAAGGAGGCTGGGAAAAAAGGCTCTCGTTTACGTCGTCTTTCCTCTCTGGTGCCTTTGCGTCTCTTAATAGCTCCACATGTCCACTAGATCTAATTAGGAGGAGGCATCTGGGGTAGGAGCTGGAATCTGAAGCAGAAGAGGAGGAAGGGAGCAAGAGATTGGTCCTCAGTTCAAGTAGCAGACCTAGGTCACGTACAGATGTGTATCTGGAACAGAGCCAACAGGATTCAGTGTCCACTGAAGAGCAGTCCTGAACTTCACACAGCACAGCGGCGGAGGTGAGGACAAGGGTCCGCACGCATGTCCCCTTAGAAAACAAAGACATGCAGGGAGCAAAACCAGGCACACAGGGCGTCTCCTGCTAAAAGGAGGCTGTGGCTCCGTCAGACAAGCATGGCTGGATTGATCCAATTGATACGGTGGAAGCTAGAGAAACAGCAAGTGTGTGGTTATCCAAAAGAGATTATGAGTGTGTGTTTGTGCCTTCAAGGATGGGCGGTCCCCTGGTCAGCTGTGTGCGAGCCCTTCTGCATACGTGTACACCAGTGTGTCTTGTCCTGCTGTGCGTTTGTGGTTTGAGGCCTGCTGATCAGGGGAAGCCGGGAGCTCCAGTGACAGCAGGCAGCCTGGATTCGTCTCTCCCACGGCTGGCTTCACTCCTCTGCTTTATCCCTCGCTCGCAGACGCCGGCAGAGGGAGAGAAAAAGCTTTTATCTCCCGGCTGCTGCAGCTTCACACTCTTCTGCTCGCTCTCTCACTCTCACAATCCACCCCTCCCCTCCTGGGTTCTCCTCCTCCTCCTCCTATCCGCTTCCTTGTTACTCCTGCCCTCACCCTCCTTCTCGCTCTCTCTCTCTTCCTAGCTCTCTCACTCAGCTGTTAGTGAGCAGCTTTCTATGCCACAAACACACACGCACACACACTTGACCCAAAAGCTTCTCTGAATGATAGGCTGCAACAGGAACGGAGAAAAAAACAGCGAGCAGGAGAGAAATCAAATCTAAATGAGACTTGTGTCTCGTCTCTTCAAAATGAGAAACAGGTTTCTCTCCCTCTCTCTCTCTCTCTCTCTCTCTCTCTCCCCCCATCTATTCCCTTCAATCTCCATCTGCCCAGCGAGTTACAGGTTATGAATGGCTCTGAGGTGAAAAGGGAAGGCAGAGGGAGAAGGAGAGTGAGTGAAGAGATTTGAGGGAATTAAAAGAGAGTTGAAAAGGACAGAAGAAAAGGAGGGAAGATCTGAGAGGGGAGTAAAAAAGGGGTAAAATAAATGAGCTGGGGTTTTATGGCAATATTGAATTTACAGGATTTCTGCATAAAAATGATGAATTACCTGGATTGTACAGGCATCTAATCCACTGGATTAGCAAAAAATAGTTCTTTTCTGTCAGATTTTTAAAAAGATTTTAAAAACTAGCCTATATACAGTATGGTTAGTGCAGTGCCGAAACAATTAGTCGATTGCTTGACTGACAAAACATTTTTAAAAAATAGACAAAATTTTGATAATTACATGGTTTAACACTTTGGTTCTGCCAACTAAAAAGCAATGATAGTTTCTGCTGTTCTCTCTGCTATATCATTATAAATTGTATCTTTGGGTTTTGGACTGTTAATCTGACAGAATTGTGATTTTTATTATTTTCTGACATTTTATAGAACGATTATTCTGAAAAAAAAGTTGAAAGATTAATCGACAATGAAAAGTAGCATTAGTTGCAGCCACATTTGATCCACATTGTCCTCCCAACATGTCACACATTTAACTTCCCTCCTACACCATCCAACACATTTAAAGGCCTGTTGCTATGTACAGTCTTAAACAGTTCCTATAGGGTTCCACCCACCATCACTGCACGGCTCACACAGTACATGTGATCCTGTACAGTATAGCATGGCACTAACACTGCAGGAGATGAGGATTCGTCACCAGTTGGCACCAACACTGCAGACGTATGAACTACTTTGCATATACAGTAAGTGCCTCAATGTATGGAAAATGTTTTCACAGAGACGGATATGAATGGAAACCACTAACAGGCAGTACTGTGGTGTAAGTGGTAAAAGCAATGGTAATCCATCTTCTCTCATTAACCGAAAGCAAAAGAGAGCAGCATACACACAAACGCACACGGAAAAGGGCATGAACCAATGGGAAAAAAGCACTAATCAAGTCCCAAAGGCTTTCATCCCCTCACTGTGGCTACATGCCATCGTGAGCTGTGCTAATCAGACTGCAACGTTCATCTGAACCTCATGCCAGCTTTTCATAAGACACGACTGCTGCATGTTGGACTGTCAGAGGCTCTTCTGATCATAAATTTGGTTGCTCTTTTGTCGATGATGTGCGCTGATGCATAGAGATTGATCTTGATTTTAATGACCGTAATTCGTTTCAGGCTGCATCTGAGCTCTATATCCCAAAGCTGATGTAAAATGCAAATTTGAAATCTAACTTTAGACACACTGCTCCACTACCAACCACTGTTAAAAAACAATTACAGTGATTAAAGACCCTCTTCACTATGTTGTAGATATTTCTGGCTTTGCAAGCAATTGAAAGCAGCAATCTACAGCCTACAAGATAATATGCAGCTGCCCCAAACTAGCATGACAGAATATGGAGAAGAATTACGATGAACTCCAAGACCACCGACTTATTTACATTATTAAACAAGATTAAACAAGAGATGATAAAAGACTGAAAATAAAAAAGTCATTCAACCTAATTTGTGTTGCTTGGAAACCTTGTGACTGTTACTGTGTTATGTGAAAAGGAGTAACAAATGATGAGGAGACAAAGGGAGATTGTGTTGAAGATTTTTTTTAAGAATTAAAGAGATACATGGGCCATGCTCTTGCCTTTTTTCTTAATGCTGATCCTGTTTCTGCTCCAAACGGCGTGCTCGATGGTGGTATTCAAGAACTGTACATAACCTATTGTTATATACAGTTGCTCAATGGTTTGACAATGACATCATTATAGCTAAACAACTAAAGGTACTACTGTACCACAGCCTGGGTTAGGAGCTATCTAAGCACTGAGATATGCTTAAAACATACATGTATGTGTTTTTTGCAGTGTAGTGCACTGTAAAACAACATTCAATTGATGGCATTTAACTGCTTTAAATGGGCACTACAGTCTGAAGTGAGATCCATTATAACTGACACAGATGGTGATCGATTGATGCAATAAAGGCCTAAGTTAGTACACAAATAAACTGACCCCACCTGCTGATTCTGCCTTGAAGCAGCTCAGAGAGGCAATGATGAATTTCCTCACCAGCCCAAAAAATGAACTCACTTGGCGGGTTAGCGCTGACATACAGCTTAGCTTTGCAAACCACAGGCAGACACAGTGCAGCAGGAGGAGTGCATGGATGTATAAAGAGTTCTCTTTATACATCCATGGAGGAGTGCCCAAGGACAGGGACTCCCAGCGAGCCAGGTCATCTTTAATACTGAGCTTACTGGTGACACCTATTGGTTTGACAGAGTAACTACAGCAAGGACAAATTATGACAGATTTCTATTATTACTGGTAGGTTAAAGCTGTTTTTTTTTAACTTGTTCTAACAATCACAGTTGTGGTAATTTATAACGTTCACAATGCAACATATGCAGGTTTGAAACATCTGACAGGCAGTCAGAGTTTCTGTCACAGTCTCGCAGATAAGATTTATGCTTTCACTTTATTCATTTTAAATGATGTGCTAGACAGAACAAGGCTGTCAGGAAGGCAGATATTTGCATATAAATTCAGAAGACTGAAGCATGTCTGACTTTAAAGCTGTTTGGTTTCAGCAGGACTGCTGAGGAAGGAGGACTGTGAGACAGACAGACCTCATTAGTAACTAGATGTGTTGGAGAAATAATGACTAACAACAGCTATGACCCAAATGAAAAATGATAGTTCAGTGAGAGTTCCTATAATTAGCTGATGCGGTGAGTCACTCATTTGCACATACACGTCCTGGTCACAGGACGACCTGGAGGCTTGTTTCCAGAAATGGCTTCTTCATCATCATAATCATCATCATGATCATCAGACCAAAGAGGATGGTGGCAATAATGTAGAAATGATAGATTTCTCTGGTGATCTGGGACGCATAACTGTGAACATTTGTGTCATGTTGACTGAGTGAACCACAACAAACAACACTGCAGTGACAGCTTTCTTTACACTTATTTCCAAATGTGAGCTGTGATTGGACAATTGGTGTTCAATATATAAACTAATATTTTGTATTATTTCTCTAATATCACACTGAGGTTGAGGCAAAACAATATTGCTTGTATATTTCACTAAATGCTGCATTAAAATCCAGTGTTCTCAGTGACAGATTTTAATGTAAAATGGTTGAAAATGCATTTTTGTCAAATATGTGATCTTAATGACTCTACATTGAGGTTGAACAGATAAGAATTGAAATCTTAATATAGTACACAGTTTGGGAGTTAGACGGGATGATGTACAACATGATGCAGAACACATGTGGCACATGAATACACACATCATGGTCCCTTGATCCGGTACACCAGAAAGCATTTACAAAAAGTAATCGAACCACTAACATGCAGCAGGAACACAGAGCTGTGTGTGACTGGAGTTTCTCACTGCAGCTCTAATTTAAAAGTGTCGTCATCTCCTGAACCCAGTGAACTCTGGAAACACTGAAACTATTTGCTGCTCTGCGGGCCAATTCCCTCTTTCCACTTAATTTTTTTTTTAACCCTCTTTCATTCCCGTCCTCCAGAACTCCTGCAGCCTGTTTCAACCCGCGTCCTGTCGATCATCTCTACTCCTCGCCCTGCATCACTTCATCCCTCCTCCTCCTCCTCTCTCTCTCTCTCTCTCTCTGTAACAAGATGTTCTGCTGACTCACGCTCACTGAATCGGTTGCCGGAGTGTCATGCACTACTGTTTCCATGGCAACCGTCTGGCAGTGTCACCTTGCTATGGGTCATATCACAGCACATTCTAGTGGTCAACCGCAGCAACTACATCTGGTTCATGACCATAAAACTTTTTGTTCCAACAACAAACAAGACAGAAAATAAGATGCTGATAATGTTTTTGTTTTTTTTAAAGAGTTTTTTTTACTAATTTGCTTTTGTCTGTAACATAGCTGCCATGCATGACTTGGAACCAGTGGTAATTAGGGTCCTGCTGTAATGATTTGAACAGAGTACAACCCTATCTGCAGGCTACAGTGGAAATTATTCCACATCAGGAAATTGAAAGAACACACTTCAGCTCAGATGACTGACCGCCTAGATTGAGCACACTGCCCTTTAGACAAGATTTATTTAATGAACAAAACGATAATCACACTTCCTTTCAACAATGCAGTATTGAGACATTTCTTATCATTTAGAACTTGTAGTTGAAGATCATCTAAAATGGTTTTCAGCTGCAATGCAGACAGTGTTTTTTCTGAAATCATTGAGACTTTACATATACAGTAAGTGGCTGTTATTAGTGAATATGCTAATCACTGCAGATATAGTAGTATATAGTATGTCTTGTGAGATTCCTTCCACTTGTACAGTATCACCTGTATACACACCTTTTTCCCCAATGGGACAGTTTCAGTAAAGACAGCACGCCTGATGCACAGTAAATCCAGGATCAGGGTTTACATGACAGACTGAACATGTTGTCTTCTGTGCTGCTTTAATGCATTCACTGTCAAACAGCCAAAATGTGCCCTCATACAGAGTTGTAGAAGACAACCTCCAGCAAGGGCATGCCAGAGACACACTAAGGCCAACAACACAATAAAAAGACAGATGTGCCCACAAACTTTAGAACAGAGTCACATTGAACACTCTTCAAACTCACTTGCATAAAATACTCCAAAGAGTGAAGCTACACTCTAACTAACTATCACAGCATAATAGCACACACGCTCACTAACATACCAGCTTAACAACACGTCGTTGCCTTTTGACACTGCAGAGTTTTCTCTTAATAAGCAGAGAGGATGTCTGTACATTCTCACTGTACAGACTAAAGCATGAAAGTAAACATACTGCAAGGAAACACTTCAGACTCTCAGACATCCAATCCAATTCATCTGGATCAAAGCTTCCACAGAAGTAAACTTCCAGCTAGTGTTGGAAAAAACAACCTGTTACATAAGCTAACGCTGGTTTGCCAGCAAACACACACACAAACACACAAACACACAGTTTAGCTGTTCCTGGCAGTGATAATAAATCCTTACAGCTGGACAGAGATGCCACAGAGTAACTACAGGACAACACAGAAATAAACACCACATTCGGAGCAGTTTGTTTTCATTTAAATCGGCTCAAAATCCAGATTGAATGACTACAGTAACGATGTCGGCCATAATGTCTTTATGACATAATCAATTTGAGGTGTTATTTAATTACAGGCTGGATCTAAGCAGCCCAGAAATCATGGAGCATGTACATACAGGTTTGACTTAATTAAGCATTAACTGAGTCCGACCCAGGAAACACAGAGGCAGAAGCTACAGAACAACATATAAAGACACAGACCTGGAAGTGAAGGATGATGGTCCAGATGAGACCTAATGTCAGTTTGGGGTTCCCGTCTGTGATGTCATCATTCCTGATGTTTACAAGTTTGACCTGAAATTGGGGAAAACACAGAAGATTTTCAGTTTGGTCTCTTAACAATTTACTCAAAATGAGAAGATCCACTATGATAAAAGCAAATACTGTCACAAAAGTAACCTGTTTTTATCACTGCCAACATTTTGAACACGCGTACGACCGCTGAGAAGAAAATACATAACTTCATTTCTGCATGTTTCTGCATGTTGAAAAATTATGTCGCTTCCAACTGTCATGCCCATTATGTGTATGAGGCTCTCTGAGACCTTGTTAAATCTGCTGCCTCTAGCTAAGCCCAGTCACACATGCTGTATAATTAGACCTGCAGTGGAACTCAGTAAAAAAGGATCCAGAGAAAGAAAAGGTCAGTTCCACCACTGCTGTCTCCCGGAAACGAGACACGAGATACAAGACGAGTTGTTCAAGCAGTTTGACGCAGTTAAAGAAATTTGGGGACTGGAAAGATACGGATGAAGAGGTGTTTGAAGTGAGCGAGAGAGCTGCAGTCTAAAGTGAGAGAGAGATTAACTTGGAGGAAGGGCAGCAAGAGAGGATGAGAGGGGAAACGATGACAGATGCAATATGACAGAGGAAGCAGATAAGTCAGTATGATGAAGCTCTTTACTGCAGATACAGGATGGATTAAGAGTGCGGTGAGGGTGTTAATGTTTGAGAACAGCTTTCTCTTTTTATTAAACACAGTGTGTGGCACTGCTGGATCTGGATTAAGAAGTGAGGGGTTACTGCGTAAACTGCAGCTCTCTGTTTTATTTTTTATTATTTCATACTATTCATTCATTTTTATTCATTTGATCTCACTCCTGTTTTACCATTCTCTCTCCTGTTGTTACAGGTCGTGGGAGGGGGTTGGGCTGGGGGTATTGCTGTTTGTAATGCCCTATAACTACTGCAAAATATGAATAAAAATAAAAAATAAAGAAAATAAAAAAATGCAGCTCTCTCCACTGCAGCAGCAGACCATCTGGCTGCCCAGTCCCAGGGTGAAAAGTAGCTATAATCACTTGCTTAGCCTGTGCTTTTGCAAACTGGGTAGAATTTGCTGCACAGAACTACAGAATAAGCATCAAGAAGTTTAAACTATAAATAAGTTGTTCATTCACACCAGGCATGTTCAGAGAGGCTTATAAATAGCTTTAACGCAAATTATCACACCGAGACACCTGAAAATGAGAATGTCTTTCTCCTTCAAAGAGAAGTGTGGTGTAGCTTAAGGTAAACAACCCCAAAATGCAAGGCCTTATGGGTACACAGAGAAAGATGCTGACTCCTAATAGCGAGCAGTTTCTAAAACCTGGAAATGCTAATAACAACATGCACTACAGTAAAGGAAGACTGCAGTCTGGATTAATACTTATAGAGATATTTTTAATCAGCACACAAGATAAATAATGACCAAGTGCACAGAAACAATCATGTTTGCTATAATAAAGGAATAAGACGTCTTTTTTAGGGCTGCAACTACAACTATGATCATTTTCATTATTTCATTAATCATTATTTCATTAATTAAGTTATTTTCTCAATTAATTGATTAGTTGTTTTTTTCTATAAAATAATTAAAATGCCCGTTATAGTTTCCAGTCAAAGGTCACGTCTATAACTTTCCTATTTTGTCAGAAAAACTGTTCAAAACCCAGATCTTCAGTTCTCTATCATGTATGACAAAGAAAATCATTAAATCAGCTCATTTGAGAAGCTAGAAGCAGTAAAGTTTTTGGGATATTTGCTTAAAAAATGACTAAAACTATTATTCTATTATCAAAACAGTTGAAAGGTTCCTTTTCTGCCAATTGACTAACTAATTAATTGACTGCAGCTCTTGTTTATTTAGACTTCTTTAACTCATCTTATGGGATTGTAAGTTAGCAAAACTGTCAGCTGTTCGATCAATTAAGAAGCTACTTGTGAGTGACTTGTTTCGAGGCTCTGGTGTGATTCTAATCAATCTAATTATAAAAATGCAACATGGAATACTGTCATACCTTTTACAGTGTACACCAGCATGTGATATGAATGTCCATGTTTTGAAATAATGACTGAAGATGCAGACAGTAATTATATGTCTGTGTGTTTTCATGCATACCTGTCTCTGTTTGAGGAAGTCCAGTGCTATTTGGACATTCTGTAGCCGATGAAATCTCATCCGCCCCTTTTCTCTGGGCTGGAACAGAAGAGAGAAGAGAAAAAAAAACAATGAGGAAGGTAAACAGATTAATTTGAATTGATTTTTTTTGTAGTGAAACAAAAGCTAAAGGCAGCAGTGTGTTTAAATAAAGCTGAATACAGTCCACAGTGCAGTGAAGTCAAAACTCAGCGCAGCTGTATTGACATGAAATGATCCTCTGGGGGCGCTGTCTTCAACAGTAGCTGTTAAAGACATGCCAACACTGTGGAGCAAAACAGACTCAAACCATGCTGGTTTAGAATGGAAAATGCAAACTTCATGTCAAACCATCCTTCTTCTTTTCTTTATTCATCATCCTTTACTCACAAATAGGTTTAGAAAGAGGAAAGAGACAGTTTAACAGAAAGAGAGAGACAGAAACTGACACACACACACACAAACTCTCAGACACCACATTCACACTCTTGCTGTAAAGAGTACATGAGTTCAGTGCAGGATGAAGATGTGGGTTCACGCCAAGCTGGGAAAGAGGGGGTACACTTGAGATTAGTTATCACGTCATCAGAACGGCAAAAGGACAAGAGAGGAGAAGAGGATATATATCTGTGTGTGTGTGTGTGTGTGTGTGTGTGTGTGTGTGTGTGTGTGTGTGTGTTATACTATATCTTACTTAAAGCTGTTCATGTTTAGTGAACTGACACACGATGCATGCTTTTTCCTTTTGTCCTCCACCTGGAGTGTCAGTGTTATATTTTATCATCATGCTCCTGTTTTTTTTTGGTTGAAT
Source organism: Scomberomorus guttatus (assembly GCA_038419695.1). Taxonomy (NCBI): domain Eukaryota; kingdom Metazoa; phylum Chordata; class Actinopteri; order Scombriformes; family Scombridae; genus Scomberomorus; species Scomberomorus guttatus. The sequence continues at coordinate 5,843,866 of CM076461.1, forward strand.
AATTATTTTGAGGAAAACATATTTCACAGCTATGTGTGAATTTGCAGTCTTCTTGAAATATTTCTTATTTTATTAAACAGTAGACCACTATAACATCTTAGACATAGCAAATCTAGCCTACATGGATATATATGATATACAGTATAAGCTACATTTTATTGTGTGCAATTCATGCAACGTAGCACTAAAGCACTGTTGGGTGAAAACCTCTAAAAAAAATCTCTGAAAGGCCACTTTTTTAGAAACTAACAGCCTTGTTTTTGAAGGATGATAAACTTCAATTTCTTACTCTACCTATCCATCTGTACATCTAACCACAGAATAAAACCACCAAAACTGGAGTTAGGATGTTGTCACCCAACAGAAATGATGATGTGTGTTGTGTCATATAAAAACACAGCATTATCTACTGTATGGTGACATGTACAGCCCAGTTTTGGAAGTCAGTGGCACAGCACTCTCATGCAGCCTCACAGCTCCACCTGTGGGGGCAGAGGGGTAAAGCTGAAGGGTCAGAGGTCAGAAGTGAAAGAGTGAGCGGTGGCGGTGGAGGGGGAGGGGGTTTGATTTCAAACATACTCCCTGAGCTCCTTCCTCCTCCTCATCCTCCCCTCCGAGCAAGATGAGAGGGGGGGCCCGCAAGGCATATGCCCTTTTCAATGCAGGACCGCTCTTCTGTTGCTATGGTAACAGAAGGAAGGGAATGGGAGATAGAAAGAGAGGAAGAAGAGATGTAAGAAAAGAAAAGGGTGGATAAAGAGGACAGAATGATTTGAGAGTAAGACCAAATAAACAAGGAACCAAAGTATAGTAAAACTGCAAATCACTGTAAATGATTGTAAACAAACCAACACTGATGAAAAATGGCTTTAAAATGCTATGAAAAATGGAAATTTTAACATCTACAATTCCACGACAACAAGGAAAACTCTGCTGAAAAAAGTTGTAGGCCACAACTAAGAGCTCCAGAAAAGCAACTAAACAGATTTTCCAATTGATCTATTTGCTTATCAGGAAGTAACATTAACTTCAATCTCAACTTTTGAGCCAATATGGACAAGAAGTCTTTAAAAAGCTCAGAAAAATATATAAAAGTCCATGACAGCCTGTGCAATACGATCAAAAGCTCCAGAACAGCTATAAATGGAGCTTGTGGTGAGATTGTTTTGTCAACCCCTGTAAATAAAGTTAAGATAACATACTCATGAGTGGCTCCTCTTCCATCAAACACGTATTTTGTCTCTCTATTGTTCTGTCAGCTTCTCTTTCCCACAGAGGGCAGGGTTGACACTGTCAGGTGCCACTGTCCTGTGTGTGTGTGTGTGTGTGTGTGCGTGTGCCTAAGCAGACCGCAGTCAGCAATCTGTCTCTGTTAGTCTACCTGTCTGCCACTGAACCAGCCTGCGTCACATTGTAGCCAGTCTGTCTGTCAGCATTAAGACTAAGACTCTTACATAATCGTAGTGAGCAAAGTCAGGCCACTGGGGCTCAAACTAATGCATCACTGTTGTTTACTTGACATGCTGGTCATCTAACAATGTCAGGGTGTTCAACTTTAGCATTAATAATGTGTCAGCCGGGAGCAGAAAGTCACCTCAATGTCTAAAAACTTCAAGCTGGAAAAGTTTCAACTGCATCCCAAACTCTATGGACTATGATGCACTGAGCTGGGGGTGACAGGGTGTGTAATGAAGCAGAGGAGGAGTGTGTGATACGTATTGTGTGATAATTAATGAGGAAATAATAATGACTCTGTGCAGATGTGTGTGTGTGTAGGGGAGGTAAAAATCCATACCAGGGTGACACCAGAGAGGACCTCCAGCAAGGAAATCAGGTTGTGTCCATCCCTCAGGTCCTCATACAGGTCTGTGATGTGCTTCCTCACCTTAAAGAGAGGTAGGAAAGGGAAGAAAGGAGGAGAGAAAAGAGCGAGGGATGGAGAGAAAAACAGAAAGACAGGAAGTTAATTGCACACTCCAATCATCTCTCTGTTGATTCAACACTGTTGACATCTGCCAGGCTGATTGCCCCTCAGCTGACAGGCCTGGTGACAGTGGTTGCCGGGCCAACAGAGACGAAGCACCAGCTGTGGCCTCTTGTCTCTGTTGCCATGACATCGCCTCCACATGGAGTGGGGGGAATAGTGGTGGTGGGGGGGTTGGGCTGCCACCAGCGGCGGCCGCTGGCATGGTGACTCAGCAGCCTGGTGGAGCTGTGTGATCAGCGTCAGTGCTCGTTTTGTTTGAAAGTGGGACACGAGAGAGAGAGAGAGAGAGAGCGAGAGAGCGAGAGAGCGAGGAGAGAGAGAGAGACAAAGAGAAAGAGAAAGAGAGAGAGAGCGAGAGAGAGGAAGACAGAAAGTGACTGAGAGGGGAAAATGGATGAGTGAGTAAATCATTAGAAGAACTAAAAAGACAAATTCTAAAACCGTTAATATTGTCCCACATTACTTCATCATGCTAACTTATGTTAGCCTATGTACTAGGGGTTTTTAGATGTGCAGCAGCATGAGACTGACTGAAATCTATATTTTGTTTTGGCTTATGAGGCCTTATTTTCTACAATATGTCTGAAACTTTGTTCCTCACCTGCTTCCTTGTGCAAAGGAAAAGAGTATCAAAAAGTGAAAACACAACTAATCATGAACATATACCCATATTATGCCTTCAGTGACACGTGTGATGTTATGTCACATGTTTTGAGAGGACAGGAAAGGTTTTGTTTATTAAATCAATTAAGTGATGGGGGACAAAAAAAAGTTTATCTGATGATAATATGCTTCAGCCATCTGAGTTAGTCAAATAAAGTGGATATCTTCCACAGTTACAGTCTTTTTAGTAAACAAAAACAAAAAGAGAGTCTAAAAGACTTTTGACTTGATTTTTACTAAACTGGATGGCTGAAGCCTCATATTAGCTTCAAATAAACTTTTAAGTGCACTTCTGCACAGAATGGAGGACTGTGGATTTTGTCACTCATCACTTATACCATGAAAAGTTAAAGTGCATTATTAAAGGATCTCTTAATGTCTGGTATGAACAGGAGGACGATTACTGCAAGAAAAACATCAGTGTCAGTGCTCATTTGGGCTCCTGACTGTAGTTTTAAACATTGTGAACCTGCCCTTTAGCAAGCAATAGTTAATAAAGATAGCAGATTAATGAATAGAGAAAATATTTGCAAACAATGCATATAATTAACACTTAAATTGTTTCATTACACATGAATAAATAGAGGCAGCTCTTCTTCTATCTTGACTACTTTCCAATTCACCAGTTTGTTTCTACGCAGCACAAAAAAGCTGCAGAGAAAAACAGCAACACCAAGCAAAAGCAATGGAAAAGTTTTCTTTATAAATAAAACATTTTAAAGGTATTTCTCTTCATGAGAAAGCAGACAGGCAACAAAAGGTCAGGCATTCCTATCCAAAAAGTTGCTTCAATGTTTCAGACCTACCCGGTCAACCAAGGACACATGTCTACCTGCATTACAGTGATTTCCCTGCTTCACACTGCACCTGCACCGACAGTTTTACTGCAGTCCTGGCCTCAGAACAAAAAACTGTACTACCACCTTTTACCACAAGAGGGCAACACAGTCACATTAGTAGGCTGAGTAAGTCTTCCTCACTCACCAACTGGGTAATGAATAAAAAAAAATAAAACAATTGGCCTCTCTCAGCCAGAGCTGAAAATTGTCTTCAACTTAAAACTGTGGCAACAAAAGTAACAACATGCCCCCCCCCCCCCCCTCTTTTCTTACTTTCACTATCTATTTTCCTCATCTGTGTCACACTCTCACCGTTGTGTTGCTGCCTCCAATTCTCTGTGGATGGTTGACATCAGCTGTTTTAGAAGGGAGCTGACGATACAAGTGTTAATTAGATGACAGGAAAAAATGGCGGATCCGACACTGACTGGAAATGAGGTGCAGCTTTTGTCTAATTGTGTCTCGGTGTGTCAGAGCGTGCTCTTGGATTCCAAGTCTGCCTGAATGAGTGGACCCTCTGTGTTCCTGACGTGTTTATTACCAGTTTACTGGAAGCCCACCATGTGAGTTACAATGAATGAAACCTCCCACCGCCGCTGATTCTGATCATTTATCTGGAAAAAGTTACTGAGCTGTGGCTGACAGACATCAGCAAAGTTTTTCCTGTAATCACTGGTCCTTCCTCAGAAATAGACTAACAAATTAAACAATGAATCAATATTATAGGCATACTTACAGGTGGGTGATCAATAAATGCTTACAGTATAATACAGTCCAGTACGGAGCAAACCTGGAACAGACTATATTTAAAATTATTATCTGACTTTGATGTGGGCTGTATGGCTGCTACATCAAACCACAGACGTCACATAAGCTGTCCATCAAGGGAAATTTAGATGTTTATTTGTGTTTATGTTACCATGGGTGTCCAAAGATAGCACTTAAGAGTCCCACCGCATGACACACCACATCAAAAACTAACTCGACAGTAGACTCTAATGTGTGATACTAGCTGCTGGTTAAAAAACGTGAAAATATAACACAAGACAAAACTCAGTGTTGGGACGTGTCACTAAATTTAAATTTGCTCTATTGCACCCAGATGGATCTGTAGGTGTTTGTGTGTGTGTGTGTGTGTGTGTCTTAAGGGATGTTTCTCTCACAGCCAGCTGTGTCTGATGTGTAGTGGCGGCAGCTGTCAGCCGCCTTTGGCACTAAAGCACACTGTTTAATGGAGCTAATGTTGAGGACCACAGTGAGGCTGACAGCACCTGGTCAACAGCAACAGAACTGCTCTGATATACTGATACACATATCTGGGTCAGGCTGAATTTGAAAATAATTTCACTAGATTTTTATAATTTTTAATCAGCTCAAATAGCATCAAGTAGATTTTTTAGTAACATTTTGGATAAATGGGGTTTGACAACTATAGTAGGATGGCAGAATAAGTGATGGCAAGCGTTTGAATGCCAATTAAAGATGTGTGTCAGGGATTGACATGCTGCTTAATGTAATGTGATTTGACTGATTTGGTCTCCAAGGTCAAAAAATGCTAAAAATAATATGCATCATTTCATATACCCAGCTCTGACTGCAAGGTTGACACCAAAAAAAAAAACACACTAATTTTTTTGCTAAATTAATTGCTTGACCCACATGTGCCCATTCTGTCTCCATTTATTTAGTTATTTAGTTTTCTTCTAAAATCTAAATCATAGGGTGTGTAGCTTGTGTCTGCTACATGCTGGCAGTGCGGTCCTCTCAAAATTATTAATGAAACACAAGATAATAATAAGCAGTGAAAATATAAACACAAAGAACTGGAGTTTGTGTTTAACAAACAGAGCTCGACAGTCTACTAGATCTTCATGTTTAATTTTGAGTGTTGAGAGCAACATTTGCTGATTTGTTAGTAGTTTCAATCCTGGCTGCTGTTTGCTTAAACATAATACATAAAAACAAAGACAGATTGCATGTGGTTAAACATCCTGTTAGCCGACTGAGCTAACAGCTCTTCATCTATGAGAAAAACCTCCTTGTGACTTCTTAATCTACAGCTACCGGATTTATCCTCACTGTGTCAACACCCTGCTGGGGCAAAGTGTGTCACTGCATGCCAGCAGGTAACTTGGAGGCCAGTGTTGACATTGGTTTGGGTTTGCACTGTGTACACACACACACACACACACACACACACACCTGTTTAATACCCTGCATACCTGAGCAGCCAAATACATATATACCAGACAACACACAGAACAAAAAGAAAACAAGGAGCGATGACATCACTCAGTAGGAAGCTGATTATCTTCGTCTACCTCTAAGCCAAAGAGACTTTGGCTAAGTTTAACAAAAAACATTTCCCTGCAAGTGTGTGTGCACAGCTTAGGAAATAAATCTTACAATTAGTCCCTTTATCTGTTTTTCAATGTCATTTTCTCTTTGTCTCATAAGCTTATTTTCTAATCTGTCTTTAACTTTTTTCCCCCTTTTTTAGCCTCCATCACTGTCTGTGTTTGTCTGTAAATCCCTGCTGGTAGGGTGGAGGTTTGAAAAATCAACAGTCCTGGCTAAGAGTCAATAGATGATGTAGAACACGCAGCTATTTCAGCCTGCTCTCTATTCAAGCGCATAGTGTTGGGACATAGGACTCTCTTTTTGAAATATTACTTCTTTAGCAACACAGTTTCATCCAACAGCAGCAGATATTTCAACAGACATCCCCCCCCCTCTCCCCTATGCTATCCATCTTTTCATGACATCCTTCTCTCGTCTGCTTTCAATAATCTCGCACCGTCTCACCTCACTACAGTGAAAAAGTTCAGCACTCTTTAAAAAAAAAAAAAAAAAACCCAAATCATAGTTGACCTCTGTGCGAATGTAATGGCTGACAGTGTGTAGTGAGAGACCAGCAGCTGTTTGTGAAGCACTTTGCCATCTGGACACTGTCAGAGCTGCTTTACAGTTTCGAGTCACTTTCTCCATATTTATTTTCAAACTTTTCAAATCCGTGGATTTTTTTTTCTATAAAATGTCAGAAAACATTCGATTCCATCACAATTAACCTGAACTCAATTTTATGTCTTCAGATTGGTTGTTTTGTCTAATCAACAACCAACAAAACAAAGATATTCAACTTATAGTAACATAAAACAAAAAAATAGCAAATTCATATATTTGAGAAGCTGGAACAAGCAAATGTCTGACATTTTTCTCCTTAAACAAAAATATAAAAACACTTAAAATAAATAAATTACTTACACAATGTTCCAGCATTACTCTGTATTGTTTTCATTATTGACATTAATTATTTTCTTGATCAATCAAGTAATTAGTTGATCTATAAAATGTTAGGAAACTGAAACCAAAACCTAAAGATATTCATTTTACAATCACAGAAAACAGGGAAAACCTGCAAATATTCATATTTCAAATTGCAGTTTTGCTTTGTAAATGACAAACTATTGATTATTAGAAAAGCTGCCAATTGATATTCCGTCAATCAACTAATCAGTTATTCCACTATACATTACAGCTCTGCTCTTATGTAATAGAAAGCACAAACGATTTCCCATTACAAATTAATAGGCCTTGCATTTCCAGCACTGCAAAAATCATCCAATCTCTCGTCGTGCTGCTCTCACTCTCCATCTCTGACCTACATTTACAGGCTGTGGGTGTCTGGCAGTGCCAGCTGATATAGAGTTACATACACAGGCGGGCACTGTGACGACAGTTGCTTCAGAGTTATGGGGTCAGACAGACGTTTCATTCTCGGGTCATGTGATGGAAATACCCCACACCACCTCTGTGTGTGTGTGTGTGTGTGTGTGTGTGTGTGGGTGTGTGTGTGTGTGTGTGTGCGTGCGTGGGGGGTGTGGCACAGAGAATACATGCTGTACTTTATGAATGTGGTACAAATGGTATGTGTACGTGTGCGCAGATGTGTCAATGTGCATGATTTATACAGCTGTCTGTGACCTACAAATGAGACAAATATTTAATAGTTAATCGTTATAACACAGATAGTTGTGTCTGATGTCTATGTCCTCTACTTCAAGTGTTTACTTGGCATGTTGGACTGATATTTTGATATTATTTGAGGACTGACTGACTGACTCATGCAGTTTTCTTTGCTGTGAAGGACAGAACTGGCTGTCAATGATTATTTAACTTCTCACTCAGATTGAATTCATTCAAATGTTCCTGCCAATCAAAAATTTTACATCTGCATCCCAGTACACATTTCTTAATTCACAGTCACGATTAAATATTCATTCAAGGCTCACATTCAGTTTACTCACCACTTTACTTCCCCAGCTAAACATGGTGGAAGTGTTGCCAGAAACGGTTTAACAAGCTGTAACTTTAGAGCCGTTACTGACAGTGATAAAGCAAAGTGGCAGAGAGATCCAGACAGATGCTCAACAGTGCGGTCTGCGGCTCAGACACAGCCACATTAACACAGGATTGACGAAACTACAGGGTCTCAGCTACCGTTATTATTCCACGGAGCTAACATTCTGCTAAACTTGATAGATACAATAGACAGAATTGATAGGAATACCTGAGGCAGATGAAGAAGATAGAGACAAGCAGAAAATGTAATTTTTTCCTAAATTCTGTTCAGTTGTCTTATTTAGTAGCAGCAGTAGAAATGAGCCAGACAATCAAAATGAATCCACTTACCAGGACACATAAAAAGGCTTTTTTGAAGGTTATTTTGCTCCCACTAAATCTAATTAATCTAACCAATTCCTTTATCCTTCAGCTGATTTGGCAAAGCTTATCATTTATTTCTTCCCCAATAAATTATATGTGAGAGGGTATATGAAATTTTAGCACATTTAACTCAACATTCATAAGATGTGGTCTATACATTGAAAAAGTGCTTTGAGACACAGATATATGTAATAAAGGACTATACAAAAAAAACCCTAAACTCACATTTAAGTTTTGAATATGTTTTGTTTGCAAACAAAGTGAACCCAGTGATAATTACCTTGATGAGATGTTTGTTGACCCATTTTGTGAAGGTTTTCTTCTGCACCCTGTCGCGCTCATCTGAGGAAATAAAGAGAGACACAGAAAGTGAGACAGATGTTTTAATTACATCATGTAAATCCAGCATGGTTACTGCAGACAATGTGATTACTCCACTGTTTTATGTAGAAGACCAAAAAACACACACAAATATACAAATCCAGACAGACAGAGATAGTTCTGAGAACACATCTGCTGTTCAACTAATATATTACAGATGGATTTATGTAGTGAAGTTGCTGTTCTCACACACACACACACACACACACGCACACACACGCACACACACGCACACACACGCACACACACGCACACACACGCACACACACGCACACACGCTTCCTTAGTGGCTTAGAGGAATCTTATTGGATCACTCCCTCTAATCCTTTTTGTTAACACACACTTTCATTTTAGTAAACTCAATAAAAGACACTCTAACACACAAGCAGGTGCAACTGATCACCACTCATACATGAGGACTGTAAATACACGTTCATACACAGTGCGCATACCACCACCTCGAAGATGACTCAGTCTTCTTTACATCAACATTCAGCTCTGCTCGTGTTTATTATCGTACTCAGCGGTGATGTAAAGCCGTATGAGAGCTGAGGTTCTTTGAGTTTATGGACAACAACTCAAGTTCCTTTTGATAAGAAGCTCTATATCTGCAAACGTGACCTCAAAGACCTTTCAAAGTCTTCAACAGCTATTTTCTTTACTATCAGCTTCTACTGTAAAAGATCTCTCCTCCTCAAGTTTCTGTCTGTTTCTATGGTTCCTCACTGAGGTGTGATCTGCAGCCAGGCAGAGCTCCAGGCTCTGTCCTCCACAGGCCAGAGGAGTGAGGCAGCCAGGTCAGGAATAGAGCCTGATGCTCAGCCACAACTGTGTTATCCCCCCCCCACCCCTTACCACTATCACCACCACCTCCTCAGTCACATCCTCCATCATATCAGTCTATCTGGGAGAAAAACACAGACTTCTGTCTCCTTTTCCCTTCCTGCTATTATCTTTAATATCTGACTTCCTGCTGGGTGGATAGTAAAAGATCTTTTCAAGTGACCAGAACACCGTCAGTCAATACAAAGAATTTAAAAACATGCAATATGTGCGCAATGTTGGCTACAGAATTCAACAAATAAACTTCATATTTACAGTAGAAACCGTTTACAGACTAGACTGAACAATGCTGATTGAGACAATACTGAAACTGAGACAAAAATCTATTTTACAGGAAAACATCCATAGAATATTTTCAAAAAGAAAGGTGTGTTCTGAAGTCTTTTCCACTATTATGTTCTTAATTTTATTATTTCTAACTGTAAAACCTATTAGCAATATTATTGTTTCATATCACTGTTGTACTTGGAAAAACATGCGGGCATGTAAAATAAAACAGTGATAAGATAGTTTTGTTCCTTGTATTGACAATAGCAAATAAAGTAGCAGCTGAAACACAGAGCAGGATTTTCCCTCCAGTCGGTCAAACTGATTCAGGTGCAGCCAATCAGAAAACAGGTACTTCCCTTCCTGTCAGTTGTTTATCAGTCGCCATAGAGAAGCTGTGACGGAGAGCAGCCATGTGGAGAGATAGGCTGTATCACTTCCTCCTTTCAAGATCTTTTTTATCTCTCAGTCTCTCTCTCACACCCAAACCTAAATACACACACACACTCCCACACCCACTCACAGATTTCCACAGAGTCTCTAAACAGCCCTGACACCTTCAACTGTCGAGCTCCAAAAGTAGAAAGGATTTCTGAAGAGGAAATTCGATTTGGGATTAAGTAGGTCAAATATCTCCACTGGATAAAGCTCAAGGTCAATCTCGACCAGCCATTAACACACACACACACACACACACACACACACACACACACAGAGTGATACATTGAAGGGTTTACATAGAAGGCAAGCCCAGGGGCAAAGAACATATATTTCAACATGTTCTTGCAAAATAGTTTCACCACTGCAACACGCCTTTCTCCCAAACCTGCCTGGGTAGCTGAGCTAGTTGGCCCAGAGGAAATATTCAGGCTTTTACATTATTATTAGGTCACACACACACACACACACACAGACATCTATTTGTCATCTTCACTCATCACTGAGCTTGTGAAGACTTATCAGATTCATGTAGGCGTAGCAATTACGCCTATAAATCCTCATGAGTGATCTTGATCATTATTATTATTACAAAACCAAAACTGGAGACATGAGAAGAGTCGAGGTATGTGAGTGACAGCCACGGAAAGGCGCTCATTCAATCTACAGAGGAGGCCATTGTTCAGAGGTACACACCCCCCTCCATGCTGTCCAAACACAGCATAACACACATTACAGCAGGCACACACAAATGCAAACTGCCCTGAAACCCACAGTGATTAATAGAGACCATATTAAGCATAACTGTCAACGGTATGTGCTCAAATAGGAAGTGTTCAAACACACGTGCTGCACACTGGCAGCATGTAAACAACAACACTGTGCAGCTACTCTGTGGGTATGTAAACACATATTAACACGTGTAGACACATTTGGAGACGGACACTGACCTGCACAGCACATGAGCGAGTACAGGTGAGCGTTGAGATGACATTCATTCCTGTAGTCGGGCCACATACTGTAGTCCACCGCTCTAATGTTTTCCTTCCTCCTCAAAGCAGAGCTTCATTTGATGCTAACGGTGCATAATCCAAGGCAGAAGTCAGATAATTATAGCAGTAAGACGTCTTTGGCAACAACCTGCCTCCACGTCTCTAGAAGCAAAAGCAGCAGGCGTGAGTGTGAGCAACCAGGAGAGCACCGACAGGTACTACCAGTTTGAGGAATCTCTACTCTCCTCTTCTCTTTCTTTTGGTTTATTATATCTGTGTTTCACCAGTTCCCTCTCTCCTCGATTCTTGCGGTCACTGCCATGTCAGCCTGTCTCTTGGCAGGCCTCCTCCCTCTGTCCCTCGCACTCTTTCCCAGTAGCAGTTGCTCTGACACGTGTGTGTCAAAGTCAGTGGCAGCTCCTCCCTCTCGGTACAAAAAAGGACGGCCTCCCTCCCTCCCTCCCCGTTTACTCCCTCACCTCAGTTCCACTTCCTCACCAGTCAGTGGCACTCTCTCTCTCTTTCTCTCTCACACTTGTTCTCTTGCTCGCTCGCTCGCTCGCTCTGCTTCCAGGCCACGACAGACGGTCTGTTCTGCAGCTGACGGAGGCTCTGCAGAGCTACAGGGGTGCTTGTTCTGTTCATCTTTTCTCTGTTTTCTTTCTACAATGCCTCTCTCGCTGCATAGGTAAGCAACTCTCCTTGCTGACGTGTAGAATCCAGTGAGACAATTTTCTTTTTTTTAGTTGCTGTCTTTTAGCTTACTTCAGACACTTAATGTCGAAATAAATCCACATTTTCTGTTTACGGTTGTGCAGTTCTGGGAAAAAAAAAAATCTTTTTTAAGTCCCAGCAATGTCCATTTTGGATGATGTAATCCAGTCTTGTATTCAAAAATGTTCAAGTATGGCTTGTTTTGCTAGCACACACACACACACACTTTTTTTTCTCGTTCAAGCTGACAAAAGCCAGATGCAGCAGCTCGGTGATATATCCATATCTCCTCAGTTTCCTTGCTTTATCCCTTTCTCAGTGTTTCTTTTCCTAAAGAGGCAAAGACAAACTTTGTTTTGTAAAAGAGGCAACAGCCCTAAGGCTTCTCTGTCCCTAGTGTTGTCAGCTCTGTAGCTTTCTGAAGACAGAGAGACTGTGACGTGGGCTGAGATGGACTTTACTCTCATCAAGAGAAGCCTGATGGACTTGTGATGTTGTCTAATTTAATACTGAAAAGGAAACAGGCCCAAGCAGAGTCATTCGTGCCATTAAAGCATGAATCTGTGTGTGTACAACAGAGATGGAAGACCATAATGAAAAAAAGCTGTGGTCATATTTCTGGGCTTGGTCCAGACTTGTGCTTTTCAGGCAGACACAGTAAGCAGTCTGCAGTGAATAAGAGGCCTGTAGCAGTCTTTAACTCACACTTCCTGGTGCTGAACACATCATCCAATCACGGCCAGAGCTGTCCAGCTCTGCTTCCTTTTACAGCCGACAGCCAGAACTCATATTTTTATGAAACCTCTGCCTCCCCTCCTTACTTGTCTAACGGTTTCTCTCAAAATAGCTCTGCTGTCCCAGACAGCGCCAACGCACTTTTGAATAATTTCTGCTCTGTCATGTTTTAAAAAAAAACAGAGCCAAGAATCAGCAGTGTGGAAGCAATGAGACTACACTGGATAAAAGCTCGGCTATGGCTTCTTAGCCAAAAAACAGTCCCCAAGAGGTCATGTGACCTGGCCAGGAGTCAGGAAGTGATCTGACAGCAGCTTCTGACTCAAAGCAGGTGCGCTGTAGTGTGTATGGTTACATACAGTACAGGTACACGCACACCTGAGCAGGCGAGACAGTGACTCACACACAATCTCAGTCAAAACAAGCTCAGACAGAGTAAACACAAGCTCCTCCTCCTCTTTCCCCCCCCCGTTTCCTCCACGAGCGACGTCACTCTGTCTCCATCCCTCCTTTTAGGTCCTCTTCTTCTTTTTGCTCCCTCTCGCCTTCAGATTTCTCCTCTCCTCGGTGCCTCCACAGAGAATCACTCCTCTCTTTCCTTCTCTAAGGGACCATCAAAACTAAAAATACCAGAAAGAGCTTACGTCTCTAATACCGCGTAGCGCGCTTATCCCTCGCTCCCTCCTTCTCTCCCGTTATCACCTCTAATCTCCCTCGCTCTGCCCCGTCTTCCGGTGCTCTGGCTTTCTCCTCTTGTGATTCAATTAAAATTAAAAGTGGGAGGTATGTTTTCATGTGTCCTCTTTTTTCCCTCTTCTTCCTCTGCTAGTACATCATGTCATCTCTTTTGCTTTCCCTTTCTTTTTCAGTTTCTTTTTCAACCAAGCTGGTTCCCAGGGTTCATTTATCCTCCTCTCTGGTGACACTCAGAGGCTGGCAGCAGCCTCATTCTTCCTTTCCTTCCGCTTCTTATCCATTTTTTTTTTCTCCCTCAGCTACCAGCCCTGCATGCTAAATGTTTGTAAAGAAGCACAAGCTCCCTCCAGATCTGAAAATCAGCTGACTGGAGGAGACAGAGTTTTTGAAGGAGACTTAAGATCTTTTAAATATCAAAACTTTCTCTCTCCGCGAATGCTAGCTAATATGTCCCACTTACACACTAACCAGTTGCCCAGTTAGCCACAAGCCCCGTCATCAGATTAGCATCAGATTCAATCTGCCGTATGAGACAACGTATGGCTTAAATGAAGCCAGTATTAACACATTAGAGAACCTCCTGATGATATACTATATTATATACAATATTTATATGTATTAGGTCAGCAGCGTCAAAGTTTATTAGTGTAAAACTATCCCGAATTGACATAAAACACAAAAACAAACCCTTAAAACACAAGAAATTCACAACAAAAGCAGGCACACTCCATCCAGCTGATCACTGAGTAAATAAAAAGTCCATGTTTATAAGTGAAGGTAATTCAGGGTCGGGTGCAGTTTTATTAGTGACCCATATCTAAATAAAGCCCTCGTGTCCTGTCCATGGGTCACAGCATCAAACTAGACTTGGCCTCAACTTGCTTTCATTTTAGTGCTTTTGTTTTGTTTAGAGTTTGATCAGAAAAGTTAAAATTTTTCTGTCCATCTGGTAGTCGATTTGTGTGTGTGTGTGTCTTAGTAATCCAATGAAGTTTAATATAACAATTAAGTCATAAGGTGCACTTGTTTATGAGCCATTTATCATTATAATCAGTAAAACCCTCTGTTCTGTGTTTTAATTTGCAACTATTGACATTGTATTATTGGAAAGGTTGTATTGCATTCTATGGTCAGGGTGTGGTTGAGTACAAGGCGTAACAATTTTAAAGGTGTAAACCACTATGACTTACATATTGTGTCAACTGAAACCACATCATGTACGTATGGGATGATACACACCCACACACAGCCCGCCATGCCTGGCCTACCACTGTGACAGGCAAAAATAAGGTCAGGACCACAGCGTCACGCAACATGACCACACACACACACACACACACACACACACTGCAGCTGCATTACGCATCAGTAGCTCATTAACATTCACAGAACCTAGAGACAAGATCAAACAAGCACCTAAACATGAAACTCAAGTTTAACATTTGAGTAAACTCTAACCTCTAAATCACTGACATGGACACTTAAATTTTTTTCTTTTTTAAGGGGTCCTTTTCATTTGAATTGAGGGTCTAAGGATGAAGGATGCTGTATTGCTGTACAGATTATAAAGTCACCTGAGACAAATATGTAATTTGTGATATTGGACTACATAAACAAAAAGTACTTGACTTGACTTAAATCAGTTATTTGAAGTTATATTTTTACCTACTCACAATTCAAACATTGAAGAGGTTCAACATGAACTACTGTGAGAATATTGAGGAACACACAAACACAATCTGTCCAGTATCCTGATCCATAAGTGAAAGGTAGCAGACACTCAACTGACCATATAACATGTAAGGCTACTGTTTTATGGATAATAACTTAAAGTATTTTAATATTTTTCCAAAGTTATTCTTAATACTACTTTAAATAAAGCAATGGCACAATATGGAAGTCTTATATTTAGCCTTATTTTGCAGTAGAAACTGATTCTACTTTTCTAATGTTTTCTTAGCTTTTTGATTTTTTGTGTTTCTTTATTCCCTTCTCTGCTACCCTGAATTCTTCCCCTATTTCATTGCCGTCTCTCTTGCCAACATCCAACTCCTGTCACTGTTAAATCAGCTGCCCTCTCAGTCCTGATCGACCTCATTGATCCACACTGTCACGTCAGATATTTCTCCACTAGTGAATCCAAACCAATCATGCATTCAGATAAGATTAGACACGTCCCATGATATGACAAAAACTACAATTAAACGCCCCATCTAACAATGAAGACTAGCCTAAAGGCGTTAAGACACCCAGGTTCCAACCAGTACTACAACAACAGCTACTGAGCAAAGGTATAAAGGTCAGTATAATCATCATGTCAGAATGGTTTATATACCACAGAGTTTAAACAGGCACATCAGCGAGTTACATAATGAATATTTATATCAGGCCCTAAAGGAGAATTAGCACTGAGGCTAAACTAAGCTAAAACCCAACTGGAATTTGTTTAATGCTGGAAAAACTTGCCATTACATCAGTGTTTACCATTAACTATGAATAACTAGACACATGACCGGACTGAGCAGCTTACTGGCAGCACAGCGACTTGTTGTTTGGTGGAGTGCATACATGCAAGCAGCCAGAGACACAAACATACTGCACACACAGACTGGACAAAGGTATCTCCAGCTTCAATTACATGGATGTAACTGTATGATACACTGGTCTTTGAAATATAACTGCCTGCTTCGACACAGAGCCAAATATGGAAGATTGTGCTCCACTGACTCATAAAAGGGGAAACAGATGAGATACAATCATGTAGTCTTGCAACGTAATCTCTGATGTAAAGGCCTAAAAAACACCATCTCACTGCAACAGGAGATGAAACAGGAGAAACCTATCTGCTCTTTACAGCACGACCGCCTTTACATTCCACTCAAGCTAAAATAGAAAATGAACAGTGAGGTGACAAGCTGCAGCAAGCTAGCAGGGATTTAGCATCATGCTAACTATAAACATTTTGAAACGTGTGTGGATGGAGAGATCGTTTAAATGAAGAAGCTGACACGCTGACAGACAAGCGAGGTCGTCCATTACAAAAATTACACAGCAGAAGGGGTGGAGCCTAAACAGGAAGCACACGGAGCTAATGCCCAATCTTCCCCTTCTCTCTATCAGAGAGTAGATAAATTACATCCGGAGTGGTCACACAGACGATATGAGCAATAATGAAAAAGGAACACATAAGAGAAAGCAAATTCAGTCTAGCCTTCCCTCTCAGCAGCAGCCTGACAGAAACATGAATTTACAGTTTTACCTTGTTCAAAAGTGTCTGTCCTTCGACGGCGTCGGCGGTAAAACCACAATCCAGCTGCTGTCAAGAAATGAACAGTCACCACCAGGATGGGCGTTATGACTGCAGGGTCTGTTAGAAAGTCCATCTTGTCTCGCTAACTGAGCGCCAAATGACTACAAATGTTGCTTTGCTTTCCAAACTCAAAAAAAAAAAGTTACTGCAGCTTTACCAACTGAAGGCTTCCAGGTAAAGTCCCAAAACAAACAGCATCCATGAAGGAGAGTTTTTACAGCACGTTTCTAAATCTCAGTCGACAGAATCGTGAAGATCCTCCTTCTCATTTCACTTCTTTTTTGACACAAGTCAAAAGCATTTGTCCCTTCCTTTCTCCAGAATCTCTCTACTTTCAACACATAACTACTGAGACTAATAACTTCTGAGTCCTTCTCTCCATTCAGATGCCCTCCCTCTTTCCCCAGCCATCCCTCTCTCTCTCTCTCTCTCTCTCTCTCTCTCTCTCTCTCTCTCTCTCTCTCACTCTCTCTCAACCTCACTCGCTCTCTGACACTCTAACAGTGAATTCCATTCCCCTGAAACAAGCGACCAGACTGTAGCCGTTACTCAGTGCACCGTTAAAAAACTGGTAAATAAAAGAAATAAGGCTAAACAGACGGAAATGTGTCTGTGTGTGTGGTTGCCTCATACTCTCTGAAGGAAACCACATGGGAGATACCCATACGCCTCCTGTGCACTTATATTTGTATTTCAGCGCGTTAAAGTCATTTTAAGTATTTGCATGTGAACATATTATACTAACTAGTTTATATATAGATGCATGCACACTTGTTGCACTTATATGCGTTTTAAAATATTGTGCACATGTTGGCAGTGGTTTGTGCATGGTGTGTGTGTGTGTGTGTGTGTGTGTGTTTGTGTGTTTGCCTCCGTTGCTATGAGTGAGCAATGCATCCTGGCTGTGACATTTATTAATAGTTATCTCTGAATGATGTCAACTGACGGCGTGTTCAAATGCTTCAGACAGAGGGGGGGCACACGATCAAGGTGATGATTGTGTGTGTGTGTGTGTGTGTGTGTGTTCATGTTAGAGACGGGGGTATTACAGCGTGAATCAGCATGATTCAGGCAGCAGACTGGAAAGCAGGGGGTCTTTTAAGAGTTAGTCTCACCTCGCAAAGAATCATGTGTGTTGTTATCACGTCTACTCTGAAAAACCACTGACATTTTAGTCCTAGCAACCTCCGGACAAAACAATACACAACCCCCCAATCAATCTGACGACATTTCATTACTGTCAGGGGAAAACCGCAGCTCCAAACTTCAGTGACTGTTTTATTACAAGTGCTGCATGCTGCAGGGTTTAGACAAATTTTCAACCGTAACATACTAATTTATTTTTAGATTGTCATTTTGAAGATGCATGAGCAACAAAAATGTGATGAGAAAATAATCATGTAACATTGTGGTCACACAGATTTAATAAAGGCCCTCCCAGTGGGTATATGGAGAATGCAGAAATGGGTTTCTTTCCTATTAGTCACTTCCTAATTACCATGATTACTAGGCATCACAAGGTAATGGAGATGTGATAATAATGCCAAATGTTCATCCGGAATTGAGCTCTGAAAAGGGAGTGTGTATTGATTTAAAAAAAGAGGATAAAGACAATAAGAAAACATGCAACAAAAGCAAAAGAAAATAAAGAATAAAAAAAGTGAGAGTGACAGTGATTGAGAGAGAAAGAGGGAACGAAGTGAAAAGAGACTGAAGAGGAAACTTATCAACCACATGTCTCTTGTGGTAATGAGTGTGATGCCGCCACAGTGGGGCAGAAGAGACCAACATGTGTGTGCTCAACGTACAGTAACACTCAAACCACTGACAGCACCCTGAAACCACCAATCTGTAATATTAGCGATATTGTTTTTTTTAAATGTCCTCCTTACTGACACAATATTTACTTTGACAGATTTGACACCTGACTCAGAAGGTAGCAGCTTGATCTACTTCATGTAACAACAGATCTGTGATTTGACATTTGAGGAACAGTGATTGACTTTTTCTACCATTTTCTGACATTTTTTAAAGACCAAACTGAGAAAATAATCATCAGATAATGAAAATAATCGTTAGCTGTAGAGCTACAAAATATTTCCAGTGTGTTTCACGTCATTATCAAGTGTTTCATCAGCCCCCCGTGAGCTCACATTTTTACATGCTATTTCAACAAACTGCACACAGCCATATATATCAAAGCCTCTGTGAATATGATGTATTTTGTTTCAAAAACACAAAATGTTCACACATAAAAGGCAGCGTCATCCAAACATTTCTTCCTCTCATATCCAGAGACTCGCACATTGTATGTAGGCTGCACACTGGCTGAATTTAAAGCTGCCCGCCGCTGTGCATCTTCCTCTATGCATGTGTGTATGTCAGCTTTCAGGGTCAAGAGGTCAGGGGTCCAATCTCATGTCCCTCCCCTCTGCAGAAAAATGCTGCGTCTGGAAACTTTATCCACACACAAATACAACGGGGGTGTAACAAAGCCAGAGTATGATGTCAGCCTACAGTATAAGCTCAGCACAAGAGGGAGGAAAGAGAAGAAGAAAGATGAAGGGGATAAGAAAAAAAAAAAAGATTTGTGTGGGAAGCATCAAGGGAGAGGAGAAGGAACGAGACTACAGTGTTATTGTAAGGCTTGGTGTTGTATTGGCTGTTTGTGTTGGGAAGTGAATGACCCTTTTCATTCAGATATCAGAGAGAAATCTCACACTCACACTGAAAGAGAAAGAATGACAAAAAGATAGACACAAAAACACACACAGCCTTTTGTGACTGATGTGTACAGTCTCACTACTGTCTCTGCTTTCACCATATTAGCATAATATAATCCATCTGGTGCTTTTACCACCCAAAAAATCATAGTGCTGTTAAAGGGCCTGAGGAGGAAATGATGCTTCTTCTCTTGCAGGTATCTGTCTTGTATGTTGCTGCTGCTGTCATGTTACTCTGTCTGTCCCTCCCCCAGTGCGAATAAATTCTCCCAGTCAGCATCCTCTACATAGATAACATGGACACCAGCAAGGTCACCCTGACACACAAACAGAGAAGTGTACAAGCACACAAACAACCCCAGATATATACTTTTAGGCACAGAGATTCTGCCCCGCGCTGTCCCGTGACAATACTGTAACATACAAAGGTCTCTGTTTGCATACAGAGAGATGTGAACAGGCAGAACCATTAACTCTATCTGCATATGGAAATTCTATTGTGCAGGATGGTCACACAAAAGAACAATGTTCACAGCGGCTGCAGTGAATGATCATAAAAACATGCCATAACATCATGAACATTTTCTCTCTTAAATTTGACATTTTATCTTCTAAATAATCTCAATTAAATGTATTTAGCACCCAGCACAACATGAGATGAGGAGTTAACATAAAGCTAATGGTGGCAGGGACCCTTTTATTTATATTATTAACCTTTGTGTCCTAAATGCAACATTTAAAAACCTTTTAACATTAGAGCTGAGTATCAATCTCAGTCCCAAATATTAAAAACTGTCAAGTACTGAAAGCTAGTGTGCAATGTTTGGTCAGATTCTCAGTCTTGGTTGATTTAAATAATAACTTTTTAGCAAATAATTATGGGCAAAAGTTCTTATATGGCTCCTTTGTGTTGAGACAAAATTAACATGAAGTTGAGAAGTTTGACTTATTTTGTCAAACAGAAAAATGTGTTTTATTGAAAAGCAAGATTATTTTTTATAAAAGGGATATTTTTTTTTTTTAAAAGTATAATTTTGAAACTCATGCAGACTCTGGTATTCTTTTTTTTTTTCAGCCCTACTGAACAAGAGAAGTAACACAGTATCGCAGCTGTGTGAGGTCCATCTCAACAGCAGGAGGAAACAGGAAAAATATGTTGGTGAAGGACAGAAGGGAGGATGAGGAAAAGGACAGTCACATCAGAGTGATAAATCCTCTAGCCTTGGACTTTCATGTCCATGGAGCTTCAACAAAAAAAAAAAATCAGATCACCTCTCTCGGGCCTTTCAGTTCCTCCTGTCGGCAAAACTGAACTTGATCACCTCTGCATTTAATCATTCAGTCTATAAAAAAGTGTTTTGTTACAAAGAAAAACAGAAAAAGCAGCATTTTTTTCATGTGAGAATCTGAAACCAGTAAATAATTGGCATTTTTACTTAATGATTGGGGGCAATTCATTTCCTGTCAATCGAACAGTTGATTATTGTTTCAGCACTATGTAACTATTGTTCCCTTTTCCATCATAACATAAAACTGACAGTGATAGTTCTGTGCTGACAATAAGTTCTTTTTTTAAATCAGAAGTAATGATGTAAAATGTCCTTTTCTGACAGCCTAATGCCTCAATCATCACTGTTTTCTGCCATTATGAAAAGATGTTAAAACAAATACAGCCCTGCTTCTAAATCTGGTGAGTGTAAAGCTGTAGCCCAGTGCTTTTATATGTGAATAAAAAAAGCTATTCTGAGACTCTGGTCACCACACAGCTGCATGTGGTGTGACTGTGAGACATCATCAATGCCTGCCAGCCTCCCACACTGTTCCCCGGCAGCTGCGTGACCTCTGACCTGTCCTTTGGTTAAAACGAAGCAGAAACACTTCCTGTCTGGAAAGTGAGCCGTCCAAAAGAGTCCTGACCTGTCATTCTGGGGCAGTGTCAAACATGACACCGCACATACAGGGAACAAGGTAGATACAGATCAGGGGAAGCAAATTCAAGCACGTGTTTTGATTAAATATATCCATCAGCGGCGGCTCAGTGAGGCACCTGGCTGTCTGCACACTGTGAAATGCTTTCTCTCCTGAAACAGCGAGAGTGATGCAGTTGTAATTCTGTTTACAGTACGATGATAAATAGTTGGTATAAAGTCTGCAAGGAAAGTTGGAAGCCACTTTGAAATGCATCCAAACTTTGAGGCCACCTTAGAGACACACAGCACTCCTGCAGTATCAAACTCTGCAGTTAGGGGGCAGACTGGGTCCAGTTACAGAGCAGTGGGGCTCCGTGTTGCAGCCTTTTTCTAAACATCTTATCAAACGCAAAACTCGCAAAGAAAGTTTTGTCTCACACTTTGATCCTTGCTCAGTACAGTTATATTTATATGGTCTCCTGTGTGTGACATCCAAACCTTTGAGTCTGTTAACTTTGGTTAAGTCTGCATCTATTTACAGGTATTATATGGAGTAAACAGACCTACAGGAGGACGAAGACAACATGGAATAAAAAAATGTATTCAGTGAAACATTTACACACAAAAAAAAAAAACACACACAGAGACAGTTAAGCTCAATCCAGACAAATGGATTTGGCGTCACTGGGTCAAAGAGACATGAGTAATCTTCCTCAGACTGTTGTTATTCAAGCATGGCTAATCATGCTGCTAGGAGCTGGAAATCGAAATCAATGATGCCGATCAAGGCTTCACTGACTGCCCGGAAGAAATTTTATCAGACATCTATGTGGCTTTTAAACTGTGTTACAGGGTTATAGAGAGACTACTTAGTAGTTATGACATTTAACTACAAAGCAATTCATTTAGAGAGGCTGTACAGTGAAAGTTTTTAATGCTCTTACGGTTATTAATTTTTATTTTTGTTTTTATTGAAATTATGTCAATTCCCCGCATCTACAGTAGGGAATAGATAGCCAGGAGTAAGTAACTTTTTTTATCCACTTCTGCAGAGAACACTATGTCCACTCTGTTACCTACTGTGGTCTCTCAGTGTGGGATGAAAACATCAAAAGCTCCCAGTGCTGTTACTGCTGACAGTTAAGTAAGTTATGTTTTGACAGGGGAACTAAGCGGATCGCTACACCCGTTCTAAACAGCATACAGGCACAGAGCCAGGAGTCGTCTAACAGACGGAGAGAGAGACAGTCAGACAGACAGACAGCGATACCCCGAGATGCCATTAAGAGATTAGCGGACAGGAGAGGAGGATGAAACGGGAGAGGATAGAGGATGAGCGTGGCCCCCATATAAACTAGCGAAGGGGGATTAACAGGAGTTGACTTGAGGACGCGCACAAAACACAAAACACGGGTGGCAGAGAATCACTTAGGAGATGATGAGACAAGTGGTGAAAGGTGGAAAGTTAGTTGACCCATCTGGAGCTTAAGTTTTCAAGCTTCAACTGGTAGCTCAAAGACATTTATTTAGTCAAAGCTTCCTCCCTCTATCAGCACCAACAACAGCTCATTAAACACAAAGTGAAAACCAGTCACCTTTACATTCTTTCTCACGCAGCAAACAGTGATCAAGCATTTCCCAAAAGCTGTTTTCTATGTAACTGTGTTTCAGGAAATGACAGAGGGGTTTTCACGAGTCGAGGCTATGAGGCCATGAGAGAGAAATGAGGAAAAACTCTTCAGGCAAGTACATTTAAACTTTAGGAACCTAACTGGGTCACAGGCCCTGCTGCTGCTGCTGAGTCCAGAAATGTCAAGAGAGCAACTGTTTCTAGAAGCCTGAATTCCTGCATAGCAAAATTAAATGACTTGGCGGAGAAAACAGGAAAGGTTTCTAGGCCTACACACCCAAGAATACAGAAACAGAAACACACACACACACACACACACAGCAGTGTCAAAGCTCTTGTTTTCAGGAAACAAAGACCAATTACCCCTGTCCTTTTTTCTCACACTGCATAATAAAAGAGAAGAACAAAGATGAGCAGTTAACATCTATGCTCTTTTTTCCCAGGACCATACAGACACCCACCAAAATTATTTTAGCATGAAACACTTCATATCAATAAAACGGTTATAGAAAAGATGGTAGCACAAAATATAGCTGTAATATTCAGTGTTGTCAGATGCAAAAGAAGCAGATTGAACAGTATGTTTATAATGAAAAAAACTTGATTTTCTGTTTAACAGATTCTTGCTTACAAAAAAGGACGTAAGCATGAAAAATTAACGAAAAACACTACACCTCCTAACACACATTTTAAAGCTTCTTATTGCACTGTAATTTGTTTTGTATTCATAATCAATACGAGAAAGAACATCACAAAGAAAGACAAAGATAATGGTGAACATTATCATTTAATTTGAATTTTGTGGCTGATATGAGTGTTTTCTGATCACCCTAACCCTAAACTTAAGGTAGGATTAAATTTAGGCGACTAAATACTACTTGATTAAACCAAAAACTACAGTTAATTTTGACTAACATGGAGGTTTATTTACATCCTGTTTAAGCATGTGACCGCCCGTGTTTCTTTCCTTGTCTGACCTATTTTTAGTGACATTGCCATATTCTGAGATCTCCGCAATTACTTTGATGAGTACAATATTATCATAACTCAGAGCCAAAAGCATGAAAGCATGAAAAATTACAATAACTGTAATATACAGAAGTTTTCCTTTAAGGTTAGCACAAGATCACCTCAATAGTTAATGGAAAAAAACATGGATCGTTGGTAGGGGACAGGCCACAAACCACAGTCTCAGGAGTTATGTTTGATTTTTCTTTACTTATTTCCAACATGGTCCATTTAACACCCATCCACCAACCCCAACATGTTGACATTTCAAGCTTTGCTGCTGTAAACATATTCAATAAACAACCAGTGCTTTAATTTATGTGGTAATTTTTTTACATATCACTCGGGAAGATGTAAATATCTATTATTCTTATCTTAACAGCTGCTGTAGTAGTTCTGGTCAGAACAGCTTCAGATGATTGGCAGTACATTGTCGAGGCTAATTTGTTGTATGATGGATGCTGTGTGGTGGAGTTTGGTTTGGTCTGTATGCAGCATAAACACACACTGAGCTCAGCTGGATTTACCTAAACAAGAAACCAACGTGACCTCTGTGACCTGACTGTCGCTCCCTCACTGTCATCCATCGGGCTCAGGAGCAGCATCACAACCTTGAGAGCATTAACTTCCCGGTCAGAACCCTCCGCAGGGTAAAGGGCAAGGACCATGTTTATGTGCATGTGTGCTGACATCAGTGCAAGTAGTTCACTTAGGTGCATAATATTGATGCACAGTGTGCAGACACACTTAAAGCCCTAATCCTAAAATTGCTCCTTAAAATTTGACTATTCATACATGAAGAAAAACAACAAACATCCACAAAATACTTCCCTGATACGGAGAAACTGAGACTATGGAGGAAAAGAAAAAAGACAAACGGAGGAGGGACAGTGTAAGAGCTGTCACGCATGACAGCACAGAGAAGCACTGCATGGATGGATTGTGGGAAAGGAGGGAGGGGACGGACGTAGAGAGAGAGAGGAAGAAAGAGCGATAGATTTATGACCTCGTGAGAAAAGAGAAGCTTCATCCAAACTCTTTTGGTTTTAGGGCCTTAGTTAATCACAGGTTAATGAGCAGGAGGAGGAAAGACACTGGGAGCCAGAGAAGAGAGGCACAGAAACAAAGAGAGAATAGGGGATGAGTGAGTGGAAAGAAGAAAAATTACACTTTCATTGAGATAAATTGGAGAGACGGTACCGGAAAACACTAAAGGGAAAAAGTGTTGGTTGTGGGGTGAGGGTGAGGGTTATATTGTGTGCATGGCATTAAAAGGGTGAGATAAGGACAGATAAAAGATCAAAGTCCAAAAGGAAGAAAAGCACGAGATAAATGGGAGCGAGAGTGATGACAGCTGAAAGTGAAAAAAAAAGGAAGAAAAATAATAAAAGCACGTGACAACACAGAAGAGTTGACATTACAGCGTGGCAGCAGGGAGTGATAAGAGAGAAACAGAAAGAAAGAGAAGGGCTGAGAGAAAATGAAAGATATGAAAAAACAAAACAAAAGAGAAGTGAACTTCCGGACCTGGAATTCCCAGAGTGGCTCTAATGTGAAAAGTTCTTGACTTTCTATTAAATCACTTCCAAGAATTAAAAACGTTCCTCCTTCTTGCTTTTTTTTTTTTTATATAAATAGTATTTCGTTTCCAGCTGGATGAAAAGAAGAAGTACCAGAAATCTGCTGAAAAGAATAGTTTTGGGAAATACATGCATGCTTGTTTGCTTTCTTGCCAAGAGACACTCATGTCTGTACCATAAATATGAAGCTACAGTCAGCAGCCGGCTAGCTTAGCTCAGCAAAGACTGGAAACATGGGGAAACCGAAAACAAAATCTGCCGACCAGCATCTCCAGAGCTCACCAACACATCTTGTTTGTTTAATCTGTTCAAGAACTGAAGTTTAAAAACAAATACTTTCAAAAGGGGTTATGTGCCTGACTATTTTCAGTCTTAAAGAGAAGTTAAAGAGGCCATAACATGCACATTTGCAGGTCTATATTTATATTCTGGGGCTCTATTGGAATATATTTGCATGACTTACAGTTCAAAAAACTCCTTATTTATCTCATACTGGCCCTTTATGCAACTCCTCAGTTCAGCCTCTGTCTGAAACAGGCCGTTTTAGCTCCTGTCTCTTTAAGGCCTCTCTCCCAATGAGTCCACTCTGTTCTGATTGGTTAGCTCCCAGCTCCAGAGGATACATAAACAAACAACAGTTGTCGGATTTTACTTCTTTTTTTCCTTTTTTACTCAAAATATAAACTTCTCAAATACATCCGTACATCCCTTGCTTTACTACACAGCTCCAGAGCGGAGAATGAAAGCAAGATCATAAAGAGGGCTGGGAGGAGGTGTGTTTGTGAGAGTCAGAGAGAAAGAGCGAGACATCTATAGGGTCGTGAGAGAGAGACGAAGATGAAGAAGAAGAAAAACACTTAGACGATGAGGTCAGTGGATGGCAGAAAAGGGAAAAGGGAGAAAGACAAAAAGTGAGGGAATGAAAGGGGCAGGGGCAAAGAATGTGAAGAGTGTACACAAATACAGGGGACCCGAACACATAACCACGGTAACCAGGCCTTTAATTTTAACCCCAGCTGTTCTCGTTGCCATGGACACCTCTCAATTAGGACCCTCCCTCCATCCCCTCCGCACCCCGTCCCATCCTCTGGCCTTTCATTGGAGCACTTGACCCGACCTTCTGAAAAAGCTGTAATTATCAGGCTGTCAGAGGCGTCCTCGCTGCCATGACGTCAACATTTACATTCAGTCTGGTAAAGGTCTCAGCGCTGCAGGCCTCTTTTTATTTAGGTTTCTTTTTTTTTTAAAAACCTGACATCTCAAGATGACACATGATCACTCCAGAGATTCAGGAATATTTGTCACTTTTAACTTTCACATTTCTAATACAGTTTGTTTGACATGATGCAGGAAAATCTACTTCTACTGCACTTGAAAGCCACTCTGAATCTGAGGAAGACATAGATACATGTCCAAAATTAATGAGCCGCTGTTTTAATCAATTTCAGGAGGTTTTTGTTTTTCAAAAATTTGGTAAATCTGCCACATGAAAAACTGCACATGTAGGATGTTGCTAATACCATGTGATGAGTTAGTCAGTTGACAAAATGTTATTTGACAACAACAACTAGTCATTTATTCAGAAAAAGTGCCAAATATTTGCTGGTTTCAGCTTCTCAAATGTGAGGATTTTCCACATTTCTCTGTTTCATATCTTTGTCTGTTGAAAAATATCTTTGTTTTGGACTGTTAGTTGGACAAAAACTGTGAATGAAAAACAACTCACAATTTTTTTTTAAAGAATTTCAGTTTTGTTGCATTTGTACCAGCAGGCCTGGCTTTGATTCAGTTTGACGTCTTAATGGTTTTGCTGATAAAACTGTCCATTTAGGACTGCTTGTTAAATGCACCAAATAGCCTGGATTAACAATAATCACTCTCACTCAGGGAAAGCTTTTGTTTTATGGGTCCAAAGGCTTTAATGTCTCTGTGCATTTGTTTATATTTGCATGTAAATGTGTGTTGTACACAGGCATGTGTGTGTTCGCATGTGTGTCAAAGCACATTGTGGCCGTTTCACAGTGACTGGAAACTATCAGTGAGTTAGTTAATGCTTATGCATGTGAGCTATTGTGGACCGATGTGTTTATGTGTGTATTCTCACTAACAAAAAGGCGGGAGGAAAGCCAAAGACCACCTAGACTGACCATCAGACAAGAGGAGAGGGGAGGAGACAGATACTCCTCTTTCATTCTCACTAATGACCTTGTGTTGCTTTTCCGCCTCTCTGCAAAGACCTTTTCATCATGTTCACACTCCATAATCATGCACACACAGCATAGCTACACACACGCACACGCACACACACACACACACACATGGTGTACACCAACCGCAGCTCTTTTCAGTGTGGCAGAGCAGGAAGTGAATGAACATAACTTGCTTAGCCTGGAGGCAGCAGGAATGTGAATTGTGGAAGGTGATCAATGGCAGCATTAATTGCTCCATATTACACAGGTTCATGACAGAGTCAGGTTATGTTAAGACTCTGTCTTGTTACAGGGAGGGACAGTAATCCTCTTTTAACAAGCTCATAGAGAGATGAGTTCAAGACTGGCATTTGAGCATTTTGTGGAAAAGTGGGGTTTGGTATATGGCAACGTAACAGACAGCTGCTGGTGGAGAGAGGGATGAGGTAGGAGAGGAGAGGACCAGAGGTCAGGAGGAGATCAATTATTGTGGGGAAAAGAAAGATGTTGATGTGGGAATAACGCTGAACAAGAAATAAAGTCCATTTCAAAAATGAAAACATCTTTAAAGCAATTCTTTTAATAGCTCTGTTCATCGCTGTTCTGTCTATGTTAATGGAGAATTAGTGTTCACAGCTTTGACCTGGCTGCTTTAATTTATTTAGTTGGCCAAGGAGAGAGAGAAAGGTGAACTGTTTCAGAAAGAGGAGAGGAGAAGCTGGTGACAGATTTTATTGATGGGCTGAGGGATGTTCTATGTGCATTTACTGTTCGTGTTCCTATCGACTGCTGGATTGGCCTTCTGGGCTCCAACAACATACAGTATAACTACTGGACTGAAGAGAAGGCCTTCAATAAAACACAGACAGCAGCTTTTAAAAACCAACAGAGATCGAAGCATGGCGAGCCAGTGTGGAAAAAGTCAGTCCAGGTCAGCCTGCCAGCCGAGCACTTAACAGGAATCAGAGTGAGAATAAAATGGTGAGAAACATGCAGGTGGTGCAGAGAGAAATAAGCTACTGGTCAAGTTGACATGAATAAAAAAGGAAGGGGGGGGGGGGTTATATGCAGAGCGTGAGTCCACAATGACAAAGTACAGATGCACACAGTTGTACCTAATTACCTGTATCCACACAAACACAACCACAAACAAAGTCTTGCTCCATAGCCCCACCCTGTATACACAGCCCACAGTGTGTAAACTGTGTTAAGATTATCTGAGCTTCTCCATTACCAAACACACACACACACACACAGGAAGTCCCATTTCCAGTGTGGATGTCGCCGCTTGTAGCATCACAGCATGTTTCTTGCACTGCAAAAGCTCTAAAAATAAATCTTTTAACGTTTCTATCTTGGAAATAAACCTGAGGGCCGGAGAAAGAATTGCCGACATGTTTTAGATTCTTGCAGGCAGTAAGAAAGAACATTACTAAATAAACCAAGTCCATTTTTTTTCCTTTTCTGTCTCTCTCGCTCTATTTCTCACACACAAATACCTCCTCTCCCTCTTATTTTAGCTTCTCTCAAATCTGACAGTGTGTAAGTTATGGACTTGAGAGCAGCCGGCTCAGTATCACACTGAGATAACACTACGTTTCCCACGCCGCCCCCCCGTCTCCAGGAAGCGGAGCCAGCCGAGCTCTTCAAGGTGGAGCCTGCAGGCTGTGACGGAGTCTAGGGACACGAGGAAGTAAACAGGAAGCAGAAGAACGTATGAACGCACCTCCATCGCACTGTGACAGCAGGAGAGCACAGCTGAGACAACCTAATCCAGAATTAGACAACTTGCTGGTGTTTGTCAGAATAACATAATCAACCTTAAACTGATTGAAAATGTTTGTATTGATTCAATAAAAAAAGCGACTTTTCTTATATTAAAAACATGATTTCAGACATTATCATATCTTCACAGAGTATTTTAAGAAACAAAATCATTCAACCTGAATCATTAGATGTTGAAGTTTCCTAATTTGGTTGATGTGTCGTTACAATGAGCATTTCTGCTCTGACAACTGAGTTGGCAGATGAGTAATTCTCCCCGCAGGGCCCCCAAGAAACCTAGAGACCAAATATATTCAAATATTACAGTTTTATAAGCTATTTACAAGCTATAAACAGGCTACTGTCCCAATGAAAGATGAAGCCAACGATCCTAAATCGGTCTACTTCTGAGTGGTTTTCTTAGTAAATCTTGTTGGGAAATGTCCATTTAAAACAACTGTATGACTCGACCTCTCATCATTATTTCATTTAATGGTAGTCAAAACATGTTTTGGCCCTCAGACCTTCCATCAGTTGTCTTCTTGGGCACGTGATGTGATTCAAGACAACTAAAAATAAACAGTGATCTATCCCGTTTCCTATTTCAGGACTCATAAATCATTAACATGACAAATTGTTTTGACAAGCAGAACTGAGTCTTATCAAGTGCTTTACTGACTGATGTCCAGCAATAAATCACTATACATTGATGTATAACAATTATAGCCAAATAATTTAACAGCTAAATGAGGACACACTTTGAAAACAGAACATTTTAGAGAAGTTTTGGCACGAGAGCTGCAAAGATTAGTCGTTTAATCGTTTAAATCATTTTTCAAGCAAATATGTCAAATATTCCCAAGTTTCTAATTTGTGAGGATTTACTGCTTTATATTTGTGTTGTTGATGTGATAGTAAACTGAATATCTTTGGATTTTGGACTGTTTGTTAGACAAAACTAGCAAGATGTCAACAGAATAATTGATAATCAATATAATCAAGTTAGTTGCAGCCCTATTTTGGCACAGCACTCGTTCATGTTCTTCATAAATGATAGATAAGAAAAATACTCAGAAAAGTAAATACAGTATGTCCTCACAGTTTTACAGCTGCACTATATCATAATTAGTTAGATGAATATCAGTTAGCTTTGTCACTGCTGATATGCTGCACTCATAACACACAAACGCAGCCTGCGAGGGACGTAGAAACAACTGCATGAAGTCACATTCCTGTCAATGTGAAGTTTAGATAAATAATGACCCATAATTGCGCTTAAACACCCATATGAGAGCCTGGATAACACAAACGTCGTCAGTATCAGCCACAAACAATGCAGATGTGATTATGGTTGATAAAATCATCATTCCAGACAGGTAAATGAGATGACCCGCAGCACTGAATGAGGACGGAGGAGAGCTGAGCTAAATCAAATTAAACCAAACTCCATTCACTTCACTCAGCTGAGGCTCTCAGCAAAACAAAATAAGGAATAAAATGTACAAAAACAAAAGCAACTGCCCACAAAAACCAATAAGCAGAGCTGACCGAAGCATGTTTCCAACAAGCATCTTAGCCAAGGAAGAAAAGAGGAATTTAACCAGTTCCACAAGACAATTTGGCAGCAAACAACCTAAAAACCTGATTATCTCAGGTTAGCAAGATAATGAAATTTCCAGCCCTGATTGGTGATGAGTTTAATTCCTTCAGTGGAACAAGATGGACCGAAAGCTGAAATACCAAAACAGGCAAATTGTGAACCACAGCGATGCCAGCAAACAGACAGAAAACAACCGGAAACTCACAAGTGCCACAGTGAACTGAGCTGAAATGCTGTGACATTTTGAGTCATCCTCTGTTGTACCTTGACCTTTAGTTCTCTATCAAGGCTCAGGGGGGGTTTCAAGTCTAGAATGAGGAGCAGGTTAACATAGCGGATGTTGACAAAGACTCAGTAGACTAAGGTACATTGTTGTCTCCTTTCAACCCTCCACTGAGGAAAACACCAAAATAAGGCTTATTAATTACATGAAGGACACAAAAACTATAAAATTTCTGTTTAAATTGGGTGTTTTAATTGGAAAAGTATATTCCAGGGATTTAACTCTTGCCTTGTTTTGAATTGCTTAGAAGAATAGCTCGACATATTGGGGAATAAACATATTTGGTTTCTTGCGCAAAGTTCATCTGGAATTATGCTGCACGTAGGTGAATGTGTGCTGGGGTCGACCCTTTGGCCGTTTCTTACTTGTCTGTAATATGTTATGCTTGTTTTCATCTCTATTTCAGACCCGCCTACCGACAGTTGTTGAATCAACCAATCAAAAAAAAGGTCTGCGTGACCCATTGTTGAGATTAGAGAAGTGTGTGGCATCAATCTTAGAAAGAACAAAACCATACGCTCCTTGAAGAAAATTGAAAAATTGCCACCAGTTGCCAACAATCTTCTCATCTAACTCTCGGCAAGAAAGTGAAAACGCATATTTCCCAAAATGTCAAACTCTTCCTTTAAGGACGCGTGGTTACTGTTGAATGTATCTGCTGTGATAAGCTGTAGGGGTTGTGACTATGTGCATAAGGGACAATGTTGAGGAATTTAGAGCTCTCTGACTGTAAGTTCAACTTTTTGTGTTTGAGTCTTTAATTTGCTGAGCAGCTGAGGGTTCAGTGTTTACAGGGACATAAACAACACATTAACTGCTGCTGGATATAAACTTATCCAAATGTCTTTTGAACCACAACACTATTATGCTACTGAACCCTTAACTCCTTCTCCAAAAAGACAAAATCATTTTCACTTCTCTCCCAAAAACATTCTCTTTATTTCACTTTCAATCCTCTCTTTCCTCTGCTCCTCCTCCTCCTCCATTTTCACCTCGGTCTTTTCACCGCCTTGTTCCCTCGCCTACACCCTGCAGTCACTGTGTCACACAGCAATACACACTCGCACACAATAATTACATGCAAAAACTGTACTCTATCCTGTGTGATTATAGCCCTGTCAGAACAGGGAGAGGGATTGCGGTTATAGAATCAAAGCTACCAGGACAGGACATGTAAGACATGGAGAGGAAGGTGGCGATAAAGTGTTGACAAAATGTTCTTAACAGCCACATGTGAACGCACTCCTTAAACGTCTGCTTTGAGAAACCTCAAAGATGTTCATTTTTCTGGTTACACTGTCACATAAGTGTAACATATAAAGATCACATTACATGCAGAATAACAGGGTGAACTGGCACAGACTAATGCAATAAATCAATAGAAAAATCTAACCTATGGAGGGCGCTCCAGCACCACCAGCCCCATTCAGTAGTGCTGGA
The DNA here is from genome assembly GCA_038419695.1 of Scomberomorus guttatus. Classification (NCBI taxonomy): domain Eukaryota; kingdom Metazoa; phylum Chordata; class Actinopteri; order Scombriformes; family Scombridae; genus Scomberomorus; species Scomberomorus guttatus. The sequence goes on from CM076461.1 coordinate 5,876,583, forward strand.
GGGCAGTTATTCGTAACTGCTGTCTCACAAATGTACAAGTAATAGGTTTACATGAGTAGCAGCAAACACTTTCACTTTCTGCCAGAGAGGCAACGCTGGGGCCACACCCAACTGGTGAGATGCTGATAAACACAAGAGAAAGCTTATCATGCTCAACACATCTGGGTGAACGCTACTGGAAACATGTCAGTGTGGTGTTTGTGACACTGGGCAGCAGGGTGACCCAGAATTTGGAGACATCATCAATCAGCCAATAGAAATTGAGGTGTTGATGTGTCCGTGTCGATAAGGATCCACCCTGCTGAAGAGCCTCTACAAGCTTTAGGATGCTCAGCAGCTGATTCTGTAAGCTAGAAGAAGATTTGTCTCGAAGAAATATCACATTATTATTCATGTTGTGTCTCTCACCGTCTGTCTCTTGTTCTGTAGCAGATATTAAAACAAGCAAAGCAGTGGAGATGTACACTCTTATCTTCTGTCAGTAATAAAAACACATGTATCTGAACAAAGTGCAACCCTGCACAAACCCGACAGCTGACCGTGACATTCTTTAAATCTAAGTTTCAATATTTTATATGTTTGTAAAATTGTTAATAAGTGGCGTAATCACACAGGACCAAACTGACAGGTAAAAGATGTCATTTTAAGGGGGCAATGAGTCTCCAATCTATGTTTATGTTTGACAAGCTGACATTTTCATGGCTTAGAAGAATATAAATTGAGAATCTGAGAGGATACAAGGTCAATACATGGGAACAATTTTACAGTATTTATTTTAACTTTTTTTAAAAACTTTTTCCCCAAGCTGAAAATGTTTTGTGCTTCTGTAGTGTCATCCATCTGCCAAATATTTGACTAAAAAGCCACGAATCTCCTCCATTTATCTTCCTAATCACTTTATTCAGCCCCCATTACAAAAATCCACAAAAAAAAGATTTTTTATTTCTCCATTCTACATTCAGGTCACGTCTACAGAAAGCCATTTTAAAAGAAAGGCACATGAAGTCTACAATATGCTACTGTTTAATGGATATTATTGGATGACTGGGTATGTTATTGCTACTTGTATATATCACTGATTCACATAAAAATGTACTTTAGAATCATAAAGGTTCTGCCTGATCTCCCCTCCATGTGATCAATCAATCTGTCCCAGTGTTTGATGGTTAAGTCAGACATAACATTTGTGTCCTTAAATAACACATCATGCTCAGATATGGCCGCCTCATTACAGCAGGCCAGGCCACTTCTCTCATGTTAGAAACACTTAGACTGAATTTGCAAATGTGACAAAGAAAATGAAATAAAGATGATTCTAAGTATTCAAGCTTGAGGTGAGTGTTGTAACGCTGTAGTAATATGACTACCAGACAGGAGAAGGTGGCATTTTGGGTGAAAGTTGTGCGCATGTAACATTAAAGCGTAAGAAACTTTTTATTTTTTTACTTTCTTGGCATCTCCTGATGAGAAAAGCGATCGCTTTGTACCAGTGTGTCCTTTCAGGTTAAATCCCGGCTACTCCTCCTCTGCCTAATTCTGGCACCCGAGCCGGACTAACATGGTCACAAACAGCCACCAGACATTTATGTAACCTGATCAACTGGCTTTGAAGTTCAGACGGGCAACTCGTCTGCTCGTGACACAAAACAATGTGAGGTGAGGGCTGGTTTGTTAAGTAACGGCTTGTTCTTTCAGCACCAGCCAGACTAACGTAATTGGTATTAAAAGGCTTTTATAGCAGAGGATAGAGAGTAAACAAAAAGGTACAGGCAGGTCTGGATTAATTATTGAGAGGTTTGATTTCACAGGTTTACATCTGTAAGCACTTTGTTACAAGCCTGTTAAAGCATGTCAGAAATTAATTAAGAGGCTACACTTTAGAGCTCATAGTGACTGAACAGAATTTGGAAAAGTAATTGCAAAACATTAAGCACACACTGAGTCACATGTTAAATCTAAATAGCTAATAATTAATCAAAGAGAATAATTAAAAGACACTTGGATGTGGTTTGGCCTCCACTAATTATTCCTAATCACAAACTTACAACTGCAGCTTCCAGACTGATGGTTTTCAAATGCTGACTCAGTCATACAACAAGTTATGTTTGGAAATTTTGGACGCCGTCTTCGGGTGCAGCGGTTTCACCTCCGGAGTCTGGTAAACTCATTAATCGTAATTGAAGTATTAATGTCAAGATGATGTTTTTCCTGCATAAGTTACTCAAGATAAATCGCAAGGTATGTGGCCAACACAATACCCGCACAAACCGCTGATTTCTTTCAGATGGCGAGAGCAGTCATATTTTTATGCCTATTTAGGGTGTTGTGGTTTTACACTGGACTCAGATGCAGACGCTGTAACAGAGATGGAACTCGAAAAATGGGAGGCCAGACAGACCGACAATCTGTTTTGACAGCTAATTTATGAGGATGTTGGAAAACGGGCTCGTTCAGGTCTCGGATGAAATATGCAGCCGATCTTTTAGATAATACTGGCGGCCATGGGGCAAGGTGGCAGACAGAGAGGTGCATAATGGGAGTAGGGGGTTTGTGTCTGTGTGTATAAGATGCATTAACCTGCTGTATGACTGAAACAATTATTGATTAACGGATTGGTTGATTGACAGAAAATGAATGGGCAACTATTTTTAATAATTGATTTTTCACTTTTTATCAAGCACAAATGTCAAACATTTGCTGGTCTCAGCTTCTTCAATGTGAAGATTTGCTGCTATTCTCTGTTATATATCACAGGAAATTGAATATCTTTGTGTTGGTCAAACATCACCTTCTGATCTGGTAAATTTTGACTTTATTTTCACTATTATCTGACATTTTACAGTCTCAGCCTTACAACATAAAATACAAGTATTAGTGTGTATAAATAAAAAATGTCAAACATTTGTTGGTTCCAGATTCTTAAATATTTTCTTGTTTCTTTAATCTTCTATGATAGTAAACTGTAGATAGTAAACTGAAAATCTCTGGGTTGTGAACTGTTGATTGGGACCAAAAAACATTTCAGTGCTTTAGGAAACAGTGATTGACATTTTTCAATAATCACTAATGAAAATAATCATTGGTTGCAGCCCTAAAAACAAACACTGAGATCATAAAACACCGGGGGATAGAACCAAGTTACATAAAAACATAAAATGTGGGTGTGGGATGATAAGACACAGCAACATATTACATACGGTATTGTATGTGCAAGAGAATAAGAGACATGTATGTAACGTTTGAAGACAAAACATGTGTATATGTGCACATGCTGGTGTCTGGCGCCTTGTAGTGTTGTGTAACCACGTGGGTTTGTTGTGAGGGATTTGTCGCTTAGAGGGTCAGCTTGTTGGATTAAAATGTTGTTGGGGAATGGGAGACGTCGAGGCTAAGTGACCCTAATTATCTGTCCAGACACACACACACACACACACACACACACACACTTATGCGCCACCTACACCCTCTCACACTCTCACACACTGGCTCCATCTACCTGCTGTGTTTGTCTTGATCATCAACCAGCTGTCCCACCCTGCCTTACAGGTGGACCTACCATCCAAACAAAGTAATTACCTAACACACACTGTACTAACCTGATCTGAAACGTCACCTCCCTAGCAAACACACACACACGCAGCGGCACCTCCCTCTCATTAAGGTAATTTTTCCCAGACATTTCCCTTTCAAAAACATATTTTTAAACCTGGAAGCGGTTCGCATGAAGGCAAAGAAAAAGGTTAATTCTGTTCAGAGTATTTATAATCCACACATTCATCCCTCCAATCCAAGTTAATCCAATCCAAAACAACTTTATACTCACAACTCTGTCGGCAAAAGACAAACTCATTACAGCAGAGACAACAATGGAACTAATGTTAAGTTTACAACAAAGTCAAAAACCACTCATATGACTGGATTATTATAAACTGAGCCACACATGGCAGCTTACCGCTAACATTTTCACTGCCTGGAAGCGGTTGGTGTGAGGCTCCTTAAACAAAAGGCCTCCTGTATGTGACGGTAATGATGGCTGAGGGTTTGGTCCACTACCATCTCCACCACATGGCAGACACTCCAGGATGGAGCCAAATGCCCCAACTCATGTCAGACAACATTTTAGTCACCTGAGACACATGGCTGCCCTGTGAGCATTAGATTCAATTGTCTAATGGAAATACTGCCTGTACTTTTTTGGTTAAGTTGAATCAGAGCATGTTTGATGTTTACAAAAATAGCAACAAAAGAGGAAGGAAAAGTTAATAAAGGTGGAGCACAGCACCAACAAGAGACACATTTCAAGAACGTCAAAGTCCTCTGAATGTAAGGTGCCTCAAAAACCAAAAGGAATCTACAAAATCGCACATGTGTCTTGTTGTTTGAGCTCATATTAATTTATGAGTAAAGAAAGGGGAAATGATTCAAGGCTGGGTGTTGTCACAGTGGCTAAAAGCAGCAAAGGGTACACTGAGCTACACGGAAAACACACGCAAATAATGAGTAAACATACACCTCCTTAATGGATGACTCACTGTCACACACACACCATCAAAGAATAGACCACAGACAGGCTTAACACTATTAACCAACTGAAACAGAAACAAATTAATAAAATATTTACATTTAAGGATTAATGAGATTCATTTTACAGTGACATGAAAAGGGGGAAAAGTAGTAGATCCTCACACTTTGCCTGCTAAATGACTTGAATGATTAATCAAGCATTATAAAAGGTTGCCAGTTAATCTTCAACCAATTGACTAAGTAATTAATCAGCTAATTATTTCAGCTATAGTTAAAATGTCAAGTGGAAATAAGGCAGAAAACTAAGCCTTTTGTATTTCATACTACAGTAGAGTACTTTGGTCTTCCAGTTCATGAACCTGAAAACATGAACCCTGCTGTTAGCATTGGAGGCATTGACACAGATCTGGTGTGACACAGAAACACTGTGAGAGGGACATGGGGGGGAAAAAAGCCCAAACAGTGAACCGGAGCACATGCAGATAAATAAGCGCCGACATGAATCTATCCCGCAAGGTCGCAGCACATGTCGTGTGAGCGCAGCGAACAGGTAGAGAGAGTGAGAAGAAGAGATAAGAATAGACACTTGTAAGGTACTCCGCCTTAAACAAATCGTGACCATACTCCTCCCAAACCCATTCATGCACCCTCTCTTACTCTGTCACACAGCTATTTGTTGGCACATCACTCTCTTGTGGCAGGTGACAGCAGATAAACGCACTCTGAAACAATGGACAGCCCAGACAAGTACACTTGTCATTTTATTTCTAAGGGGAAACATGTTCCTGGGCCCCTCACTGAGGTTAAGCCCCTGAAGTAAGAGATGTGAGTAGCTACAGATGGCGGAGGAGCTGCAGCCTCATGGGTGGTCAGACAAAAGCAGGGCTAAGCCTTATAATAACAGAGTCAATGGTACTTTTACAAGTTCATTGTGAATGCCTCATCAAGGACTACACCGGAGGATTTAAAAAATACAAATCTGTGTCGCTGTATGGAAGCTGTATAACTCAAATTTGACAACATTATGACACTTCATTTGAAATAAGTAATTTTTTTAAAAAACAGGTTAATTTGCTGAAGTCGGTTTTTAGCTTCTACTATATTCACATGTACAGAAGTGGCTTAATGCGTTTCTGCATAAGCATTGTTTGATAAATGAATTTCATTTGTTTTGTTTCCAACTGGCCTTAAAAGCAGTTAAGAAGTTTAACCTCAACTGTAATTTAAGTGGTTAAAGGAGATTGTAGGTGATTCTAACCCTGCCTGACATCTACTGCTGTAAGGCTTCAGACAGAGCAGCTGTTGGTGGGGTGGTGGTGGTGGTGGTGGTGGTGGGGGCACTCTACCACATAATGTCACCAAACCACAAGTAGTAGCAGGTGTGGCCATGACCATGGTACAACTTCTAGACAAAAAAAGAGAGAGAGAGAGAGGGGGCTTTTACATTTAAATGGAGTCTCGACATCAAGACGACTGTAGAGAAGGTTCTCAGTGGCTCTGAATGACTGAGCAGACAAAAGGTTAGATTTTTTTAACATGTCTCATAGAGTGGGCAGGTAAATGGTAAAGATGTGTGCTATGATATGGATTTGACTGTAAAGAACTTCCTGTATTGTCTCTTCACATTAGAGCTGCGACTATTAGTTGATTAATCGTCGATTAACTATTTTTCATAATCATTTACTCATTTTGAGTAATTTTTTTTAAAGAAAAATTCTCTGATTCCAGCTTCTCAAATGTGAATATTTTCTGGTTTCTTTGGTCTTTTATGACAGTAAACTGAATATCTTTGGGTTGCAAACTGTAAGTTGGGACAAAACAAAACATTTGAAGACGTCACCTTGTGCTGTGGGAAATAAGTGATTGACATTTTATAGACCAAACAAGCAATTGATTAATTGAGGAAATAATGGATAGATTAATCAATATGAAAATAATCGTTAGTTGCAGCCCTACTTCACGTTAAGCACAACTTAGTGCATGTTTAACAGTTGGTGTACAATCCCCTTTTTTGCTAAAACAATTCACATTTGCGAGCATGAATAAGTGACAGAAAGTGCTACAGAGGCAGGACCAAAAGTTGTTGGAGAGAGAAAGAGAGAGAAAGAGAGAGAGAGAGAGAGAGAGAGAAAGAAAAAGAGAGAGAGAGAAAGTGAACGTGTTCTTAATCAATAGTTCAGACAGTGTTTAGTTTTTAGAATTTGGACGTCAAGCAGAAAAGAGTTTTCTGAAGCCTGTGCAGAGATTATGCAAGCAACTTGCTCTGTGCCTCAAAATTAAAAATGCCCATGAGTGTAAGAAATGTTTGAAAATGTACTCAGACTCGTTTTGTTGTCATGATTGAAACAATCCAGCTGTGGAAAAACATTACACACACCATAACTGCGCAAGACACGGTGCCCATTCAAGACTTAATGGCGACAGTGACAACACTGCATTCACAGTATGTGGTGCAAAGCTGCAAAAATTCCACCCAAAACAAAATCCTGCAGATTTAAAGCAGTTGTTGTCTTGTGAGAATGTGGCGCAAACGCCACACACACACACACACATACTGTCGGCTGTGAAGTATAATAAGCTCTCAACCTCAACCATGTGTGAAACTCTGCTTCCATTACTACATTTGGCAACTGATAACTTTTATTCCAGGCAACAAAAACATACCGCACAGAGTCCTGTACTGAAATTAATTCACATTCTGTAGAAATTATACAGAATGTATGCAATCATGCACCTTGGTATCATTACCATCTAATATTCAAACTGTACCAAGTATATACAATCCTGGGCTTATCTCCTATTCATGTTCTCTTTCAGTCTTTCTGAAGAAATCATGTTAGAGCAGAACTTTAGGTTGTATCCAGGCTGATAAGAAAACATGGACGTACATAGAATTTCCTAGACTTTCTCCTGTGAAGTCAAATGAACATGCACTGCTTTTTCTGCAGCCTGAGAAATTAAAAAGTGGGTTTCTTGAACAACAGTAAACAGTCTCATACTTAAAATACTGTATGTATACAGTACATGCTGGTCTTGTGTTGTCAATAAAACGTATTAATAAGTAAAATGTGTCAAAAGTGTTAAAAAAAAAAATAGAAGAACTCAGGCAGGAGCCTGGTTTATGCTACGCTCGGTTAACGGCTGTGATAACAGCTGCTGAAGCGAAGCATCCCTGCCTGCTTCTGCACGTCACCTGACACTTCAACAACCCATCCTGCTGTTGTCTTTTCTCTTTAGTGCGAGTGTATATTTCATACATTGCCAGGGCCCGCTAGGATCAAGTGCTGTCGATGACAAAAAAGTGGAGACGCACCTGGCATCTTGACGCCAACGCTAGCATAAACAATTAGCAGCACTTCAAAAATTAGCCTAATTAAGATGATCTAATTAAGAGCCAAGAGATGTCCATGAAGACCCAGGGGTGCTGTTAATAGCAGGCGTTGTTGGCTAATATGAAAGGAGGCGGCCATTCGTCCTTCTACTGACCCACATCTTATCTGGATGCCATACAGTAGCTGAGTAGGTAAACACAGACACACATACACATGACCCTAATGTAAGCCACAGAAAAGAATAGTACAAAGTGTCATGAAAGTCACTGAATCAACACCATTACAGACCGGAGCCTACGAGCAGCCACAACTCTCACTTTTAACTTTTTTCAATCCAGGGAAAGAGAGATTAAAGCCACCTGAAGTAGTAAAAAATAGACCTGACTCTTAATATCAATACAACCACAAACCATTCTTTCCTTTTGATAAAGTTAAACTGCAAGACCACCTGCAGTCACAGCACATAAAAGTATCTAAAGTCACAAATCCACAACTGAGTAAAAACTGAAGACCATTTGTGGACTCAAGCTTAATAAAACATACTGTCGAGTGGCACAAAGATCCCTGAAGAGCAGGTATGACGCCTATTTAGAGCCCAACCCACAGTTTGGTCTACACTGATTTACTTAGTGAGCGACCTACATGTGCAGCATGTTGCGCTCATCATACCTCAATATGACAGATAACAGAAGATAAGATCCTGGTCCCACTAGACCATTATAACATGATAGCCTCTGTAAAACACAATGAGTCCATGAAACACTTATAAAAGTGTCTAGTTGTTGTTTTTTTTTAACATTATCACAGGCTGAAGAGCTACTTGTAAACGACAGGTGAGAGTTTGAAGGAGACACCAACCTCTTTTCTCCTCCAGATCCTGGAGAAACTGCCTGTAAGCAGCTGTGGAGCTCATCCCTTCCTCCCACAGAAAAGAGAAAAAGGGAGAGGAGGGACAGAGAAATGATAAGAGAGAGAAATAATTAAAGTAAGTAGAGGGGGAAGTAAAGAGAACTGGTAAGAAATGGTGGCAAAAGGGAGGGAAAAAGAGGTGTAGAAACCTCGAGGAAATGAATAAAAGTGAGAAAAGGTGAGTGAAAACAGAACAGAGAACGAGTAAAGAAGGGGGGAGGAGGGAGAGTCTGGAGGCTGCAGTTGATCTGTGAGGCCCAGAAGATCCAAGCTGTCAAAGAAGAGCTATCCTTAATCACGTCGATAATCCCTCATCTCTTACTCGCTTCTTTTCTTCTGTTACGACTCTTGTCTTCTCTTTGTCGAGAGTGTGCGTTTGTGCCGGTGGTTACGGTAGCTCTGAGTGTGGCGGTGTGTTAGCTCTAAGCCGGATAGAGGAACTGGACTTTGACCACAAGGCGGGTGATGTCACTGCCAGAGCCAGAAACATGTGTTTCACTTGCGTCTAGAGTGAGTGTGTGTGTGCATGTGTGTGTCAGAGGGAATTTTTTTTTTTTTTTTTTAAAGGAGGCGTGTTTTTAATCGCTCAATGCTCAGCTGTGCTTTTTTTTTTTTTTTTTTTTTTTTTAAAGCTGCATGGTATGTTGGCGCTGGTGTTAATGCATGAATGTTTGACTGTGACACATTTGTCATTCAGTCAGCTTCACATTGTCTCCTGTATGTGCGTGACATTCAGCTGCCTGCTGGATCAACATACTGCAGCAGATTACAGATCAGGAGAAAAGAAAAGGGCTTTTCTCTCTTTTTCTAATTTTACTGCACAGTCTCGGTTTGTCTCTCATCTCACAAATGTGTTTCTCGAGTAATGTCAATATTTTAGCTGACAGTCCGCCTCTGCACTCGTCTGTCACTGAGCCAAACTGGCCTATGTTTACTAAGTTTGGAGAATGAATTACTCATTCATCATTGATCTGATTGTATATACATAGAGCTGGAGTAGAGCTGCAATGATTAGTCAATCAATCGATAAGTCAATCGACAGAAAATTAAGCAACTATTTTGATATTCAAATAATCGTTTGTCATTTTTCAAGCAAAAAGGCCAAATATCCTCTGCTATCAGCTTCTCAAATGCAAGGATTTGCTGCTTTTCTTTGTCATACGTGACAGTAAATTTAAAATCTTTAGTTTTTGGACTGTTAGAGACTAAAGGATTAATCGATTAATTGAGAAAATAATCTGGAGATGAATCGATGATGAAAATAATCGTTAGTTGCGGCTTTAATATGCACAAACAGTACATACAGTAAATGTATATACAATGCCTGTCTTCAATTGTGCCTTGTAATCTCCTGTGGTCTGCACCTCACTGATTCATCTCTTCATAATATTTAATGTTTGATGTCCCACAAACCAAGGTGACATCACACAGCAATAAGTAATAATCAACCAGGCTCAATCAATCAAATATTATATTTACACACACACACACATACATATATATATATATATATATATATATATATTATCAGCTCTGTTGTCTCTCTTTTATTCTACCTCATGAAAAGATAAACACCACATGGTAAATAATTACCTGCTTTTAACGTGTGACACACACACGCACACACACACAGACACACACACACACAGAAGAGGGCAGATGAGGCCAGATGAAGTCCAGTGCCATGGCAACCAGCAGGTTGACTCCGAATACTTCTAATAGCTTCCTTTACTGCAGAACTTCAGGGCCACTTGTGAGAAGTATGAATGTCAACAGTGGGAGAAAAATGCTGCACTGAACCTCTCTCTTCATGTGTGTTTACAGTATCTACAGTTTTCACTTTTGAAAATGTTTTACTCATCTTGTATTGAGTCAGTCCTTACCTTTAGTTTTATTTGCTGGTTCGTGAACCTAAACCTGACAAATGAGAATATGTTAAGGAAAATTGTGAGGATGAGCTCTAAAATCACTGGTTAAGATCTGAATGATCTGTCTTGTTTATCAGAAGAGGGTCATTTGGAAAGCTCGTGCTATTCTTCAGGACCCTCTACACCCTCTTTGTTCTGAGTTTTCCCTCCCTCCCTCTGGGTGAAGGATGCAGCAGGAATAGATACGGCTGCTCTTTTGTCAGTTTGAACCTGTAACAGGAGGGTATGTGGACTAGGACTGATTAACTGTGATATTGATATATATACACAATTCAAGGGACTAAGCAACCAGCAATCTAATGGGAGGAATACACCTGGGAAGGGGCAGGGGAAAGAAAAAATACATGGATGAGGCCCAAATTTCCCACAAATTCATCAATAAAGAATCAAATTAATTCTCGTTCTGCAACAACCACTGATAAGAACTAGGAAGAAATCGTGATTCACAATAATTTCTTAAAAAATAGCCAATAGTAAACAAATATCAAAAAGTATACTCAATAGTACTCTGTAATATTGCCATTTCTCCAACACACCTGACTGTTTACAGGCATGCAAAGACTATTCTGTCTTTTGTATAAATGGACAGTGTGCAAATGTTCAGCCAATAATAAATAATAATAAATGTGAAGCCAATAATTCGAATGACGGCCCCTGATAGTTGAAACTGAAGCAGGTCTTTGTTGTTTACTTCCTCCTGAATACGTTTTATAAGCCATGAAAATGATCCACCATGGTTATAAATTATTTATGTGGAAAACTAATTTTAGCTAACATTATGCAAATAAACTTAGATCTTTTTTTTTTTTTTTTAATCTTTTTACCTCATTAATCAGAAAGTTAATCTTCCCATTCAACAATCAATACATTCTTTTTTAAGTTCCATTTTATTTTACTCGATTGCTTGTATGGAACCGTGACCTCCATGCTGTGGTGCCATGTTCCAAATAAACAAAACAGATCTCAAATGTTCTATAAATGCCAATCCTGGCAGGAATTTAAATGTTCTTTACTGAAGGTTGAATCTCTCAGATTTCAGTTTTCTCTCTCTCATCACAGACACAACAAACACACTTTTCCACCCAAACACAACCTGTCACACATCCAAACAGTTCTCAGTACTACTGGAACACATAAATATGGCTGAGCAGCTCACTGGCTGCTAACAGCTGTGAGATCAGGAGAGCCAACCGCATTTTTGTTTAACAACAGAGTAATTACTGATCAATAGGAGGACAGATACAGGAGGTGACCTAAGATAATGGCCTGACCCACAAAGTTCAAAGGGCAATAGCTGTCAGTTTGTCTCCATTAATGCGTTTCCTCACACACTGTAGAGGCCAGAAAAATTGCCTGCACAAAACACCACTCTTTAATGAACAGATAACAGAAAACAGCTTCTATAAACACTTGGTGTATGCAAATATAATTATATCATATGAACACATCACCCACATCCAAATATAGACACAGACTCACACACAGCTCAAAAATCCTGAGCAAACAAAGAAGCAGTGCAGTTCAAAGCCAACGCGCTCTATTCAACACCTCTTTTAAGTTTAGAAATACTGACAAAAAGAAAATATTGAAAACTGTTCAGCGATCCTGAACGCTCCCCTGGGAGTCTCCTCTTTCACATGACCTTGTCAACAGTGAGCTCGCTCCGTCAAAGGAAGCCCAGGACTCACCGCATAGAGAAACACTGATTCACACACACACACACTTCCTCAGGGCCCAAGACGGTGGTGGTGTGACTGGTAGCCATAGCGACAGGACAGCACCTAGTTGCCAGTGTGTTTTTCTACCTTTTACACCCGCTCCTCATGCAGGATTTAAAGGGACAGGGCCTAGAAACATACTGTAAACTGGTCTAGGTGTTAACAGTCAACTTTAAAAAAAACAAAGCCAAAACAAACAATAAGTACATTGGGAAATATTTGACTGTGAAACAGCAAACAGCTTCAAGTGTGTGAGGAGCACAAACACAGACAGGAAAAACAGAAGCACAGGAGCACAAGATTTCATTTCAGCCAACGTGTCTCCCAAACAAAAGCCGATAAATACGTTTCACGGACAAAGTGCAAACGATGACTGCTGGGAAACAGATATTCCCCAGATGACATAAAAGAAGAGACTTTGCATCATTAGGTCAAACAGGCAGTGGTTTCAGAAAAGAGGAGAAATTGGTGTATTTACCTTTATTGGAGGAAGTTGAGAGGAGCAGCAGCAGCAACATGAAAGACAAAAAAGAAAAACACAGATTAGTGATCTTCTAAAAATATAAATCCATCATGTGCCATTTCAAAAATCATGTTCATACAAAGTAAAAGTTATTGTCACATAGGGCTGCATCAATTAGTTGATTAAAGACAGAAAACTGACGACTATTTTGACAAATGATTAATCATTTGGAGTCATTTTTTAAAGAAAAATGTTCCAAATTGTCTGATTCCAGTTTCTCAAATGTGAATATTTTTATAGTAAACTGAAAATCTGAACCTGAAAATAACAAATCAATTAATTGAGAAAATAATTGACAGGTTAATCGATAATGAAAATAATTCCAGTCACTGATGAAGACTGTTAGATGTGGGTGAAAGCCCTGAAGAAGCTAGTAAGTGGAGTTTGAGTTGAGATGATGTTTAAGTTACTAAATTTGAATATCAGTACAGATAAACACATTTATAAACTTTATCTGTAAGTATAGAAGAAAAGACATCAACCATCCGTTTCACCACAATGTACATAAAGCATTTCACTTTGAAATAAAAGCACAGATGTGATGGGGCAACACGTGCCAAACACACACCAGCTAGTTAATGATACCATGAAAGTGATTAAATAAAAGAATCACAGTCTGACGCTTCACTCAGCCTCAGTCAGTCTGCACCGTTTAGCATCAACCACTTTCTGCTATAGGAGAACCTGGAGGAGTGGAGGACTGGGATATAACAACTATCACAGCACCTGAAACTGAAACTGATTGTTCTGTGTGTGTTCGTTTGTGTCTGTTTGACTCCATTTGATACTGAACGTGTGTACTTGCAATAGTGTGTTTTAGTCACTGTCGAGCAGCTTCTGTTTCAGCATCTGAAGTGAAAACATGTGCAGGTCTAATCAGAGATGGTGTTCAGGAGACCGATGGGAAACACACACACATACAAAATCCAACCTTCTTAGTCTATAAGACGGATGACTCTATAACTATATGCAGAATCACATTCATGTTCGACTGAGGTGGGTTGTAAAGGTGGTAGATGTAGAGATCTGTGTGGAAAATCCAAGCAAAGCAAATAGATTTATTTATTATTTATAGCAAACGTAAAGCATTCAGAATATCAATGGTTTCAGCTAATGCGGTGTCTGAAAGCAGCATCAGAAAATATGTAATGCCTTCCAGCCAAACAATCTGATTGGTTTAAAAAATATTCTAGTGCTGGTGAACATTCATATGAAGATTATCAGACAGAAAATGAACTACCACAAAATGCTTTTTCAGGAAATAGAAATGTTTATCTTTCTCCTTAAAAAACCTTTTCTGTTACATTTTCAGCACATTGTGTAGATACACGACTAATAAGTACCACTTTATTGACAATTTATCAGCCTAAATATATGGTGAAAGTTGGGTAAATGTCAATTTTGGTTTAGTTCATCTCGACTGATAATTCCTATGAGGTAAATGCCGTTACAATTAATGAAAAGGAAGTTAAAAAGCAGTCTTGTGTGCTTTTCCCTGCTTTATCCATTTACTTTTTCAGCACACCTGTTGCAACCTTAATAAGCAAACTTTAACACCCTTGAGGTTGCTCTTAAGTCAGTTTACTGTTCATGGTAACAAAAAATATGCTGCAGCACTTACAGTTCTGGCTTATTTCTAAGTCTGCAGTCTGTGCTTACTTTCTGTCTAAATCAGAAGAAATGTTGTGTTTCACTTCTTTTGATGTGCATCACAGCATCACAAATTGCCTCTCTGGGGGAAAAGTGATGTCTAAATCCAAGTATGGTGTCCTTTAATAAAAAAGACCGTGTCTAGCAAGTTGCTCAGTGTGACAGAAGAGAAGGCGAGAAGGAGAAGAGAGAAAAAGAAGAACAAGCGACAAGCTGGATATTTGGGGGGGGGGGGGGGACATGTGTGTCAGAGAGTGAGGAGGTGAAACAACGTTGGGCCTCTGATACAGTAGCTGGGTGACACACACACACACACACACACACACACACATAAAAAACAAAGGAGCATTCATCTGAGACAACCACAGAGAAGTGAGCTGTAGGCTCTGTTCTAAGCACTGTCACGAGAGAGAGAGAGAGAGAGAGAGAGAGAGAGAGAGAGAGAGAGAGAGAGAGAGTGACAAATTTAACTTCACTGAGTGAGAAATGAGGAGTGAGATATAGAAAGAAGGAGAGAAAGGAGCAGAGTAGCTCCATCAGAAGGTAAGAACATTATAATTTCCTCCAGAGCTGGCCAGTGTCTCTCTCACTCTATACATCACCATCTTTTCAAAGAATGAAGGGGGGAAGGGAAGAAAAAAGAAACAGATTTATGCAGATACATGTAGGTCAGCTAGAGCACAGATAGAGTAAAAGGAGAGAGACTGAACACTGATGAGAACTGACAGAAAAAAGGCAGAGATGGAGCATAAAGCATAATGTGGAGTCCAGCTAGCGAAACCAGAGTACCTGCAAGCTTCAAGAAAGTTATTCCAGACCTCTCGAAGCTAACAATACAAGCACATTTAACAAAGCTGATGATGAACAATGATGAAGGGATAAGGAGGAAGGAATCAGAAATGTTTCTTCTGAAATAACGCAGAAATCTTGAACAAAACACATTTTGTACACTGTAAATTTGTGACTTGTATATACAGTACATATCTGCTTTCAAAGGGCTGATTTTGGGAAGGGTGTGTGTATTGTGCAGGGTTGGATATACAGTATGATTGGATCAAGTATATGGGCCCCGGACTGCAGGTGGAAAGCAGCTGATTGTTAAATCTGGCACAAAACCATCTGTTTCCTTGCGATTAATTGTACATTGTATCTGCCAAATAAATGTGATAATATAAGAATAAAAATCTTTACTTGACTCAATGGCAGCAGAAAAGTGAAGTGAAACAAACTTAGCAGACAGAGAAACCTGTATGTACATACATGTCCTGCTGTACTGAAAACACACACACACACACACACACACACACACACACACTCCCTTGCAAGCCTCTTAATCTGCCCAAATCTTCTGAGGGCGATTCGGAGGGCAACCTCCTGTCCATTCATGTCTGAACTGACTCCCTTACTGACACTGAATGTGTGTATTTGAGTGAGTGAGTGAGAGTGTGTGTGTGTGTGTGTGTGTGTGTGTGAGAGTGTGTGTGTGTGTGTGTGTGTGTGTGTGTGTGCGTGCGTGCGTGCGTTTCCGAGCCGTATCACCTGATTTGTCATATCACACCAGGCACTAGATGAAAGTGATTCTCAGTCTTTTTACCACGTGCAACACTTTTGACCAAAGGAACGCACAATGAACTCAAGTCGATACATTTCTGATTGACAGCTCGCATAACAACATCTGGATTGGCCGTCTGATGCTGTAAATCCCGCCCATCTGCTGCTCATTCTCAAACACATTTGGAGTCCAGTTAGTGAGGTTCTCATGAAACACCGCTATGAGAGAAGCTGTCATAAATATTCATCGTCTCATGGTGTGTTACACAAAAAGCGTTCCCCCTAATTCTGCTGCAGCACAGCATATTGGTTCTGTAAGTCTGTGAGTCAAATTTTATTCTCAGTTCTCTTGAGAGAGGAGAGATGAAGGAGTATAAAAGCATAATAGTTGGAGATGGAGAGAATGTGGAAAAGAGTACTACTATATGTCATTTCAATTCTAATTAATATTACAATTATCAGAGACAGAAAAAAATGTGAGAAAAAGAAAGGATTGTTGACTCAGTTTGCATCTGTGAAGAGTAAATGAGAGACAGAAGCAGACAAGGGTGACAGAAAGAAAGAGAAAGAGAGAGAGAGAGAGATGGATGAGTAATGGAAGCACACTGATAGAGATGAAGAGATATATCTATGAAATAAAACCAAGTGATGCAGAGAAGAGAGAAAAAAACAAAGGCAATCTGACACAAAGGCCAGACACACACACACACAGACACACACACACACACTCAGGGGAGGCAAACACTGAGATAAGCTAACACAATAGTAAGGAGGGGCCATATGGGAAGAAAGCAAAATAAGGCTTTTAAATGTGCATTTATATTCTTACGATTTAACTTCCCTGAATATATGAATTATTGCAGAGTAAAGCTGCTTTTTTTAGATATGAGTTTGACAATTTGTCCTAAAAATACATTTGCTAGCAGATTGCTGGAACCTTTACCACACACACACACACGCACACACAAAATAGGGCGGGGGCTGGAGCTACAAAGCATGATAACTCAGACATCCACTACAGGCCTCAACAGGCCCACCCACAAACCATTACATGAGCTACAACATGGGAGCAGCTGCAGACTGGAGCAAATCTAGGTTTCAGTAATGACCTGTGAGATGAACGTCCCTTTTACTACCTTCTATCTATTCTGCTAATACATTTGATATTGTAAAATTGCAATAAATGTGTTCTCCATTTGCTGCTGTGTTGTTTGAATTTCTTAAATCTATCGGAAAGAAACTGACTAACACTAAATATTTTTGCAGAAGGGGGGTAAAATGTTATGGAGGGGCCTTTTTTTCAGAGGTTTCCGTCTTTTCTACTGTATGTAGCTTATTACCTTAGTCGGCTGCCTGCCATTGTTGTTTCTCTTCAACAATGACAATAAAGGCCGGAAGTGAGAGTGGAAGAAAGCAGGATGCAATATTTGGTCAGTGGAAGGGTTAACGTAAGTGATCCACGTCTTCAGTTTTCAGCAACCGCAGCAAAGAAAAGATGCCACAGAGAGAAAATTCAAGGAAAAAGAATTTGTGCTACAGACTGCTTACTTCCAATGTTAGATTTTTAACATTATGATAATTTATACTAATATTGTAATAATAACATTGTAATATTGCAGTAAAAAATAAGTTGTGTGTGTGTGCAGTTGTGCAGACAAGAGATGGGAGGCAAAGTAGAGGGTGGCTCTAAAATTAAACTAGTGAAAAACACATACGAACAGAAATAGAAGTCTGAATATCAATAGAGGGCTGGAGAGAAGAGAAGGTGGACGAAAAGTTGAAATGGAGTTGATAATGTGGATGAGAGAATAGAGAGAATGGGAGTGAATGAGTAAGTCGGTGGAGCAGGAGAGAAAAGCAGTGACAGAGAGAAAAAGTAATGCGGTCAAATATGTGGAGAGAATGAGAGAGGTTCCCAAGATGGACAGAAAGAGAAAGAAAAACAGATGATAGATAAAAAGGAGAGAAATCAAGGAGGAAAAGGAGAGACGGATGTTACAGTACAGGCAGAAAAAATATTATACTTTTCATTTGACTTTGCACACACACACACACACACACACACACACACACACACACACACACACACTAGTACCACATATACAAGTTCACACATGACCGCATATACAAAAGCACTCATATGGTACATGGAAGGTTATTTTGTCCTCTGGGTATGTTTTAGTGTTGTACGCCATTTGTGTCTGCATGTTTTTAACTGTATCCCACTATAATACTGCACATGAAATTTAGCTAATCAGCTAATTTCATATTAGTACTATTAGAATTTATGTTTAATATTGCACAGATCCTCTTTAGAGCTGCGAGGGTTAGACAATTAATTGACTGACAGAAAATTAATCGTTTTAGTCATTCTTTTAAGGGTTGCAGCTTCTCAAATATGAGAATTTAAAGCTTTTATGTGTCACACGATAGTAAACTGAATATCTTTGGATTTTGGACTGTTGATTGGACAAAACAAGACATTTGAAGACGTCACCTTGGGCTCTAAGAAATGATAACGCACTTTTTATTATTTTCAGACATTTTATAGACAAAACGATTCATCGATTGAGAAAATGATCTGCATAAATTGATTGTGAAAATAATCATTAGTTGAAGCCATAGTTCTCTTCACAAAAATCTACAGATTTAAAAGTGGCCACATTTACAGCTGAAACATTCATTTCACACACACACACACACACACACACACACACACACACATTCAAACACCTGTCTGATGTACATAGTTTGTGTGTCCTGCTTTAGATTAAATTGCACAGCTGTTAAAGCGACTTGGAGACAGACAAGACAAGCTTGTCCTTCACACACAGTCACATCTAGATATAGCAGGACTGTGTGCGTCACAGAACCCGTGTTAGCTTCTCGCTAACACTGCGCAGCCGCCTAACAATGTCAGACTCTCATTTTGATAAGTGCTAATAAAGAGCTCCATGTTGCTAATATGAGATACGCTATCATTATTACACAGCACTGTGATGACTCTTTCCATGAGGTCCAAGTCAGGATTCTGCTTATGGACGTGCACAGTCAGCTCTCCTGAACTAATGAACAACTAAAGTTGCACCTAAATACATCTACATAAGAGGATACTCTCATCTCTCTTATTATTACTCTTACGCAGTAACACTTGTATTTCCCCAGCGAGAGATGAACTTCCTACTAAAGGTGGGATGATTAAAGATCATGGATCGCGATAAAAACACTCACGATAAATTGATCCTGGTGAATTTCCATTATCGGGATAATCGTGAATATCCTCACATGAGTGAGGTAGCTTGCTAACATTCTCATATTGATTTCCTGATTTATTTTGAATTGCCACAATAGGGAGCCTCCATCTTTCCAGTCATTGTTTGATCGTATGTTTAGCATTAAAGATGAAGTTCACTAAAAAAGGCGTGTCCTATCTGTGATGCAATAAAAATATGTTTCTTAACAAAATGTAAGGTAAAGTGATTCTAATATGTTTTAGTGCCGTTTAAGAGTTTCAGGCATATTATGATGATTATCAGGATAATATTGTGAATTGCACTTATTTTGGCCAGGATTTCGTGAAATATTGATCAGTGATGTTTTTACTCCAATATATGAGAAATTAATTGAGTTAA
Organism: Scomberomorus guttatus; assembly: GCA_038419695.1. Taxonomy (NCBI): domain Eukaryota; kingdom Metazoa; phylum Chordata; class Actinopteri; order Scombriformes; family Scombridae; genus Scomberomorus; species Scomberomorus guttatus. The sequence goes on from CM076461.1 coordinate 5,896,350, forward strand.
AGTTGGCACTGCATATTGAACTCTTTGTTCATTACTGATAATCTTATTATTTGCGTTGTTAATGTCAACAGAAGCCAGCGAATTAAAATCACTCCCGGGCATCATAATGTGATGAGAAGAAGCTCCTATTACTCAGGGCTGGTTGCGTGTGTGTGTGTGTGCATGTATTTGACACACAGATACAGTAATAGTGTGTGTGTGTGTGTATTAGTGGTTGAGTGGATGATTGCGACAGAGAGAGATAGATGTGTTTTTAATGGGGTCCCTAAGTCTAATAGGCTGAATGACTCAAATCCTGTGACGCTGGCTCCCCTGGCTCCCCCGTCTCCCCCGTCTCCGGGAGTTCCCAAGCTGTGAGAGCGGAGTGTTATTAAATATTCACACGTTCATATGGGACCAGCACACTTTTATGTTGCGTTATGTGAGGCTATCCTTAAGAAGAAAAAAAAAGTTAGTACATTTTATGAAGAGCAGCTGCTATTTCAATACAAATGTCATGGGAGAAAACTGCAAACTATTACTGCTGCGTCTCAAATGTGCCATTTTCTGTCAGTAAAGATATAGGCAAGCAATATACATGTATGACACTCACCACAAATGACCAATTACAAAGCAGCAACCACCATGGATGTAAAGTTGAAGCCAATATGGAAACATCTTAGGATGCAGTTCCTCTGTTGGCCACTAAAAACTGTCTCCAAAAGTATTCTCAGTTTATAAAAGTGACTAACAAAATCCCAAACTACATAATCTTCAAATACAACAGCAATACATTTTAGGATCTCTATTGTATGTTTTGGAAAATTATCATTTAATTGAGAGGATATTTATGCTTAAAAATGTGTGCTTGCTTGACAGGTGTCTCAGCCTATCACACCTGTCCTCACTCATGCCTCAACCAACAACAGACTCTATATCCATAAATTTTAAAGTCACTGCCAATGACTAATGAATATGTTATGTTTCCTTGTTAAGGAGCTGACAAATTTAGTTTACATAGTATTAGACAGCATTAGTATTCAATCTAGGACTGTTGAGGAAGAACAAAGAAGTCTTGAGTAATGACCAATGTTTCCTTCTGTATACATTCACAGAAGTAAATGGAAGACTTGGAAAAGTAAGTACAGACACAAATGTGGGTATGTGTCGGTCGATTGTGATCAAAGAAGAACCAAAGAATTATACACTTAAACAGACGCAGGAACTGCTACTGAAAAGGATAAACACATTTGGATAGATAAGTTTTGCACAGAAGGAACCAGCGCCCTCGCACAGAACAAAAACAACACAATGTCGCACAGTGAATCACACTGTTGGTAATTTGTAAAACATTCAGTTAGTTCAGTAAGGAGGAGACGAGTCCGACACCAAAAACTTAACAGAGCTGGAAGGTCAGTGCGACTGTTTACTGACAGGGTAAACACAAGCTGGCTTCACATCCAGGAACTTAAAAAGACCAGAAAAGAGGGTTGAAGACACAATGAATGACTTTGTATGTAAAAATCATAAATCTGTGCCCAGAGAAACCATTAACTCTGCTCATGCTTTAAGAGGATTTCTGCGATGTGACTGCACACACAGACCCGGCACTGTCCGACCCGGCTAGTGGCCAGCTGAAAGCTCTTCATTTCATTAGACAGCGTAATTAATAACCAGTCATTAAAAGGCCTGGCTGAGCAGCTGGAGAGAAAGAAGGGAGGGAGAGGAGAGGAGAGGAGAGGACATGGGAAACAAGTGACACTGTGTGGACGAGAGGAGAGGATGGCAGTGTATATCTAATTAGTCATCCATCCATTAGCTATCACGCCAGCCACATTTACAGTACTCCATTCCTCTCTCTGTCTGTCTCATCTACTGTTTTATACTATTGCTCTCCCACTGGCCTTCATTCAGCCATTTCCACTATTACACTGGTCACATACAGGGCTTTTTTTTTTTTTTTAGAACAGATGGTGGTTCAATCAAGTCAAGAAGGTAAAGTTACCAGCCACTGAGAAATATTTGTCCATATTTGGTTGGTGGTAATATTCTCCCACCCTTGGTCGCACCATGCTGTGGAGTATAAGTTCACTGATATAATTAACAAAATGGCATAAGCATATCTATACAGTTCAAGAAGAGAGCGTGGAAGTCCCCCTGTTTTAAAAAGTCACCACTCTCTGAATTGACACACCTACACCAGCAGCTATTTCCAGTCTGTGAGAGGCAGAAGGCACTGTGTCATCCCCTCAATCTGAATTAGCAGCTTCTACAGTGTAAATGCGACTTGTGACCTTTGCTTTTAACATCAGTCATTTCTCCTATGTTCTCACTTCACTATGTCAGCCATTATATAGCGGTGTTCATACGTATACAGACCAATACTTATTCATCTGTACCTTTCCTCAGTAGTATAAATCTCCAAACTTATTCAAGTGATACCAATACATAGCTTTATAAAATAAATTACAACTCTGACTTGAGAAGTAATACTTTAATTGATATTTTCATCATCAAATGGCAAATTAAAAAACACCCAGTCTAGCAGCAAAAGCTGTTTCTCTCTCTGGCTCGTCTTTATATGAAGTGACTATCAGCAGGCATCCACACCCTGTAATGTGACAGCAGTCAGTCATAACATGCAACATGCAAATACCGATCTGACTGCACCCAGCAGACCCTCGACACACCCTGTGACCACAAACAGCTGGGGAGTAAAGGGGGTGAAGGGGCGGGGGTGTCAGCAGAGCACAGGGGGAGTTATGGTGGTCGGACAGGCAATTTGGAGGATTTTAATACCCATAAAATGGTTGTCAGAAAACTTCACGCATCCTGCTGCTGCTGCTCAGGGGGCAGTTTTGTGTTGCGTTTTCGATTCATCACTTCCTGTGTTTGGAGACGCGGTACAGTTTTCAGTGAAATGCTTTACTGAACTGTAATTAGGGTGAATCATCCTGACAAATGTGGTGGAATTTAAGCTGATAAGCTGCTTGAAGTACAGGCTGTCATTTCTCATTGTGGTCAAACAGTAGAGAGCAGAAAAGGGATTTGAGAGAAAATTGTATTGAAGTAGAAAAAAGGCCTGGCAGGAAAACTCCAGGCAGAAATAACACAGACAGGGTGTGCCAAGAGAGACAGGTGGGCTACAAAAGACTGCAACAAATGGAAAGCATATGACTTGCATATCACATTCGCCCCACTCCCTCACCATCAATCATTCACTTCTCGTCAATCACCATGTCTTTCTCCCTTTATACATCACTCTATCGGCCTTCACTCAGTGCTAGCAGGAGCATTTTTGGGAAGGGTAGGGCATTAGCCAGTTGTTCCTGTGGCTTGTATCCAGGCGTGAGGGGGAATTTAGGATGACTGTGCCCACACACACCTGTTTAAACCTTCTCTCACTTAAACCCCCCCCCCCTGCCCGCTGTCTTTTAAAGTCTCAGGAGGAGCTGTCATCACTTATTTGGGCAGAAGGAAGCTTTTCATTGCCACGTCATCCAACTATGAACTAGCATCAATCAATAACAATTATCCACCTTATACATGAAATATCCACATGCATGACAGACATACATTTTGACAAGTGCAATGCGTTAGTCAAATTAAAATTCAATTTCTATATGAAAGATCTTCATGAAACATAGGTTGAGGAAGCAACTGATGGCCATGATATGCAGCTTCAGGCCACAAATGAAACACTGCGGAGGAGCTAAGTGATGAGGTTAAATCTTGAATGTCTGAAATGCACTACCCTCTAAGATAATCTTACATTTCAGGGATTGCTGAGGTCCTTTTTTATTTGCAATATCCTGCTGTCCATGTAATGTCTTTACTGCACAGCACAGACACAGAACAATGTGCACTTTCAGGCAAAGAGAAGCAGAGGCCACTATCAATACGCTGTATGTGGTGTACAGGAAATTGTGCTCATATACTGTGAGCCTCGGGAGACATTCAGTAGCTTCGGTTTCAGCATTCAGAGCGCAGAAGGAATCTGAGTCTGCATGGAGAGAAAGATGCCTCTGGAGCCACACTACTACGTTCCACCATGTAACCTCAAACAGTGAATCAGCTACTTATTCCAGGACATTAAGCAGGGAAAACATGCTACTGAAAAAACTTGCGTGGTAAAGTAATTATGTCTATTAACCACTGTGTCAGCGTGGCTGTGAGGCAGACAAATTTGAGAGCAAGACATGAAGGATGTTTTTCACCCTCAGACATAACAAAGACGACTGCTGGAGGAGAAAGCTACATATGGCTGCAAAACGGATGGTACAAAAATAGGCCTTTGTTCGACTTGCTCGCTCCCTGTGCCCTTCCTGCGCTCAACCTCCTTTCTCTGGTCCGTTCCTCCCAATCTCTCCATTTTCTGTCCTTCCCTCTTAATGTCTTCCTCGTCCCTCATTCGCAATTTCAGCTCCTCTCTCTTGCTGCTTCCCTACATCTCTTCGCCCCCCTCTCTAACATTTTTCCCCTTTTCATTCCAGTTCATAAAGCATTTTTCCCTGGATCACAGAGTTTACATACGTTACAGGTTCACAAACGATTAGGCAACACATCTCTGGCCAGGCTGCATTCCTCCACTCCACTTTCTCCTTCTGTCAGCAGCTCTCACCATGCAACGTTTACACTCACAACACGTCTCTGCATTCCTGTAATAATGCCAACACACAACCTTCTCTTCTGGCTGATTAGAGATCTTTACAAGCACAAGTACTGAATGTAGTTTCATGAAATGAAAGAGAAAAGAGGGTCAAGTGAAAGGTTGGGTCGCCTTTACTGGGACTGAGTCTGCTGATTGACATATCTTACAGAACACACTATTAGTTTGAAGTCACAAAAATCACATAATTCCCTGAATTGCTTCCTTCCTACACAGAGAGATGTTGGATATCTTTAACAAAGACTGCAGCATGCAGGGTCTGTTCACTATAAAGTACGTTTTACACAAAAAGGACCTGTCACTGGAGTTACAATTTGAAATTAAACATCGACTTTTATGATAATCAATTAATTGTTTTAAGTCTTTTTTAACCAACAAAACAAGATGAAACATTTGAATATGTCAACTTGGCCTTTGCGAAATTGGGATTTTTGATAATTTTGCATACTGTATGTCAGTAATTCAAGGAAATTATCTTGTATATGTTACACTCTCTGCACTCTCCATTTGAGAGTAATGGAGAAACATTGGGACAACTTGACCGCCTCAACATGGAGGCCAATCTGGAATCTAAATCTTTTCTAAAAAAAAAAAAAAAAAAATTGTGTGCACTAACTGTTGGCAGCAAGTGCACAGATTCTGTAGCTGATGGTTGGCACAGCCTGAACGTATTCTTGCAGTCAGTATTGCAGGAATGTTCTTTTCCCAGGTTCAGGAACTGTTAAGTGAGCATTATGCAATACTAATGAACATGTTCTCACTTTAGAACAAACTCTTAATGCCAAGAGTCATTCAGACATAATTTCAAGTGGGACTTTGGGGTTTTTCCCACAGGGTGAGAATTCATTTAGTGGTCGACCCTGAGGGCGGTGAGGGGCTGCGAAACGGCATTCAGCATCAAGAGTTGTAAGGAAAACAGCACTGAATTCAACTGCTTACTAAGGATTGCACATAAATGCACCACTCAGGCACGACTTTCACTTCATCTGCACTTTAATAACGAACACGTTTGTGTTCACAAGAAAGACACATCAAATACAAAGAAATAAAGATGTTTTTGGGTGGAGGAAATACCAAGTTCTAATCATAAAGATCCACTACAATTAAGAAAAAATCTAAATAGGGAAATCCTGTCCTGTCAAAATAGTGCTGAAGTCAACAGGCTTGAACTCATTTAGATTTAGCACTGTTTTAGCCTGTTATTATGGCTCTACACTGAACACTTATGTCAGCAGCAGTGTGTCCCTAAGCACAGCACTTTTACTCGACATTCAGCTGCTCAAAACTAGTTGAGTTTGGAAGTCATGGGCGTATTAAAAAAAACAACGAGGAGAAGTTATTTGTTTGCGGCTTCCTGTTTTCTCCTGGGGCAAAGAGACAGGAAAAGGAAAAACAGGACAGAGAGAGAGCTCCCTGACCTCCACCAGGGGTCTGAGTCCAGAGAGGATGGATAAAGGGATAGGAGGAGAGAGAGAGTGAGAGGCAGATAGAGAAATACAGAGAAATACAGAGAAAAAGACAGAGTAAAGAGAGGAGAAACTAGCAAGAGAAAGTAGAAGATGAAAAGAGTAAACAAGATGAAAGGGAGTGATAAAACCAAAGTGAGAGGAAGATATGTGAGAGCAGCCCTGTCTCCTCTGCGTCAGAGATAAAGATTTCATTCATTTGCCTCAGACAAACACCACCACTCTGTGCCCTCCTCTCCCCTCCTCCTGTCCCCTCTGTTCCTTTCTCTTGGCATTTGTTGCTCTCACCTCCCCTCCTCCCTCTCTCTCTCTCTTTCTCTCTCTCTCTTTTGCCCTGCTTCTCCTTCCCTATTGATGTGAACATAGTGAAAGGGAAATCGCCTGGTGCAAGGCTGTGATCTAGCTCCGCTCACACCCACCCACTCCACAGCGCTCGGAGGGAGCCAGCAGAGCGAGAACCACACTACAGCCAACACTGGAGCCAGGATGCGGACCAGTTTCACTCCTTCAAAAACACTGCAGCACATCTACAACCATAAACCCTCCAAAGACCAAAAGAGGTTCTGACTGGCAGGACTGAGTCTCTGGAGGAGCCATGAAGTGATTTCAACAGCCCTCCAGACCAATATCTTGACTCAGAATAAGGGAATGGCACGACTGCAAAGCCCAGAGTCGGCGTGCTCACTCATCCCTGAGACCTGGAGGTGTCCAATGGAGCGAGAATTCTTCGCTGTCAGCTAGAAAAAGACATACAGATGCAACAAACGGCAGCAAATACCCTCCTAAAAACTGGCTGTTGTTGATGTTTATAATTACGATTCACAACACTAAGGTGAAGCTGTGAAACTGACACTGAAATTCTGGATGAGTCAGGAAAACAGTTCAGAGAGAAACAACTAAAAACAAAAGCTGGGACTAATAAGACGCCTTTTGTCCTGAACACTCGCTGATTTGTGTCTGAGTTGCTGTAACTGCTGTTTCAGTCAAGAGGACAATGATTATATGCATGAATGTGGGAGTAACAGCAGGTTTATCAGGGTGAGTTGGGAGAATGTCCTTCAGCTGGAGAATCCATGTTCAAGCCTCTGATTCATCAAGCTACCGCTTTGTTGAAAAGTCCTGGAGCATGACACTGAATCACTACTAGCTGTTCTGCAGCTGAGCTTGACCTCTGACCTCCCCGCAGGGTGCACAAGAAAAGAGGGATCTATAAACTGGCACAGACTGCAGTTATGCGTTGATATAAATAGTGTTTCTGGTATGCATATAGAAAGTGGCTGTGACATGCACATGCCCCGGTACTAATGGCAGCATGGTTTTAACATGAAAGTCATTCATTCATGAAGTCACATGGTCTGATTGGAGATCCAAAGACCACAGCAGGCTCGCTCAAACTAATTATTTAGGCCTATTCCAACAACATAAGGCCTGGAATGTAAACAAAATGCACCATAAAATTTCTTTGTATTAATTAACATTCTGGAGCACATAATTTGTAAAATACCAGCTATGTTTGTATGTAATTGTATCATTTTTCAAGCATTAATCAAAGAATATAACAAAAACTGTTCAGATGAGAACTGTCAGCTCCGTCTACTAAAAGGCAGCATATTAGGTGGAATTTTATGACTTTCAGTAGTCATTTTATATCAACACAAACCTAATAATAAAATATGATAATAATATATCTTTTTTATAACATTCTACTTAAATCAGGCCTTGGAATACACTCAGGTGTCATAACTGCTCCTTGGCTTTATCGCTCTCTTTCCCATAATGCACCTAAAAATCTCCACCAGGCCTGCATTGTAACAGGAAGGGGAAAGGAATGGCAGTCTCTAATTAGGAACAAACACCCTTTTCTTTTTTGCCCGACTAAAGTAGGCCCCGTGTGTATTTCTCCAAAAATAACCCCCCGTCCCACCAATACCCAGTGTGGCAAAGCAGCATCCTTCACAACAGACATTTAAACTGAAGATAGTGTTATTTAGCTAGCTCCACAACCAAAGACATATTAAGGACACAGTTTCCTTCTGTAGTATTGCTGTAATACAGTTTCTGACCACTAATGGCAGCACTATGAACACTGTCGCTGAGCAGCACTCCAGTCTGTGTGGGAGGAAGAAATCTTGCACCAATACAACATGACTGATTGCTTTACACGTGCTTAACGTTTTTTTTTAACCTTAAAAGTCAATTATAAAATTGCATATAATCCAGTGAGTTTGTATTCTAACATACTTCCTGTTACAAATGTTAAGAAACCATGAACACCATTAAATGTCCATCCAGGACCTGGATCTGGGTTAATTTAGCTGTAGTAAATGACACAATTACAATAATGACATTGGAGGCATTAAGGCGACGCTCTTAAGTAGAGCAACACGAACAAAGACTGAATTCTTTTCTGTTTGAAGACCCCCGTCTGTTGCAGGTATGAATCAACCTAAATACAGACAAGGCAGGGTTTCCCTCACGAAATCAGTTAGCTGAAGTGGCAAGCAGATCCTGACACCACCTCATCTTTAATGATCAATTTAGTTACTACATGATGGTCAAAATTTATTTTGTAATTTTTATTTATGTAATTCTGTGGAAGAGGCCATCCTCCAGCATATACAGCTGTGGGAAACACTGCAAGAGCAGAACATGTCACTGAAACAGCAGCACTATTGTTTAACTGGATTAGAAATATTTTTACTCAGACCTGTAAATGCTCTCGTTAGATCATAAATCTAAATTTCTGGTCAGAAGACATTCATTCAAATCTCCAGTCAAATTAAAAGGTATCAAATGTGGAAATTTATTGTGCAATTAGACTCTATCAAGCTAGTTAACAATATTTACTGTTCCCAAAGAGGAAGCTAAAAAAGGTCAACAGTTAGCAATGATAGAGTGAAGCCAACCACAGAGAGAAACATGGTGCATGTAGATGTGGAGAATATCAGAGGGTGGAAAGAGAAAGATAGAGAGACACGACTCTGCAGGGAAACACCAGAGAGGAAGAATGAAGTGATGACTTGGGAAAAGAAAGTGGTGGAGATTGAGAGAGCATTGTATTATCCTTGAGCAGAGAGAAAGAAATTAAGAGAGAAAATGTGAGTACAAGGAGAAGGGAAGAATAAAAAAAAAAGCAGAGACAGAAAAATGTAGAGAAAATAAACAAAAAAGACAGAGGAAGAGAGAGAGAGATGTATGTCCCACTGACAGCTGATCGGGAAACTGTTAGCTGGTACTTCTGAAAGTGCACTGCAGAGCAGGCTGCAGGCAGCTGGGAATTCCCCAGAACATACACACAATCAATAAATACAGAGATGACCACACTGCACAGACACACATGGACACAAAAATACAAAACAATCCCAACTCTCTGAATCTCCCCTGCTTCCACACACAAGCCGGGATCAAAGGTCAGACGTGGTGTGAAGGGAGGGTCAAGTTATTTGATCCTTGAAGAGACGTTTCCTAAAAAGACAGATTTCTATCTCACCCCCCCCCCCCCCCCGGGGCAGCAGTTAAAAACTACCTAAACATAGCACAAGACAAACCCAAACATCATCTACATGCTGACTTGGCCCAAGGCAGCAGGGTGCTATTGGGAGCGTTAATCGCATGTGTCACCCTTTTGTATCCAAAGAAGCAAGTTAAAAGGTTAAACCAAGATCTCGTGCAGCGTTTTACAGCAGAGATGTGCTATCTTGCCTGAAATAAAGGCAACCCCCCTTATCATAAGAAGTGAATACACTTATTCAGGATAAAGCAAGACAGCAATCGAGTGAGTCATGATTATCTGCTGTGTCACTCGTAATGACAGCAGGTTTGAGTGCCTGAAAGGAAAAGTTGGTGTGGAGGCACCATTTACATGAAATTATGATATCAGACCATCAGGCTGGAAAATATGCTCATTCGTGCTGGACAGATTTTCCTAACAGCTCCTTCATCGCAGGCAGGCAGCTGAGCAGAGAGATGGGTAAACAGACAAGGCTGTGGACAGACACATAAGCTAATATACTCACAGCCTCAACTGTATAGCGTGTGTGTGTTTTACATATGAGGATCCAGGTATGTGCTCTACAAAAGCAGACGTGCCTTATCTGCCAGAATGCACGTAAACTATAAAAAGGACATGCCACAACTGGACTAACTGGAAGCAGGTGGCACCAACTGTGTCTGGTAAGTCACAGACACACGCACACACATACACACAAAAATGTATTCCTATAATTGTGAGGACTCTCATTAAGAAAATGTATTCTCTTGCCACTTTACTTACACCTAATTCTAACTTAAAACAGTCCTTTAAAGAAGTGAGAACTGGCCAAAATGTCCTCACACAGTTCTAAAACTCAAACTGGTCCCTACCAAGCGGTAACTACCTCGACTCGAGGCTGAAGCCAACGTGGAAGTTCCTTAAAGTGAAATGTCACCAACGGCTGCTAGATGCTGGCTCCAATTGTCTCTTATTCAAAAAGCGTCAACTTCTCTCTGAGTTTAATGAGTCATTATGGTCTCAATCGCTAAATTCAGACCCTCTAATAAATGCGCTGGTGGTAATTTTGGAAATTATTGCTCCGTTAATAAAATTTGAAGACTTATAGTAGCTGTGATGTCTGCCATGTGAGTGTTGACAGTCGGCTCACCTGCTGCTCTCCCCGGCTTTGAGACTCGCGCTGAGTCGGACTATTGTCGCAATATTTCAGTAAGTTTAATGTTACTTGAATACAATACCTGCCCTGTTAGCAACAAGTAGCTAATGTGTTTCCAGAGCGTGAAAGGCATTTCTAATTTGGAAGGTCCTGGCTTCAAGCTGAAAAGATGGCGCGGACCATGAGCAGCAACTCAGTGACATCGTACCTCACCACGTCCATCTTTATATAAAGTTTATGGTCCCTGCACTACGTTAACAAAACCATACATGCAAACACCTTACCATCACTACAGCTCTTCTTATTGTACAAATACCTCATAGAGTTGAAATTGACTTGTCTTTGGCTTGGAATTTTGTGAAATGGATTCCATGAAGTGCCACAATTTCATGTGTTTTTATTTCTTGTTTTGTGATCATCAAGGTTTCAGTATTAGTCTGACAACTAGTGTGCAACTCTGAGGCAGAAAACAGTGGTACCAGACTAATCATGACCAGACAAATGAGCATTTTGCTCCGACTGTCCGACTGAAACAGAAACGACGGGCGCTGAAAATGTCATGCAGTCTGCTGAGCACACATGAACTGCATCTATGGCTGAATAAACATTATTACAAGCTCCAACATGTAAGCACCCATTCACCCACAGAGTGACCTGATTTCAGAGAACCACAAGATGTGCAGACGTCCACAAAAAAAAGGGACAGCCTGTGCTTACCCCCACGCTAATTCAATATTCATAACTTTATTTAAAAATATCCACACTTTCAGGAAACAGAGGGCAGAGGCTGGCTGCCATCTGGCTCCTAACAAGCAAACGGCTCCAGATGAAATGTTCATTTAAGAAGAGCCAATTTAGAAAATAAATCAGATTTAAAATTTAATATAATCTTGTAAATTCACAACATGAGACGATGTTTTTTTTTAAGCATGAGGACAACTGAGGAGATTCCAAAATGTGATCTGTCATATTTAAGAATTGCTGCACCGAATCTAACAAAACAAGTATCAACAACTGCACTGTACGTCCATCATCTGATCAGAACAACACACATTAAACTCCTGAGCCTGGTCTGATCCAGATCCATCTTGCAAGACTATATCTCCCTTTGTTTCTTGTGAACAACATGCAAAATTAAATAACTCAAGTACAACGACAAGGCAACCGCAGATACACCTCATCTCACCTCAGCATGTGACTCTCAGCGACCAGCTCAGGGACACAAACACATCCTGTCATTAGTTTTATAAGCTTTACTTAAAAGATTTACTGGAGTTTTATCACCATTCTTACATTACCTGAGTGAGTTGTGGCTGAAATAAACGAGAGCAATTGAAAAAAGTTAATGAACAAACTTAAGAAAGAACATTTCATTACAGGCGTGTTCAAGGTCAGAACAGAGACGCATCAGGGGCTCGCCAGGACCCCCGAGTATGATAGTGATCATTTTTTTAAAGTGTAATACCAACATAATTTTGTAAAGTGCTGGAAAATTTGCAGTTAATACCAAGCAGAGCTAATTTATAAAGGAAAACCCTGTAGCACAAACATCCAACAACATCAAAACAGATCTAAAAAAAAAAATAAAAATCATACAGATGAATGCCAAGAAGGGAAAAATAGAAAAAAAATCTCTTTTATGGCATATCATCATCTTAGGTTTCCCATCCAATACCTTTAAAATATAACAGATTCAGTCAATTCACTTCAATCTTCGAGTATTCAGAAATGAAAAACAGAGTCAGCAGTTTTCATGATTCAGTTAGCTGATGACTGACAGAAGGTCCGGTCAGCTCCAGCAGAGCTACTACATCATTACATACATCATTATGAAAAAGCATGCTTTCCAAGAGAAGACTAGAAAGTGGGTCATACCAAGTCAAAGATTACAAATGTGTGTGTTCATGTATAGAAAGATTGATGGACAATGGATATCAAGTGGAAGGGTGGAAGAAATTAAGCGAAGAGGCAGAAAGTACATATAAAAATCAGCTAAAAACATTATTAAATATAATCACATTTAATGGCAAACATCTAAGGAGAAAAATAATTGAGGAACTTTCTGCACCATAAAAGAACCTCTCAGATATTGAAGCTTCCAACTACAGTGCACATCTTACTCAACCAATAAGCAAGATGAACAGCTGTCAAATGTCTGTCCGACTTTGGTGATTATTAATCACAAAATCTGGAAATGTAGCTTTATTTTATAAAAAGGAAGGACTGTGTTGAGCTGAACTAACATGGGCTCGAGCCAGCAGACCAGCACAGAGCAGGAGACCGGTCGACGTTTAGTAACCGCTGGAGTCTAAAAACATTAGGCCTAAATAGGAAACAGGACCAGAGCTCTGGGCAGACCAGTTGTGAAAGCAATACTTTAAAAAAGGATGGTCTGTTTGCATGCATTCAGGCCTAAATGTCATCACATGGACAGAAAAATGATGAAAACGTTAAAAATGAGGGTATATTCTTAGTTCAAACCCATTTATGGGTCGACTCTGCGTCAGAACTTATGTTTAGGGTTTAAGTTGTGATTGCTATCAGGTTTCTGTTAAAGTGAATGTCACCAATCCTTACAAGGATTGTAACTGTGTGTCTGTGTATCTCTGTCCACATCCTTTTCTCACATTCCCACTTCAGACTTCATGCTGCCTCTTTAAGAACAGTAGAAAACAGACCCCACTTCCTCTCTCCTCTCCTCCCTCCATCATGTTTGTTATTTCAGGAATGTTCTCCAGGCTCCAACTCACTCAGTTCTGCTGTGTCACTGCTGGCTCACACACACACACACACAATAAGAAGCTTTCCAAACATGCAGACACAGATACTCCCAGGAATTTGGATGAAAGTAAATGTGTTTATGTGAGTGTCTACAGATGTATGTTTACACTAAAATGAACAGAAATCATGACACAAAGAGGCTTCTCGAGCTCTAAATCACACAAACAGTGACAGAGCAGCCTCCAGCTGTAATGTAAAGCATGCTGACAATAACAGCTGAGTGCCATAACTACTCGTAGGATTTATAAGTAACTTTTTTGACTCATTATCAAATGTGGCTCAAAGATTTCAGTTATGAGTTAGTCTGAATTGTTAGATTTCATTATCTGTTAATCGTGGTGAAGCTAATGTTTTATTTTTTGTAACATTTTCTCACCCACGGCGACAAAGCGTTTCTTTGTTTCTCGTCCGCGGCATAAATCCAGCTTAACAAATCCTTTTGCCGTTTTCTTTGCCAAGCAGCAGCCAGTCATGACTTGCTCACCATCTCTCATCAACCTGAGAAATCTTCACCTAGTAATGTGACAGGTAGTACTGACTGTTAAACCTGCAATTCGCTCCATGAGAAATCAAATATGGATGACGGAAAGATTTGCCCATTTAGATCCTAAGGAGCCAGATACAGTAAATCAATCACAAACGGTGTCTACACTGAAAGCATTTCACACACGTTTTTCAGTCGTCCATCTCACGCACTTTTGACAGACCAGATCCGCTTTTATCTTCATCAATACAGCTGTCTACACAGGCTGCACATCAGCAAATTTTTAAACTTATCTTCTGTTTTACACACCTGACTACAGTGATTTTGTGTTGGGCTCTAAGCGCAGCCAAAACACAGTTGACCTACACTCAATGGCGTGCCTGAACGCATCCTGTGCAGACAGACGGAGCACTGAAGCTGCTGCTCTGCTAACCTGCTGCTTTCGCTACGTCTCCTGTGTAGACACAGTGTTAGTGCAGTCATGACCCGTATCATCATGGCTACCATCTTTCAGTAATAAGACAACACTTATGTTTTGTGCTGCTAAGAGGATGTTGCTACTTGTCATCTCTTCCCCTCCTCTTGCATCACGTTGGGCCTTTTTATATTCGGGTTCACTTTATTATGAAGACACTTTTATTAGATTTTTTAATCTTTAGATCATTTTCTCAATTAATTGATTAGTCGTTTGGTTTTTAAAATGTCAGAAAATGGTGAAAAATGTTAATCAATGCTTCCCAAAAACCAAGATGTAACCTAAAATGTGTTGTTTTGTCCAGACCAACAGTCTACAATCCAAAGATATTCTGTTTACTGTCATAGAGGACTAAAGTATTTTAGCATTTTTTTCTTTAAAAAACGACTCAAAAAGATATTTGGCAATTAATTTTCTGTCAATCAATTAATCGTTGCAGCTCCATTTAATATTATCTATCAATACATGACAATGTGTGCACGACTGACCTATCATATCCATCCCCCCAAGCTCTCTCCTTCCTCTTCTCTCTCCCCTCCCCCTCCTCTGAATCCCCTTCACACCTCTAGCCATCCCTGCCTCCACCCTATCCATGCATCCATCCATCTATCCATCCATCCGTCCATCCATCCATCCATCCATCCACCCCCCTCCAGGAATGTTATTGTCTGATTAAACGCTTAGATTAAAGAAGAGAAGAGGCAGAGTGAGGGACCGTAGGACTAGGACGGAGGGAGGAAGGGAGGAGGATTAGCAAAAGAGGGGTGACAGACGGGAAATCCGGGAGACCTGCTAACGTGGAGCAGAGCAACACCCTCCCCCCTCTCTCTCTGCCCCTCTTTTATTATCCCTCCTTCACTGGATGGTGGCAGGTTTTGCACTGCCACATTTGACCAAGTATGTGTAGCATTTTTAACTTTAGAGCTTGTTTTAAATCCAAAACAATATACCGATTCCCCATTTGTGTTCTGAATGTCATTTTTGTCTCCTCTTTCCTCTTTTTTCTTCTGAGACAGACCACCTTTTGACTTTAAATTCGATATACCTGTACAGTTTGGAGCGCAGAATACTGCAAGTTTGCAAAAGCTCATTGTGGCTTATTCAACTGAGAACATTGTCATCTCTGCCTGTCAGAAAACTGGAAAATGAAGAATGAGAGTGACCCAGAAAAATCTATTACAAAGAGAAACTCAGTAATGTCAGAATCTCTACTGGGAATAAATAAGATCTGGGCATTAAAAGGAGACTGCTAAAAAGTAAAAATAAATAAATAAATAATAATAATAATCATAAGACGGTCATCGATGCTGTTAAACAGAGCAGGGGTCTCCAGCCTGGCAGGCCGCAGAGCTTTGTGGGTGAAGCCTGGTGATTAAAGGGTGCAAAGACCCTCTGACAGATGGAGCAGGTCACAGAGAGTGGGACGTGCCAGGTCTCTCTGACACACACACACACACACACATTCTCACGTACTGAGAAAACACACACTGACATACTTAACAGCACAAAATAAATTATGTGCGCATAATCACACACACACACATCCCTTTACTTAAGTATGCAGGCGTGTGCACACACACACACATATTTATAAGAACGTGTGGCTGCATGAAAAACAGGCGTCCAAGGGCAGATTATTAGTTAATGAGGACAAACATGAAACTCTGTTCAAATGCAGACACAAACAGGTAGCAAGTGTGTGTGTGTTTCTTTCCTTTTCTCTATGAGTCAATACCAACAATTGATCTGTCAGTCAACAAATTAACTTTCCCTTCGAACACACACACACATTTACACACATAACCAGTATAAGTATCAGGCTCCTGTTGCCATCCATCACCATGTTTGTCCTGTCAGCATCTGTCACTGAAAAATCCAGGCTAATTGGTAATATGGAATCCTCAGACACTATGAATATCATACAGTCAATTGTCTGACTTTATAACTTATAAAATGCCATTTTGAGAGCACCTTGCTTCCTTATTTTGACTGATTTGCTGTGGAAACAGAATAAAGGGGGTGAGGATGGAGGGTGTTGTACAGTATGTTGTACAGATCATAAAGCCCTATAAGGCAAATTTGTCATTTTGGGCTATATAAATAAAATTCACTTGACATGCTTTGACAAGGGTGGGACATAACACAGGGACAGATACTCTTATAAAGATGTAAACCAGTGGGATGTCTGCTAAACAGAGAGGCTGATTTATTGAATGGAGGGAGTGCAGCATTGAGCTAAATCTGTGACGGCTGTATCAGTTGAAACTTTCAGGTATTGTATTTTCAGTAAGAAGCTAAAACCAGGGATGAAATAAAATGACAAACTTAGTTGGTATATTTTGTTAAACAGATATTTTGGAAGAAAGGTGAAACGGCCATTTTCACTGGTATTCAGTTTACTATATAAAGGACTAAAGAAACAAGAAAATATTCACATTTGAGAAACTGGAAACAGAGAATTTGAGCCTTTCTTCTTAAGAAATGTCTCAAAACGATTAATCGATTATCAAAATAGTTGGAGTCAACTGACTAATTGTTGCAGCTCTAGCAAAATCCAAACCCACACACCAACATTTTCTTGCATCCTCATTGCTACAACTTCTGTTCTATCAGAATTAGCCGTTAGCCTGATGAGCCACAAATTATTCTGTCCTCTCAGCCAACATCTCATCTCTTTGACAGTGTCTATTGATCGGACACAGTCAGACTCCGCAATCACGTCTGATCTCTGACTTCAAACACAGAGAGATAAACTCTCCAACACAAGACACGCACACACACGCACACACTCAACCGAATCAATACACATTGTGATCTGATCCTAGACTGGATATGAACAGAAATAAAGAGTCTGTCTTTAATGAGAAACAAGAGGTCAGAGTAATGATAATGCTCTTGTAATCAATACCAACAAAGGAAAAAGAAGATCCATTAATTATTTATTTCCCGATGATGTGAACGTTCACTGTTGAAGCTGTAATATTTAAACAAATGCATGAATCAATCACTGGTTGATAAACAAGAATGTTTCTGATTGATTATCTATTATCTCAACAGGGATGATGCGTCTATTGAATGGCAGCTGATTGGCTACATCCTAATTAGACACTGCATTTGCTCTAGTGCTAATGAACTGAGACACAAAATGAAATCACACACACACACACACACACAGTGATATTCATGCTCACTCAGACAGCTCTGCCTGCAGGATGGTAATTTTAGAGTTTCTCAATTAGGAGCAAAGCCTGTTATGAGAAGTAGCTGGAGCTGCAAGAGATTACCAGAAGCTCTGACTACTGACCTAGTAAAGATAGAGAGAAGAAGAAAAAGAGAGAGGGGTGATAAAAAGAAAAGCAAGAATTGCAGAAAAAAAGACACTGAAAACTAATTGTGACAACCATCTATTTGCTGTAAATATTCTGTGTAAGTCGGAATGAATAAAAATAGGAAAAAAAGCGACGTTGAGACGGGGAACGTAGAAATGGCAGAGAAGGAAAAAAGTCTAAGATGATGGTGACCAAACATGGGGATGAAAGAAAGACAAGGTTGGAAAGAAAAATACTTGATACTGTTTTTAGTCTTGGTGAAACCAGTGAAAAATAAAGAGAGAGGGAGTTGAGGAGAGAAGCACAAGTGTGTCATGAGAATGGTATGATGAGGGTTGCAGGACCGATAAAAATAAAATGATGAATCAGAAGTCTTTACACTCACAAGACCACAGAGGCTGGTTGTGGAGGGTCAGGAAGGGGACAGTCAACATTAGCAGCCTGCTACATACAGTACCAGTCAAAAGCTTGGACACACTTTCACATTCACTGGTAACACAGATGGAGTGAGTGACGTAGCATTAAGGCATTCATTGTTAATTTGTTAGTGTAAATAACTGCAGTCGAGAGGGTGAAAACAGTGAACAAAAAAGCAAAATTCATATATTTTCTAATTATGAAAGATGAGTGCCAACTATTAAAGAAAGGAAATGATTTTACCAGATGCTTAGAAGTCACTATAACCCCTTTAAGGGGCTGTTCATATATTACGTCTAAAAACTTGTGGAAAACACCAGCCGTGCCACTTTCATCCTTTTATCCAAGGTGCTTGGGAGGTCGCACTACTGTCGCGCCTGCTGTTACTAAGCAACCAAGACCACTTTTATCTTTTTGGTTTTTTAAACAGCGGTTGGCAACCAGAGTTGGCTGACCTTTCAACCGGATGTTGTCACGTCCCTGGACAGAAAGAGTGAAGCCAGTCCTGTGGATTTTTCCATCTCGGTGCGCCGCGGACACGCCCGAAAACACGGGCACGTCGCAATGAATGCGCACCACAACGGCGTCACTTTTGGTTTTGAGCGCGCTTGTCGCAACATCTGAACGGCCGCTGAAGTGGCTTGTTTGCACTAAGGAAGCTATGATTTAAGAGAGATCTTAATAGAAACATGAATATAACTTTGGCTCTTGATATCACTGTGTTGTTATCCACACTACCTAAAAAAAATCCCATGTGTTCTCTGCAGAGGTGGGAGGAGGGAAAGGAGGAGGACATTACTGCTGACACAAAAAAGGCAAGAAGCTTACAGGGGGATTGTTGGGATTTTAAACGGCTCTGCGCTTAAAAGAATGACACTTAACAATTGCAGCAACATGATTGCTGCAATTGTGAGAGAATACAGCACAGCAGTTCAGCAGCAGTTCAGTGTTTAATGTCGACGGCTGCAGGTGCAGAGTGAATTTGAATCATCCCATCAGGAACATCACAGCAAAGCGTGAGGAGATGCAACTCTAGATAGAAATATAGCTCAACTTATTCCTTTTTTTCTTAACAGGATCTGAAAGACAATCAGTTAGATATTCACCCACAAATTCTATCAAAGACCATGCCACCTACTACTCCATAATGTTAGCGCCACGCTGGATTACATAAGAGCCACAGCAAACCTCCCTGTAGCAGCGGCGCAGTGGTACAGGCCTGACACCAGAGATATATGTGAGGCAATGTGAGGGCCAGTCCATTGTGACAGGGGTGTGCTGGTTCCTTGCCATAGTGCTGGTGTAGTAAAGTGGATGAATAGGATTAGGGCTCTGCCCCTGCTGGGGGGGCTGTCTGTGTGACGTCCCGCCAAGATGGACCAGATTACCCTCACAGCCTGATTTTAATGGCAAATCCTCACAACACCTTGCACGCACGAGCACACACACGAGCATGCAAACACACACACACACAAGATTTATGGTGTGTGGATTGTAAACAATACATAAGAAACAGGTGCAGACTCAGCATGAATTAGAGCTACAACTAATGATTATTTTCATTTTAAATTACTTTTTGATTAATTGTTTAATTTACAAATATTAATGTCAAAAATAGTGAAAAATGCTGATTGCAAGATGCCTGTTGTCCAAATGTTCAGATGTCTTTAAATTGTACGTTTTGTCTATCCAACAATCCAAAACTCAAAGATATAAATATACAATGATACAAAATGTCTAAACTGAGCCAATCATCAAATTTAAAAGGAGTATCAAATTCTTGTCAATGGACCAAGCAGTTAAACCAGTGGTTCACAGTCTTCTTGGCTTGTGACAGCCGGCTGCAACTCACAGCATTATTTTCTCAATTGATTTGTAATTTCCATAAAGACAAAAAAAAAAATCACTTAAAGCGATCAGTCGATTATCAAAATAGTTTATGATTAATTTTCTGTCAATTGACTAATTGATTAATTGTGACCAATTAAAATAAAGCAGTATCTACTTGCATATCTCTGTGGGTTATAAACAAATCAACCAAAAACTGAACTGAACACTAGGTTCAATGATAGGGGGAGAAAACAAGCTGTGATTAATTTGTGTCATTTATACACATGTATTTGGATACACAAACCCTGATGTTGACTCTGTTGCTGTATTTAGTGTGTGTGTGTGTACCTGCTGGCCCAGCTCCAGTGTGTAACCTAGCATCCCACAGTGAGTGTGCAGTCAGCTGAGAGTCACAGGCTGAAGGAATTGGAGCAGATTAAAAGTCACCCTGCCTCTCTCACAGTCACAAGCCGGGGTCGACACTCACAGCCACTCAGCACATCCTTTCATCTCACGGGATTTAAGAGCAGAACACACGTCCAATCGGATGGGACTCACAGTTCACACAGTTATTAGGAGGCCTAGACAAAAAGAAGCTGTGTGTATACAGTATACATGTCTCTTATCTCCTCTAGATAACGCAGTGGTTGATCAAATAAAAGGGTATGCGGCATGCTGTGACTTCCTTCTCCTCTTTGCAACTTAATTGGTAAAGAACTACTGAAATGGAAACTCCAGCCGATCCTGGTTCACACATTCTGCACATACTGCAATCCAGAAGAAGCCAGGACATTTATCGAGTGTTTTATATCAAGACGTATGAATTGTGAGTACTCGGGCTGCAACTAATTTTTTTATTTACTTATCAATTAATCATTTAGACTATAAAATGTTTACAATTTGTGTTAAAAAAAAAAAAACGGCATTCACAATTTCTTAGATACCACTGTGATGTCTTCAAATAGCTTGTTTTGTCTGACTAACAGTCTAAAATGTTAAGATATTCAATTAACTGTCACATATGAAAAGGAAACAAAGGCGTGATTTGCTATCATGCCGTGTCATACATGCAGCACAGTCAATTCTTTCTCCTGCAGCGATCACTGAAGTAACATTTGGTCAAACCTTTTTTTAATTGTTTCAACAGCTCAAGATGACTCAGAACAGTCCACCCTTTGCCACCCTAGGCGTCAACAGCCACTATAATCGCTGACACTTTTCTCATGACTCTGGTAAAAGATAAAAAAGAAAACAAAATGTTCCATCATCTGGCTCACACTGCTACTCTTTCTACTGAGCTTAAAATGTACATCATCTTCATCATCTTGTTGTCTTTTTGTCTTATCCTTAATTTTTATTCATTTCACAATTTTTATTCGTGGCCTATAGTACATGCAGATATACAGAATACTCCAGTATTTTTAGAGGATATGTCCTTTAAATCTCTTCATACTTATATGCCATTTAAGCATTACTTAAAACGCTGTACAGTCTGTACAGTATATAGGCAGTGTGACTCACATTACTCTTCCTCTCCTATAGCATCCTATCCCTCAGCTTTCAATCTCAGCGGGATACAGCCTGATTGAATAACATGTAGCTGAATGACAGGATGATGGAGAGACAAAGGAACATATAGATTTACCTTCCTAAACCACCAGCAGCTTTCTGCCTTCATTAGAAAATTAACAGGAGGAGAATAAAAATCAAGGACTGAAGAGATGAAAGAGGTGAAGACTCAGAACAAAACTAAGCTCTTCTATCCAGGATAATGGATATGAACAAGCAGAGACAGGGAGAGATAAAAAAATGGTATTCAAAAAGAAATCTGGAGGAAAAAAGGGAGGAGGATAAGAAAAAAAGAAGAGTCAGAGAGCGAGATCAATCCTGAAATATAGAATTAGCATTAGCAGCTTAGCCTTGCCTTACAGTTCAGACCAATGAGACAGAAAAGAACACTGGGTAATCTGTGAATTAGCACCCAGAGAATATTTCAGTATTTCCCAAAAGACCAACAACTATTTCCCATTGTGGAGGCGGAGAAATGAAATGGAAGAGGAAGTAATGGAATACAGAGGGGGGGGGGGGGGGGGGAAGAGAGAGGACATGCAGCATACCCTTCAGATAGATATAGTGACCTATAGGGAACAGACCAACTGTGTGTGTGTGTGTGTGTGTGTGTGTGTGTGTGTGTGTGTGTGTGTGTGTCCCAGTTCAGCAGTGTGTGCAATCGATGCTCTCTGCAGGCTGAGCACTGTCTCCTATATTGCTTTTAGAGCAGCGTCCATGATTAATTCATTAACCGTCTTTCTCCACTATCTTACCTCATCTTGACAGCTTCACTGCATTTTACACCCCTCACACCCACTCACATGCACCCCTATAGCACAGCAGCAACAAATGAGGAGATGGCAACTCGTTTTCAACAAGACTAGAATGTTCAAGAATGTTCACAACGGGCCAGCTCAGTTTGAAAACACTGTCGATGTGTGAAAAACACAGGCTGTTTTCGTAAAGATCTGAAACACAACCAATACGAAAACAGTCTCCTCTTTTTTGGCCTCTTTCAGTCAGCAAACAAGACTGCTGCACAGCCAGCGTATGGTAAGAAGTCAGACACAGTCCGGTTATTCTACAGTCTCAGCTGGTTAAACCTCCACGCTGCTCTCCATCATCACCAAAATACAAGTAAACTTTCCAAAAGTTTTTCCTGCAAAGCCAGAGATTTCAGATTATCCATTCTGAACAGCATTTATACTCCAAAATAGACATGGACGAGCGTGCAGTTCTGTTTATACTGTATTGTCTTCAAATAAGGATGGCATGTACAGTACGTGCAGTCATAAATTTTGGGTTGTACACAGATGTTTGCACAGAATCTGCAAAAAAGCTTGCAGACGTGGGCAGGTGACAAAATTTGCACCATGCTGACCCTTGCAGCTAAGTATAACTGAGCTTTAATGTGGACAAAAACCTTAAACATAAAGATAACAATGTGTTCAGATGTCTCAGCCGCATCTCATGGGCGTAACTGCGACCTGAAGTGTTCATTTACACTTCAAATCTATTTTCACGCATCACTAAATTCAATGCTGCTGATGTGCTGCTCATGCTACACTTGCTGCCTAGACACAGCGTAAGACTGGAGGTGACAGTATGTGTGTTTGTGTCAGAGGTCACAGTAACAGCGCTATGTGTTCCTCCTTCTGGGGTCTTACTATTGATACAAGTCAAGACAGCTCCAGGGATCCTGCAGAGCGTGCCCACACACAGTGATAATACGTGTCGTAACATCTACTGATATTCTTGACCTATTTTTTTTCCTCTTCAAATGGATGCACACACTGACAGCCAAACATACACCCACAGGCAGAGATTCCTTCCCATCTTTCAGCGATTATATTCAACATCCAGGAAGCACTGATGGAGTTAGGACAAATATCCCTCTTTTGTATCAAAGCAAACTCCAGGAGCTCAATAACTGCCGCGCAACACTAGAGAAAAGTTTAAAAGATGTGGGTCAGACACACAGCCTTCACTGTTATAGTCTGCGCCCGTCAGCCGTCATGAATACAGGCCCTGTGTGCTGCTGGGAGAAGAGAGGGCCACTGTTGCCACACAAACATACAACTATGCATCAACACACACATTTATACGATGGAGCAAATATTTCACACTCCCTGGCTCGAGCCCTCACGACCATTCAACTCAATTTTCTCCCCTGACACACGAACATACACAATGAAGCTCATTGATTATTTTCCTAAAAATCAGCTGGGTGTTGGTTATGTAAGAACCCTGAGGGCTAAAGAGGGGAGAGCTGCTGTGAACGGTAAGAGGGGGAGACAGGGAGGCAATGGGAAGCGGAGGGGGGTGGGGGGGGTGCTGGGGGACATCACAGTGACAGATTTACTGCTTATGAAGATAAAATGTAAAGACAGCTAGAGAGACAGTGCCTGAGGGAATCATTTTGACACTACAGCATTTTTCTTTTAGCCGGTATGCATACAGTAGTTTGGTGCCCCGAAAATTTTATTATTTTCCAGTTTACATTCTGTGGTCTCATTTATTTTACAAGCTCATCTATTATTAAAATGAGCATTATTTGGAACAACATATTTGCAAATCCAAGGTGACAGAAAAACTGTTGTCTGTTACATATAAATATATCATTATTCATATCTGCAAGATCCCCCCTCTTTCTAATGTCCATTTTCATTGCATTAATAACAAGCACTTTGTCACAGCAGGGTGTAGAAGCCTCCCAGCAGAGCCCCGAGCTCTGGGAGCGTTTGATTTCTCTGGTGGCTTCCCCCTCTCTCTCCCTAACGCAACGCATGCATTAAGCTCGGTCAGCGTTTGGTTCTCCCTGCCTGCGGAGGGTGCCGCAGCTCTGACAGCGTTTGCTTTTCCTGCCGACACAGTCAGGTGCTGCTGGAGAATGTGACCAAACAGGAAGCAACCCGGAAAAGACCAGGAAAGCAGGGAGGGGAGGAGGGAGGAGGCAGGGAAAAAGAGAGAGATGGATAGAGGCAGAGCGAAAGAATCAAGAGATAATGAAATAAGCAAGTGAGAATGTGGGGAAAATGCGAGCGAGAAGGAGAGAGAAGGCAAGAGAGGGGGAGAAAATCAATACTGAGAAGGGAAAGAGAACGAAGACAGAGATGGGCAAATGAAACAGCTATTAGAAGCAGGAGGGATCAACAATGACATCAATAATATGAGTTTCATTCTAAAATGCAATATCCATTATATGAAAAACTACAGCAAAGTAACTAATAATCTGAACATTAACTCTGAATACAACTGAGGTATTAGAAATTTAAGTCTCCAAAACAGCAAAATGTTGTAACATAGTTGTTCTCCAACTCGTAATAGAGGGCGTACACATTGTGCCACAGTTCAATTATACAACTGTAGAAGTACCAACAAAGGTTTGACCAGGGTGTGATGTGAAAGACAGAGAGAGGGAGACTGTGCTGGATGACTGAGGGAAACAAGAGAGGAGAGATGGAGGAGGAAGAGGAGGAGGAGGAGGAGGAGGAGGAGGGGAGGTTGTGTTCTTGCGGGAAGAGATCTACCGTGAGATGAGAGCAGGAGCGAGGGAGTTGGAAGGGAAAAACTAGGCCACATGGAAAAATCCAGCTGTAATGATTTGACTCTGGGACAGGCCGATAGCTCGCATTGTCTGCCTCTCTTCTCTCTTTGTGTCCATCTTTATCTCTTTCACTCTGTAGATACATCTTTCTCTTCTCTCTGATATTCAGTTAAGTCTCTACTTCCTGTCACTTCCTCTCCTGAGACTACAGCTACATTTATTTTCTATCCCTCCATCCTCTGACTCTTCTCTCATTTTCTCTTCATTTCCTCCGATGTCAGAGATCATTCGTCCAATAACCAGTTGCAGAAGCGAAGAACAATTTTTCCACTCTTTGCCCACCATCTAATCTCCACATTTCGAGGTCTAATTTTACCTCTAATGGGGTCACATTAGTCCACAAGCGTGACATTTCTCAGGCAGAGGCACAAAGACGGGAAACATGACAGACAGGCTGAGTTAAAGATAGCTTATTCAAAACAGCAACAGATACACCTTAATAGGATTCATGAGGTGGTTGGAGAAGTACAGGCGCCCTTTGTACGGCCACTACATGTGGAGAATCTCAGACGCAGGTACACACACAAACACAGATCTGGACAGACAGGAAGAGCCGACTTGTCGCTTCCTGTATTCCATAAAAATGTGGGACGTCAGCAAACACTCAGCTCCAAACCCTTCCTGATGCTCTGTCCACTTCCTGTTTCTCTTTCTATGTCACTGACCTCTGTGTGTTTGAGCGTAAGACACTTTAATGTCAGTATAAATGACAAAAGTTTGAACCAGTAAGTTTGAAGTGGAAGGGTTCCAGTGGGTCTGATCAATAATTCATAAGATCAATTAATTGTTTGGTCTATAAAATATGACACATTCAGTTTGTTTTGTGTGATGAACAGTCCAAAACCAAAACATATTCTGTTTATTATCTATCTTCTACTATAGAAGACAGAAAATATCCTCATTTGAGAAGCTGGAAGCAAACATTTTTCGGCATTCTTCCTTAAATAATGACTTAAACAATGAATCCATGATTAAAAATTGATGCAGATTAATTTTATCTTGATCGCTAAATCGACTAATTATTTCAGCTCTAATTATTTTGAGAGTTTGCATACATTTGCCATATGGCCTCCACTTTATTATCATGATTTTGAAATTAAATTACCCGTCTTGTCAAAGATTGTCAAATACAGTGCTGGATGCAAATACCAGTATACCCAGAGGAGTATCGGGGAGTTACCAGGGAGTATTGCTGGTGAGTCACAGTGAAGGCAGTAAAAACATCAGCAGAAGCCCAATACAGGACTTTTGTTTTTGTCACATATCTGCTGTATTTCTTGTGAAGTTTCCCCAATTTCTATTTCATTTGAAGAGTACTGCCGGCTCAAAGGTCCAATTGTGTCTGTCAGCATCAGTGTTTATGTGTCTGTGTGAACACATGTTGTATGAGAGTGTGTACAAACTTATGTGCAACTTTCAAACAGTACAGTAAGACATTAAACCACAGAGAATGCTTCCCTTGTTTTCACTGTCACATACCTGCTTATAGGGTCAACACACACCCAGAGACACACGCTCACAGTTCAGCAGGAGAACTGAGCCGGGAAGTTGGCACAGCCGGCTGACTGATGAGCTAGAGGTGTTAAGTATACAGAGAGAGAACATCGTGATGCCATCCTCTGCCAAAGATCTGCAACGATGTTAACCCTCCTGACTACACAAACACAGTCACTTGACCAAGAACAGGCACACACAACACAGGATACAGACGCCTCTGTTTGCTCATGCCATCCAGACTAAGATTTAAGATTACAGCAGGCAAAACCAAACAAATTGATTTGCACTTGCATATTTTACCAGCATTTGGCTGGTGGCTGGTGCTAATTTTGTGCCCTGCCTGGCTTGGCTCTGGGTGGATTTTCATGGGCTGACGCGGTACCCGTCATGTTTTAATGAACCTGGCGTCCTTTTAAGCTGCTCTTTAACTCATGGAAATATAATCATACTTGTCTAATTAGGATTACTAAAGAAAGAAACAGCAGTGGAGCATAAATCCACACTGTGTTGCTTGCTACATGATAATTAAGGAGCTACTTGAGTAAATATAATGTTCATGTGAGTGTTGCTGTCAGTCTGCCCTAAACCATCTGCTTTTCCACTGACTCAGTGTATGCGTGTTTTCTGAGTCCCAGTGTTTTTCCATATATGACCCTGTCGCTATTGCTTTGGATATCCTGTCATTGTTACACAGCAGTTACACACACAAACACAAACACACACACACACGCACACAGGCAGGCAGACGCACAAACACCCACAAACACCCCGCCACCCTTGTGAATGATTTAAGCTGTATCAAATGTCCCTCCTCCCGTTTCAGTCAAGTGATGCCGCAAGCAGGATGCCAAGTTCACATTTCTCCGTCTATTCTTCCAGACAACTGCTACAAGTGACTCACACACAGCTGACAGAGTAGTGAAAAATCACACACATACCAAATATATACAGGATGGTGGTGTATGGGGTCAAGTTTGCGGAAGCATAATGAAAGTTGCTGCAGTCCACAAAAGCAGGGGAGGGAGGGGATAGAAAGAGGAAGAACAATATCTGACAAAATGAATGAATGAGTGACAGAAGTGAACTTGATATGATCCACACGACAGTAGTCGCGCTATTGTTGAGAACAGTCTTCAAAGAGAGAATCATCATTAGATACTGACATACTGTAGCACAAGATCTATTGTGGTGGAGTGAACCCAGAGGACACAAGACGAGGTGCTATAGGGTTACAGCTTCATAATAGCAGTAATGTCTGAAACAGCACAGAGGTACAAGTCCAGAACCTGCAGCCTTACAAGACCAGAAAAACATGCCAACCTAAATATATTGTAGCGTAAAAGAGAGCGCAAAAACCTCAACAAAGAATTACTTACTTACAAACTAATCACAATAATATCAGTCATCTATCAAGCTACAGCTTCAAAAAAGTAGACATTTGCTTTACTTTTGCTATTTCTTACAGCTTCGATTGCACATATGTTTGTTTTATTTTTCTGCTCGTCACATCAGCTAAGAAAACTTAAGACAATCAGGCAATAACTGACCAGGAAATTAAAAGGACAGATTTGCAATTTTTAAAATCTGTCTTAAAACAACAGTCAGGTGCCCAAATAAACATTGAAACAGGTCTCAGTCCTCATTTTGAGCAAAAATGTATTTAGAAGTTTATCTAAAGATAATATGAGGCTTCACTCTTTGTGTCTTGATGGACAGTGTTTTTCTGTTCAGTTGTAGAGGAAAGATAGTAACAAAAAGAGGGAATTTGGCGCTAAAAAGACAGTAACTTCGGAAGATATTGACTTGAACTGACTAATTTGGATGACTGAAGCCTCATATTAGCTCCAGATCAACTGAAAATAACCTTCAGCCATTATTTGTAGCAATACTATAACAACTGTAATGATTGTGTAGCGCCACAAAAGCTTTAAAAAGGTCAAAATAATTAACTGTGGCTTGGCTGATGGACAAATGGACAGCTCAACCCAACTGGTCAAGGCAGATGGCCGTCCACCTACAGCCTGGTTCTGCCCGAGGTTTCCTCCTGTTAAAGGGGAGCTTTTCCTTGCTGCTGTCGCCAAGTGCTTGCTCATGCGGGAATGTTGGGTCTCTGTAAAAAGAGTACAGTCTAGACCTGCTCTACATGAAAAGTAACCTGAGATAACTTCTGTTGTGATTTGACACTATATAAATAAAATTGACTTGACTTAAACAGTTTTTTACGTAGGTTCTGGATGTAGAGAGAGTGTAGAGCCTGTAAGATATACATGAAACAGCATGAGATCTGATTCTATCATTGCACAAAGTTTACCAAAGTAACTTCCTATACATCGATTGCACCTGCCAAATAAAGGACCAGTAGTTAGTTTGTGTCTGTCAACAATGCCAGAGTGGGGAGTACGGCCCTCTGATCCGTTTGGGTCTTTCTGCCGTTACCTGCTGAGATTTTTAATAGGCCAACAGGCCCAAGAGGCCCACGTCCAGCCACTTAAATCAATATGCTTATGTTCCCTTCCTTTAATCACCTCTCTCATGGGAAACACCACCTAATGCCTTATTTATTTATCAAGGTAAAGCAATTCTGCTAGCAGATAGAATTGAACTGCGATTGCGATCGACAAATGGCACTTTAATGGAGAGCGATCATTCCTTACAGACTGAGAAATGGGCTGCAGTTCTGCCTGCGTGCTGAAGTAAACCCATTCTGAATTTACAGTGATCCACAGTGTGACTGAAAGAGAGCAAAAAAGATTTAATGGAGGTCCTACTAGCCTCCTGAGGAAGTTTAACAGCTTTACCAACTTTACCATTTAGATTTGTTTTAACATTAAACAAGCTATTCATGCCAGACACATAAATAAAAATCCCTGTGTGTCAATAACACACAGGCATGGGTCTAACAGCACCAGCTTGAGTTATGAGTAGGATTTTCTACATTCAACAACAGTAAGTGCCAGAAAGTTTTCATTAAAAAGTGTTGTTAACTTTATTTAATGAACTTAACTGTTATTTATAACTTGCTGTGCCCTAAGCGAACTGCCTGCTGCAGCAAAAACCGACTAATATTTGGGCCAAAAAGACATGACTGATGTTAGATACACTGAAGACATCTGATCCAGACATTCCAGATATGGTTGACACAGTTCAAAGCTGCGTGTTTTCACTTTCCCTCTTGCGGAAAGCTCATTCCAGCCCCTGCAAATCACAAGAGCTGGGCAATGCGTTGCCATAGCGGAGATGCTACAAACTGTGACTGAGACCTTCTCCCAAAGGGCTTCTTCCTCTGTGGTTAGACAGGTGGGTTGTGCGGATACTAAATGCTGGAGGATTTAAGAAGCGCTGAAGTGAACCTTTTCATATCCTGCGTTGTCTTTCTCCTCGTGTCTCTCATACACACACATTTGCTGGTAACACACACACAAACACACACAGGCTAAGTCCCAAACCCCAAGGAGTTTAGTTTCATTATAATAATCAATAATTAAAACCACCTCCTTTTCATCAGCGCCAGCATCACAGATGTGACCCGAGCCTATTGGCTGTCTGCACCCCCATCCTCTCCCTCACACACAAACACACACTCCTCCGTCCACCACCCCCCCTCTCCCAACCACAGTCAATTTCAGTAGAGGCATTCATTTTTAAAGCGCCCCTGTCACTGGGATTATAAAACAGCAAGTCTCAATGCCGGTGGTAACGCCACTGCTGCAGGGGGTAACAATAAGAGAGACACACAGAAAAGAGATCCGCACTAGCCCAACAGGCACCACTCTGTATGAGCAGGGCTGTTTCCAACCTTTACATCGACTTGCAGAGCAGCAGCTTTGATATTTACAGGACAAACAGCGAACACAAGGCGAAACATGAGGCCATGTGGGGAAAATTCCCTGACGCTGGTGGGAAGGGGGACTTCATAAAACTGCTTCCTCTGGTGTCTCAAAACCACACAAGTGATTACAAGGGAGTCAGGGCATGCAATTTGCCCCTACCCAGTGCAATACAGAAGGAGGCCAGCAATGAGCTAGAAGCACTGCCTTGTTTATCCAAAATATCAACAATGAAACAATTAAGATTCTGAAACTTGGCAAGTTGGGGCTGGCTGTCTGCCCAAAGATCAACTTACAATTTCAGACACACTCAGTGCCCCATGTTTGAGTTCTTCACATCCCATTCCTTTCATCTCCTGACAAATAAACACTTCAGCATTCCTTTAATATTCCCAGAGGGACATGAATGTATCTCCAATTTCCAATAGAAAGTTACGGGTCACTTCATCCTGGTACATTAGTAAATAATCTAATTAAATTTTGTTCCTAGCTTTCATATTTCACGCTCATCTGTGATATTTGTGTGTTATTTTCCTGAAGAATATCATGTTATACATATAACAGTTCCTCCTCCTTTACCTTTGTATCTCTCCAGCACATCTTCGTACGCCTGGGCGAATTCCTTCTCCTGGGAATGGTTTGTCGGCAGCAGACCCGGTATGAACCCAGCCATGGTGGCTCTCCAAGCCGGCTTGCGAGTAGAGAGGGGTCGGCCTGCAGACTACCGCAGTGACCCGGTCCGCTGCTGCACGTCAAGCCCCCAGCTCTGGCTCCTTCTCTCCCCGGCGTCCAATTCAACAACACCTTGTGTCAAACTACTGAATTTGATGCATTGACGCACTCAAAATTCCCGGTATAGCTCACTTCACAAAACAGGGTTAGATAATCCGTAGGGATACTTGAGAAAATAAAAAAAGCACAACAAAAGCCTTAAATGAGCGCGTATTTATGAAAATAGGACGTTAAAGAGGCGAGTATCTACTTGAATGACGGTTACATAAACGCTATCTATCCATTATCGCCGTATTGGTGTATGTGTGTGTGCGGGAACACACAGTCGCATCGCTCTGTATGTTGTCTCCGACCAGTCCCTCCTTGACTATCGGCTTCCAACCGGCGACTGCTGCTTTTTGTGCCTCCTGTGTTTCGGTGAGGGAGGGAGTGTAGCCAATACACCACAGATGAGTGTCCGTAGAGGTGGGGAGGGGGGGGGCAGTGTGTCTGTTTCCGTCCCCGCACGCTGGCTTGCTATCCCAGGCTGTGTCGGCGTCCTGAGGATCCGAGACGAGCCGCCCAAGCTCCCAGCATGCTCCCGAGCCGTAATGGCCGCTTCTATCCCAAGCTTTGCGGTGTCTGCCTCTGTATGAATGTGACTGTGTGTTTCTCTCTCCCTCTTCGCCTCAGGTTTCTCGGCTCTTCCTGCAGTGGCTGTCTTCCATCCCTCTCTACCGGCCACGCCAGGAACCTCCGCCACAGGAATTTCAAGAGCCGGTGGGGAAGATCTAGCCAGCTTACATGGCTGCCGGTAGAAAATGGAGCTGGAGCGCCCCCAGATGGTGCCCACGGCTCGGTGACAGATAACCATTCAACCCCTAGCCAGGCCAAAATAAATATTAACAGTAATGTCATTATTTTCTGCTGTGTCAAACATTAACCCCAATAAACGACAGTTGTAGCTTATTATGTAAAGTAGCCACTTATATTAACATTAACGGTAGCCTACATGTCCGTTAGCCTACAGCAGCTAACTGCCGAATTTGACGGTTGGAATCCAGCTCTGTTATCTTCAAAACTAATGATAAATTTCATTAGTTCCCTTCAGTGAATGGTAAAGACAAGAAGCATATTTCACTTGGTTTGACTTTTTAAATCGTTTTATAGGCAATTCCTCCACTGAGCTCGCCCAATTTATGACTATTTGTCAAATAAACTGCTGTTGAAAAGGATGATGAATAATGGAGGATAGAGCATGGCTGGTGTAACGGTTACATTTGGATTCTTCTTTCAGATCAGCCCTCCTTTAACCAGGCACCAAACTGAATTTTTAAAATTATATGGATTAGCATGTTTTTACATTTTCAGATATATTTTCTGAACATGTAACCAATTTGACACACTTTGAATGACAGCACCCTCATTTGCATAATGAAACAAAAATGCATAAATATAAAAAGAAAATACAGAAAGAAATAAGTTTGGGGAAATACATTTATTTTTAATATTATTTTTGGTGCATTTAATGGCATATTTATTTATTTAATAATATTTATTTAATTTTTTTATTTCTTCATTTATTTTTTATTTTGCCAGTTTCGGTCCTCCATATTCCGTGGACGTTTGTGTCGTACAGCGTTGCCAGATGTACGATAATTATCGTATTTTTACGATAACTTTTCCCTCTGTACGATGTACAGTACAATAATGCCAAAAGTCCCATAATGCATGATAATTTGATCATCTTGTGACACCAACAATATTTGTAGGCGGTTTCAAAAAGTTGGTCATCTCAATAAATGTGTTTTCTGAAATTACACCTATATGTTCTCTTGGTTATGACTTGCATATGATAATTTTCCTCAAAATATGATCATTTTAAGCCTCTGTTACAATACATTTCCCATCTGACAACGCTGGTGTTGCGGTTTCAGAACTGTTACACCCCTAGAAGGTACTGTAGGAGGTATTTTCTTGCCATGGTTCGGTTCCACTTGTCCAAAATGATGTGAATTATATGCTATGGCCTTCACAGTCATCAAATCTCCACCTAAATGAACACCTATGGAAGATTTTGGACACAGCACGCTCCACCACCATCATCAAAACACCAAATTATGTCCTGGAGGCTGATGGTGATTCAACACCTTACAAAGACTCTTTATGTTGGTTTTTCCTTTATCTCCCATCTGTTCTCACCATAACTAGCCAGAGCCTGTCCTTGCAATTTGGGTGCCCTAAGCAGACCCACACATCCCCAGTTGCCCCTGAACTAACCCTGAACAGTAACACAACAAACCAGATACATGACATTTATCTACACTAGTTAACTACCATAATGATCATCCAGTACAACTGGTTATCAGTTTTACAATTGAGTTGTACAGTGTGAAATTGTCAAGAACGACAGAATGGTAAATCAGTGAAGAGGGTGCAAATCAATTAACCGGGTAAAACCTGAAATAAACACCTGCTCAATATACTTCCCTTATTATGGAAACTGAAAATATAAAAACAGTATAGTACAATGTAATGTGTAATACATGTTACAGGATTTCTATCCAACAATGTGCCTGTATGTAAGAAGAGTTTTGGTTTTGGATAAGATGAATTAATGGAGCACACTGCCATCTAAAGGCTAACTGCATTAAACTATTCCAAGCAGAACTGTATAAAATAAGTTCTACTGGAAGCCAAATTACTGTAATAGGCCACAAACACACTAATTATTTACAATACATTCTCTAGTCTTGTATTCAAAATGAGTGCAACCAACAGAAACAATTACTGACACCTTTAGAGCCACAGTTCATATCAGGGAACTCAGATACAAAGCAGAAATGTGCAGCTCTGTGTTTGACTCAAATAGGCTATTTTGATGTGAGGTGATTCTGCCCATAAGTCTGTCCTGTCATGCGGAGTGAAAACACAGCCATCAGTGGATAATCTCAGTACACGATCATCCTGTTGTCAAAACCCATAAAGCAGCCTCATTGAAATGGTCTAGAGATTATGTAATTTAATCCCATAAACATCACCTTGAACTGAAGCACAACGTCACACCCATGCAGCTTCTGTGGGCTGGCGTTTGACCCTTGCTTCCAACACTTCCTTCACCCCTGCACTTTGTAGTTACAGGTATCTACACAAAAAAGTCACCAAAGTTGTAAAAACCTATGACCACTACTTGCAGGATTACCCATCCACAACTTTCACATTGTTTCCATTAGTTGCTATACTTACTTTGCCATTTTATCTCAAATATGTAAGGAGATCATAACAGGCGAGGTGTAAAATTCTGCTCATATTGAGACAAAGACGTGTGTCATATTGTAATCACAAGGAGAAAGACTGGAAGCAACGTCCAAATTTGAGTTTAACTACCCGCCTTTCAGCTTCTGCCCTCAATCCACTGCTCATCTTTTTTTTGGCATTTAAGTTTTCATTGGTTTTATACAAGAGTTGGTACATGGCAGCAATACAGCCTTGATATCATTTCAGGGTTATGGGAGTAAATACTCTATCAAGACATGGTGAGGGAAATAAAAAGAAACAGCATACACAGAAGTGAGAAATTCAGTCCACAATTTAATAAAATAAACAAACTCTGTCACAATCACAGAAGATTTTTGGCTATGCTTCATATCTAAACTGGCACTCTATCAAACATTACATAAGTCCAAAAATGATCGAAGGAGGAAGACCCATTTCCTTGCTACCTTTTAATCTACTGAGCATAGACTCACAGGATGCAATTTCTACCAAAGCATCTCATCCCATCTTTCAAATCTGCTCCAAATCTAGAGCTGTTGTACATGTCCAAATGACCTATGTTGTGTGTGTAAGTTGTGTGTGTGGATGCATGTGTAATGTTGGTGAGTCACTGCTGCTGCAATAGATTTGGCATTAGCTGTGTATCATCACTCCCAGCATGCATATTAAACAGAGCCTCTTTCATCTAACAAGATAAAACAGTAGCGTGGAGAGCACATACTGTATTCATCATATCATGGGTTCAAGCACCGAGCAAACATTCACGCACCATTTTCCCTCCTTTCCTTCCTGTTAGTCTTGAATCACAATCTTAACAAGTCATAAATAAGCAAGGCCATCGCCTCAACTGTCCTCTACACGGCAGAAATCTGACGTATGGCTTTGCACAAAACAGAAAGTTCTCAAAGTAACAGATGGAGGAACAAGCTGAAGGCTGAAGGAAAAAATAACTCCCAAGAAGGTTATGGAAAATGCAGTTTTAATTTATAACTGTAAAAAAGAACCAAAGACTTAGATGCTTCCAGTCATTTGGGAAATGCTCTGACGTGTTAACAATAATTACCATTAATCAAGCACCTACGGCTAAATGATTAGCAACATGCAGATTCGCTTCCCTTCCCTCCTTTTTCTCATTCTGACTTTCGTTATTTGTAATGTCCTGTTTGTGTCTCCTCACCCCTAATTAGAGGACTAACACACATCACATTATCCACAGTCCAGTGGAGATACAAACAGACACCTCAGGGATACAAATCCTCATAATGAAAGCAAAACAGCCAGCAGATATAGATGTTCTATGTTGTTGTCTATCCGCAGCCCCATGACACACACACACACACACACACACACACACACACGTTATACAAACAAGAGAGAGGTTGGCTTGACCCTGGTCTCAAGGTCCCAGTAACATTTTATGTCAAGTACACATAAAAATGAACATAAAACATAAAAATGAGAACATGAAAATGAGACGCCTTTTACTCTACATACAATTGTAACAAAGGACTACAGTCAAAGCACATGTTTTTACCATCTTTTGTCAGATCACTGGTATGACAATAAACAAAGCAGGTGCTATTTACAGAACACAGGAGACCACCTGGAAAAAGGACACAACTTGTCAACATGGGAATCTTCTTTATATCCCCCCCTAGTGGTGAACAATGAAAATGACAGTAAACTCTGACCCCGACTTGTCCCAACTGACTGAAGTAACTCTCTTTCTTTGGTGTTCTTCTATTTGTCATTTCATTTATATGAATCAATTCATGGTGTGTATAAATTAAATGTATATATGTGAAAATAAAAGTAGTAAAATAACAGCATGTATGTGTATTAATGTGTGTGACTGACAAAATGAATCATCTTGTTCTCCTCTCTGTCTGCCTCTCCGTCACTTTCTGTTTTCTTTCTGCTATGTTTTCTTGTGTGTGTACACATGCATGTGTACGAGTGTGACTGTGTGTTGTTGGGGTTGTCGTGCGTGTGTATGCCGTCATGCAGAGTCCAGCTGCACAATGAATGTGCTCTGTGAGCCAAAAGGACATACAGTCCTCTCAACACATCAGCATGACTGCATGACCAACGCCTCAGCAGCAGAGCTCCACTACACCTTCTAAATTCATCTTAAACACATGAAACTTGCACATCAACCACAAAAATTTAACATAAAGTGTTTAACATCTGAACACATTTCTGAATGTCCATTTACAAAGTGGCTAAAAATGAAACAACATGAACATCAAACAATATGATCTTCTTATCCACG
The DNA here is from genome assembly GCA_038419695.1 of Scomberomorus guttatus. NCBI lineage: Eukaryota > Metazoa > Chordata > Actinopteri > Scombriformes > Scombridae > Scomberomorus > Scomberomorus guttatus. The sequence continues at coordinate 5,933,167 of CM076461.1, forward strand.
CCTGCATTTCTGTTTGAGTTACAGCCTAACAGAGCAGTTTAGTGCCCTAAATAACCAGGAGATTGAATCAAATCTATTGTGAGTCCGAGTGTGACTTGGATTAGTGTATTTGGCTGCATACATTTTAGATAAGATTCTTAGCAGTCCGACCTTTACCATACAGTACTGTTTCTAATTACACAAATTACTGAAAACTCAATTACCACTTCAAACGCCAATATACTGTGGTTAAAACGTTCAAAACAGCCTCAAAATAATACATGTGTAAAATCCATGGTTGATCCAAGAATGCAGACAAATAATGGGATGTCCCCCAATCCAATAAATCAACATGTCAGTGAAGTCAGTGGTGGGGTGGACGTGTTTCAGCAGGGACGAGCAAACTGCAGTTATGAGGAGGGTCATTAAAACTCTAGAAAATATGTGCAGTGAGTGAACTATATTACAACATTACAACTATAGACGGCAACACGAGTATCTCATTTTTAACACTGGAAAAGTATTTTGAATTTGATCAAAATTCAGAAGTAAAACACATTTTTGAGTGGACGGGGACTTTAAACACTAGCATCTTAAAGGGTGAACTCCTTTTGAAAACTGTGGGTATTTATCAGACAGGAGAGGTCTGATGAAAGACGCTACTGAATTGCATTGTGGGAAATGTAGGATCCAGTGTTTTTGGATATCTCGGCCTCTGCTGCATCGCATCGAATTCAACCAATATCTCTTTTAATCTGTCTGGCAAATCATCAAGTTTATGGAAGTGAAATAATACTCCCTGGAGTACGTTTTAAAGTAATGTGACACCACATGGGTTTTCACATGTCACTTCTTTAGACATCTTCTTCTCCTCACTTTTTTTTTTACTTTCTTTCTCTTTCCCCACATACTGTCTCTCCCTCAGTATTTCTCCCTAAGCCTCTCTGTGCTTCTCTTTCATGGTCATTCATTCTGTCTTTTTGTTTCTGCCTTTCAGTCAGTTTATCTAAATTCCTCAGTCTTTCTCCACTTTAGGTTTCTTTCTAAACCTTTCTTTCTTTCTCTTGTCCTCTTCAATCTTTTTACCCCCTTTGTTTTCTCTGTCTGGCTTGAGCTATCACCAATCTGTCCTGCAGTTCCTGGCTGTGTTTCTTAAGTTACCTCCCTCAAGTTTTCAGTGTTTCTCTGGTACAATCTTTGTCCTTCTTTCTCTTAACTTTTCTCTTTCTCTTTCTGTTTTGTGACCTCCGGCGCCCCTGTCTTTAGTTAAAAAGTCATCATTTCTTTCCCTGTACACCCTCCCCCTCCTCTTTGAACCTTGCCCTCTTTTTACTCCTCCGCTGCCTCCCTCTCTCTCCCCCTCACTATTTCTTCCTTCTCTTCATTTACCTTTTACATGGACTGGATCAGTCACTCTTTTCTCTCCTTTCCTTTACAGACTCCCTCCTCTTTTCTCCCGCTCCAAATTAAAATTCTGACACTCTCTCTTTCACTATTTGTTTTACCCCCCCGCCCCCCCTTTTATATCCAGTGTCAGTGTCTCTCACCCCAGCCGCCATTGCTTTTTGCTCGCCTTTTATAACCATGGAAACAGAGGAGACCACGTAGCCATGGCAACACGGGAATAGCTGGGGACTTGGGCTGAGGCTTCCTTTCAGCTGCCTGTGGAGAAATGTGGAATGGAAGAGCAGCAGGCGGGACGGCGGACGCCTAAGTTACATGCTGGCATAGATGTCTGGGGTCCTGATGTTCACGTGTAGAAATTAACACACAGTCTGACACACACACACACACACACACACACAGATATAGTAGATCATACACACTCAGTTCTGTGTTGCTGTCATCTAGTTTCCAGTTATAAAGTTTGGTTGCTTATCGTATTAAGAATGTTTTGTTTTTTTCATTTAAATCTTTCTTTAAATTGTTGTAAATAATTTGTTTTGTTTTGTTTTAGTTGTTGTTGGTTTTGTTCTCACTCTTTTCTTCTTATTCCCTTTTTTTAAATTGAATTGTTTAGTCTTTGCTTCTGTCTTTTCTCTTGCAGTTATAAATACACACACACACTCATACACATGCACTTGTGTGCCATGCACAGTCATTCTTGGCAGTGATAACTGTCTTGCATAATTATAATAATTATTGTTATCACAGTTATTATTATATCCATAGATTTTTCTATTATTATAGTTTTATTTTTTGTCTTGATTTTTGTTTGTTTGTGTAGTTCTTGTCATTTGTTTCCTCGCTTTATGTTTGTACCTCTGTCTGTGTTTAGGTACTGTCACTTTGCACCATTAAAAATATAATAATAATGTCCTTACCTCTTCCTTTCTGCTATCACTGCAAATAACCAAACTAAACAAATCTACACATATAGAAAAACACTTTACAGATGTCCAAACGTGCACATCTCTCACTCTCACATCTCTCCTCACAGATCATCCAGGACTCTTTCTTACTAGAATTTATAACTCCAGAGGTGAATCGTTAAACTCTTGTTCACATAAGCAGAAAAACCAGCAGCTGTTGGGAAGTTTCATTGACATTCATGCACAGCAGGCAGGCTGAGCGGTCCAGAAAGGCTGAATAACAGAGTCAGGACAGCAGCGTCTCTCTTTATCCTCAAAACTCATTTCTTCACAAAGCACCTTGTGTTTCCCCTCTCTCTCTTTCCATTACTTCTGCCTGATCTTACTACTGCAACTTTCCCTCTTCTTGCTTCTATTTCAGTGCTTTCTAGCAAAAATAAATATTCTATTCAGAGCAGATATTTTTGTCCTCTTATTTTTGGGTTCTAGCTCTCTGTATTACTCATTGTTTCTTGTAATCTTTCTAAATCTGCTGCTAAGTTTAAGTCTTTAACTGGACTGTAAATCACGTAGCCTATTGGCACAAGCAGCCTAATGTATTCATTTTCCACATTCCAGCCTTTGCCTGAATGGAAATTCAGGTCAATGTAAACACATAGTCCATATTATGTAAAATGTAATATCATCACAATAGCCTTCACGCCTGAGTGAGCACCGGACACGCCTGGGAAATACTGGATGTTACCAGAGACGTGAGTTAATGTTGCATCGCTCTGAGCTTACAGTGTGAATTTGGCAGCATCGCAGACTCCTGCTTTGCTATTAATGTCAAACTCAAAGAGAGGAGAAGAATTTAATCATTTAGATCAACATATTTCCAGTTTACAGTATTTTTTAAAAATTGGAGGTTCATTTAAACTGAAACGTTGGATCTAGACTGTTTTAAGAAATTACAATATTTCTGATTTTGAAAACACACAGAGGTGCAGACCAGTGTGAGCTTCAGTACAAGTTTTCTCACAACTCATCTCATATATATGCAATGCTTTTGGCTATGTTGCCTTCAGCTGAGCGGTGTCTGAGGTTGTTTCTGGTTTCATTATATACAGTCTATCAACTAGTCATGTGACTACACAAGAGAAATTACAGTACAACATAGCAATTTCTACTTTTAACCAAATTTTTCAAAACAGTACACTCAAAACTCATCCATTTCTCAATAACTATGGGTAGGTCTAAATAATAAAGTAAATCTAAAGGTGACTTTAACACATTCCTCTTTTAAATGAAATTAATATTATTCTCCAATTTTTGCATACAAAGACTTAAACTTGATTATAAATAAAATGGGCGACTGCCCCGGTGCCCCAGATTCACTGTAAGCACCTGTAAATGACTAAATCAGCTGAAATGACAAAGAACAGAAGGGCCCTGTGTCAAAAACTTTATATTTAGGTGCATCAATGTGCTCACATGGTGCTAAATACATCTGTTTTATTTGCTTACTTAGCACACAGGATACATACACAATTCACAGAGCAGTAATGGTGATGAGGGGTGTCAATATAATAATAATAATAATAATAATCTTTATTTATATAGCACCTTTCTTAACAAGAATACAAAAAAAGAGCACTAACATAGAACAACAATCAAACAATATGAGCCCAGAGCTTATTTTTGCCCTGCAAATGGGTTTAGACAGAAATCATCAAATCTAATTCCTAATTTAACCCTCTCAGGCTTAAACCCATGAACATTTGGGAAATGAAGCATGGCATACTGGAGAACAGATGTGAAACTTGTTGAATTTCAAATTATGAATCAGTTTGTAAGAGCAGGTTTTCCATAAAGAAATACAGGCTTCATAATGAGTCTAAAGAGCCTGTCCCACACTCACACAGATAGTATAGTATTGGCTCTACAAATCAGCAGCTTTCAGAGATGTTTGTTAGGTAAGCCTAAAGGAGATTTCATACAGCAGAATATTGGCAGTGTTATAAAAGGCGTCATCTGTGTTTAAACCCCTGGGTGGTTTGTGACGGCGCCAACGTCAACTCAGCTGCTACCTGCTGCTGTCAGAACCAACCGATCTCCACACAAACAAGTCCGACTCGCTGACTCAGCCCAAAGGTGCTGCCAGGAAAACTCCCTAACTGCCTGTTTCTTTTAATAATCACAGATAATAGTTCTTAATGTGTTTTTTCTTTCTCTCACACTTTTAGAATTGCCCTCTGTTATCTTTTTACCTAACCTGACCCACACACACACTATCATACATAAAAACCCTTGGCGTCCAAACATCAGCACAGCTGTTAATTTCCACTACATGCCACATTTCCATCCAGAAGACTTTAAAAAAAGAAGAGTGGAAAAATTTAGCCATTTGTCTCACAGAGCGTTCATTAGAAACATATCATATGAGGTCATCTGGATCTACCTCATCAAATCTGCCAGCGGCAATGACAGATGGATTCACTGACAAAAACCTGACCTAAAAAATTTTAAGATGTACAATTCAACAAAAGATAAATCTGTCCGTTTTCTTTCAGAATTTCTGCTGTAAAAACATTTTCTTTATTTGTCTTGTCTGCTTACTTTAAAAAGACCGACCCAGGTGAGGACGGGAATACTGAGACTAATGTCGAAACATTCTGTGCTGAGACATTACTGTATGTGCTCAGTGAAAAGATGACCACAGGACATAAAAGTGACGCCAGCCGTCTTTAACCAGACTCCAGCATGATAACTGATTCCCCATCACTGCTCAGATCTGGTTGTAATTAATCTTTCACATGTAAACAGTCAAGAGTGAAGCAAAGGTTTTTTTTTCTGGCCATCACATGCTGATGTCAGAAAGAGAGTTGTGTGTCAGTGCACTGGAGGATTTTTTTTTTCTTCCATTTTTCTGTATTTTATAATACTCATGGAAGTGATTTGTTGGCAAAAGCAAGATTAATTTCAGCTTCCCTGGGTAAGGAAAGACAGATTTTTACATAATTTGTTAATGTTGTTAGACTGTAACTATGGAAGATATCCACTTTCTGGCTGAAACCTCATTTTAGCTCCAGATAAGCTTTTAAATACATTCTTGCTCACAACGATGGATTTTGTCCCCTATCACTTACATTGTAAACACATTTGGATAAAGTATAAACAGGAGGAATTATTACAGCGAACAAAAACAGTTTTCATTTGGGCACCTGACTGTTGTTTTAAGACAAACTTGAAAAATTGCCAAGCTATGAGACACTGAAGGGTGCTTTTGTTTTTGGTAATACTCTCAGGTTGTTTTATAGTTTGTTCAAGATGTTTTGTGCTTTTCTCTGCAAGTGCTCAGCTTAGTCTTCACGTTTCACATTATGTAGAACATTAACTGATTTTGTTTTTTTACCATGAAGCTGCCTCTTTTTAATCTCGTTCCTTTTATCTATTATTATCCCTCTTTAAGACTCTTGTGCATGTGAGTGCATGTGTAAATGTGTGCTCATGTGACCTCTTTTACACACATATGCAGTTCTACAAATATTCACGCACACTTTAGCATTCACACACACTCTCCTCCTGCCATTACACAAATTCCCCTTACTGTCTCATCTTCTCTACACACATTATCTCAGCCTGACACACACACACATACACACTGCCTGCCTGCTTGCTTAAAGAGATAAACTTATTTATTAGAACTTATTATTTATTTAAAATTGTTTGTAGTCATATAGCAACACTTCTTGTCTTCACACTAACACAAAAACAATTGATCAGACACACACTCATACACACATACATCAGTTCTTTACACAGAAAGTCTCCCGTGCAAAATTAGGTCATATTAAAGGTGCAGCGTAGTGGCATCTAGTGGAACGGACTTGGGATATAATATTCATAAGTATGTTTTAATTAGTGCATAATCACCTGAAAATAAGAATTGTTGTGTTTTTGTTAGCTTAGAATGACTACGTAGGGAGCAGGTTCCCTTCCACAGAGGCTGCCATGTTGCACCTCCATGTTTCTACGGTAGCTCAGAAACGACAAACCAAACACTGGTTTTGTTGCGTTTTTCGCGAGTTTTGAGTTTCGCGGCCACCGTAGGTTCTCCTACACACTTGGAAGGGGAGGGGGGGGGGGGGTATTCAACTGCTAGATGCCACTAAATCCTACACACTGGTCCTTTAAAGCAAAAATTAAGTCCTCTAGCTGCACCTCTGTTTCAGCAGTCAACGTCTAGGCTCATAGAAACTGCAAATCTTCCCTCCGAAGATTTACAGACAGATTTGGGAAAGACGAGACTCAGCTGAAAGCTCCTCTTGAACCAGCTGTAAATGTGGCTGATTGTAAAACCAGATATCTCTGAAACACCACACAGGCTTCTCTTGTGAATGGACACAGAAGCTTAGAGACTCTAAAACATTAATGCTGTAAGTCTGCTGGCGTTTGCCAACTGGAAATGCTTCCAGTGCAGGAATGTCACTCATCAACGTGTGCACTATAAGAGCATTAACATACACATACACACAACACACACATACGACCGCTCTCTCTCTCGCCATCATCTCTGCAGTGACATCAACCCCTTCACCCTGTCCTGACCTACATGCTGTTTCACTTTCTATAAAGTAGGCTTTTACCATCCTGTCATTGCCTCACAACTTCAACAATCATCCCCCATCACTTCTCACAAAACTGGCATTTACAGTGTGCTGCAAGTTCATAACTAAATAAGTGAAACAGTCAGTACAAAACAGAAACTTGCACATACAACACAAGGACAGAAAGAGTTGGGGATGCTGGCTGGTTCAGCTGATAGTGTGTAATAGGGTAAAGTCTTCTATATTATAGAAGGTATACAGTATGTAATATTATATCACAATATCAATATGCAGTATAGACTATTGTTGTGATATATGCATTTTCTTACTCAATTGAGAAACTGAACAAAAATAACAGATGGTGAATGGTGATTATTGCCCTGCACTGACAAGTTTTTTAAAATTCTTATTATTTTATTTGTATATTTAAAAAACTGGAGAAAATGTATCACAGCTGTCTGTCCTAACAATTTCAAATAGACAGCTATAAAACACTACAAACAGGCTTTTGTTGATATTTCTATATAATAGCAGCTTGAGCAGTGCGGTTGGTTCGCTGTAATGTTGGTGATCTAAGTGTTTGCATCGACTGAAAGCCACTCTTCAGTCCTCGACGCTGAGGACGCTACAGTCGAGGACATCCATCCACTGATCTGCGTTTATGTGATAAAATCCTCAAACAGTAAATAATCAGCACAATTATGACATAATGCCTGAATCTATGTGAGCTGAAAAAGCCTCAGATGATGCACAGCACTAGACCCTCTTTTATATCATTTACCTCAATTATCAAGATGGAACCCCCCCTCCCCTCCACTAAAAGAGGGGAAGCTATTAGCGTGTTACCAGTGTCTCATTCGCGAGCAGGGGAACCCTGGCTTCTCCAGAGGACTGACTAACCTACATTTCTCCTCCATCATCACGAGTATGAGAGGAGAAAGAAGAGAGACAGAGAGGGAGGACACTCATCCTGTGGCAGGACAGGAGGACAGAGGGAGTTGAACATAGCTAATCTTTAACTCTGATATCTGAGTCTAAGGATGCACTTAATAAAACCACTTCAGGGTTAATTTCTCCTGTTATTAACACTGTCTGTACATGACAACTATAACTCAAATGCATTCATTATATGAACAATGTTTGCATGACATTTACTATTATTCTAATTTTAGGTTGGCTTATTAACATCTGGCTCATTGACAGTATCTTTTTATGTTGGTTAACAAGCGTTGTCCCTGTCAAATAAATAAATGAAATGACATTTATTAGATCTCATGTCTCAGTGTTCTGAATATGAGCCCCAAAGGTGGAAAAAAGAAAAAGCAAACACAAACTCTAACCCTGTTTTGACATTTACTAACCACCACTTTAAAAATCTTAATAACAACTTTGAATCTGAGACTTTCAATAGCAATTATAGACATATTTATCCCGACAACATATTTCTGCTAAACTATAAGATCTCCTCTCATCTCTGTGACATTTACTGAATGTGGAATTTTAATAAGACGTGTAATTTTCTAGCATGTGAACCTTTAAGCACAACCAGAAGGAATCAAACATCAGTGTCCAAGAAAATGTCAGCAAATGAGAATGAAGTGGAAACAATCTGCAACTATGGCTCAATGCTCGAACACATTTTATCAAGACATCTGATTATAAAACAACTAATAGTTTAGAAGAATGCGTACTCCATAACAAATCTTTGAAGTAAAAATGGTCAAATCGTCGTTTTTTTAAATAATTTTTGGCTACAGATGCATATAGCTATTATCAATTCTACTTTTCCATCATTATTCCTCACCAGTTTTATTCTGTTAGCTCAAATCACACATAAATTCCCTCTTAACATCTGACATCTGAATATTCTTCATAGGGCATTGAACCAACAACCCTACAATTAGGATTGCTGTAGAATGTGTCCTATCAGTTTTCATGACAGATTGCATGAATGTAAATCCAGTGTTTTCATGAACTGTCCACTGAGCATGCTCACTCTTTTCAAGCAATATCCTGCTCCACATTCACCACTGGAAGCCTCTCAGAACAACCACATTTCTCTTGCTAATGAGCATTTCTACTACTATCAGTTGTTTGTCAGTTCCGTGCCTTGCTCAAAGGCCCACTGAAAGTATGTAAACACAGCGAGAGTGTGTGATTCAGGAACCCTCAGCGGTCTGGTTTCTCTCTTACCTGCAACGCGAACGACCGCCCTCTCCGCAGGGTCCAGCACCGAGTCCTGACTCTTCCTCTTCCTCCTCTCGTGCTTGGACAGGTTCCATGGCAACGTGTCTCCTGGGGGCCCCACAAGTCCAGAGGAGCACGGGGACAATGACCCCCCTGAACGCTCGCTGCGGAAGGACGGCTCACTGACGCAGGAGCGCTCGCTCAGAGTATCATCATCTGACGACTCCATCTCACTTTAGGGCTGCAAGAAGGAGAGAAGAAGAGGAAAAGGAAGGGAAGGAGAGGAGAGGAAAAATGGAAGGAGGGATGGATGGAGGAGAGAGGGATGTAGAGCAGGAGGGGGAGGGGAAAGAAACAAGGTCAAAAGAGTGGAGGAGGAAAGACGGGAGCAGAAGAATTGTGGGAAAGAGAGAGAAGAAGGAGCTTTAGGGAAAGTGGAGCTGTATAATTCATCGCTGCCTTACAGTGTGATCACGCATCATGAATGATGCAAAGTGTCAACATAACAGCACTGAAACAACAGTAATAATGCAGTGATCAGGAAGCGGAAAGAGAGGAAGGGGAAGAAACAACTGGGTTAAACTAGTCATCATGTCTAGACCAGAGTTAAAGAGTTCAGGAGGCTGCAGTGATGGCAGCTTGGAGGAAGAAACAACTGCTCTGAGGAAAAGATGAAAGGAGAAAGCACATGACACGAGGATGATTACAGAGGCCTGCTGGAGGACTGATGATCTGTGAACTTAGATTAAGATGTGAATGAAATTCCACCCCAAAATGAATTAGCTAAACAAATCTATAATATATGAATATTGTTTGTTGATTATTAATTAATAATTATTATGTTCCTGATTTATAAATTTCTCCACCCGTTAATCCATTAGGATTCTTCATACTGTAAAGATAACACTCTTAAGTTGTGTTCAGACAGAACGTGAAGTTTTGTCTCACATCAATTTACGTCACACCGGGCAAATTTGCGTTAACTCACGTCTTACCATTGACTTCATATGATATTGCGTCGCCTCTAAAATGCACTTTGTGTTATATCTGAACACACAGTTAGGCCTAAAAATCTCTAAGTACATTTTTTAGCCACGCTAGCAGCATAACGGTTGATTGGTCCACCACTTTGATCCAGAAATATCTCAACAACTATTGGATGGATTGCCATGAAATTTGGTGCAGAAATCCAGGGTCGCTAGAGGATGAATACTTAAAACTTTGTTGAAGTGGCTGACCTGACATGACCAAATACTTCCATCAGCCTCAGCTGGACTTTGTGTTTAGTGCTAATTAGTGATTTTTAGCATGCTAACATACTAAAGTAAGATGGTGAACATGTTAAACATAAACCGCTAAACATCCAGTAATTGTCACTGTGAGCATGTTAGCATGCAGACGTTACTGTTTAGCTCAAAGCAAATACAACATCACAGAGCTGCGAGTGTCTGTAGTCCTTCTTGTTACTCAAATATGTTACTTTGAATACAACTTCTAGCATAAAAAAATATTATCTTACAACCAGATAGTTATGCTCACAAATAGTGACTTTCTGAAATCTTAAGTGTACTGTGTTATGTGTGTAAATTGTTAGCAAGTTATCAGCTACATTTAGAGTACATTGACACACACACACACACTAAGGCCTAACAATACAAGTTTTTAAAAGAGCTTAATTAGCTTAATGTTTCATCACTTGATAAAACACGACGAGGAATAACTAAACAGAGGAGATGAGATTTCAAAGCTTCTCTAGTTTTCTATTTTTAAATAGTCAATATGCCAGTAAGACAGGAGAGAGCCTTCTTTTCTTTCTTCGTCTCACTTTCACCCACTGCCCTTTGTCTCTTTTCCTTCTTTATCCACCTTTACATCACTCTATCTGTTGCTCATTCATCTTTACACGGACTCTCTCTTTAATTTGAATCCTGCTTTATTGGCATCAAAATTAAACTCAATACATATTCATTACAATGATGAAAAGTATGCAACAATAAATACGCGTTGTAAGCATGAGACAGTGTGTTTGTGTGGACTCTGGGGGCCTGATGCTCTGTTCTGTCTGTCACAGAATCAGTAAATCAATACCTCTAACCTCAGCACACCAGTGTTCTGTGAAAATTAATTTGGCTTTATTGGCTCTTATAATCGAGCTCCACAAAGTATCCCAGCAGTTCAGCAGGTTGGTGAGGTGTCTGCTGTGTTTCAATTTGATTCACAGACATTTTACTACAAATTTAATATACTCTAATCTTTTTGTAAACTATGCTCAAAACTTGTGTTGTCTAATCTAACAAAGTCATTTGTGTCAGTTACAAGTTACGCAAACTTTTCCATTCAATCTGCAAATACAACTGCATTACCACACTATGATAACATCACTTAATGACCAAACAACAAAAAAGCAAACAAAATGTTCAGTGTGTTGGATTATACAACTCAAGCAAGTTTAGAGAGTTTGCTAATTGATATTCAAAGACTATGGAAATCAATGGAAACCCATAGCTGTGTGGAAGACAGGAAATATCCACAAAGAGTCTGTAGCCATGCTAGCAGCTCTGAGAGCCTGCAGGCACAGAGGTGCTTTGAGCTATATGCTATTTCTCAGGTAAAATTTACCATATTTACAATCTCACTTTTCTTGTTAGCATGCTAACATTTGGGATTTTGGTGGGAATGCCATTAGTTTTGCAGGTATTTGGTCATAAACCAAAGTGTTAGACAAAATAAAAATTTGACCTGATGAGGGTACTGGATGAAAAGTTAAGGTATCATAAGTTGTTTATTGTCATTCTGAGGGGGGCATGAATATATCAATATATCAAATTAAATGGCAGGCAATCCAATAGTTGCAGAGACATTTCACTCAAAACCACAAATGTAAACCTCACGATGGTGCGAGATGAAAAGTTGAAGGATCACCAAAGTCTGTAGGATCCATCATCTAGGAACCATAAATGACAGTACAAAATTTTGTACCAGTCCATCCAAGAGTTGCTGAGATATTTAAGTCTGGACCAACTGTCTGACACTGCCATCCCTAGAGCCACGTCAGCAGTGTGACTAAAAATCTGAAACTCTACAGCATAAATTCAAAAATGGTCAGCCATAGTGTACAGACAATATTTAAGGAGCCAAAAACACTGCTATGGTCCTGCAAAAGCAGAGCGTAACGTAGAAAACTTTCTTGATTTATTACAACAATCAGGGCAAGACAAACATTCACGCTTGGCAGGTGACCTCACTGTAAACAAGTTCAAAGAAACACTAAAATCCCATTTCAGCATCCAAACTGAAGGAGTAACTGCTTTCCTTGCTTCTCCTTTATCTTCACAGTCTTCACATTAAAACAGGGAGATCCTCTCTGATGTAGCAGCTCCAGGTAACAACACGTCTCAGCCTGCTGAGATGGCAAAATCTAAATGCAATTTATTTAATTTAAAATGATCAGTTTCTTAAAACAAAAGCGAAACAAGGCAGATTATTATTTTGCCTGGAACACAAAGGTTGTGATGAAGGTTGCAAGAAAGTCTGATCACTCGGGCTGGTAAAAAATGATATGTTTGAATATCCAGAATGGATGTGAAGATCATTAAGAAAATGTACTTACAGCTATTTAACAGATCTTATAGGTTTTGATTGTCAAAGAAGAAACAATTTTGAGTGTTTGAATTGGTTTTGGGTATTTTTTGTTGGATAATTGCCAAATATTTATCTGTGTGTCACAATTTATCCAGTTAGAATTAAAAACGGTTACTCCAGCTTCTGAGAAACTCCTCTCAGCAAACAAACTGTGTGTACTTTTACTGACTGACTAACTTCTGCTGGCTGCCAAAGAAAACCTAACAGCACTTCTGTCTTTACCCCCCCCCTCCCCCCTCCCCCCGAGGCTGCAGCAGACTAAACTAAACTAAACTGTGGGGTGACCTGAGCGGTGGTCACAGGGTGGGAATGTTTCTGTGTCCGATGTGTGAGTCCAACACAACGGCAGGGATTTCCATCTGGGTAAGTGCTGCCAAAAAATCCTCCTCCTCCTTCTCCTCCTCTTCCTCCTCCTCCTCCTCCTGCCGCTGGCCCCTGGCTAGACCGCTGGCAAAACCCCACTTCCTGAATCCCTGTCTCCACAGCAACGCTGCTAGGAAGAGGTTAAAGCCTTCCCAGAATTCTCTGCGGTTCTCTGGTGTATGGTTGTGTGTTTCAGTCTTTCGGTCCTTGTGGTTGTGTTTCTGTGTGTGTGTGTGTGTATAAGTCAGTTTCCCTGCTGCTTGCTCACAGTGAGTCAGTGCCACTGCAACTAGCGGTTTTATAAATAGGGCCCGAATGAAAGCTTCAAAGCCACACCGTGTCATTACAGCTCTGTGAAGGGAAAATTAGACATCTGAGGAAATAAAAAAAAAAAACAACTACCAACAGAAACACTGGAGAAGGAGTGTGAGACAAAGTGAGATCACTTCCTTTCATTTCTTTGAGACCCTTGACAATGTTTTTTCACTTACAGTCACACTTCTTCACGAACATAAACACACACTCTGATTCACATATGTACAGTGACTTTATTCACAGCTTCATATCAGGGCTGCAACTATTTTTAGGGGCCTATAAAATATCAGAAAACTCTGAAAAATGCAGATGACATTTTTTTTTTATAGTGCAAGTTGACGTCTTTAAATTGCTTGTCTTGCAAGTCCCCTGGTTTCAGCCTTGTTTATTTTTACTGACGAGGGTGATTATTTTCATTTTCAGCTAACCTTTTGTTAGTTTTTAAATGAACCGTTTAATCTGCACTGTGTCACAAAACTGTGAAAACTGTCCATCAAATTTCCCAGAGCCCTAAGTGACGTTAACGTCTTCTGCCTGTTTTGTCCAACAGTCAAAAGATTTTCAATTTTATAAAATGGTCAAAAGCAGCAAATCCTCAAATTTGAGAAGTTGGAATCAGTGAATATTTTATTTTTTGCTGGATAAATTACTTAAATGATTAATTTATTATCATAATGACTTTTTCTGTCAGCCAAGTACTCAACTAAGACTTAGTATTTAACTCACTGATTTATATTCAGCACACAAAAATGAATACATACCGTATGCAAGCCAGCATGCAACAACTCTTACACTTGCACACACACACACACATATGCATGCAGAGATCTTGGCTGCTGCCTCTTCCTGTGACAGCGTGCAGTGGCTGAATCAGACCATGCAGGGATGCTGGATGTTTGACTGGCCTGATTAATAACTCCACAACCAGAGTTTGCATTCACACTATCTGTTCCCAAAGCTTAGCCTGAGAGGGTATGAGTGTGAGGAGAAAAGACGCAGGAGTGACATGAAACAGACGGAGACTTTGACAGAGATGTAGAGGTAGCAGTTGGAAATCCAAGCAGCAGAGAAAGAAAGAGGAAGAGAGAAAAAAAACAAAAAGAGGGTCGGGACAGAGACAGAGAAAGAGAAAGAGAAAACCAGACATTTGCAGAGTAACGGCCATAACTGCCAGTGCATGTCTTTGTGTCATTCCAGAGCAGCATTCCTGCGCTCCAACAGCCGCTGATGGGAGTTTCACTGACATTCATGCTCAACAGACAGACACAATGCTCAATTCTGCCTTACAAACTCCATAACAGAGAGCTACCTGAGCAGAAAACATATCTGATCTACAGATGTGATTTTACAGTATGCATCCAGAGCTGCAGAGCTGGTGTTAAGCCAAAATCTGTGACCCTTCAGATTCTGTGACAGCAACAGGAAATGGACTAATTGGTTCTATTGACAGGTCAGGTGTTATGGCCACTATCGGCACCTAGTTTATGCTATTACAGGTATGAAAGTTTGTGACTAGTTGAATACTAACAAAGCACCATTTTTGGTAACAGCTCTAAAAAAAATAATATACAAGAAAATGACATAAAATGTTTAAAACTTTTGGTACAAAAGCTGAAATTCCGAATCAGGTCACAGAATCTTATGGGTCACAAATTGTAGTGTAACACCTGCCAGCCATCATCCTCCAACTATAAAGGAATGGTTTACCATTTTGGGAAATACACGTCTAAACTCCTGAGGGAAATATTTGGCTTTTTAGCTGCTAAATGCTCCACTATGCTCAACAGCTAGTCGCTAACTGTGTCTGTTGGTTCTGGGCAGGTACTGTACTGTGTTTAAATTAGTTTTTTGGGGGGAAAACAGCTGCTGTGTTCCTAAAACATAACTGATGAGAGCGATGAGACTGAATCAAAACAGTAAAGCTGCAACAGAGGAAGAACCAAGTAAAAAAATCAAAACAGTTTGCTGAAAGATGCAAAAATGTTCCGAGGAGAACTGAAGAGTTAAGTAATAAATCTCTGTGGGTTCATCACTACAAGCGACCCCTTTCACATACAAGTAGTGATGTGATCCATTGTTGATATAAATATATACAGATGGGTGACAAATTAAAGGAAAAACCGGTACAGGTCTGAATGCTTGACCCCTACAGTGAGGGGCTCTGGTGGCTCTGTTATGCTGTGGGGGGCATTTTGCTGGCATGGTTTGGGTCCATTTGTCCCCTTAGAGGGAAGGGTCACTGCAAATCAATACAAAGTTGTTCTGAGTGATCACCTTTATCCTATGATGAAACATTTCTATCCTGATGGGAGTGGTCTCTTCCGGGATGACAATGCCCCCATCCATAGGGTACGAAAGGGTCACTAAATGGTTTGATGAGTATGAAAATGATGTGAATCATATGCTATGGCCTTCACAATCACCAGATGTCAACCCAGTTGAACACCTATGGGAGATTTTGTACCAACGTGTTAGACATTCTCTCCATCACCATCATCAAAACACCAAATGAGGGAATATCTTTTGGAAGAATGGTGTTCATCCCTCCAGTAGAGTTCAGAGACTGTAGAATCAATACCAAGGTGCATTGAGGCTGTTCTGTCGGCACGTGGTGACCCAACACCTTAATAAGACACTTTATGTTGGTTTTTCCTTTAATTTGTCGCTCATCTGTAAATTAAAGCTGCTTTAAAGTTGCAATACACAATATTCAGCCACTAGATGTCGCTCTATAGCACCAACATCTCAGACCAAAACAAATGTGAGTGTCATTTACTCAAATAAAGTTGGGGGGAAAAAACATGAAACAGAAACAGAAACATGCACACGCGGCCGGTGCAGCTACCAAAACAAAGAACAGAAAAAAAAAAAACAACAAGCACAGAGGAAGTGTGCCTTCAGTCACTGCTCAGATCGCCATTACTCCACTATATCCTTACATAGCAAATAGTTGTTTGCTGACATCCAGTGAGGCTCAGTGTCATTTAATGGACCTTTAAGCACAGTTGTTACATTAGATATTCAAAAAAAATGTTTTATTTAATCAGGAGGTCACATTGAGACTGAGATCTCATTTGCAAGTGAGACCTGAGTACAGAGCAAAAAAAAAAACCCAAACAAAATAAAATAATGACATAGTAATACAACAACAAAACAACAATAAAATAGCAGAGATTTAAAACAAATTATGAATAAATGCATTCTAAAATATCCTTGGTGTAGGTATAAAAAGAAATAAAAATATAAGCATATTATGTAAAACAGTCACACTTGAAATCGATAGAACCTCTAACCAATGTTTTGAACTGTCCTATCGATCATCAAGTTTACTCTGTAAATTATTCCAGACAAATATCTGAAGGCTGTTTTTCCAAGATTAGTATTTAATGCAGGAACGTATAGTATAGTGTCATTAAAAGTGTAGATTGTAAGTACATCCCTCCCTTAAAGCGCAGCTCCAAGCCATGATGTGTAACACACTGACTGAATGAATAAATGAGTGGGTAGACTCAGCCCCCCCCCCACACACACACACATCTACTGTACATACATCCATACACAGAAAAGCATGCATGTCCTGTATAAACACACACAGACAAACCGGCTTGCCAATAATACTCACTACTCAGCATGATTGGACAGATAGTGAGACTTAAAGTGAGAGGCAGAGTGAGAGTGAATAAAGGAGAAACACTGAAAAAAAACAGAAAAGTGTGTGTAGAGGTTAACAAGTGACGAAGGACAAGGTAAGAGTGAAGAACAAGAGGAGCAAACAGCCAGAAAGGAGTCAGTGGTGCTGCTTTTATTAGAAAAATACGATCATGTGTCATCTTACACACACATACTGATCAATATTTACAGCTCAGGGACGCCATAAAGAAATCTCTGTCTCACTCTGGGTGTTTTTTTTCTTATTCTTTCACTCATGATAAGATGCTGTGTGCATACCAAACAGCTGCAGAGAGAGTAAACCAAAACCAAGACTCTTGGCAAGACGGATAGGCAGACAGGCAGAGCGAGGATGGAGGTGGCGGTTCAGCATTTTACAAAGGAAAGAGAGACGATTTCACATAATGAAGATAATACTGAAGTGATTCATTTACACTAATTACACTAATCTACAGACTAAACAATGAACTGATAAACCTGAAAAATAATCGCCATTGACGACCATTATGAGTTGCAGCCCTATATGTAAACAAAAGAGGAGACATTCCCTGTAATCATGAATTCTTTATCTGTTTCTGATGACAAACTGATTCAACTACCAAAAAGGGAAGTTGCCCTGTCCAAAGATCATGATGCAATTTGTACAAAATAAGGGACTTCTGATTAAATTAAACTATAAACATGCCACAAAACAACAGTGCATCTCTTTATCGCTATAGCATATAGGTGCTTTCCACCTCTGTAACTACAGTAGTAAGGGGGTGTGTCTATGTCCTTTGCAGGGGAAAAAATGCTATAATTTAATCAGTATACAGAACTGAAATGTAGTATAGTGTAAATAGACTCTTTGTGGCTCACGTCAGATCGAGCTGAAGAGAATAGTAAGCCTACAAGCTGAAGGTCCAACATAAGGCTGGAGGGAGAGTTTGACCATCTGGTACAAAGCGGCAGGAGGGGAGTCCTGAATCTCTCTCTCTCTCTCTCCGGCTGCACCTTGCTTAATATTACTGAGGTTTTCCAGACAGACAGACAGACAGCCTGCAGTGATGGAGCCCACTGGGATTCATATATAGGCCTACAGCAGGTGGAGGTGATGATAGGTCTCTACTCTGGATGTAATTGGCTGCAGGGATTGCACAGATCAATAAAGACAGCCTCTGAGGTGTGTGTGTGTGTGTGTTTGCACACATAAAATAGAGCTATAACTGCAGCTGCATGCGTGTATGTCACCAGTCTTTTTTTTTTGCACACATTCCTCGCTTTCCCTTTCTCTTTGAATGCGAAAGGGAGGGAATGCGTTTGCATGAATGGACATCAGACATGGAGACCAAAACGCGTTGTGCACGCAGGCAGGCTGCAGGAGCAGACTGGAAGCACGGGGGCTCTTTGTCCACACCGCCCTGCTTGGAGGCATAACACCAACTAATTACATTTATCCATTTGTGGCTGCTGACGAAACGCAGCCTGTAGACTGTGTATACTGCTGCTGCTGAGTCTCTCATTAGTGGGAAGAACCTCGGCAGCCTTCTCACGACCCAGAAACCCTCTCTGACTGACTGTCCGCTGGTAATTTCCAGCCCAGCCCTCCAGCACAGAAATCACGAGCAGTGTGGTTAGAAATTGGACGTTTTCAGGCAATAACACACTGTGAGATTATTATAGTGAAACCACATACAGTAGACATGAATGTCAGTCAACGTAGAGCCACGATCAACACGTTATTGATGAGGCAAAGCGACCAGAGACACACTATAATGCCCAGATCATCATATTAATTTCAATAATCGCAATTTAGGATTAGGCAACAACCCTAATTAAATATAACCCTTAAATTGATTTTAAAGTGTGTCTTTGTGGGTTTAAAGTGGCCATAATATTCATTTTGGAGGTGGTTGTTGTCATTGTAATAATCCATAATCATATTGATAAACAATTAATATCATCACCTGACTCGACAGGGGTTGATAATACGTGTGAGTGGTGATTTGAGCATGCACGGGCAACTTAAGAGTTGAAAACAGCAGCTGTCCGCAGGAGCTCCGGAGCCGCTTACCTTCACCGGGCAGCAGCGGTCCTGCAATCCGAGCACAGAGCGAGGGAGGCCGGGGATGCTGCCCGCCGCTGCTCCCTCTCCTCCGGGTGGAAGGAGCGACGGATGGATGGATGAAAGGGTGGATGTTTTCCGCTGCGCCGATCGGCTTTCTGTCACCACGCTTCCTCCAAAAGTCAGCACACAGCCAGAGATGAGATGAGGCTGGGAAGAACAGCAGGCAACGTGATCCTGAATGGTAATGGCTGTCCTATTCCTCCTCCTTTCCCCCTCTCTCCTCTCGCTCTTCTCCTCTCGCCTTCAACAACCCCCCACCAGCCCTCCTCTCTCTCCACACACACACACACACACACACAGAGAGACACACACACTCTCTCTTTCTCTTCAATAGGCAGTTTTCACAGCTCCGACACTTAACCCATGTCTATTGAGTGTGTTAAGTGTCGCGGAAATTGAAATTTCGGTTGCACTCCTGCGTCATCCGTGGCTCAGCAGCACAGCCAAACCCAGGCCGAAACGCGCGCACACACACACACACTCACTCACACACACACTCTTTCTCTCAGTTTTGAGTGGAAAGGGGGAGAAAAGGGCGTTCACAGTGGCATATTTGTAGCGGCTGCTCATTCACATATATTTCAGGATTACATAAAAGAAGCAGCGCTGGATGTGATCTGCGCTTTCACATCCATCACGAGATAGTAGGCTATTAATCTGGGTTTTTATAATCCCCCCCCCTCACACACACACACACACACTCGTACACACGCATAAACCCATCCTCCTCCCCCTTCTTCAAACAGCTGGAGGAGAGGGAGTAGCTAAAAAAGTAATTGATTACAGCTGGAGAGATGGAGAGGAGAGCCGCTCCTAATCAGCGGGGAGATGATTTGCCCAGTTTGGGCTGTTTTACACACTTAACCCAGTCCCAGACTACCAAGGGTCTACACAGCTGCTTGTGTGCATGTTAATACATTTTGTCATTTAAGTGTAAATTGTACATAATTCCTTCTGTCTTTGACATTTGCACACCAAACAATTGATGGTAGGCTGAATACAGAGCAGACACAGGGCGGATTTTAGTGATTTTGGGGTCCTGGGCAAAGCTGAGACTGGGGCCTCCTGGATCCTAACCCCCACCTGCCCTTTCTTTAAAGCTGCTCTGATACATATTTTTCATTAATGGGAAAAATTACTAAGTGTAATGTGAAATGTGTCGCACGCGGTGAGTTAACCCACAGAAAATTATCGCCCGACTTCTTGTACATTTACGTTTGTATTTATTTGCTAAGTCTGCACAAATCAGTACAAAAAAACTATTTCCACCTCAGCCAAGCGTAAAAACGGGTTAGCTACTAGCTGGAGAAGATAGTGGAGCATTTAGCTGCAGAGCCAGATATGACCTTCAGTAGTTGGTGGAGACCAAAGCAGAGTTAAAGGAGAGTCAATATCTGACTTTTTAATGGAAGACATTTTGACATGTCACATAAGAAAAAGCACAGGCGTAAATAATAAAATGAATGATGGCTGAATTTGATTTAGCTGCTTCACTCTCAGGCTCCTGGTGCTGTGCGTACTGACTCTGTCACACTGTCATGACTTACTGGGACGCCATCTGTAGTGTTATTAGTAACACCTGTGCTTTTCCCGCTTTGACAAGTCAAAATGTCTGCTGTGCAAAAGACCTGCTGGACTTACACTTGTTGGGTGGACACAAAACACGACTCCAAATGGATGCTAGTGTTGCTCCATGTCTGCTCAATGTGTGAACAGGCGACTTCATAAGGTGATAATAAATGTTACATTTACAGCTTGTTGCTCTGCACCCATTTAATACAGGATTAAACCTTTCAATCATTAGTTTATTGCTGCTTTTGTAACATGTAAGATGATTTAACAGAGCCCATATCTGCTGTATTTCTCTGTTCTTTTCATAATATTTGTATTATAAAGAGAAATATATATTCAATATATTGACATATTGAAGTGAAACTGTATATACTATTTATACGATTTATATTATGAGTTAATAACTGTGACTGTGTAAAACTTTCTCTTATTTAACCATTTGGAAACTTGTTTTAAGATCATTTGTTTGGGAATTTAAAAATAATGTATAAAAAATATTTCACCATCAAGTACGAACATAAGTACAGTATGTGTGCAGCAATTTGGTATTCAACTACAGAGAGGTTTTTTTCATTTGTCTGCATCACTGAGGCGTTAAGTAGCTTTTATTCTTTACATCTCTTGCAACAAAAGAAAATAAATGAGCTTCATGGTCACGTGACATTATGGAGCCAGAAGTCTGCCGTGCAGAATAAAAACACGTCAAGGTCTGATTGGAGGAGAGATGGTTATCACGATAAGTCTGTTTAATGAAAAATGCTCTTATATTAGTTGATGTGTCCGTCTTTTGAGAGCCTGTCTGGCACTCTGATTGATAAGGCGCTGGGTCAAATGGGTATCACTGGAGGAAAAGCTGTGTGTATGTTGGGGGTGGTGGTGGGTGTGTCTGGGCTCTGTTGCAGGATAATCCCGAGTCTCTGCCTCTCTCATCCTCCAAACATTGCAGCCCATCGGCCTCCACAGAGAGAGAAAGTACTGCAGGATTATCTGTGCTGCTGCTGCTGCTGCTGCTGCTGCTTTAGTCAAACAGCAGCTAATAGTCTGACCGGCCACATGAACTGTAGGCTACTGTGACGATAAAGAAGGGGTAAAGTTCTCTACTATCAGTGCCGATTGTTTCATTATCAGTTAATTATTGAACAACACTGTATTGATTATCCTTCAGTATGAAAAGCTGCAGGTCCTGACATGTATCTACCGGTCAGTGATGAGCTTTTGGCCTGTAAAACAACCAAATTGAAAGAGGCTGCGAACCCAGACAAAACTTAATTTACCCAATTGAAACCTTGTGATAATGTGAGTCATAGATCTACAGTAGGTACAGCGTAATGTTCTGCAATGCAGCCACAATTATCCCTAAGTTTCAATTTAATAAAGCCAATTTGGATTTGAAGAGGACAATGAAGCAACTGCCTTCACAAATTTATGAGTCATTTTTCATGGGAAAAACTTACTGACACATCAGCACACACACACACATACACACACATACACACTCAAAGACAAATACCTCAGTGTTTAGTTTAATGGATCAGATTTTAAGACTTTAGATTGTGGGAATACTGCCCAGGGCCACTTGTCTGTTTCTGTCAGTGTCAAACATCCTTCAGCTTCAGCTTGGCCTGACATGAACAGTTTGGGCATTTAGCTCATACTTGGACTAGTGTGATCTGAGAAGCAGCTTCAGTACTTGTTGTCAAACTTAAAGGGAAGACTCGACAGGAGCAAGAGATAATTCTGTTTTTTTCTGGTAATATGTTGAAGTCTTTTTTTTTTCTTATGCACTTAACATTTTTCATCCTTTAAGTTTTACCTGATAATTATTACTCAAGTGAAACAACCTATAATCAGGGCCGGAGCCAGGATTTTAGAATAATGGACTTGCCACCAACAAAACTCTGTAAACGTTTCCGAGTATCAAAAATATCCTCTGGTTTTGTGCCATTTATGTATTTCTGATTGAGAACACTAAATTATTTAAGTTTTAATATATTTTGTTTTTTGCCTAAGAACAGTCAGATTCATTCTAAGAACGAGCCTTAAAAAGCCAATGTGTATAATATGTGTGTGATTGTAGAATGTAAGCTCCTGTTTATATCATTAAACCGCCCCAAATTTCCCATGAAATTAAATATTACCCATGGCCCTGTGTATACTTTATTCTAGGCTAAACTCTCCACATACAAATGGACTTGGAGACTCAACAAACATAATTAAAATAAATGCAGCCACAAAACTGTAAAGAGCTTTAAATTAAAGTGTTCACCAAAAAAAAAAAAAAAAAAAGCAGAAATGTTGCAAAATCTGAGATTACATAAAGACTTTAAATTGGGTGACTCGAGTTTCCCCTCCTGCATTATCTGTGGTCTTGGCGCCATCTTGTGGCGGCTCATGAAGCCCTCTAATCCCATCAGTCAGATAAACGCTGGTAATTGAATCAAGGATGTCAAAGAGCATCCATTCATATGCATCTCTCAATGGAGTGGTCTAACAGTCCCTTGGGAGCGTTTTTTTTTCCACTAATCTGTTTAACAGTTTACTAAAATCAGATCAGCAAGTTAAGAAAATGGACTGTAGTTTAACTTCCATTTACAGCCGAGGCACAGCTAAACAGACTTACAGACGACCACAGCTGGAGAAATGGTATTAGATCATTCATTAAAGGTAATAAAATCAGCTGTGGAAACGATATTAAGTAACAAGTATTGGTTTGGCTCACTGGTTTGAATTATTGTCCATGTTTTTATAATGAAAGCAAGGAGCGTTTGGGGCATTTTGCTTTCTAATCAGGCTAATAATTAACAACAGTTGACGCCTAATAGTCCACATTAATTACACAAATGAAACATAAAAATATATGTTGTTTCTACATTATTATAATGTTAAAATTATTAAAAAAATAAACATTTACAGGTGTTAAAATAATACATTTTCATACCTATATGACTTGTTTATACAGAAGTTACATATTATTATGGTGTGAATTTTGTGTAGACCCCGTTTTTAATTGTGAATCTGCCACACTGGATTATTATTATGCATTAAAGAATTAAGACCTACAGTATCACCGGCTGAGTTTTTAACACCTTGGAAAAAGTGTTTTTTAAGTACTGAGATATGTGCAATAGCTATACGCTCGCTTATCTTATACAAATACATTAAATCTTTCAAAACTATGTCAATGAAAAAATATTTTTATGCTGATTTAACTTTCCAATCTCTTCAATTAATCATGTTTTTATCTTTTTTTTGAGTAACCATTGGAACAAAAATCACCCTCCTGCACATATCTCAGTACAGTAAAAATAGAGGGAAAGAGAAGACGACAAAAATAAGTCAGTGAATGATAACATTTATTTGAAAACTTGTACAGGTGAAGTGGAAATAGTTATATCTGATTTACTATACACAAGAACAGAACTGTGGACAGTTGTGTGTTCCCTCATGGTGACTGGTCTGGCTTGCCTGAGTGGCCCGCGGGCGGCGTGTAGGTCCCCTCCTTCACCATCTTCTCACGCTGCTGACGGATCTCGTACAGCCTCTGGTGCTGCAGGGAGGAAGAGAGAAGAAGAGGAGGTGAGTGGTGAGGATGAACAGAGTGGAAGAAGAAAGAAAAGAGACATCTTCGACATGTATTTGTCTTCAGGAGGTTTAAGTCAAAGATGGAAGTGATTTTTCTTCTTGCACCATGAGTCACAGTCAGATCTTTCTGCTCTTAAAGAACGCCGCCCTCTTTACATTCAGCTTTTAACAGCTAACATTAAAATTACATTTAGTCTTCAGCTGGTTTGCATTTCCTGATAGACCCTGCATTTGTCTTAGCTGACATTCATCCTCAATCAGCACTTCTTCCAACTTATTCTCTGTCACGTTTTGAAAGAATGAGACGTGGCTAAAAAACAAATCAAGGCGTCTGGATCCTGGCGAGGAAGTTCCTGCTGCTGCAGCACATTCACAGGCGAACAGCAGGCGGTATGTCTGTCAGTCTCTCCTCTGCTGACACACACACACTGCCGTCAAAGGCTGACCGCAGTTTAAGTCCGACATTATTCAGAGAATTAGATGTGGGAGCTATTTTTCTTTCTGAGAACACTTCTGTTATTAATCTCTTTTAACCTTTAACATTTTTTTTTTATCCCTGCTTGATATATGCTACTTTCTCATCCTCCTTACCATCCACCACACCAAATACTATTCAAAAATCAGGTAGTTTAAATGTTGCTTAGGTTAAAAAAAACACCAACTTGTTAAATGTTAAAGCCACATAAGCGCTATAAGCCATTTGGAGGCAGTTACACACATTTCATTTAATGTGCAAAAGGTTGAAAAAAAAACATCAAAGTTGAAGACACAGAAAAGCTTTTATGTTTTAGAAACTTTGTATGGAGCCTATGAAGAGCAGAGTTATGGTGTTATAACATTAAAGCACCATGACTGCAAATAAGCTTCTTTGATACTGACCAACAGAAAAGGAATCTTTATTGTAAAAAGGGAAATTGTGTCAAAGATAAATTCACTCTGCTTCAATTGTGTACAGCATTGAATGTGAATAAAAGTCCAGGGGGGCTGAATACTTTGTGTATCACTGTATATCTGCAGTTAGGCGAATAACACTACACACCCAGACTTTACTATAAAGATAAAGATAGTCTCTCATAGACACAAAAATACAGACAGAGCAGCGTACGGTACACAAGGATTAATAACCATTCATCTTTTTGTTCTGACACTGCGGTGATATCTTGGTAGGCCAAAGAAAGAAAAAGTGATTCACTTAACAAGAGATCAAATCATGAAAGAGGACAAGGACAACCGAACCCACAAGTCACAGCATGCACTGTCATTGTCTGCTGGCAAATTATAGTGGGTGAGCTCCAACACGCAAACAAGACATAATATCTATAAAAAAGAGCAGTCTAAGTGACCTTTACTGCAATATCTGCCCCCTGGTATCTCAAACAATGACTCAGCTGTGCTAAAAACGTACTAATACGATCCCAGTCTGGTTTCTGACTCTGTATTACTGGTTAAGTCCTTCAGCACTCCTGTTTTAAGGTATTTCATGAGTTCAAAACCAGAAACTGCTAAATACACACAGAAGTTATTGAATAAGAATCAGTTAAAAAAACTGCAACAAACCAAATGCAACAACTACATTACGTATTGTGAGAGATTCAGGAGCAGTTTTATCATTTTCCCAATGCCCTTCTCACATCCAAACACTCACCGTCTTCTGCCTGTGCATGCACTCATAGAAGTCCTCAAACTCCAGCTGGCACTCCTTCTTGGCGCGGGTCTGCCCGATGCCATGGGCGCATTCAATCCACTCCTTCTCAAAGGCGTGGCAGCGCGCTGCCCTCTTGTTGGGCTGCGAGCTGCTCTGCAGCATCATCCAGCGGTCCAAGTTGATGCCAAACCGCGACTGCAGGTCCACGAAAGGCATGGTGCTGATGGAGGAGGGACGAGAAGAAAACAATGACGACCAAAACAGGATGTAGTGGAGGAGACAGACAGATAAGGGGAAGGCAGTACAGAGAGACAAGTTAGCCTAGAAAAAGTTTCATAGGTTGAGGCGTGCTAATAGCTGACGAAATTTTTGTTTTGTCTACAATCATTTTTACTGAATAAATCAGCTGAGTTGAATGGTTATTACACTGATAAGAAAACCTCAACCAAGGCAGTGGACCATTTTTTTAGAGCATAGAGTTAAAAAAAAAAAAAGACCTCCATAAATCAAAGTGCTTCTGCATGGTTCACTAAGAAAAAGAGCTTATAATATCACACAGAATACAATTTAATACTGTTTCATGATCACACTGTCCAAAATATGAAAGTATGATGGAAAACCAGTAGGGATGATATGGCCTAGAATTTTTTATTATTATATCATAATTTTTTCAGTACTTTCAGCAGTATATAATTTAATATAATTAATCAAATTAACACGACCTACAGGCAGAAAAGTGTCAGAAAACTAACTTTAAGTTAATTTATGTTTATAATCTTGTAGTTTATAGATGTATAACCTGATCACCTGACAGCCAGCAATCAGAGACAAATACATTTTATAGCCAACATTACTGGCTACAACAGGCAAAAGAAAATATTCAAGACTTTTGTGAATTGAAGACTTTTTAATACCTTCTAAAGCCTTTTTTGGAAGAAACTAAATTCAATTATTTTTAAGATTTTCCAAGACCTGCAGATACCCACTTCTGTCTCACATAATGTGGGCTGTCTGTTCTGGCCTTTAAGGAAATGTGATCTTTTAATGTTTAGGCTTGTTTTGGTTTTATGATCAGATTTTTTTTGCTTAATTTCAAAACAAAACAACTTAGCGGATGAACCCTTGTTGGCACGAACTGAACCACACTGTAGATCAATACTAAAAGCTACAGTCATTTTAAAACCTTATTAAACTGTTATTGTGTGATAGATTTTGAATGAGGAAAATCTGGGAAACATATTTGCATTTTTCTGCACACATACATGATGAGCACTGTCCGAGGAAACACAAAGAGGGAATTTGATGCTAAAAACACTGTAAATGTGGCAGATATCCACTTGATATGACTAACTCAGACTGCTGAAGCCTCATATAAGCTTCAGATCTACTTTTAAATGCCTTTTTGCACAAAATGACTGTCTAGACACACTGTGGATTTTGGCCCCCATCACTTACACTGAAAGCAGATTTGAAGGAGATCTTCTAACAGCCAGTATGAACAGGAGGAATGATTA
The DNA here is from genome assembly GCA_038419695.1 of Scomberomorus guttatus. Classification (NCBI taxonomy): domain Eukaryota; kingdom Metazoa; phylum Chordata; class Actinopteri; order Scombriformes; family Scombridae; genus Scomberomorus; species Scomberomorus guttatus. The sequence continues at coordinate 5,960,643 of CM076461.1, forward strand.
CAGTGTTCATATGGGCACCTGACTGTTGTTTTAAGACAGACTTGAGAAACCTGTCCTTTAAAATATCTCAAATATACCTTTAATATAGCTTGAAATTTAAGCCTTACACACGCTAAAAACACTAAAGGTTAATATAATTTATTTTCATACTGGTCCTAGTTTAAACAATATCTTATATAATTAGAAGAAAAACTGCTGGGACGAATGCCTACATTTTAAAAAGCAGCTGCAATTATTACTCATTATTATTTACTTACTATTTATTATTTACTTAATATTTATTTTTTAAAAAAAAGATAAAATATTAAATACATTCACTCATCTCTACTGTTTTACCGTTTCCTTTCACAAAATCACCAGTTTTTAAAAACACAGATAGATATTTGACATCACTTGTTTAGCTGTTAGATCCAAAAGAACCAAGTCTTTTGTAGGATTTTACTATTTGGTGACTCAATGACGCTGAAGTTAGCTTCTGATCCAGGGTTAAGGGGAAAGTTTAGGGAAAAATAAATATTTGATATTTAGCGGCTGATTGTCCATGTTTGTACCACTTACACTTATGGAAGAGTATTAGACATCGCAGCAAAAGTCTTAATGCTGTTTAAAGCCACATTCAGACTTGTTAAAACCTTTATTTTGCTTATGAAAACAGAAAAAGGGAGATTTCACAGTTTTCCCCCTCATCCATACCACATTAGACCGGGTCCAGATCAAAAACCACCATCAGACTTGTCAAATCTGGACAAGATTACCAAGGAACTCCAGAGACTCATTACAACACAGTTTCAGATTTGTAAAACCTTTAGTCTATCTGTGAAAACACAAAAAGAGTGATTTCACTGCTTTTTTTCCCCAAGCAATAGTGGTTTTTGATCTGGGCCTGGTCTAATGTGTTCTGGATGGAGCATCGCCCTTTTTTCTATTTTCATAAGCAATATAAAGGTTTCAAAAATCTGAACTTCTTAACGTCTTAAACAGCGTTAAGACTTTTGCTACGATGTCCAACACTTTTTCATAAGTGTAAGTGGTGAAAAAATGGAGAATCAGCCGCTAAATATAATTATTTATGTTTCTATTAACTCCGGATCCGAAGCTAACCTCAGTGTCGTCTCATCTCTACTGTTTTTACCGTTTCCTTTCACAAAAAAACACTGATAGATATCTGACATCCTCTGTTTAGTTGTTAGATCAGCTAAACAGATGTTAGATCAGCTATCTTGCAACTCCGAACAAACATTTTATCCGTTATTAGAGACTAGGTTTAAGGTTAGCCAGCCAGCTTCCCGTAGCTAACTACCAGCGAACCAGCAAGCTATGGTTTTCTGTTAAAACACTCCAATCTGAACGCTTTATATCGTTAATTTAAGTCAAGACATCTACACAAGAACGACTTTTGTGCGATGAATTTGTCACCATGTCAGATCTTTGTTAGCATGTAACGCTAACTGTTTCCCCTTCAATGACAGCCTACAGACGACTCTCATTTAACTGTATTTACACACTGGCGCTATTTTTAACCGTTAAAGTAATTTTATGATATATGAAATCAGTTAAAGTGCTGTTAAATTGTCGAAATTATACAGAAAAATGCCATAATTTACCGTGTTTTGTAGGAGTCACTTTAACCTTCCTCCGAATTACACGTTTTGCTTTACGGCTGACCAAAACACGGTCGTAAAACGGTAGACTGTGCCGTGAAAAGTTTGTGTATCCATCCATTAGCGGGGCTTTACGGCCGCCTACCGGATTGAACTGTAAAGAAATAATCAGTAAACTAACACTACAATAAAAACTGTTTTTTTTCCGAGTAGTAAATTAAATGACTATATTGTATGTTTTCCATTACGCCTTTCAAAACTGATTTTTATTTTCTCTCTTTGCATGAATGAACATGAAGTACATTTTTGGGAAAAAAATGCTCACAAACAACACATAAGAAATAGAAATAAAATAAAATAAAGAATTTACTAAAAATACAAATAATGAATACAAATAAATAAACACATACAATTAATTTAAAAAACAGAACAGAGTTAAATAAAGACATGAGTTAAATGAGTTAAAATGTAAGATTAATAAACTTAGAAACCTCTTGCCTTTTAGTATAGTAACAATGCCAAAAAATAAATGAGGCACGGTTTTAGGATGTGCAGAGCAAAATTAACATGATACATTAATATCATTCTTAAATATTTTAAGAAAAAGCAGATTTACTAATGCAAAACTGTCATAATTGCCTCATTCAGTGATGATATTAATCTCCTCTGCTCCTCATTATATACACTTCATGCCAGTAGCACTTGTGGAGCTGATCCTTGTTGATTACAGGGTGCACATTCTCCTGTTGGTTGATATTTTATAATGTGTGACCCCTCCATGTCTTAACTGTAAACATTGATAAAGAATGGTCTCCTCCTTATGGCTCATTCTCCCAGTAAAAACATGCTTTTTATTCTGCATAGACGCTTTCTTGTTTCACTGTCATCCCAGAAGTCTTACTACAAATTTTGCATATTAACATACAATGAATGAAAACGTTAGGCTCAGCTTTACTTAGTGGAACTTAAGTTAATAACATGCAGTGTTCACAACCCTTTGGCTCATAAATCCACATCATTAGAGCCTTCTACACCTAAAGGAACCATTTAAACCCTCATTATGATATGTGAAAGATTTTAAATAAAATGTTTTGTCCACATAAAGATTTTCTGGACTTGATGCTTTTTCAGTGCTGATCAACTATCAAAACCAATTACCACATCATCTGTGTGGCTGTGAAGAGTTTTTAAGGTATTTTAGTTTCAGTTGTTTTAAACATTTTGCATTTTGTCTTTACAACCTCAATAACTTAAGATTTCCTTAGGATTTTTTGTCGGACTTAAAATTGTGACTGGGGACATTCATACTGCAGTATTATATTGTATTGTATAATTATAATATTATACTGTATTATAGACCACCAAAAAATAAAATACATTCATTTTTACTAGGTGTACTTGTGTAAAATCTGCACACATTCATTTTTCAACAAAACATACTGTAACATATTTTTCCTCAAAATGCTGAAATTTTTTTTTTTTTTAAATAACAGTTTTGCAGCTGTAACTGACACATCTTAAGTATCTCTAAAATAATTTCTCTGCAGTGGTTTCCAAACATTTTCTGTCAGTCCCTCCAAATTTAATAGAATAGTCTCTTTTTCACAGCAGACATTTTGACTTATAGCAGGAAAAGCACCGGTGGAAACAAAGACGTTAACGTGATTAATAATGTAATTAGTTGCACCTGTGTTTGAAATGTCTGTTGTGAAAAAGGTATACAACTTCAGTTTCCACTTCTCTGGATAATTTTGCACATTTATATATTCTCATGACTTATGTTGGGTGTCAAATATTGCAATAACTCAGCATCTTTCATTTGTAGAAGTAACAACAACTCATTGCTTTGGTGCAACATTAGATTGTGTTTATTTATTTTTTCCCCAAAAGTCCACAAGATGTCTTTCACAGTCCTGCATGTACAACCCCACACAGGGCAGGGCTTTAACAGTGACAGGAAATACACAAACAGTTTAATAACACTTAAATATTGCTATCTATATACTCTAAACCTTTTTCAAATAAAGACAGGACCAACTGTGTTCTTAATGGGACATTTCCATAAACACTCATTCAGACTCTTTCAGGAAGTTCGGGTTTCCGCCCGTGGTACATTCGAGTGTTTCCTCATAGGCAGGCAGGCAGAAACAAGTGATAAGTGCAGCAGACCAAACAAAGCACTGTCAAGTCATATAAGCAGCTAAATCCATAAAGCTACTCTGAGATGAAGAAGGTTCCCAAGCGTATTCCTTGTAGATTGAAGGAAAACCTAGTAGAAAACCTTTTTTTAAACTGAAGCACAGAGGTGATACAAAGCTAAGAAACAATTCAGGCTAGTGATTATGGTTAAGAAGAGCTTATCGGCATCAATATTTGAAGTGTTTGGCTCCAAAAAGTACAACATTTGGAAAAAGTGACACTGACTTTTAAAAGCTGATTAGTACAACATAAATTAATAGAATAAAATATAAAAAATAGGTTCATTATAGTCCTTGGATCACAAAATTGATTAAAAAAACACCTTGGATCCCCTATAAATTAGAAATACTGAATGATAAACTTGACAAAGCATTATATTTTCAGAAATGGTTGTAAGATCTTTTGGAACCAAACTCTTCTTTAGTTATATCCAACATAAAAGGCCTTCTGGTAGGTGATTTGTTTTGGTTGTACCACAGACTTTTGTATGCAACTGAAGTAAACTCACAGTATAGCAACAGATGACGAATAGCAAAAAAAAAAAAAAAAAGATAAATAAGATAAATTCAGATAAAGTGCACAAGTGCTCATTCAAAAAACAAAGTGGGACGAACAAATACATTCATCAGGAGTCCATTCATTCACTGTAGGAAGCTATTTCTCTCTCACACACACACACACACACACACAATGTTCAAGTGGGTCAGACAGCCAGTTAACATGTCAGAAACTAAAAACCAGTTGGGTGTTGTTGTTGTTGTTGTTGTGTTGGTCAGTGAGCGTCTATAAGGCAGGCAGGCAGCCAACTGTTAAACCCCGGTCCAGTCACATGACACACACCAGAACCACGCAGTGAGAGAGTTCTGACAACGACAGGCTTCAGTGTGCAGAGTTTAAAATCCTGTCTGAGTGAGCAGCATCACTTTCAACCTTCAGTGGTGTGAGCGATTACAACTATTCTGATTAGTGATAATCAATTAACCTTATTAATTTTTTAAGCCAGAAAAATACAAACATTGTCTGGTTACGGCTTCATGTGAGTTTTTTTTTTTTTAGAAAGCATTTGATAAAAAAATTTCAGGTCCACTTTCTATCTTTTCTTCAGAGCTTCCTTCAGCGGACAGAGTTTGCAGTCATGATGACTGTTGTCAACCTTGTGACAACTGAGCAAACTCCATCGGCTGAGTACCGTGAAATGCAGGTAAAATCTCCAGGAAGAAGCTAGTAAGTGGACCTTGAGTTAAGTTTTTTTTTTTTTTTTTTTGTCAAACGACTGTTTTCAAGGTCAATAACTAAATTTCACGCTGAACATTGTAAACATTGTATGTTTTGTCCATAACTGCAAAGAAATCAATCATACCAATCAAAAAACTATTGAAATAGAAATGAAAACCCAATTGCTTGAATATAAGAATAGTCAGAAATTGGAAAAACTACTTGCTAAAGTACTTCATAACCTGTTAATCTATGTTTAAGTTAAGTTTAAGTTAAATTTGCAAAAAAGCAGATTAGGTGCTTTCTTCTACAAGAATGTTTTGCCTGTATTCAAGTACTTTATTTACTTTACTGTATTACTGTATTGTTTGTACTGGATACCATGTTAACATAGTCTTGAGTTAATGTATGTGAACCTCACATTAAGGCGGAAGTTGTACTGCTGTTTTAATGTGTTGCCTTGAATATAACCCACCAGAAGGCAACTGCATCATCCATGTATTCAAGTATGTGTTGAAGTGTGTTACTTTACAATATGACTAAAGGTTGCAGACAGTCCAAAACAGTTACCTATTGAGCTAAAAAATAGTAGAAAACCAGCAGACTGTTTGTGTCTGGATTCTCGAGATTAACGTACTTTATATAACATTATCATTGGATTAACTGTGAAATGATAAGCATTTGTTTGATGTGTATCTCGGTAGGACAAACCCATTCTCTGTACTGGGTTGTCCTCAACTACTCAAATGACAATTTACTCAGTGAATAGTTGAGTGAAAAAGGTCCTGCACGCTCACTAGACTGGACTAGAATAGAAAGAAATGGCTTCTCTCAGTGCATTTCACCGCAGAGCTCTTTGGCCTCGCCACGTCATTGTCAGAACTCATTCAGTTACTTCTGTAATTTGATAAACACGGACTCTTATTTCTTCCTCCCTATTTCCAGCCTCCCAGTCCTCCTCCTCCCCCTCCTCCTCCTCCTCGGCTGTGCAGGGAAAGTAAGATTCAAGTGCAACTTTGTCCTCTTAAGTAAACTTTAACTTTCACCAGTGTAACAGAAACTCGCTGCCTTTTTAAACCTTCCACACAAGGCATGGCTCATGCAGACACATGCGCACAGCAAATAATACACTTTTAAGGTTGTCTGAATATAAATAGAGGGAAAGAGGAAAATAAAGCCACAATAGTTGAGTACAAAGTCCACATTCATTCACACATATGTTAGAAACGTCCTCTTCGTCCTCAGCACACACAAACCTGTTTTCCCCAACAATCCTCCTCCTGCTGCTGTGCTTGGTAACATTTCACCTTATTTCATCATTTCCGTTTTGCAATAATTCTTGTGGAAAATTTGTACCTCTTGTGTTTTTTTTCTTTTCTTTTCTTTTTTGCTTAAGTAGCCAAGGCATTTTGCACCAAGGAGTAAACATAAATCATCATCTTATAAATCTCAGAGGTAGAACCCTGACAATTTACTCGGTGAGGAGATTGACAGGTAGATTGATAAGACAGACAGACAAAAGTAAACAAACGCTGTCTGTGTTTAAGATGGTGTCTGTGAGTAGCAAAAGCAGCAAACGAGAAATGACAACAGAAAAGAAAAAAGCTATGAAGTAAGAGAGAGCTCTAACGAAAACGTTGGGGGATTGGTTCATTTTTTTGTGCAATCCTGAGAGCTGCTGTTCTCTCAGACGTAGAGGATGACGTTGCTGTCTGCGGGACAGTGAAGGCCTTCGGTGGAGGGGTTCAGGGCTCGGCAGGAGGGGAGCTGGGGCTGCTGGCCGGCCGCTGGGTGACAGCTTTTCGGGTGAGGCGAGTCACAGTCGTCCGATGTCAGCTCCGCAATGTCGTCTGATTGTGTGTCTGACATCTCCAGGTCACTGCGGATGCTCTCCGGCTGAGCCAGGGTGACGTCTCTCAGGCCCTCCCTGATTGACGCGCCCGGTGACAGACCCAGTGCCGAGCCAGACAAAGCTCCGCCCCTTCTGGAGCTGCAGTCCTGAGGCTCCTCCCCTCCGGAGGCGGTCGCCATAGCAGCAGAGCCCGGGGGTGGGGTTAGGTCCTCTTCACTGGTCAGGCAGAGGTGGCTGGGTTTGGTCTCGATGTCCACCTGGATCTCCAGGTTGGTGCACTCCCTGCAGAGACAATAACAACAAAATGAGTCTGATGCTGCTGCAAACAAGAGAAGAAAGATCACACAGAGATAAAGACATCTATGGTCCATAGGATTAGATTTGTTCTCAAAAAATAGGATTTTTGAAAAATTATGGGAAACGTAGTTAAAGGATTGATGTGTTAAGTTGACTTAAATTAGTTTGGTTATCCATAATATCAGGGGGAAAAGACTACAGCATACTGAGTTTGAAAAGTGTGAAAATTAGGTTGAAAGAATACAGTTGAAGAGAGTTGCTGCTGAGTTGAAGAGAAGAGAAGAAATAAGAGAAGCCAACCACACATACAGTAGATGACATAATAAGAAAAGTTAAAATTCAAGACCAAAAATAGGAAGCAGAGGGAGACCAAAGATATTCCAGAAGAAGACAGAGGTCTCACCTGTCAGGTAGTGTGTAGGAGGAGATGATGGATCCGGCCATTCCTCGGGTGCTGGCACAGTCACTTCCTGCCCCCAGGCTGCCTGTCTCTCTCTGGGCTGATTCTTTAGCCAGCTCCCCTGCCTGCACCTCCAGCCTGGAGCAGAACAAACATACATATTAATCAGTTTTCAGTGTTAAGTAATGAAATACTAAAAATGCGTATTAAAAAGAATAATAATGTAATTTTGCTTTATTTAGTACAGAATGACAGAACAGAGCAGAACTTGAACTTGAGAGGCTTTGCGTGGCCTCAGTTTCGTCATGTTTTATCCTCACCTGCTGTACTTGCCGGTGCGGGTTCCCAGGGCGCCGCCTGCCAGGGTGTTGAAGTGTGGCGTGTCACCCAGAGCCCCAGGGGCTACAGAGAGCCCCTCGCTGGGGGAGGTGGTGCTCAGACCGCTGACCGCCCCGTCCAGACTGCTCTCACCGAGGCTCGGGGACTTGAGGGCTCGCCACGCATCCGCCACTGCAGAATTAGATAAAGAATATTCTTTAGTGTACATGTGACGGCATTAATAGCCAGATCTGAACATCTGGTGAAAGAGATCCTGGTTCTCTGCTTTGCAGAAATTGCTGTTATCAGTTTGGTGTCCTCACCTGTGATTGGTCCGTCATCCTCATCGAAGTCAATCCGTACGCCCCGCCCCTTCCCTCTGCTCACACCACAACCTCCTCCTCGACACAGAGAGATGGGCACCACGCCGTACACGTAGGCCAACATGATGGGAACGCCGATGCCTGAGGAGAGACAGAAGAAGAGATAATAATGTTAAGGGGCGTTCAAATTTGAATTCAACCCTACTACTTGTGTCTTTGTGTAGTTTTTTGTTTGAAATTCTGCTTGGAAAATATGTGCACATGTACAGAATCATCATCAACAAACATCTGAAGATCCAAGTCTGTATTTCTAAGAAGTCTTGATTGGTTTGGTTGTAGCTGTTATAAATCTGAAAACATGGTGTGTTTTTCACTTAGAAAATAAGCTACATGTTCTGCAGTGAATGAATAACAGCAGTGTCTAGACGGTGATTAACAAAATGTGCTCGGGTTTGTTTTGGCTGTCACCCTCAGAAATCCACATTGCATAACGGATAGCGGTTCTGTCGGGTCTCTTACCCACGCTGACAGCTGCGATGACAGGGGCGGTGATGATTGACAGGGCCACGCCCCCCGTGATGGCCAGGTTCCTTCTGTGACGGGACGTCTTCTTCAGCTCGTAGTGGGCGTGGATCTGCAGCAGAGGAGAGGGAACGAAATGGTTTAATAAACATCCCAAACACACGCGGAGGTGGAGGTTGGAGGTCGTCACAGTTTTGGGGAGATGTTGTGGTTGTTTGGTGAACTTAAAGTGACGAGAATATCAACACAGAAATCAGCTGTGTGTCACTGGTAGATGATTCACTGTTTGTATGTTTATTAGCACTACAGCTAATGAGCATACAATAATTCTGAGTAACAGTAGCTGATGATCTTTGTACAACAAAGAGTTACCTTTTAGAAAAAGGATTTGATTAATTAAAAAAAATGTTTATCAGTGAAACATTCTTTGCAAATTTCACCTATTTCGCACAAATACACTGAGATTTAACCACATACAGTATAACTTAAATCACTTCTAAATTTTGCATGAAGCATGAACTACCAGGAACAAACAGATGATTTTGATGTCTGTGTTGACATCATATAACCGAAAAGATAGATTAAAAAGATTAAATGAGCAGAAAAGATAAATATGTTTTGGTCCCTTTACGTGCAACTGTCGTTTTATCAGGATTCATATGTAGCTTTTCATTTTTAAAGCCATTACTGGTAAACTTCCAGATCATCTTTGTGACATGTAACTTTGTGACACCTATTATTATTGTATGCTGCCATTTTGGCCAGGTATGTAAAAGAGATAATGTTAAGAAACTTCCCGGTTAAATAAAGATTTTAAAAAAAGGATTTGGGATGCTGGAGAATATTTTTTCCACATTTTCCTCACTCGTGCCATTTTAAAGCCATTTCCGCTTTGCCATGAGAAATGCTGAATCCCATTGTATTTTAGGTGAATTTAAAGATATAAAAATATCAGAATCTCCCTTTAAAAACACCCAGAAAGCTTTTCCTGCAGGGATTCACTATGAGTCATCATTGATCTACATTTCACACACAGACCTATTCAAAGCTTCTTTTTAAAGAACAAAATCTATCTCATAGAGGAAGAAGGCTGTATCACTTCTCTCACTGCTGACCACCTTGATTAGCATATTACAGGAAGTGATCGCCTGACTCTGACAACCACATCTCCAAAACATGTGGTCAGATATGGACATAGAAACGCACACAATGTGTGTGTGTGTGTGAATGTGAGTGAGGTTACAGATGATGTAACTTGTTAACCACTTCCATCACTACTACACTGTGTCAGATCTTCATCAGGCTTAAACGAAAATGTGCAGTTTCACTATTGTCCACAAGAGAGTGCTGCAGTATAATAACTCCAACCAAATGCCCTTTTTCGTATAATTCTCTTTCTCTTGTAGTGACTTAAAAGACCACACTGTCTTTTAGCAAAAACTATTTTGTCTCTAACAGTTTCCAAAAAGATCCTGACTGAAAATATATCAGCATTATCAGTTTAAATGCTAACAAATACATGATATTATCACATTCCTGCAAATAAAAGTACTTTCATCAACCAATCTAACAACCAAACTACTGAAACAAACAAAAGGCAGTTAAATGTAGACTGTTTCCAATAAGGTAAAAAAAAGCAACAGGTAATGTAATATTCCTTCTTGTGAATTCATATCATTTTATATATTTCAGTTGCTTTAAACTTGAGCTCTGCCTCAACTAAATATCACTGAATCTACAGGATCTCATAGCAACAGAAAACTTAAAAAACATTTAATACATTTAATGACATTTTAATACCTTTAAGGCCTAAAGTTTAGATAACTTTAGACTTTTTATACATTTTAGAGACCCTAACTAAGAAAAGTGTGTGTTTTATTAGTTGGATATGGTTCTTGTTTGAAGTGCTGGAGTCTGTCTTTAATTGACAGCGGGTCAGTGTCATTGCTGACGTAAAACAGAAACTGGTTTGTGCTGCTCAGAGGAAATGAAAATACTTTATGTCATTTCTAGGAAGCCTCTTAACATGTGTTAACAATAAGGACAGCATACTGAAACTTAAGAGAGAAAGGGCTCTTTTTTTTCCTACAATGCTGTAAATTCCAGATAATCACAAGTAGAGAGGATTGTGAAAGAATAACTATGGCAGCACTGTAAACTATTTGTGTGTGTTGCCACAACTCTGTGGTTTTCCACTTCTGGTTTCTTTTAGCAGTCTGGACAAAGATAAACGTCAAGTGAACTGACCATAAAGATTAAAAAAAAAAAAAAAAAAAGAGTCCTTTCAGTGTGAAATCCGTCTCAGTCAGATTCAAACAGAGAAAAAGATAAAATTAGACGCTTGAGTGGTATCAAGATAACAAGATTATGAAAACATAAATGTTTCATAATGCCTCTTATCAGTTCCTTTTGCTCTTATATCAAGGTCATCGTCAGCATTTAGCTTGAAAGTGAGTCATATTTTCTGAATATGGCCAAAAGACATATTTTAAAAATCATGAACAAAAATGAAATAAAATGAAATAGTTTCTGCTTTAACTCTTGATATGATCATTCAAAGCTCATACTGTAGGACTGCACTCTTCACTAGAGGTTTATCATACTGCTCTAGCAGCTGGTGCTTCATCTTCTACTTCTGCAGATGTCTCACCTTGCGGCCGACATAAACGGGGATGCCGATGACCATGGCGGGAACAGCGATGCCTGCGATGAGGGTGATGCCGACCGGAGCTCCGATCAGAGTGCCCAGCTGCCACAAAATCTTCTTCTTCCTGCTCCAAGGCTTCTTCCCCCAGAACGTACAGCCAGATGGACTGATGGAGGGAAACACAGAGGGAGGTCGGAAGAAGAAGAAGAGAGAGATGTAGGGCAGGGAAAGTGTGAGGATGGCAGAAGGGAACATGTAGAGAAAGATGAAAGATGAGGGAGGAAAATGCAGAAAGAGGGAAAATGTGGGTTAAAATCTACACATTTGAAAAAACTAAAAAGTCAAACACAAAGCCGTTAAAAATGTAAAATGAGAAATTTCCCTACCTGAGGTAGTGCAGGTCAGAGATCTCCTTCATGCAGAGCCAGCAGAACTCACAGCCGCAGACGGCGCAGGTCATGTGATTACAGCTCCCATCGTTCATCTTGATGATGTAGGCACCACAGCGGGGGCAGGGCTTGATGTCATCAGCTGAAGACAGAAAGAAGATAGGATCAGGGCTTAGCAACATCTCTCATGTCAAGACATGAATGGTTTGAACGCATTTTTTTTTCTTGATTCCTTTTTTATTTTGAGTTGCTAAAGGTTAGACATAGTTAGACATTCTGGGAAATAAGTGTATTTGCCTTCTTGCCAAGAGTTAGATGAGAAGATTGAGCAGCAGCTGGTTAGCTTAGCTTAGCATGAAGACTGGAAACAGGGGGAAATAGCTAGCCTGGCTCATAGTTTCCAAAGACTTCCTAGAGTCTCCATCAGTTGCCTGGCAACCTCACAGTGACGACAAGACTCCAGGAAGTCACTGCACCCGGACAAGAAATAGTTCCGCACATAACCCACTGTAAAACCTTAAATTGTTGTTTTTACACGTGCGTTTTTGTAGATTAAACAAACCAGATATAACTTGTTAATCAGTGAGCTTTAGAGGTGGATTTTGAGTCACATTTACCATACAAACATGAGCATAGCATCAATCTTCTTATCTAACTCTCAATCTCAAAGTGTCTTGCGGTTCACTGTTGTTTTGAAACTCAACTGTGAACTTATGCAAGTTTCAAAACATCAGTAATGACCTGCGAAGAAATTTGGAGATTTAGGCACTACTACTACTACTTCTTTAATACTCCAGGTCACCTTAAATAATATTAAACTCTGCAAACACAAAGCTGCTTTTTCTTTTTTGCAAGGGGTTCAAATGACTATACAAACTAAACTTACTGTAATTTGTGCAAATGCATGCAAGTCAAAAAGGTGAAAAAATGCTTCAGCTAAGACAAAAACAAAACATTTCTTGATAAATACATAAGATTCAGTAAAAAAGGTTAAAATAGTTTAAATGTAAAAAAAAAAATTAAACTCTGCAATTGTCCACTGTTCTCTCTCTCTCTCTCTTGCAGTTTGTCCCCTAATGCATTTTAAAGGAAAGAAGCCAAAAAGCCACAAAAAAGTCAATTTGTGTGTTTGAATTCTGGATGCTGGGAACGCTCTCTGCTCTTTAAAGGGCATTTTAACTCAAAGAGACTCTGGCAGATCTGGCCGAGGCAATATGTGTGTTAGTGTGTGTGTGTGTGTGTCTAGGAATACTTGTTATTGTCTGTGTACTTTGTATTCTGCTGACATGACCCCACACACTCTCTCTTGTCTGTCTTTTCGCCCTCGCTTTCTTCCTCTCCCCTCCTTTTTTCTATTCCTCCTCTCTGTCTGTTCTCTCGTCTTTCCTGCTCTTATCTGTCCATCTCTCACTCTCATTCCTCTCCTCCTCTGTCTCTGTATATCTGTCTGTATCCAGTTGACTAAGCAGCGAGTATGAACTGACAGACAGGCAGATGGAGAGGGAGAGGGTGCCTCAGCCTGGATTTTTTTATGACTCAGTTTCGGCCTTCTGGATTGTTGTCAGTTCTTCTGAATACTTGGCAGCAAGAGGCAGACTGGAAGTGGCGAATTAAGTAAAGAGAGAGAAAAGATTGACTGGAGACAGACGGAGGGATTTACTTAATAGATTTTTAATCAAAATGGGATTAAAGACACACACATACTGTACATCGAGATGTTTGCATGCACAAGCACAGATGTTTATAGAAATCTTTATGTTTGTATCTATCATCACTACAGTTCCACATTCTGGGAAAATCGCCACTTTCTTACAGAGAGTTAGATGAGAAGATTAATACCACTCTCATATCTGTACGGTAAATACGAAGCTGGGAGACGGTTGACTGGAAACAGAGGAAAAGACTAGTCTGGATACGTCAAAAGTTTTAAAAAATCCAACCAAGGGCATAATTGCATTTTGCTGGATTATAAATTTCCATATTATTTTACACACACAACTCTGTGTTCTACCTGAGCAGCAAATTCTGTTGTAGTATTAGTTCCTCTATGCAAAAATGTTACTATTTATCTGTTGTTTGTTGTTATCACTTTATGACAATGCAATGATGCAAATCTCTCTTTACTAATTGAACCTGACAGCAGTTTATTTGTCTTTTTGATATTTTAAAAATATTTCTGCCAGCGTCTAAAAGCACAGGGATAGTTCCTGGCTATCTAAAATACCACACAGTCACAAGATGGGTTTTATGATGTGCATTACAAGTACAATCCCAGATTTTATTATAAAACACCCCAGCTCCAAATATTTCTCCTAGTTCTTTGCTGATTCTCTGAAACTCAACTGAGAACCATGTGTCAGTTATTTTTTAAGAACTTATCTTTAACTGATTATTTGCATTGCATTGTTCAAAAACAACAAGAGGAAGATATTTGCATGTAGCAAGTGTAGTCTGCACCCACACAGCTGGTTTTTAAAGTTATTCTGTGGTTGAACTACAGAGGTGGATGAATTTTCAGTGACTAAGAGAACTAAAAGCAAACTGAACACCACTTTAGTGAGTTAATTTAATCAACATGCCATTTTAAAAATCTACCTTAACAAAGTTTAGACTAAAAAATGTTTTGGTGACATTTTAAAATCGCTGTATGACCAGATGCAAGGTGCTGCAGTCGACATGAAACTGTCAAGTGATATAAAAAGTGTCACATGCTTTGTTGAATGCTGCACACTTCCCCCAGCGGTGGGAACATCGGGGAGCCGCTACAACAGACGTAAGACGAGTTTGACTCAGCACTCAGACAGAGTGAGGTGACAGACATGTGATAAAGACTGACAGAGACAGCGGGACGAAGAGGCAGGTAGATCTCAGAGGTGTGAAAAAATATTTTTGGGGCGGAAATGCTGGGAGAAGGATTTGATCTGTCTGTTTATGTCTGCACCAAGGAAACACACACACGCCTGCACAGTGTGCGTTTGTATGTGTGTTGTGTCTGTGTCTGACTGTGGTAACTTAGGATCCAATCACTCTCCAGGGAGGCTGAGCGGTGTGTGTGTGTGTGTGTTCTCCAGGTACTCACCGGGTCCCTGCTCCTGTGTGTAGCTGGGCGAGTGGTTACTGTGGGTGTGCAGGGATTGTGCCCTCTGCTGGCGGGCTGAGTCGCAGGTCTGGTTGGGGTGCCAGGCCTGTTTGCAGTGGTAGCAGAACTCGGCTCCGCAGCCCTCTCTGCGACACACCAGCCTGGGGCAGCTGGCACAGCCGGAGGCGATGACTGCAAACCTGAGCGCAAAAAACAGAAGAGACAGTCACATATATATTATAGATATAAAGGCTCCAAAAACGCTTGCCAGTGCTGCTGATCCCACTGAGAATCAAGACCCCAGCACTGGTCTAAACACCCAGACCCCCACATATAAAACAGTGGGCAGCTGCATGAGTTTACACAAGCCTTGTGGTATGCTGGCAGGAAACTGGGAAGATCAAAGTAAACAAATAAACAAATAACACCTAACAAGAGATCCTGATATTTTTCTCAAACCAAGCAAGAGCTAAAAGTGAATATTGGCTTTGCATTGGATTTGGTGGTGAGGAAGAGGACTCTGATGGGATGCCCATACTGTCCTGCTTCTGTTCAATGTGTAAAGAGCATTTTTAACAGTAAAATATTGGATTATTTCATTGCCACAATCAGTTGATTAACTTGTGGAGGTGAAATAAATTTGTGTGGAGCTTTCGCGCAGAAGTCACGTCACTTTTATTTGTATAACCAAATATCACAGATCACAAATTTGCCTCAGGGGGCTTTGTGATCTGTACAGCAATACAACATCCTCTAACCTTAGACCCTCGATTCAGATAAGGAAAAGCTCCCCCCCCAGAAAAACCTTTAACAGGGGAAAAGATGAAAGAAACCTCAGGGAGAGCAGAGGAAGGATCCCTCTTCCAGGACAGACAGACATGCAACAGATGTTGTGTGTACAGAATAGACCAGATAACAAAATTACACAAATACAGCATGAAGAAACAGGATGACAAACTGGACTTTGATTAACTTTGACAACCTCATTTGCACCATTGATCAATTGCAATACTGACGTTTTAGAGATCTGATAAATCCAAAATGGACGGAGCTGTCATATTAGCTGTATTGCACCATCCAAATCAATTTTAACCTTCCCCTGCCACAGTACAAAATGTTCCACAAAAGAGATGCAGCATGGTTTGGAGTCATGAGACAGGAATTGATGACAAATAATTGCAAAATCATGTGATCCGACACTCAGCAAACACTGTGTCCTCGTTTTACCAATAACAACATTATAAGATGATATAATATTAAGGTTTGTTACTGAAAGTTTGTTTTAAAGTCTTGCTGCCCTCTACTATTGCCTTAGGTCTTAAACTTTTGTTTAGAAGTACCACATATAGTATGTAAGTGCTTGTTGCAACACATGATGCTCACAGTGAGTGAAATATTCAACCCCAAGACGCCATATTTGGCTACATATGACATAACCGAGTTGTAAATTTAGAAATGCAGCGAACAGTTAACTCAACCACAGTTTGTAGCAGCTGAAGACCTCCAATACGACCACTAATGGGCACATTACGTCGCCTGAAAGCTCTTTGTGGACTGAGAGGAGAGATAGTTTGATCAATAGAGGAATCACTTCATAACAACATTGAGAGAGAAGAGGAAAGAGGCAGGATGAGGTCAATCAATGTGGATTTCACAAAGTTCAATATTGAGAAAGGAGACAGACAGGAGCAGAGTGGATGCAGCTGTGATGGAGTATTCTTAGCAACTAGACATTAAAAAGTCCAGCAGGGTCTCTGTGTTAAACTTTAACTTGCATTGATTGACTGTGTTATGTTGGTAAGAGCTGAATGTGACGATCCAAATGACTCTGTTATGGATTTTTGTGGCAATAAATCATGAAGAAATAGAAAAAGAAAAGTTCAAAATCTTGCAACATGGACAAATCCCTCTTGCGTCCTGCTTGGCCCTTGTCTTGGCTTAATTTCCACCAAATTCCTTTGAAAAATTTGTTGTGTTTTTTATGAAATCCACACAGACAGAAAAGCAAATGGGACCACTTCACCAGTGGGGGCAAAAACTGACAAAACTGAAAGTGCAGACCTTTTGTCTCTTAACTCTTAGTTAGCACACTATTAAGCGAAAAATGGTAAATATAGCAAAACATGTGTCACTTTGTAACAATAAAGACAAAGAAGGAAATTAAAGAGAGAGAGACATAGGCTGAGATATAAGAGGCTGTCAGTCACTGAAGAAATCACAATAGCGGCCTGTCATGAAATACTGTCACCAGGCTAAGTGGGAGAAAACATGTTGGAGGAGTGAAAACAAAAGCAGGCAAGGATTTTAACATTTTTTTGCCTTTTTCTATCCTGGCAAAACAAAGACGGTGCCAGCTTTCTGCACATTAGTCAGGGTGTTCGAGTTGTACTATTAAAAGAAGAAAGAAAGTGGAAGACGCGATAACGTGACAAACTTGTAATTGTTTTGGCACGCCTCCAACACGGCAGCCCCAACATGTCCCTCATTACCACCTCTTTCAACACTGTGACAGGCCTGTTCTGAGGATTGAATAAATTATCGGATATCAGAGGAGTCAAGAGTTTGCTTTCTCGGGACAAGATGAGACAAGAAAGTGGCATTCCTGCAGCGAGACTTCACCCTGTGTCTGTGAGGATATAAACATCACTTTTGCCTCAAAACATGTATCAGCAAAAAGCCGCACAGGTTTTTAAAGAATCTTTTAATCATACGCCTTAAAGGTCAAATGGTCACTAAACTCGATGCTTACATAACTTTCGGTTTAAGTGAGTGAAACAAAAACAATGAGATGCTAGTTTTGCATTTTTTCTGCAACATCAGCACTCTGCTTCAAGCTCTTCTAAACAAAACTGTGTCAAATAAGTAATGAAAAAGCCTTTCACGAGACATCCAAATTGTCAACCATTTCCCTTTTTTAGTCACACTTACCATCATGGGAAAACCTTATTTTTGTCATCTAAAGTCCAGTTTCTTAATGTTTATACTGTAACATTCCTCTGTATTTTCAGTGAGGTCATACAGGGATTTGTATGCATGTATTATGCCCTTAAAATGTGACACAAGAAAAAAAAAATCCAGAGAGGAAGAGAGATGGCATGTTTGTGCTCTTCTTCTGGCTGGCTAACTCAGAACTTGTTGCGGTACAGAGCACAGGTTGCCACGACAGCTTTTTCCTGGGAGAGCATCCCACGTCAGCGCTGCTTCACGATTGGTGGATTTTCGAGAGAGCAATTTGGACCGACATCTCCAGGGTGGAGGAGCGGGACAAAAAAAAGACAAACAGGAAGAGACAGAGACAGGTAAAACAAAAGGAGGGTAAAAGGGGCATATGAGATCAAGAGTGGAGATGTAAATGTGAAACGGAACAAGAAAGAGGCAGAGACAGAGGCAGAGGAGGAGGCGGAGGAGTTTTATGAGTGCTGACATGCTGCGTGTTGAGAGGAAACGTGCACAGACAGTCCTGTCAGTGTTCAGCTCCACCGACATCCACCTGGGAATCCTGCTGAGCCTGTAAATGCAACGTTACAACACACTCACTCAGATGCACGCTAATAGCAGGCTGTATTTTAACACCGGGATGAAATGAACGTGCACACAGAAACATGAAAAAACACGAGCTCACATTACGTGTCCGTCAGCAGCAAAAGCACAAAATGCAGAACAATGTCACACACATGAACACTGAGTCCAATTAGTACGTATTGATCTGTTTAATTAAGTCCTGACTCCTGTTACCCATGGCAACGTTCCCTCTATGCCACATCGATAGTCGCCATAGCAACTGACAGCCAGAGGAGACGGCAGAAGGACACTCTTTGTTCTCACTGGATATTCAGGCGTGCCTGCCATACAAGCTGGGACCTTATTGGCTGGCCGAGGAGAGCAGAGGTGGACAACTGTGCTCTGACGGTTAAGAGACGTCAGAAAGATTTACTAGATCTTCCTGAATGACAGTCATCTGTCAGTGGATTATTTTTATTTTTTAGAGAGAAGAAACACTGAACCTGAAAGACAGAGGAAGTGTTTGTATGTTCTGTGTAATGTGTCACTGCTCTGGTTTGGTTGTAGATATCTATCAGTAGCAGCCGCCCAGAAAAACCTTCTACGTTCGCTGTATTTGGTCGTGTGAATTTTTCTGATGCTTATCAAAAGGTTTTATGTTATTCCATTTCAACGTTTTGTTTTTAAAAACTCCAGCAGCTCAGGATGACAATAACATGTCTCAAATAAACTTTCTCTGTCTGCTGTTTGGCAGGTAGTGTACAGTGGGTTTATTAGAGCTTTTTTCTTCTGAAAGCAGCTGCCTACATGTGGAAACTATGCTTTTGAAGCCAAAAGATGCTAAAATATTCTGCTTTAGCTGAGGGAAACTACAGAGTTGGGTTGAAATTCTCTTTAGGCACGTCACTTTTCACATTACACAGTTATTTGATCAATTGTCAATACATAAATATTGAATAGTGCGGCTTTAATATTTTTGTTCACCTGAATATCATTTAGGATTTTATCGTCTGCAGAGAAGCTGCATAATGTGGGATTCACATAATTTACTGTAAACTTCAAACAACCATTAATGTTTATCTACACTAATGTAATTTATCCAATAGAATATTACTGTTGTATTGCTTGTATTACTGTACTGAAGTAGGCACCCCTTAAGTTTTGAATTAAATCAACAGTGTCAAATAGAAAGATAGATAGATAATATTTTATTAATCAGTGTTTATGAATGACTGTTGTGTTATCTGTCACTTACTGTATTATATATTATTTGCTGGATATCTATCAAAAAAGATGAGAAACAAAAACCAGGTGACATCTGCATAACTTTCCACAAGCACACACACACACACACACACACACACACACACACACATTCTCACACGCATTCTCACACATTCTCACACATTCTCACACACATTCTCAGCTATAAACATTACAAACATTCACACTTATGCTGAAGAAATTCACACCTATTGCACTGTTTCTGTAGCGGTTTCCTCTCCAGTGGCAATCTGAAGCTGCAGCTCTCAGGTGTGTGTGGGTGTCTGTGTGAGTGTGAGCGTGTGTGTGTGTGTGTGTGTGTGTGTGTGTGTGTGTGTGTGAGGGTGACTGCCTCCTACCATGGCTGTTTGTTGTGAATAATAATTTGGACTTAGTCAACTTGTCTGATTTAAAGAGGGGGTGAGTCAATGCTGGCATCAGACAGAGCATCGTCCCAGTAAATATGTAGGTCAGCATTTGGCCTCTCTTCTTATGATACTACTGACGCACAAACACAGACACACTGTGGTTTGGTTTATTTCTATATGGTAATTTTATTGACTCAGTTATTCAAAACTTATCAGAAATTCCTTTCTCAGTGAGGACTGGCCAGAATGTGCTCAGCATGATCATACAGCCCACAACGAAAGCAATTCAGTAAAAGAGAGAAAGTATAGAGAAATAAACAACCTGTAGCACCAATCGTAACTGTCTCTGGTGGTTCTTTTTCATCCCACTTGGGGGTAAAAATGATCCCATTCATAGATTTATGCTCAGGCTCAGTCTTGAACTGAACACACAGCAGCTCTTACAAAAACAAGGAACTATAAAAACAGAAATGGATGTTCGCTGTCACTCAGTGCTCATGTGGTTCTGACAGTGACAACTGGGGAGAGACAAAATATCGATATTGCAACATATCGCGATATTTCCACTTGCGATACATCATCGATAATTTTTTTTTAAAAACATAGGACCACTCAGAATTGATTCAGCTACTTTGACTTACCACTACCAGAGTTTTTTAGTTTAAACCATGAAATTATTATTAATATTCATGCTCCCCAGAGGATGAAACCTGATGTTTTGGTGACTCCTTGGACTCCCTTCGTGTAGCATGCATGTAGCAACATGTCCACATCTACACAGGGACGAGTAAAATCAAACGAGCAGACTGCCAAGAAACTGACAGATTACATTAAAGTGATATTATGTAACATTTTGCCATGCTGGTTTAACTTCCTGTTTACTGTTAACTTTAAATTAAAAACAGTGAAAGGTTTATCTGTGACACATGTAAGAGTAGCACAAGTAGAGAAGAGTTTAATATTTGCTGAACTGACTCAGTAATGTCAGCAAGAACGTTAACACAAGCAAACATAAGTTACTGGTCCCACCAGACCAGGCTGCAGCAGCAAAACTACTGAGTGTACTGAATTGAGCAAGGGTGTGTTTATTCCTTATAAATTCATCTTTTCATTAGTGAGGGTAAGAACGTTTTATTTCTTCTTTCAAAAGTTACATAGTCTGGCTTTAATAATCCTCAAAAGATGAACCACTAGGATTTTAAACACTCCGTAAACTTTCCTCTATTTCACAATCTAAAAGTTGGAGGGGGAGTTGTCATGAAATTTGCTGAGCACATTAATGCTTTCAAGAGGATAAATCCTCTTGATTTTAATGTCTTTCCTCTAGTGTTGCCTTATGCCAGTGCTATGAAAGATCTGTTGAATGTACCTGAATGTACACAAGAGTTTTAACAACATTTTAAAATATCATCTTCTACAGTTTTTTTTTCTCTGAAATCACACTCTTTATGTAGGGGGATGACATGCAGTCATTGTGAAACAGAAACACTGAGGCACAAAGAGACAGATGTATGCAAAGATACCACACAGTCGCTATGGCCTTCCCCTGTGACAATACCTGTGTTACTGTTCAAAACCTTACCAGAAACAAAATCACTGAATATCTGTGTTCCTCCCTCCCACATATACACACACACACACACACACACACACACATTTAACACACAGGCAGACAAACACAAACACAATGAATCACTCCTGCTTTCTATGATGAAACAAACGCCTCTCATTTGTTCCAGAAACCTAAGAGCCTGAGTTACCTCCAAACCCATCTGACTATCCCCTCCTCCGACTCGCAGCCCTCTAACCCAGTTGCAGTTTCTCTTCTCAACTTTCAAATTCAACTTCCTCGCCTTGTCTCTCTCTCTCTAAATGAGCAGGTCACGTTGGTTCCTGTTCTCTTTGACCCAACAGAGAGACACGCAGTAATTTATGTGGACTCTGATGCAATAGTGCTCATCTGAAATCCAGGCAATTACAGCACAAACAGTGAGGAAATAACCTAACAGCAACTTCCATTTTTTTTTTCCTGTAAAAGGGTTTTTTGGGGGGAATTTTTCCTTATCTGAATTGAGGATCTAAGGATAGAGGGTGTCGTATGATGTGCAGATGCATTGCAAATTTGTTATCTGGGCTATATAAATAAAATTGACTTGAAACTGAGCAAATAAGTATACTGAGAAGATTAGTGAGCACAATTTTTTGGGAGTCTTTCTGTGAAACTGTAAAAACTAACTTTTATAAGTGGTTGATAACCAACAACCACAACACAAGACTAACTTGAGCTACCAGCCAATGACTTGTTCAGTCAAAACCAGAAGTTAAAACTGTCACTTCTTCAATTATCACAATCTTAATATGTATAACTTGGTTTATTTGTCCAGCCTAAATGAAAACATTTCATTTCACAGACATGAAATGACTTCTGGTAACACTCCCTGTCACAGATAATAAAGGCTCTGCTTCATTTCACGTTTCATCTCAGACATACAATACGTTTCTGTTTCTCATGGTTACATTTTGTTTGCATAGAAGTACAAGGTGAACTCCCTACTTCACTTCTGGGACAAAGACCCAGTGAAACCTCTTAAGTCCTCTAAAGCTATGTCAACTATTTGTCAACTTAATCTCCGATCAGTTATATACACTTGATAATATCACAGAAACAGGAAGATGGAAGCAAACAAAGCTGATGAGCCGGATCCCAGACCAGCACCTTGAATGCTTCCAGTAACCTTCATGAAGTTATTCTAACCCCAGTTCCAAACCTAAAACTGCCTTTTTTTCCTATGACGTCTGGCCCAAATGTCCCCCGCATACTCACACAGTCCACTGAACTTGTGCTAAAACAATTGACCGATTATTCAATTAGTCAACTGACAGAAAATGAATCGTCAACAATTTTGATAATTGAATAACCGTTTAAATAACTTCTCAAGTAAAAATCTCAAACATTCGCTTGTTCCAGCGTCTCAAATTTAAAGATTTGCTGCTTTCTCCAGTTTTTATCTAGACTCAAATATCTTTTTGTTATGTTTTGTGATGGGCATTTTTCACAATTTTCTGATATTTTTTAAGACTACTACACGATTGATTGAGTAGTTGTGAAGCAGCACAGCAGGGTAAATAAACTTCAGATAAGTACAGTTGATGATATTATAGAAACAGGAATATGGAAACAAAAAAAACTGAAACAGGCACTGATGAACCAGACCAGATCCAGACCAGCACCCTGAATAAGGACAGTGAACATTGGACAGTTTCTTACCCGCAGTCTGGCGCCGGGCACCATCGGCAGTCTGGATCAGAGGCGAGGCACCTCCGCAACAGGAATTCCTCATACTTTTCCAGCAGGGCCGCGTCATCCAAGATGTCTGCCACCTGCCGCGGGGCCAGTCGCTCGGCACACTCGGGGCAGCTCAGCTGGACTCGGCTCTCTGTGATTTCGATGCGGAGGTACTGGCGCAGGCAGCAGAGGCAGGAGCGGTGGCTGCACCCCAGCAGCTCGGGGAGCTGGTCGGCGGGCTGGCGCACCAGGCACAGGGGGCACTCCAGGAAGTTGGCCTCCCCAGAAGAAGGGTCTCCACCCAGGGACGGCTGGCTGGAGGAGAGCGGCTTTGAGGGGGTGCTGGAGGCAGCGTCCTGGGGGGTTGTGGCGGCTGTGGTGGTGGTCGTGGTGGGCGTAGCAGAGGCCTGGGCGGGTGCTGAGCTCAAGGCAGAGGGGAGAAGCTGTTGTTGTGCGTGGTGATGGTGGGATAAAGGGGTGGCCGCCGCTCCTTTGGGGCCCCTGCTGCCTCGTGAGCCCCGTTTGCTGTGGAAGAGGCTGTGGAAGGAGATGCGGCCCTGGCGTTTGCCCGCCGCACGGCACTTAGGGTTGGGGACGCCGCTCACCGAGGAGTGAGGCGACTCTGAGTCCTTTTCTGAACCCATTTTCCCAGAAGAGACAAACAGGGCAGATTATTGTCCCCTGATACACGTTAATGTATCGCAGAGGGACACTTGGCTACACAAACACACACACTCTGTCACACACACAAGGGAGGATTTGTCCCCTTGTGAAAGCCAAACTGGAATGCAAATTATATTCAGGCTCCTGACAGAGAAACTTGAGTCAGTCACCTCTTTCTTTTCCTTTTTTTGAGAAACACAAGTGAAATAACACAGAACAGAAAATGAAAGAGGTTGCACAAGTTCAAAGTGAAACAAAAAAAATCCCTTTTGGCTCCCAGAGTTTCTTTTAAACTTGGCGGTCAAAAGGTTCAGAAAGAAGAAAAAGTACCCAGTCTTTCATCTCCCAGGCAGGTGTCGAAGTCAAACATTACTGTGATTCTCACTGTCAAATAAAAAGATGAATGTCTGTTTCAATGAATAGCTCTCCTTCGTAAAAACAGAGACAGCAAGAGAAAAAATGTAACAGAAAAATCCAGAGTTCAGTCTGAATGTTGTAATAATTCCTCAGTTTGGGTTTAATTCTCCTCAACTGTATTCAGAGCCTCTTCTCTGCTCGTCCTCCTCTCCTTCTTCTTGTACGCCGGTCTGTCTGAATCCGTCTTTTTCTGCCAGGAAGAAGAGAGCAGGAAGTTAGCACAAAGAGCATGCTCAGTATGACACACACCTCTCTTCTTCCCTCTGCTCTCTGCTCTCTGCCTCTCTCTCTCTCTCTCTCTCTATCTCTGCTTTGCTCTTCCTGAGTTTCAATTTGATCATTAATTCTTGCTACCCTCAACTGATAATCTATCTGGACTAATTACATTTAAATAGGCAGACACACACATACATGCAGAAAAATGTTACACCATATTTGCTCCAGAATGAAAAGGTTAAATAGGACACATTTCTATAAAGACACGTGCATTAAACCACCAACTAAATGCATGACATCATCAACCAGCCTGACCCATCATGTATTTATGTGAAACCAGTCTCTCTATGTCTCTCCATCACACCGAGCACCGCAAGCTCTTCCTCCACTTCACACTGCGCTGCTGGTGTCGTTGCCATGGTGATGCTCACTATGAGCGAGACAAACAGCGACCTACTCTGTGACTCTGGCACTTACATATACGCACACACACACACACACAGGGGTTGAGCACAGACTGGTAAATGAGTACATACAGATACACATTTAAATATGAGTACAAATGCACACACACACACACACACACACAAGCATAAAGAAATATATATTTCCTCTATATATAGAAGTATACACACACTTTCAAATCCCAAAACACACACATACACAATAAAAACAGACATGAAAACACACACAAACAACGCATAAAAAAGGCATTTTCAAATCTGTAAATGAACAGCTAAAAACCATCAGCCACACACACACACACACACACAAGTGAAAGGAGATAATTATGTACACACACACACACACACACACACACACACACACACACATACACCTACAGTACAGTTGATAAATTCACACAAATACACACGTAAATATACACCCCCAAAATGCACAAACACACACACACTTAAGCATACACTTATACACATACACACATACATACAGAAACATACACAAAAGACATTTTTCAAATCTGTAAATGAACACACTCAGCCACACACACATCCCTGAATGAACACACACAAGGGAAAAGTGATAATTATGTACGCACAAACACACACACACACACCTACGGATGGTAATTATATCCTGTGTCCCCACTACAATTACAGACTGTGTGAGGTCAGAAGTGTGTACAAGACACTTAAACGCTCCAACGTGTTATTAAGTTGCATGTTATGTTTTAATTGTACGTGTATTTCTGCTGGCGTGTTTCTGTTTGTCATGTTTAAGATTCGGCTGCCGGTTGAAGATAACATGTTAAAAATGCATCATCATCACCGAGCAAAAAAACAAGTTCCTGAAAAGTCGCCACGAACAGAGAAGCTATACAGCGATGAAAATGTCTGATAATATTACGGGTAAAAGGATCAATACTAAACTGAATCACAAACACTCGAGACGAACAAACACGCTCCCACAGCAGAGCAGATGTTTTCTGGTTTTCGCTTCCTGACCAAGCAAATGGCTGACTTAGTGTTCACAAATCTGATTATGAACACACACACACACACACACACACACACACACACACAGAGAGAGAGAGGGGAATGCTGACCTATAAAATATCAGACTATTCAGGAGAGAGTGACCTGTGTGTCTTGGAGTGTCAGTTGATTGACAGATTAGCTGACCAATCACTAAGCACCAGGCAGACTTATTGTGTTGCCTCCTGGCTAAACTAAAAAGTCTGTGATCATTTCCAGCACTGGTTACTATACAGGCTTTTATTTTATTTGGATATTATTTATTAAAAAGTTTTCAGAAAGAAAAAGGAGAGCTGGATAATATTGGTTTTTATCCTAAAAATGCTCTTTAACATACATTTTTGCATTACTTTTATACATTTTTAAAGCCATGCTTGTCGAATGTTGGAAATAGCCTCGGTAGCCGATTTGGTGATTCACCCTGACACCTCACTGAGATAGAAGAGATGCCTCTGACGCTCTAACCGGGAAGTAAAAACAAAGAAGAATGTCAACTTGCTGCCAGTATCTACGGCCTTCAAGCAGATGTGAGATACTGATAACCTACATTACTGTGCCAACACGCTGACGGCTACAGAGAGAGGAAGGAAAAATACATCTGAGTTGAAACCATAAATCAATAAAAGAGGGGTTTTCCAAGTAAATAACTTTTTTTTTTTTTCACCGCAAATATACGTACATTTTCACACACACACACATACACACATACGGTAACAACACATGCATGTGTCACAACGGTTACCACGGCAACCACCATCACTCGCCTTCTTCTCAAGGTCAAACTGGGTCTTCGCCGAAATGTGTGTAAAGAGTAAAAAAAAAAAGCCCAGTTCCCAAATATACTTTCCCACCAACTGAGTTTGTAATAGCCCCTTTCCTCTGCTGCACCCAGGGCATTACACACACACACACACACACACACACACACACACACACACACACACACACACACACACGCACACACTCACACGTACACAAAGGCTGCCATCTGTGAGACTTTGTGATATTTGGACAGTACCGAGCGCTGAGTGCTCGATGCTTTTTGTGTTGAGAACAGAGTTTTGATTTTAACGCTGTTTGACAAACATGAACAGTAGATCTGTGTGTGTGTGTATGTGTGTGTATGTGTGTGTGTGTATGAAGCTTTCATCCCGCTCCAATACAGGACTCCCATTTGGTCCAGCGAGCAAAATCTCAGTTGGGCCCCTGATACATGAATCAAACTGGTGAAACTTTCATCTTGTGTCATAATATTCAACAGACGTTTGTAATGTTGTTTCATGATAACAAGTTGCCTAAACACCCTGATGAAGAAACGTCTCTCCCTAACAGACACCTCTGATGACAACACACACACACACATTTCAGACATCAAACGACTCAGATCTGAAAGACAGATTATTACATCTTGTGTTAGATCATTTTATCTGCTCGCTAATTTCTCACATTTAAAGACTCAATTCCCGTTCACTTGAATGGGAAAGTTGTCTCAGACTTTTGGATCCTACTGTATCTATATTAGACATTATTATAACATTAATAATATGTACAGTTGGTGAATCAATTCCACAGCCCTGATTTTGTGCACGAAGGGGCATAATTAGCCATAATTAGCCATAATTAATGTTATTACTTGCACCTGTGGTTTTCCTGCCATGAAATCCCAAAATCTTCACTGTGAAAAAGGTTTTTATTTTTTTGGTTTCGACTGAGTGTCAAAACCAAAAAGTACCAAAAGTTGACATGTCTGGCCAGATTTTGTAATCTTGTCTTTCACGGGATAGTTCCTGATTGAAATAAGGAACTTTCCAAGGAAATTTAGCCAATTTCAGACTATTTTAGACATTTTGGCTTTGGTTTCTTTTGTTAAATGAAAAAAGAGGTTTTGTTGAAATTATGAGAAACTGACTTAAACTTATTTATTATTGTTATTGATTTTGACAGTTTTACATTTGCCTTTTGTAAAACACATTGTAATCACTGGATTTTGATGAGTTCTATATAAATAAACTTATTATTATTATTATTATATGTTCATATTTCTCAAAGTGACGGCCACTAGTGTTGAAATTTTTCAAAACATCTGTTGATCTTGTGACTGTTACTGTCCTTCCTGTTTTAACACTTAGAACTTGGTAACATTAGCTGTATAATTTAAATCTTTGTACTTGAGAGCATTTAAGTAACTATTTCCTTTTGAAATACCTCATCAGCATTAACATGAACATGTAGGAATTGCAAACAGGCGTTTGTTAATTAAATATATAATACATAATATTCCTGCTACATACAGTATGTGTTTTGGGAATTATTATATATTCTCAGTCTTTAGATAATGAGAGATTTCTTTGGTTCTTTCCCTGAAGGTTTTACTTCTCTAAAGGCATTCACATGATGCAAAATGTGCACTGATGATTGAATAATGATGCTGATGCTTTGAGTAATAATCCAGAGCGAGCTAAACTGAGTGTGTGTGTGTGTGTGTGCTCATGCCGTGGTTTGGCAAATGGGCCTGAACAGCCTGAGAGCTTCACAATCTGGACTTGATTTGTTATCAACACGCTCACACACACTTTGTTCCACACTTGTCCTCCTACACCACTGCTGCTCAACTCAGCCCTCATACACACACAAAAACAAACGCGTGCACACACACACACACACACACACACACACTAAACCTCCTCTTCACACTCTTGATGCACTGGCAAAGCATTTTTCTTTCTTCTATCCTTTCTCTTGTTTCAGTGGCTCACACACACACACACACACACGCAAACATGCACACAAACACACAAACGTTACTAAGGCTGCTTCTATGCACTGATCTCCACACTCTCAGACCTGTTTTCTATATTAAAGCTTCAGAGAGAAATTCAGTTAAGTTGCTCAGCTTCATCCAAAAAATGTTTTTCTTTTCCTTTCTTGTCTGTAGCAACAAAAAGTTCAGTATAAATAAATAAAGTTGGAAATAAACGGATGTTCATGAGTCTGTGTGATCATTTGAAGATAAACATTATGAAACCTAACCCTAACATGGACCAAGATAAAACTGTTGCTGAATGCTTCACAGCAGCTTCTTTCAGCCAAGCGAGGTGAGAGGTCAAAGTTGCACGCCATCAGTGAGGGTAATGCACAAATAATCTTGTGTCATAACACCACTTCTCACCAAACCTGGTTCTCATTTTTGCTAACCAACTGTGCCAGCTGAATGCAATTAACTGCAATTAACAAGCTGGTAGGATGGGGAAAAAACAGCAGCACTCTGTGTTCCCAAAGCAGAGACACGCTGCTTTATAGGTTGGGATTTTTCTCATGTCTCCTGTTTAGATTCTTACAGATGAAGGTGGCTCCCTGACCTTTGTTCTAGCACACGCAACAGGTCAAAATTTCCACTGGATCAACATTTTTGTCCATGACAAGGTGTTTTGTGAAGTAATGGCAAAAAATGTCTGATTTCTAGTAGTTTTAACTCCTGTAGGATGAACTTTACATTTTTATCCTCACTCTAAGGCTCTAAAAATAAAAAAAATATCATCAGTATGTTGTTTGTTTAATCCAACATACACGTATTGTAGTGTACTAAAAAAACACTGCAGCCTGTAGAGGCCACTAGTGGGGCTTTTAATCTTGTGTCTTTATAGGACATTACAGTAAAATTATAATGCTCAGTGTTTCTAAACTTGCATAATGAAACCTTATAGACCAATTTCAAGTTCATAATGAGTTTTTTTCTGATTTGGACATGAGAGAGAGAGAGAAAGGTGGAGAGAGTAAGGTGGAGAGAGTAAGAAAGGGGGGGAGAGAGAGAGAGAGGGCGTTATGTTCTGCAGGTAATCTCCTCTCAGACAGACTGTTCTGTTTTAGACGGTGAATCTATGCCTCAGCACTTTGGGATCCTCGACTGTCTCCCTGCAGGGCACAGCCAACCTACATGCTGCAACTGGCAGCACACACTTTACACATCCATCAGACTGCTGGTTGGACAATTCAACCAATTTAAAGTCGTCACCATGGGCTCTGGGAAATTGAAAGGGAACTTTTTTTTTATTACTTTTTTCCAATATATTGTAGACTAAACAATTAATCAATTAATAGAAAGTTAGTTGCAGTGCGAGTATGAACATGCAGGCATCCGCAAACATGCTGAAAAATATCAGTGTAGCAGCATTTATGTGAGCAGTATCTTCACCAGTTTAAGAAGCACTTTACTAGCATAAAAAGACAAAAAAACCAAAACATTCAATAGAAATGTCCACTAAAATAAATTAACCGTGAAGCCTGAGCAAAAATTAAGAATCAAAGAAGCTATTTAATTGATTAAATAAGACAAATAAATATCTAATAAGAGTTTATAAGACTGAACAGACTGCTGTCGTAGGCTCCTCTGGCAGGTTATTCCACATTAGAGAGGCCATAATGAAGAAAGACTGACCTCACACACACACACACACACAGATATGGATATGAGTAATCGACTGTGTGCTACAGGTGTGCTGCTGTGAGGACTGATTGCTGTTATGCAACAGAATGATTCAGCCTTGACACGTCTGCACAGGATTCAAACGACAGCACACACACACACACACACACACACACACACACACACACACACACACACACACACACACACACACACACACACACACACACACACACACACACACACACACTGTGCACACTATAGTACATACATTTGCTTGTAAACGTCCACACACGCACGCACACAAGACATCCAAACGATTCACAGTTTTACAAGAATTTAGTGAAGTAATCGAGGCAAAATTCTGTCATATAGTCACGGATAAAGTGGAGATTTAGTTTTTGTGACGATAACATTAGTTACACATCATCTTCACCGGTTTATATCTTGAAATATTTAACTAGGTGTACGAGGTTTAATTAAAATGTTTGTTTGTTGTTGCATTCAATGAAAGAAAGAAAACAAAAACAGAGATCCGTTGTGTTCTTACATTCCTTTGACCAGTGAGCTGTGGAGCAAGATGTAGTTAGATCCCTAAAAGTAGATAAATCACTCTGTAAATTTCCTGTTTTCAATTTTTTTTTTAACTAAAAGTACAAAAATGTTTTCAGCGAAAAGTTCTTATTATGCAAAATGGCCCCTTTCAGAGTGTTATATTTTATTTATATGATATTAACTATTTGTCAAGCTTTTACGTAGTTTAATGCATCACATTTTATAAACCGATCATGTTTTAGATGTAAAATCTGAATCTTCAAAGGAAGCAGTGACTGCAGCTGAGACAGAAGTTCAATATTTCCCTCTTAAATGTAGTAGAAGTATAAAATAGCACGAAAAAGTAATAATAATACTCAAATAGGGCTGCAACTAACGATTATTTTCATTATCGATTAATCTGTTGATTATTTTCTTGATTAAGCGATTCGTTGTTTGGTCCATAAAATGTCATAAAATGGTGAAAAATGTTGATCACACTTGAGGCTGAAATCAGAGAAAAATTTGGACATATTTTTCTTTAAAAAGTACTCAAAACGAATAGCTGGTGATTAATTTAATATTTGGCAACTGATCGATTACTTGACTTATCGTTGCAGCTCTATATAAAGTACAAGAACAGTTACTCACTCAAGCCTTACTCCAGTCACGTCTCCTTCACATAATCATATCACGTGTTTGTTTTTCTTTATTCTGCATTGCTGCCAAAAACAATAAAATTAATTGCTCTGAGGTTTGTGTTTCCTGAGAACTTCAATCCTGTTTATTGCATTTGCAGATTCCCAGGAAAACAGGCTACTCTGGATCTCGACTGTTTTTGCTCACTCTGAGAATCTGTATCAGCTAAATACCTAAATATGTTACACCCACATGATGCACAAACATGCTGCTCCTCCCATGTACATACTGTCACAAACACACACATACACATTAGTACAGATTTAACACGCCACTGTTAATTCTAACCAAGCACAGAAAAACACTCCCTGACACACCAGTTCACCAGCCCGTATTTGTTACAAAACATTATTATCACATGATTAACTTTTATAACACTCAACCAAAAGCACTTACATAACAAAAATTTAGATTTAGCCTTCACATACAGTCACTTGCAGTCACACAAAACAACAAAATAGTTATCTAAGAACTAATCAGACTAAACTGATTACACTGCTGCGGCCCTCAGCATTCAAGAGCATCTTATCAACTTTGGAGAGGAACGTCAGCTAAAAGCCTGCGATCTAAATTGACTGATGACATTATTTCAACATGAACAGACAGAGAGAGCTGAGGTCCAACAGACGGCTCGGCTCAGCCTCTTAGCCTGTTTGTAGTGATACTTAGTAAAAACCCTGCTAATCTGAGAGCCGGGGGCCAGCAGTCTCTGCACAGTCTCTGGGCAGAACAGGTGGTCCCCTGCTCAACCAGGAGCTAATAATGCATTATGTGTACATGGTGTGTGTGTGTGTGTGTGTGTGTTTGTGGAAAAGCTAATTAGAGGCTATCAGCTAATAGGCCCTGTAAGTTGCAAACACTCCTAGTTTTACCTTAATATGTCTAAAATCGCAGCCTCCACCGGAGCATTGGAACCCTGGAGGACGCTAGCACAACATTATATTTTAAAATGATATTTATATTTAGGTATAAAGTTGAAAATGGTTGTGTTTGGAGACTGTTAGGTAAGGCAAGGCTTTTATGTGCTTAAGAATCTAGTACGGACTATAATGTATTATAGGAACTGGATACTGGACTCAAAGATGGCGCCTATTCGATTGAATGAAAAGTGCTCGCCTGGCGCATGAGCCAAAAAGAGTTTTCTAGCTTCCGCGTTGTGCAGCTCACTGAATATGCGTAGTAGTGTTTCGCAGTAGGGC
The DNA here is from genome assembly GCA_038419695.1 of Scomberomorus guttatus. Classification (NCBI taxonomy): domain Eukaryota; kingdom Metazoa; phylum Chordata; class Actinopteri; order Scombriformes; family Scombridae; genus Scomberomorus; species Scomberomorus guttatus. The sequence continues at coordinate 5,993,547 of CM076461.1, forward strand.
GAGTTCCCGCTCGGCCCATAGACACTTTTCTGGGCTCTGGGAAAGTTTTGTAAATATAAAACAATAAAAACAGTAATAATTGACCTTATTTGCAGCTCGAGGTGTCCTGTCAACAGTTTTATAGACAAGCTGGCAGCAAGGCTGAGCAGTAGCGGCGTCATATCCAGCTTTCTTAATACATGCAGACATGGCGTCCCACGTCTTCATGGCGTCCCACGTCTTCATGGTGTCGTGCCCATTCATCTTGAGGGTGCCCACTTGAATTTTTAAGATTGGATGGCTTTAGAAATTGTTAAAGTTTATTCTTACAATGAGCCGTTATAATATATTAGAGAAACAGAAGTCGCTTTTCTGTGTGTTTTGATCTGTATTTAAGTCCCCCCCTCTGTTTAGGAAACTTGGTTCCCTCCAGTAGCAGCGGAGCTAGTAGAGCTAAGGTGCAGCTCTGGAAGTCGTATAGTATAGTATAGTCGTATTTTTGTCAGAAAAAAAAAGTATTTACAACACTGAAATTTGTCCTACAATAACAGGGGATGCACAGTACATACAGAGATTTTATTTGAATAACATTAAAAGATCAACATCTGGCTGGCTAGCCAACCAGCTAACGTTAACGTTTAAAGCCTTTTCACTAACATTTTTGTGAAAATAATTGTAGTGAATAATTAAAGTGTCAGTCAATTATAGTTACTGGTAGGAGGAGCAGTTTGATGATAAAAACAGCAGCCAAAGCAGATAATTACTGGTAACAGCTTGGTATGAACATTAATACAGTATATTCCTTGTGAAATTGTGCCCTCTCAAAAATATTGAATGCATGACGCCCCTGGCTAGAGTAGCTAATGAAAGCTAGTGAGCAAAGTTATTATGGGGTTTTATTGTTTTACCTGCACTTTCCCAACGACACTAAAGTAGACAATGTTCTGTTGTCAGGCATCGTCCAGCTCTGAGGTAGTTAGGGTTTTAATGGACCACAAATATGACCAGCACAGATTGCACATCCACATTATTAGTGGCAAAATGTTCCTTTTAAAGAAGTGAGGTCGAGCAAAATGTCCTCACTTTGGAGGATCTCTATATCTTTGTGAGAACATTTGGTTCTTGTAGAAATACAGGAACACACACACACACACACACACGAGTAAAGGCTACTTCCAGTGAGCAGGAGGACCGTCTGAGTCCCACAGATTAGATATCACAACTGATTAACTCGGTTATAATGACACATTAGAGCAGAAAGGACCAAGTGCTAGCCTCGTGCGTCAGTGTTGATTCACAGTGTTCTGGGTGACTTCATCGCAGCCTCTTACCCAACCTGCTGCTTTTAACAGACAACCAAACATTATTTTTATTATTATTAATTCAGAAAGGCCCTGCACTGTTTCAACATCCAGCTGTTATACTCACATTCACATTCACGCCTGAGACCTGCTCAGTCCAACTGTAGTCACAGAAATGTCACTCAAAACTACAAATGTCAACCACATGGTGGCGCTAAAGGGATGTCAGGGGACCACCAAAGTTAGTAGGAGTCATTCTCGGGGCACCATGAATGTCCGTACAAAATTTCATGGCAATCCATTTGAAAGTTGTTGAGATATTGTAGTCTGGACTTCACCACTCCGCTAGCGTGGCCTGTATTCATAAATGGTAACAGACAGCAACTTAGCTGACACAGCTCCGAGCCTTCCTCTGAACCAGCTGGAATTAACAGGAAGCTTTTAATGGTCTTCAAGTGGAGTAAAAAAAAGATCTATCTTTTTAGACTGGCTTTTAATTGAACTTTATTTATTTTATTTATTCCACTGTCTTTCATTTATATGTTTTAGCCTGTTTTACTACTTGGTATATCCTTTTAATCTATTTTCATTTTATTTATTTATGTAATTTTATTTTTTATGACTGTTCCCCTTTTTATAACCTACTTCTTATCTCTGGTTTTACCTACTTCAACTACTATATTTTAGTATTTTATTATTATCACTTTATCTCACTTTATTTTTTCCATCTTTTAGTATTTTATTTTTTTTATTGTGTATCTTTTCTCACACTTCAATTTTATACACATTATAATTTATTTGTTTATTTATTTAAATTTTTTTACTTGGCTATTCTGAATTTTACATTTTTTTTCCTACCTCTGGTGTTTCGTCATTGCAAATTCATGAGAGTTATGAAAGCGTTTCCTCAGTTCCTGTTTTCATTGAGTTCTTTATTTATAACATTGTCGTTTATTGTTTGTGTGTGGATGGAAAGGGGGGGGGCGGGTTGTTTTGATTGCATTGTTTTTATTGTGTTAGGCACTTTGTGTTACATTGTATTTGTATGAAAAGTGCTATACAAATAAAGTTTGATTGATTGATTGATTAAATGCTCTACAGTCCAAGTCTTCTGAATCCACATGATAGCACAAAACCAATACTGAAACCAAAACCCACCACAGAAAACCACAAGTGTTTACTCTCACAACTCATATTAATGCTCGGCTGGATGTAATAATAATAATAATAATAATAATAATAATAATAATATAAACATGTAATTACTATACACAACAGTTCTAAGTGCATTTTGTGAGCAGAGAGTAGCCTTAAATCTGTTACAACACCACAATCTTTTACCAGTGTCTCTTGTTCTTGCCTGTTTAAATGCCTTTTCACACATTTAAACATTAATTCACAAAGCCAAATGTTCCACTGAATCACCAGAATGGTGCCAGATGGAGCTGCAGACATGAACAGAGTATACACTATCGGTCTGCAGAAAATCCAGAATAAGATTATCACTGATTGTTGGTTCTTTTTAAGTTGAAAGCTAGTGTGGACTGTTACGGGCACAAACAAATATCATAAAATTAAGCTGTTTCACTTCCAAAAGTATTTGTTCATGGAAAAATCTAGTTGGATGAAACAAGAATCATTATGTAGTCAAACACAGCCTAAAGAGAGCTGAAGTTACTCTCACACAGAACATGAAGTACTTAATGTTTACTGTCAATATTTCACACATGGACAAGAAACACTTTCCAAACAGCAGAGCCACCCACATGATTAGATTTTGGCTTGCGTGTGTGGGCGAGTTGATAGAATGATATCACCCATAAGGGAAGCAGTTCTCTCTTCTGTGGAAAAACCGTGCTCACAACCAGAAATGATGGTCAGCTCTTCCCTGGAATACAGCTCACACAAGATCTGGATCTGCACAGTGTGTGTGTGTGTGTGTGTGTGTGTGTGTGTGAACAAGCTTCTTACCAAGAAAACCATCCAAATATCTGGCAAAATGTTGCTCACCCTAAGATTTTAGCTTCCTTTAACGCCCTAAAATGAATGCCAAATGAATCTGAATAGAACAAAACATTTGAAACGTGTGTGTGTGTATGTGTGTATGTGTGTGTGTGTGTGTGTGTACGTGGCATTATCTATGATGATGTTAACACACCCTTTTTCACTGGAAGTGGACCAGACAGTTGGACAATTTCCATATCAACACAGCAATGACGCTGCATAAACAGTGACAGGAACTTGTATGTCTCTAATCTCTCCTCTATCTAGCGACTAATTACTGACTCAAAGAAACTCTTTGTCAAAGAAAAGTTGCAGAATTTTGCAGAACACAATACAGTACTTGACTTTCCGTACAGATGTAGCCTGATTATCAAACTGATTTGCCATTTCGTTTCACTTCACTATTGTGTTCATGTTGACCGTGTTCTGATTAGATTCTCCCTAACTAGTCAGTCGTCTACTTAAGTCCAGTCAACACAGAAGCTGTGGTTTCAGTTAATGTTAATTGAAGAAATATGCAAACTTAAAACTGCTGTAATCAATATTTTTATATAAACAATGGATCAAATAATTACTTGTGCGTGAAAGGTGACGCTCAAAAAGCTCTAAAAACGTGCTGTACACTACCTGCCCAGCTGTTAGCTGCATTACGTCGACTTACAGCTGCGTCCATCTCAGTCACGCTTGTTGCCGTTTTCAACATTTTTCTTTCGCTCGTTTTCAGGCAAAAATGTAAAATTTGCAAACTTAATCGGGAAATATTTGATCAAAGAATATGTCTTGACCAAATGCTTCAATGCTAACTTTTAGTGCTTGAAATACTCTAGTGCAACAGACACATTTTAAATAAAATACACAAAAAATACTGAGGTTTGAAACTAAAAATTTCATAGTCGACCAAGCTTATAATGACCAATAAGATAGGAGAAGACAGGACAGCACTCTCTATTAGAGCTGCAACGATTAGTCACTGAATCGATTAGTCGATCAACAGAGAAGTAATTGTAACTGTTTTTTTTCCGATTATTTGTTTAGGTAATTTTTTGCCAGATATTTGATTGTTTCAGGTTGTCAAATTTGGGAATTTGCTGCTTTTCCTCAAATCATCAAATCAGAAAACCTTGAACATTATATCTTAAGTGATAAATGCAGTTGGAGGCAGATGGGTACACAAATGGAGAGATGGAGCATTTTCTCTCTCCCACTGAGTGTCATTAACACCACTCTCTCTCCTTTTCCCGCACGCACGCACGCACGCACGCACGCACGCACGCACACACACACAGGGTACATTCAGAGTTCAGAGCGGTGCACTGGAAGGTGGAGGTAGAGAGAATCAGGCTGGGAGCTTCTATAATTAGAGGAAGCATTCAGGAGCCATACTGCTGAGTTGTTGAATGTTTAATATCAGGCCTGCAGGCGCTACTGTCGCAAAGAGCAAACCTCTGAGCCCCTTTTACACCACCTATTAAAACACACACACATACTCAAAACAACCCCCCCGCCCACACAAACGGAGGCCTGTACAGAGACGGGTAGTGAGCAGCAGTAACTGTAGTAAACTGGATGAGTGGATTCAGGTTTCAGAGGAAACGGCAGCACAATGCACGGATACAGACAGCACATCTGACAACTGAATGTGTAATTCCCAGCTATTGTCTGTAACCTGAGACATGTAATGATACGGGAACCCAAACCTCCTCTGGATGAGGTAATGTTCAAACACATCTGACGAGCAAGAGGAACTGCTCCCGACACAAACAGAGAGGACAAAAATACGATTGTTTGACCTCACATCCTTTGCTAAAATGTGCTGTTTTTTAAGGAAGTCCGGTTGGGATTAACTTCCAATAAAATAAATAACATACAGTGCATGTTTTGCTATCATCATATGAAGGATTTGATTTCCCCATCACACCACAAAGATTAGAAGATCCTGAAGTTTATCAATTGATAACTTTAAAATCTTGAGATTTTAAAAGCAATATGATATGCTATATAGCTGCACCTGTCCTGGAACAACCTTAATTGGCTTCCCCCTGTCAACTCTACAAGCTGTCTGAGGCAGAATTGGAGCCAGTGAAAAAATATTCACAGAAACCAGATGTGAACTAAGAGATTCAGGGTTCAAGATTAGTTTGGAGTACAGTTCTTCCACCAGCTCTGCTCAAATTAGCATTTGCAAACAACTCGTAGCCTATATTTTCAGTGCTGCACTAATCTGATGAGACTGGATTGTATCTGCGGTGATTTGGGCTGCAACTAATGATTATTTTCATCCCCGACAAATCTGAATTAAAAAAAAAAAGAAAAAAGACAGTGAAAAATGTCTATAACAGTATTCTAGAGCACAAAGTGACGTCTTCAATGAGTCCAAAATATTCAATTTACTGTAATGCAAGACCAAGAAAAGCAGCATATTCTTACATTTGGAACCTGAAGCCATCAAATGTTTGAGGTTGATGCCAATACTTTAGATTAGAAAAATCTGCATGATGTATATAAATTAATTGTGACCAATACTGTATATATTAAAACACAATCCCAACTTTGGTTATATAACAAGTCGCCTTGTATTTTTCACAACATTTTATGTAATATTAAATTATTCATAACATTATTTTACATGTGTGCATACCAAGTCACATGTAAAAGTTGAAACATGTCTTTTATCACATGCTAAATCATGTCACATGTGAAATGTCTCAGTTTATAAAGGAGGAAAAAGCTCGAGTTTACATGTGAAATCAATCTGTGTAATGTGTCGGTTCACATAGGAAATGTTGATTTTCACATGTGAAATCACAACATCACATGTGAATGTTTTATTTCACATATGAAATGTGTCACGTGACAATATCCTTTTCACATGTAAAGTTTGCATTAAAGCTAAAAACGTAAATGTTTTTTTGTTTTGTTTTGTTTTGACCACATGTGAATTTTAAGATACACATGTGATTCCAAATGTGAAACTTAGGTTCACATGTGAAATGTTTCACTTCACATGTGACATTATCCTTTTCACATGTAAAGTTAAAAACATGTTGTCTTTTTTCACACGTGAACTTTAAGATACACGTGATTTCCAAATGTGAAATTTATGTTCGCATGTGAAATCACAACATGTGAAATGTTTCAGTTCACATGTGAAATGTTTCAGTACACATGTGAAATGTTTCAGTTCACATGTGAAATGTTTCACTTCACATGTGACATTATCCTTTTCACATGTAAAGTTAAAAACATGTTGTCTTTTTTCACACGTGAACTTTAAGATACACGTGATTTCCAAATGTGAAATTTATGTTCGCATGTGAAATCACAACATGTGAAATGTTTCAGTTCACATGTGAAATGTTTCAGTACACATGTGAAATGTTTCAGTTCACATGTGAAATGTTTCACTTCACATGTGACATTATCCTTTTCACATGTAAAGTTAAAAACATGTTGTCTTTTTTCACACGTGAACTTTAAGATACACGTGATTTCCAAATGTGAAATTTATGTTCGCATGTGAAATCACAACATGTGAAATGTTTCAGTTCACATGTGAAATGTTTCAGTACACATGTGAAATGTTTCAGTTCACATGTGACATTATCCTTTTCACATGTAAAGTTAAAAACATGTTGTCTTTTTTCACACGTGAACTTTAAGATACACGTGATTTCCAAATGTGAAATTTATGTTCGCATGTGAAATCACAACATGTGAAATGTTTCAGTTCACATGTGAAATGTTTCAGTTCACATGTGAAATGTTTCAGTTCACATGTGAAATGTTTCAGTTCACATGTGAAATGTTTCAGTTCACATGTGAAATGTTTCAGTTCACATGTGAAATGTTTCAGTTCACATGTGCTTTTTTCATAAAGGTCATTTTACTGTAACCTCTTATTTCATGGTGGACAAACTATCTAATAGAGAAACTGTTTCCAAACAACCTCAAACATATCTTTAGCTCTGCTGCTATTTCATGTGCTATATCTGTGATAAGATTTGGTCAACTGTAGTTGTGGTATCAAATCATAAAGTAAAAGTGGAACTGATGCATTTTAACTCCACAGCCGGGTGGGGTTTACTGCATCAGTACACTTCAGCCAGTATCAACTAAGTTAGTCACAGAATGAGCACTCGGCAGCTCATGATGTCCACTCCCATCCATTCACTACTTAAGCATGAAGGACACAAATGTAAATAATGGTTATTTGCAGTTGCTGCTTGGCATTAGAACCAAGAGAACACCTGTCATCACCTTCAACAAATATTTGTCATCTGTTAAATCCAAACTAATCTAAACACTTTCACCAGTTATTCACTAAATCATACATGTTAAATAAGGAGTTATTCAGTCATACTTTAATTATAAGAATAGCTTGTTATGACTTACTACAAAAATCACAGTTGTGTCTATGACAGTGCAACTCTTTAATGGGTATTTAATTACAATTAAGACAGACCTCACCCTTTTAAACTAGTGCTTTAACCCAGACAGTTAGAAATATTAATAATTTATAGTATTGTAATGAAATTTAAGTGAAACCTACATTGTATAAGTGTCACTGTACCAATGCTACCAGAACACAATACAATATATTATGATGCTGAAGCATACGGTCACAAAATCTGGCCTCAAATAGAAATAAATCTCCAAAATATTCACATAATCATCCCGAGTGTCAGCGGTGCTCAGTGCCTGTACCTCACCTCTTCTTTATCATAATATCTCTCCTGTTCTGGGCTCTGCTGCTGGCTCATGTATGCAGTTTTCTTATTAAATTCATGTTTTTGAAGATGTTCTTTTCCTCACAGGAAGACACACCATGTCCTCAGACCAAACATCAGTCGGGGAGTGGCAGAGCAGACAGGAATGTTTTAAGGGGGAAAGCTAGGGGAGCAGTTTAACTCTCAGGCATCCTGGATGACTTGGACAATGACTGTACAGAAGCTGAAGGCATTTTGGTTTTTAGAGTTTATGGTTATTTCCAGACATGAAGCTGGACCCTGATTTGTATCATCCCTCCATGTACAGTAACAGCCTCATATCTAACATGTTTTATGAGATTTTTTTTCCCTTTCTGTAATAATAATTTGGGTGTTTTCAGTCTGAGTGGAGCCTCCTCACTGGCAGATGCTTGTGAATAATTATACAAAAAAACAGTTATTGTTGGGGTTACATCACTCTCTTTCAGCCCGTCCCGTTTCTATAAATCCAGGTAATTTAAATCCATGACATGTCAAACATACAGCAGCAGAGACAGAGGGTTCACTACCGGGCACTTACCGGATTTCTTCGACAGGAGAGGCTGGGCAGCACCTATCCAGGCTCCCCTCCCTGCGTTTCCTCGGTCTTATCTAGAATCTGTACGTGGAAAAAGTCCTTTACCGTGCCCGCCTCTCTCCTTTCGGGTTTGGGGCTCCGGGGGCGCAGCGCTGAAGCTCTGTAATCTCCGCAGCTCTCCCTCTCTCTCTCTCCCTCTCTCTCTGGCTGCAGCCCCGCCGCCACCGCCGCTGCCGCTGCCCGCCCCCCTGACGTCATGGAGGAAAGCCCCGGTCGGTGACGTCACGCCGTCGACAATACGGAAACCCCACCCCGTGGCATGACACCCCCCCCCCCCCCCCCCCCTCCAGGAGCTTCGGCTAGTTTACTGTAAGGCCAAATGTGCATGTGTGTGGTAAAGAGTGGAAAAAAGGAAAGTGGCTGGGAAGTGTTTTGTTTTGTAGTGAAATAAAACAGAAACCACTGTGCTCAGTTCCAAGGTACTGTGCTTTAAAACCTAACAACAGTCTGACTGGGCCTGGTTTCACCCCTGAGACTCACTGACTAAACCACACATTATGTCATAATGTGTCTGACTTTGGTCTGTTGTGGTAAATATCTACATCAGACAATTAGAATTAACTGTATATAGTCTTTATATAATTATCTTTATATACAGTCAATGGTTCAGACGTGCTCACACTGCCTCAGTAAACCTCCTGCAGACACCACATAAGAAGAAATAGTCCAGGAAATCTACAATCTTATGCACGTTATCTTTTCTCTTTCAAGTTAGAGAGAAAACAAGTTCATGTGTTTTTATTAAGATTACAAAAAATGACAGATTTTAGCTGATTTTAGCAAAAGGGTCTAAAGATAGGGGTGTCCTTCACTGTATTGAGACAAATGTGTGATTTTAGGCTGAATAAATAATATTTGCTTTATTTGACAGTCAGGCACTTAGAGATTAGTTTATACTGGACAAGATTAACTTGGGTATTTTCCCACTTTATCGGTGTATCACCTTTAATTTGTTGACATAATTGGTGAACTCATGTTGACAAGTTCCTTCACAAAGTCTTCAACTTTAAAGCTTATTTTCCCTCTGCTGCAAGTTTCATTCAGAAATAAGAATATTATCCATAGGCTGTGTATAGATTGGATAGCTCTATAGAGGAGAAATGAAATACCTTGAATTGAAGTTTATATTTAACCTACAGTAGGAAGAAAATGTTCTCGATCCACTGCGGACTGCACAACACTTTCTTCAAAGAAATTAATAGTAATAGTCGAGGGTGTCGTGCAGATCGTAAATCCCTTTGAGACTTTCTTTTAATTTTGGGCCACATAAATAAGACTGACTTGATTTAACAGTTGGGAACCTAAAGATGGGTCAATGTTGGACAAAATAAGACGCATTGCAAACCCACTTATCAATGCACAACCTTAAATTTGACGACAGGATCGGCAAATTGAGGTTGACATGTTGCTTTAAATGCAAGTCTTCATCTTTAAGCTAATTTGCTGCAGGTTTAGTTCTAAAATGGGAATATCACATGAGACAGGTAGATCAGACAGAATATGGGAGAAAACTTTTGGGATTTTTTTTAACCCCTTTTCCATAAGTTACTTTTTCCAAACCCAAACAAAGATGGTAGCTGCAAATGACACATCCAAGCTCAATTTGTACAACGTGAACCAAAATGAGTGAATTTTACTACTGAGGCTTCTGTAATTTTATATTTTCATTAACATTAATATTTTTCTCGTGTAAGAACATGTTGTATGTCATGTCTGGCTTCTTGGGTTAGGAAACAGTCTCAACTTGGGGAAACAAGTTTAAAAAAATCAAATATTTTTTCACCCAGATTTCTTTGAGGATCCTGGAGACGATGACTTTCTGGATTTTCACTTTTCAGAGTATGACACGCTCCGCTCTGTGACTTTAATGTAACGGCGATACACGAGAGGCACAAACTGGGGCTACGTTAGGGAAAACCTATTGTGAACTACACGGCGGGAGAGTCTGTTGAACAAAACAGTGTGCACAAACGTGTGATGATTGTAGAAAAGCATGAGATTTATTAGAAGGGGAAACATGAGGAATATGGCAATAAAATGGCTTTGCTCATTCCTATCAGAATCTAAAGGAAATAGAAATGTGCTGCCAACTAGGAGCCCGACAGCATCACATTATTTTATCAATTAGCCTTAACTTATGAAATATAAGGATTCCTCTTATTTTTCTGATTCCCTCCCTCTAACCACTGACCCATCCCTCCGTCTGTCCACCCACCCGAGCTCCATTTCCAGCTCCAATCCTGCGCCTCGGTGGGAATGGAGCAGCTCAGGATTCAACCAGCTGCAAGACAAAGGAGAGAGAGGGGAAGAGAAGTCTTGGGTGAATTACAGAGAAACTGCAACAAGCCATGACTAATAACACTTTTTTTGGGGGGGGGGGGGTGGGGGTCATTTAAATGCTGGAACTGTCAAGAGAAATGGACAAAAAATTACTCCTGTCCATCTGCGAGTGCAATTAGCGTTCACTTTAAAGTGCAAATTCAAAAGTCACATTCATCTAGGTAGAACAAAACATTCACAGATTACAAAGAGTGTTAAATAAAAAAAAATCAGAGCATCATTCAGCACAGTATAGAATATTAAAGGAAATTTAGCATGAAATTGTCTAGCTAAGCTAAATAAAAGACGGAAATCTGCCTACTGGGACTGCTGAACATCTGCTACTGTTTTTCATCACAACAACCCCGGAGAGAAAAGAAACACATCAGTATTCAAGGGAACCTGCAGGTGACACAGTCCGCATGCAAGATGTTTCCACTGAACACAAACACCAGGTGACTACAGAGCAGAAGCAGGAACAGTGGAGTCAAGGACAAAATTCCCCAAAGAATGAGGTCACAGGAGTGCTCAGAGGCCGAGCTGTGATTTTCCAATGTCAGTTATTATGAAGGGGGGGGGGGGGGGGTAAATAAATTATTTCTGTTGAGAATTTAAACAGCTGAAATGTTTTCCACACCACTCTCCATTGTATGAATCAAGGAATTTCTTTGGAAAAAAAGAACAGTAGGCAAGTACTGAAAGTGTAAGTGGAACAAGAAGTAAAAAGACACCTTTGGGAGCAGCAGAAACAAAAGCCTGAATTCAAAACATTTCCGAGAAGGAATTTTTATGAAGGTTTGAGTGTCCAACATCCTTCAGAGCTTGTGTCTTTGATCCAATTCCCTTCACATAAACTGTGATGTCAGAGCTGCGGCTCAGAGACCCGGCAGGTCAAACCTCACTGTTAAAAAGTTAAATTTAGTTCAGTCTTAAACTGCCTTTTTTTTTTTTTTTTTTTTTTACACAACTGGCCCCTGAACACTCAATGATGAAAAAAGAATACATTTCCCAATTTTAAAACACAAACTTCACATTAGGTACAACAGACTTAATTTTTTGCTTATACTTAAAGTGCATTTTACATTCTAACACAAAAGTCCTGTATCCCCTTTTTTTTTTAGCAAGCCATTTGACAGATTTGTACATGTAGAGCAAGACACTCTTTGTTAAGCATCTGTGCTCCAGTCTATTACATGACTTGGTGTTAAATACTGAATTATTAGCAAATATGCCACTTTTCAATGTTCAGTTGTGTGAACAGCAGTTACGGTAGTTTCTTGAGTCCAGAATTTTTTTTAAGATCATGTCAGTGCATAAAAAAAGCAATCTTAAGGTGCCTATACACTGTGCCGTAACAACAATCTTTTAAGACTCTACAATATCAATTATGAGGCATGTCAGATTGTGCGATGAATGCCGTAGTGTTACAGAGTAAATAGAAAAAAAAATGCAACCAGAAACACATTTTTAACGAGACTTGGCCACAGTGGGCAAAATAAAAGTGAGCTTGAGGTAAATATGTTTTTTAGCATTAGCATTACACTAGCTTGTCAGTGTCTTCTGAGTCATTTCATGTCATTTCCTGATTGACTTGTAAACATGGCTTGTAGTCACACTGTGGGATTTTGGTTCTAAATTTCCAGAGTTAAACCGATAAATTGGCTAAGTTGATATATTGGCTGATATGAGCGGTGTGTGTGTGCTTATATCTGCTGACAAGCAAAAAAACTGCAGAACAGAAACATCAAACTAGGTTTGAGATTATTTAGAAACTCTCTATCACATAGTTTGTTGGCTAGAGAGCACTGACAAGAAGTTTTTTTTACTCTGTTAAATGTTCTACTCAGTCTCTATCTTAGTCACACAAATAAATAAATAAATAAATAAGTGTAATTGTGCGTTTGTTAAAATCTCCAAAAAAGTTCCTGGTCTTTGTGACTGATGCATAGGAAGAATCCTGCACACTGACTTTCATTTGAACTCACTTTAATAACACGATGTTTTGGGTCCTCAGATCTTCATGTTATATCTTGTTATTAAAGTGAGTTCAAGCGATGGACAGTGTGTGAGAACTACAAATTCTGACATCAATATCGGCGACGACAATCCAGTATTGGTCAGGCTGTTCGACCCTGTCAGTGGACTCAAAGTCCAATCTAGGATAACTGTTTTTGACTGACGACCAAATATTTCACCACATTTCTTACACGATCATCAACTTTCATGTAGGAAAACCTAAAATTGCAGAGCAGAGGGCCTGAAGGAGTTTGGCATGCACTGCAGCAGACTACATACTGGACTCAGATGACCACATTAAAGGTCAAATTGACCAGAGAGTTCCAATAAACTTATCAAAATATTTCGAAATGTATTATTTTTGTGAAGTTATTACTTATTTAAATTCTAGTCTTCATCTATTTCAATCACTATTACAGTTCTTACAGTACAGAGAATAACGTGTCAGTGCTTATTTAAACATCCAGTACCGCTAACATTAGCAATTAATAGTTTCGTCCGATTAAATTCCTGATAAGAGCTTTGCCAGGAGGAAAATGCAACCAAAACTTTACAAACCTTGTAAAACCAGCGCTGGTGTTGAGCCAGACAGAGCTGACGTCACACCATGTAGGTCTACAGTAATGATTCAGCTACTTCACTGAAAACACAGTACAGTCTGTTTCACTGTGAAGTGCATATTGATTTAGCAATTAGCCCTATCAATCAAACGCCAAGTTATTTTTCAACCAGCGCAGTCTATCTGACGTCTAGAGGGTCTTTCATGGAGTCCAACAGAGTGAGAGCAGTACTTAAACCACGGAGGAACAGAACAAGGAGGAGGAGGAGGAGGAACCGGATAAACAAAGAAAGGAAAAAATAAAAAATAGGGAGGGTGACCTGGGTGAGAGGTAGAGAAAACAACAAAAGTGCCCAAACCACCCGACACAGTAGTGTCATTATTTCATCACTTTTGTTCTGAGTTTGAGGTCGAACACTGAAGCATCAGCAGCACTGAAACCTGCAGGAACAAAATCTGTTCCCTGGCTGTTTTAGGTATTTGGTTATTATTATAATTGGTTATTATTTTCACATATTTTATACAATACAATTTACATTTTGGGTTTCATTAACTGGCATTTACTCAGGTTTGTCATGGTTTCTTTGAGCCAACGTTTTAGCAATAACACCCAAAATAAAATGCTGCATCATTTTCTTTTTCCTTCAAAACTGTTTAACGGTCATTACGGTGTCACGTCACCTTCTGAAAACCAACGGCTTTGTTTCTCTCTCAGTGCTACTAATCAAAAAACAATTGGAGGATGTCGAAGCCACTGAAAATGACTTGCAAATTGGACAATGCACATCCAATGCTTTCTATTGTGTTTCCACCTTTAGGGAAGTAAAGGAGGAGGAAATATAGCCCGGATTGAACAAAGAGCAGTTCTACTGTATGTGCACGAGGAAGAGAAAAGAGCAGAGTCACCGATTAAACAAGAGCAAACCTGTCCAGCGAAGGCAAACAATATGCAACAAACGTCAATAATTTCAAACACATTCTGGTGAAAAAGCGTCTCTAGAAACATGCACGGCGTTCTGCTCTGCTAAATGTCAAATCCTTAAATCTCATTTCTATATAGGTGAGAAGCAGCAGCAGCAGATTATTGATCAGTTCTACATTGGCTTGTTCTCTTTCAGACTTGATTTTGTGATAAAGAGTAACAAAAATAATCCTTTCTGTTTCTACAACAGGGATCACACTGGTGGAACATTGTGAATTTCTTGAATCACGTTGCCACATTGAGTCTCCATCTTCCATCTTTACACCTTCGCAAAGTTACATTTTGTTGCCACTGTGACACTCGATCAACTCTTGTATAATCTCCACCTTGAGGGAAATACGGGGACGAAGGAAAAGGTTTTTAAATGAAGAACACTTGGTCTTTACAGGCGGTAGCGCGGGCCGGGGTTTCCGTGGCGGCGGAGAAGGCCGCTACGATGGAGGCGAAGACGACGTTGGGGTTCTTGGCGGCATCGATGGCCGTGTGCAAACCCCTGGCTCTGTAGTAGTCCACCAGAGGGACCGTCTGGCGGTGGTAGGCGTCCAGACGGGACCGCAGCGTCGTCTCGTTGTCGTCACTGCGGCGGATGAGCGGCTCACCTGTCACCTGGGTGCAGACAAGCAGGAGGGAAACACATGAGCAGAGAAACATAGACAGAGATGGACAAAAGAAAACTAAAACAGACAAGGTGACAGATGGTAAAACCTGTACAACAACAAGTTTCAATTCACGTCTAAAAAGGAGGTCAGTACTCTTTAGTTTCTGTACACTGATCTCATCTTGGTTTATATGGCGACCTAATCAAGTGTCACTTTACCCCTCTCGCTTTCTCTCTCTCTCTCTCGTACACGTCACTTGTTGCCGTTCTGAAATCCGTCTCTTCTGTTCTGCCCTTGTAAACCGCAGCCTTCTTTTCTAAGCTTGGGCATTGTGTGTCGCTGTGAATGGTGCTTTGTTAGCAGACAAGCTACTTGGTTTCACATGTTACATATGTATAGATCACAAAGAGTAAAGCACACTAAGTAGGGACGCACCGACCCAATTTGTCAGATTGGTATCTATGCCAAAATTGACCTCATTAAACAGATCAGGTATCAGCAGGACATTAAATACAGACCCTTTGTTATGAAATTCAGTGTTTCCGCCATCAGTTACATTCATTCAGCCACAGCGGCACCACAGCAATCCCTGGCCTCATGCTACTTTACATAAAAGTAAGAGCACCTGTATCAGATCTGCAATCAGAATCAGAATACTGCCAACATTGAGACTATATATTTATGTAAAGTACAGAGACTATATTTTAGTTTCATTTCATCCATTACTGACCAACAGCTCGCCAGGCTACTGTGACGCATTGGCTACAACCTTTCCCGTCTCTGTCTCTTAACCAAACCTAAACTCAACCTGAAACTGAAACTTTATGCAACAAAAGTTGGTGTCATTTCTGTTAGCTTTCAAGATGTCTATACACAAACACTATGTTTACTGCAACTCATACACCAGTGGGGAATCGTCAGGGCCTTCACAAATTTTTAGCATTTCTTTAAAAAAAATAAATAAAAAAAAAGTCAAAATTAAAAGTGTATTTATTGGAAAAATTAAGCACAGGAAAGAAATGAATCCCCCCATTTGCGACCCAATCAGAATCTGACTGGCTAGTTACAAGGTATAAAACATGTCAGAGAGCTCCGTGATAGGTGGTTCATTTCCAATACAACTAAACAAAGCTAAAATCTGGAGTGACATTAAAACTAAACAATCAGATTGCACCTCTAAGAGGTCTATAAGAGGGTGACAACTTCCACCAGCTAGACGGCGACAACTGAGGAAAGTGGAGAGATTTTCATGACTGACCTTAGGACATATTACTACAAATTACAACTAGTGAAGAAAGGAGGAGATTTGAAGATTTGGAAATTGCTGTATTTAGTTGGCTAAAAACAACACTCTAAACAAGCCTCGCTCATTAGATATATATGACCTTTGCTCTGTTTTTATTTGAATCCCCCTCCACTCCAAAAATGTGTTTTGCTTCTTGTCACTTTAGTAGGATGTTTGAGCTTCACTGTGCAGAATGATGCACGTGCAGTTTGACACTGGAAGAAGTTTTCACATTCATCTGCTGAAGGTGGAAAGTTTCTCTGCGCTCACCTGAAATCTCAGTTTAACGCGAGCATGATTTACGACGTTCCAACAAGTTTGGATCCAATCATTGTCCAGTATTCAACTTGAAACCTCCAGTGCACAAACACTGAGAATGGACTTTTCTGTGAAGTAGGAGACATCTTTTGGCCAGCAATTAAACTTGAAATTAACAATATTTACATATTCATAGATTCTTGAATTTTTAATGAGGGAGAAGGAGAAGATGTATATTTAGGGATTTTAATAAGGTAACTGTCCTTTTTTTGGAAAACCCATAAATTATTATTCCAAGTAGAGCATTTTAGATACTTTTTTTAAACATGTCCGGAGGGGATCTTTAAATATATTCTTCTGACATTATATAAAACACTGCAAGAAACCTTTAATCGGTCATCAACCTCTAAAAGCAATTAACCGAAAGACCTTTTTCACAGAAGACATTTTCACGTCACAGTAGGAAAAGCACATACGTATGTAAATAATAAATTTTATCACTGAATTCCATTTAGCTGCTTCAGTTTCAGGCTGTTTGTGTTGTGCATGCTGGCTCACAGGGACACTTCACACACTACTGTTCTTAATAACATTTGTGTGCTTTTCTGCTATGACAAGTCAAAATCTCTGCTGTGAAAAAGGCCTGTTACTCTCCCACTCAAGGACAAATGGTCCCTTCTCCAGCAATCTTCGCAAATGAAATCCAAGGTTGATGTCTTAACCAGAAATATCTCAGTTTTTAAAAAAAAAAAATGAAATCTCCCAAACAATTTATACAACCAGAATACGTCAAAGCACTTAGTCTGAAGCTGGCTGATTGTCACCAATTCTCAGTCTGGCAGTCATTTTAGGTAGGTGGCAGTTTAGCCAGAAGTGGTTTCTAAGTGGGTTGATAGTGAAACTACTTACGTCATCCTTCATGGGCTCTTTGGGGGGGTTGAACTCCTCGTGGTAGGAGCGGCCACTTGGCTGATGAATTAGTCTGGGGAAATGGAGGGGAGACGATGAGAGGTGGTGGAGGACAAGACAAGGACGGAAAAGAAATCAGAGTGAGAGCAGAGGAGGAGGAGGAGGACAGATGAGGGTTAGACAGCTGCGGTGACTCACTTAACTACTTAACTGTCCTTTTTACATCCCACTCGCTGCCCCTGTCCTACTTGGGCTTGAAAAGGCAGCAGCCGGCCCCTTCCACCTCACAAAAGGCACACGGGTAATGCAGAGTGGTTATCATGAAGAAAGAGGACAAAACACTATGTGCTACATTAACAAACATCAATAAAAGATTTCACAACTCGCTTTTTTCTAAAGCGTTAACACGTGTACGGATGAAAGCCCGTCTGCCTGCTCAATGTGTGGGTCAGCTTCAAATCAGAGCACAGCCTGTAATATTAAGCCCTTTTGAAGCTGTTACGTAAATTATTATTTGTTGCTCAGCGGAGGCAGAAGAGCAGGTGGGATGGAAACCTACCAAGAAACAACAACACACTGCCAATTAAGCTGTTATAAGAATTACAACTTTCTCTTCAGTTCCTTGGCCTCATCCTGTAGAGCTTACATAAATAAATCAGTGCCAGGTCAGACCAGGAAGTTGCACAATAAAATGTATTAGAGCATCTTGGTGATGTAGCTGCTGCTGTTGGACGAAGCGAGTTTCCTTTGCAGCAAAATGGATTCAAAGAGGAAAGCTCTATTGGCATTATTATTTAAATGTGGAAAAAATATATTATAGTATATATATATGTTGCATATACTACAGTGAACTATCACCAAACTGTCTGTAGAAGCGTTTTGGATTTGTCACCATGGATGGAAACATCGCGGATTAATTTGAGGCCGTTTACTGACTTTGTAAAATGCGACCGCCTTTACAGAAACATTACCATGACTACAAATCCCATGTTAGCTCGTCACTCACGCGCGGCCCTGCAAATGCACAGAACAATGTAAATTCTGCATGTTTTATTCCCTCTTAGCTATTTCACTTATCATTGTTTTTGATCTGTTCTATCTAGTTCTTATTTTATCTTAATCTGTTTATTGGTTTTATTGCATTTTTATCTTTTTTGCTTGCATTGATCTCAAATGGTTTTCATGGTTTACATTTGTTCCGACTTATTACCAGCCTGTCAGTCATCTGTAAAGCACTCTGAAAGCACTAACCTGTACAGAACAGGCGCTATACAAATAAAGTTTCATTGATTGATAGGTTGATAGGAACAGGCTGCGTGTGTGGCTTTCGAATGAATTAGAATGATTCATGTGCTTGTTCATACCTGTTCAAGCTAAATTCGCTTGAAATGACAACCCTAATTGGCATTGCTTTTGGCGAAGGAGAGTTATATAAAATTGGATGGTAAAACACTGGTTGTCTCTATCAAAAGGTCAGCAAGTTCACAAAAGTTTAAACTCTATCCAGAAGCGTTGTTGAAGCGAAACCACAGATCACAGCAATTCCAGTGAAAAAACAGGCTTTGCTCACAGTTACAAAAGCTGGTGTGACTTGTTTTCAGACCTTTATCAAATATTTATCATCAATATTTTAACTTTATTACAGAACTGTGTGTTCACCTTCAATGAATGAGTTAGTTCCTGGCTTCTGAAAGTGAGGAGTTCAATTTTAATAGTATGACCATCAAACTAATTAATTACTATAAAGTTCTGTGTTTTTTGCTGTAAATTTGAGTGTCCCTCCTGAGCTGTAGCTTGGTTCTAATAATCACACTGAGGTTTTTTTTCCTGTGCACATGTCCCATCAGACATTCATGAAAACGTTTCACCACACAGTTTAAAAGTGCCACTGGACATTAAGCAGAACATTTCAGCAGGGACGGACACATCGACATCTTCAAGGATTCAACCTGCGACCTTCCAGCTGCGGGACGCTCTCAAACCCCTTCTGGCCACCTTCTCTGTTAATCGCACTCATTCACGCTCCACTTCCCTCCAACATTATCTCACTGTCCCAGACTCTTCTGTTCACATGAATCAATCTACCTGCCCGGGTGGATTTAAGCACGCAGACAGAATGAGGAGAAAGAAAAAGAACCAACCTGGAAAATCAGAAACCAGTGTTGTGTACCGGGTACGTGCTTGGGAAATAAAACAGATTGAATGTCTCTGGTGTTGAATAATTAATTGTCTGTCACGCTGGATCCTACCTTCCACAAATCCTGCGGACCAACAGAGAGTCGTCAACGGCAAACTCGATCACAGAGTCCAGATTCTCGTGTCTCTTGTCCAACAGGTTGTCCAGCTGGAAGAGACAAACACAGAAGAAGCCACATATAAAACATGACTGATGTCTGTTGACCAGAACAAAAAAACTCCCAGCTCTTTGGGAGAGTCATATGATGACTCATATTGGAGAAAAGAGCTGGAAAAAGAACCAAAGAGCTGGAGGTTTTTTGTTCTCATCAGTAATAAAAAACAAAAATATCAGCTGAATGCCTCACATGGTGAAAATGTTGGCATGTTGTGCCTGGTGCCTTCATTTGAGACAGGTTATTATTAGAGACAGATCTTAATTCCTAATTTCACATCTATTATCAGTTTATCTAGTCATATTTTTAGATTTGTATTTTTCTTCTTGTACACCTGGACCATTCAATGTTTAGGCATTTTATTGCAGGGTGTGGGTGAGGCTTTGACAAAGCCATCTGGGTCTGTTATTTGAGACCCGGCCTTTTCTGAGTGTGGACTTCAATTTGCAAATTTACACAAGTTTTAAGTTAGACCACCATGCAGGTTTTTATTGAGTTTATTCTGTTGGTTGTGGGATTGGTTGTGGGATTTTCTGCTCATGTGCAAAACTTTGAAAACTTCCCATTTAAATAAAAAAATAACTTTTTATATATAACTAACAGTATTTTTGAGAGACCTGTCTTACACTTTAGTTAACTGACAGTTAGGTATTGATTACTGTACTTAATTTAAATGAACCTACAGTGTTTTTAAGGATTTTTTGGCACTTTTGCTTTTGGTATTGGGATTGTATACTTTACGAGCTGACAGGAAATGAGGAGAGAGATAAAGGGGGTCAGGATTTACTGTACATGGTCTTAATCCCTCAGTCCACCAGGGCGCCCCTTTGTTGCACTTTTAATCTCTCTACATAAATAAACTCTACTAAGGATAGTTTTGTTTCTCATTACATGACAGCGGCAAGGAGCTACTGCAGAACATCAAATCAAATATGATCCTAACCATCTCTGCCTGTTTGACTGTGCGAGGGAATCCATCCAACAGGAAGCCTTTTCTGCAGGCGGGTGTGTCCAGGTTCTTCTCTATAAGCTCCACGACCATCTCATCACTGACCTGCAAGACAACAAAAGAAAATTCTCTAAGCTTCAGTTTGATCCCCATCCATGTTGGCTTGCATCTACCTGCCAACAAACATCAGTATGCTTATTTATTTCACCTTTACGTATACAGGACAGGATGGATGAGCATGTATGCCTTTTTAAAGCAACACCCTACTACTTGAGGGAATGGAAATTTATAAGGAAAACTTGGTTTGCCGTCTTGTTCAATATTGGCGTCAGTTAATTTCAGCAGATGTAAACAGTTACAGGAAACAAATCAAAGGTCAGAAATGTGAAGCGATGAGGGACTGAGCATGAGGGGCTGTAACGTCAACAGCGCCTCAAAGAGGGCAAAGGGAAAGAGAAAAACAACACACACACACACACACACACAAGACACTCTGATCATGAGAAGAAGATGAGCAGAAATGTTACCAGTTTGCCAGCATCCATGGTCTCCTTGAGCCTCTTGCCGAGCTCGGAGCCTGAAGCCACCATGGCCCTCAGCATGTCTCCAGTGGCCAGGTGGCAAACGCAGTACTGCTCTGCTAGCCGAGGGGCCTGCAGGGAGGGAGAGATCATTCACGTTAAAGCTCTTTATAAATGATCAAGCTGAGAAATGATCAATTTTACAATTTACAGTTTCATTTAGCAGGCGCTTTTATCCAAAGTAACGTACATCTGAGAGCTGATACAACACAAGCAAGGGTCTAGTCAGGAGAGAACAACACGAGTAAGCGCCATGAAACTAAGTTTGAGTCCGATAGGACGCAGGTGCCAACAGGCAGTGCAGAGACAATGCATAGAGTGCATAGAAGCAGATTTGAGTCTGTGCATCACACAGACTCATTACAAACCAGCCAAAACGAGGAACATTGTGGTTGTGGATTTGAACTTGTATTCTACCCACGACACAGAGACAGCCACCTGTATTTCTGGCTGGTTAAAGCATGAAAGCAGCTTTAGTATTTTTGTAGTAGTTCAGTATGTAACCCATTTGATGACTCGACTAAATTTTAGAACATGTTCTCTGTATACTGATCAGGTGAAATTGTGGATCCTTAAGTGTTAGAGATTAAGCTGGTGAACATCAGGTTTCAAAATACGATGCAACAACACAGCATTAAAAAGCAGCTCTTTAAAGGGACAGTTCGCATTTTTTGAAATGGGGTTGTATGAGGTAGTTATCCATAGTCAGTGTATTACCTGCTGTAGATTCGGGTCGCTCGGAAAGTGCTGCTGCGGCGTAATACAGTGTGCGGCATGTGTAGGAAGTTCTACGGTTGAGAAAATGTAGTGCCAAAGGAAAGAGCTGTCTGACCTCAAGGTAAAGCGGTGATTAAGATTACAGATATTGATTTTTTTACGGTGGGCCTTTTTTTAGGTGGCTAAAAATACATTTTGCTGCTGTCCCCATCCACAGCAGTACATTGCTTAGCTTCTGTGCCGGTACTCCTGTCTGCTTCTCCAAACTGAGAGCGTGCCGACCCAAATCTACTCCAAGTAATATACTGACTATGGATAACTACTACATACAACCTCACTTTAAAAAATATGAACTATACCTTTAATGTTTTGCATAGTTTCATCAGTATGTTCCATATGAAACAGTTTTTAAAAGTTGTGTCGAATATTAACCTTAAGAATAAAGTTCTACAGTCATATATATACCAAGAATATCCTCCTATCCAAGATAAATTAATTTACAGAATACTTAAAACATTAAACAGGAATGCCGCAGAGCACCATACTGAGTACAGAGCACTCAAACCAGATTACAACACGGGTTAAGGAAACAAGAGACTGAACACACAGGAGTAATGCCAGAACACGTGTCTGTGCACTTCAACATGCACATGTGACTGATCTGAGAGCACTACACACAGCAGAAAGGACAGAGAAGGTCATTTTGACATTTTTAGTGACAACACTTCACTTACGTCAGGATTTCTGTCGCCTGTAAAGTTGCAACACAGATTAATTTGAATTATGTGATTGTGGAAAATGGTTTTTACATGCAAAACACAAGTATGTTATACTGGGAAGGAGTCACTGCCCTCTACACTAACTGGCACTCTCACTGTCTTTAGTAGATCATTAGTCAAAACTGCATAACAATATATTGCAGAAATTACATGATATTTTTCACCATTTTTAAAACACATAATGGTACACGCCCACTGTTCATTATTACATTATTAGAGGCCCAGCTGATCTACACTGCACTGATGTGGCATCAACAGCCAGCAGAGCGATTTCATTAAGATAAATAGTGATGCAGGTAATTATTGGTTGGACCGGCCACGGACCAGCCCTATAACCACAGCTGTCTCATTGGCTGTTGCTCTTTCAAAATGAATCAGCGCGAGATGATGGAAGCGGAGGACAGCAGCGATGCAGAGTGACTGCATTTCTGCTCCGAGCTCTGACGCTCTCAGCTCCGGTGTGAAATGCAGTGAAGTTGGCTAAACTCCTGTTTAAACAGACACGTACCAGCGTCCTCCTCTGCCGTCTAGTGTGATCGACTCTCCGGCTGACAGCGCTGTCAGCAGCCGGCAGGAGAGATGCTCTGCGGTGTGTTTGGATTTTATAACTGAACTAATACCAGGATGCAAGCTTTTTATTTCTCTGACGTTTTCACATCACAAGCGATTAACAACAGCATTAAAAAAAAACGAGTCTTGCAGGTAAAACATGCGACTCATATCAGTTTAGCGTGGGGCGGCTGCTCTGCAGGTGCGCTTGATTTGACTGCAGTACCTGGGCGGAGATAAGCCTCCTGAATTTGCACCCAAAATGCTGTCAAAACTTTCATTCACTTCCATAATCATCGACCAGGACAGAGGCAGAAGTTAAAGCACCCCAAATAGCCATCACTCTGACAAAATACTCAATACAGAGTGAAAAACAAGAGACATCCGCAGAGTGAAACACATGAAAGAGCAGAGGGAGTTAACAGATAATCAGAATAGTTATAATTAGAATTAAATTAAGTTCTCTTTCAAACATCCCAACATATGAATGGGAAGTATTGTTCTTGCAGCTGCATTTATAACCTCTTTTTACTCAGACGTAGCTTAACCATGTCATGTGATATGCTACTTCAGTACACTCACAACTAACAACAAATATTACTGGGACCACTACAGAAAATTGCAGATGAACATTTAATATCCAGGAATTCACATTATACACACTACCACTGACTATCCCTGTAACAAACTGGCCACAATTTCACACAGTGACCATACGCGGTCCAGCCATATACTAGGTTTTGACCTAGTCTTGTTTTTACTATCAATTATATTTTCTTAGTGATCAATTAGTTGATAAAATGCACATCTTCAAACTGTTGAATCAAGTAAAGTAAAAAGTAAATCCTCACATTTGAGAACTCAGCAAATATTTCAAAATTTCTGTTGTATAAAAATAAAAGTTGTTGTCAATCAATTTTGATTTCAACAGACTATTGATGTGGCTTCAGTGTGAAAACCACATCACCCACTAACAGCAACAACAGTAGCACCTTGTTACTGGGAGTGAACAGTTAATACTGTAGAAATGATAAATCGACCTATTAATAGGTTGACTGTCTGATAACCAATCTATGCCAGTTACAGTTAATAATGTAGCAATTTCTCAATTAAATACCAAATATTTGCTCATTGCAGTATTTTGACTAAATTTGTTTACTTTTCTCTGCATTGTATCACTCTAAACTAAATGGCCTTGTGTTTTTTTGCTCATTTGGCTTTGATAAATTGTGATGAATTGCAAACATTTTATAGACTGCTTAAACCAACTTATCAAGCAATAGTTGACTAATAATGAAACTAACCTTTAGAACTGGTCCTGCAATTAAAGGCCTTAAAACAATAGTCAGGTGGCCAAATTAACAATGAACTAGTTTCAATGTTCATTTGAAACTATGTGACACTACTACTAAGATGGTTTAAAGTAGTAACATTATAATCAAACTAGGAAACATATGGCGTACACATATCGCTTTGTGTCCCTGATATAAATTAGGTTACTATCAGTGGTGGAAGAAGTATTCAGATCCTTCACTTAAGTGCTATATATGCATATGCTATTGTAACAATTACTTCATAGGCTGCACATGTGCACACAGACACACACTTGCAGGGAAATAATAGATTTCTTTGATTCTAATCTTTGATTTTTGGTGAAATATTGGATCATTTGAACATTTATTGAAATGAAACAGTTTGAAAAAGTTTGGAAACCACTGGGTTCATCTTTAACAATGTGTTGTATTTTAAAAGCTTGTTATATTATCCATTGTGTCAAATCATCTGAAAAGTAACTAAAGATGTCAAATAAATGTAGTGGAGTAGAAAGTACAATATTTCCCTCTGAAATGTAGTGGAGTGGAAGTATAAAGGAGCATCAAATGGAAATATTCAAGTAAAGTACAAGTACCTCAAAATTGTACTTAAGTACAATACTTGAGTAGATGTGCTTAGTGACTTTCCACCATTGGTTACTGTGATATTTAGTTAAATGAATCATAAAAACAGACGAAAATATTGAGAAATAATGCTACCATAGATAATAGTAGTAACCATATCGATTGTAGTTAGCAGATATATGAGTCCAGCTGCTAATTGTTGTTGTGATATCTAATAGAAACAGGTATATTAATATTAGCATTAGCCTGTACTAGCGACCATGCGCTAACGGCTAGCAGCTAATGATAGCTCCGTTAGCTCACCTGAGTCCCCTTCCCTGCTCCAGGAGGTCCGAGCAGAATGGCACGGATCCCCTCTTGCATATCGGCTACTGCCTCTTTCAGCTGCGCGCTGGGGGCCATGTCTTCACCGGGAGACCACCAGGACAGAAACTTTACCAAACTCTGTCCGCGGTGTCCTGCTGACAGTTCAGCAAGTTGGCCAGGAGAGGAAGCTCCTCCGCCTCTTTTTGCACTACAACACTGAAACCCCGCCCTCGGTGAGGAATACGGGCGTCTGATTGGCTGTAAGACTGTTCAGTTAGTTGTTCTGTGCGCTGATTGGCTGAAATCCTTGCAACACCTCTTTCGTAACATCCGAAAAAAGCTTCAGTCCGGAATGTTAAATATGTAAAACAAAAACCAGAAAGCTCAACGGACTGTCAATTTATTAATTTTACTGGGGACATTTCACATCCATAAATCCAAGTCCTCGAGGTCTTGTCAATCGTTTGAACTTTTCATGACTGAATTTAGAAAGTATTTTGAGTCTATCCAACTTATAAACAATAAGAAATGTGCACATACAGTTAGTATGTTCCAATAATTGTTTTAAAGAAATCAGATTTGATGTCTACCTTTTCTGTTATTTTTCTATCTATTTATTTATTTGTTATTATTGCTTTTAGCTTTTGTCCTGTTACCATGTTGACTGTATCAACAAACAGAAAGTGAAGTCATGTCCTTTATGTTGTCTTTATTTGTCACACATCTTGTAAGTGATGCTTTCTATAAATAAAGTAATGGGGAAAAAATGCATCATGTTCATTTTGTTTTGTATGTTTAGTTCAGCTAAAAGGAGGATCGAAACAATATTCTGAAGAATGGTGTTAAGAGAAAAAGTTGAGGCAGAGAAAAAATGAGGAACTGCAAACAAATAAAGGGTCATATATATATATATATATATATATATATATATATATATATATATAAATGTCTGTTTTGCCTCTCTCTGTCAGTTTACTGTAAAATGGTGTCAAGAGAAGAAGTTGAGGCAGAGAAAAAAAGAGGAACTGCTAACAGTAGGGATCATTTATATATATATAAATGTTTAGTCATTCGTTACTCAAAGGAAGAAGCCATGTTTCCTGTTTGTTTTTTTCTATGTACTATGGTCCCTCATAGTTTTACTGACTGGGTAAACAAGAACAAATTGCCCCATAAATATATTAATGTTGTTTTATTGACATTCAACTTTGAGATTCTGTGATTCTGAAGTTGAACTAGAAGAAAGAGCTCAGAGCTGCGGGCGATGTAAAGCAGAGCCCGCTCAAAATGTGTGAATGTATGAATATGCACCAAATGTACGAGGACCTCCACTAACAGAAATGTTTCACTGTGTGAGAGTGTCGAAAACAAACATTGAATATGATTACAGCAGCACTAAAGACAATATAATCTGTAGAAGTACTTTGTTAATTTGCTATTATTTTGCATGAAATTGAACGTTTCTTAATCCCGTACATACATGATGTATGTACATCATGTTATTCTGATTTGCAAAAGAATCTGATTCCTTGAAAAAAATGTAAAGATATTTGAAAGTTGTTTTTTTTTTTAAATTTTATCAAATCCAAAATTGCAGCCAAAATATTCACACATTAACGTTCCTACAGGCAAAAATGTTTATTATGTGCAGACAGACGGGTGAACGCAGTAATATTAACATCTGTGTAAACCAATGCAACAGCCCTGTGAAAAATACCACTTTTATGACATTTATAATGTTCCATTTCTGTCAAAATGATATATGAATGTGGCAAGAGGTTTCTAAGTTCATTAATTTTACATTTGTGGCTGATTTTTCTTTATTGTATAAACATGTACCATTTGGGTTGCTAAGTTACAACAGGAAGAACGAGAAGGAAGCTTGCATCATCAATTATCTTATCTACATCTATTTATAAGTTTCATATTCATAAGTGTAAGCTTGCCAAAAATGTGAGCAGTACATACAGACATTCAATATTTCACTAATAAGAAGGCTGTAAACACCATTAATGAGTGTATTGTTTTTAATGTCTTTATATAACTCTATTCTGTTGTTTTATTTATTTTCATTCATGTACTCAATAAAGAGAAGAAGTAATGTAATGTAATGTAATGAAGTAATGTCATCCAAAAATTGTGACCCAAAAAGTCACAAAAAATTCAGGTTACACAGGTTATATAATAGTAATTTGACAAAAAATAAAAATAAATAAATAAAGATCCCCTCCACACATTTATTAAGACATATGAAAATACTCTGCTTGGAAAAATAATGTGTGTCTGATATGCTTTTTCCACAATAATCACCACTTTAAAATCATTAAAATTACATCTCCTCCTTCTCCCTCATTAAAAACTCCTGAATCTATAAATCTGCAAATATATTTCATCTCAGAAGTTTAACTGCTGGACACAAGATGTCTCCTTCTTCACTGTAAAGTCCATTCTCAGTGTGTGTGCACTGGAGGCTTCAAGTTTCAACATCACACTTGTAAGTTGAATATTGGACCAGGATTGTCTTCCAAACCAGCTGTGACGTCACAAATCAAGCTTGTAGGTGTACACCTTAAACTGAGATTTCAGGTGAGCACAGACAAACTTTCCACTTTCAGCAGATGAATGTGAAAACAGTAATTGGGTGTAATGGATTAATAATGTACAATACGATAGCAGATAATCTTATAACAACTGATAACTTTAATTCAAATTTTCATAGTCTTACACTTACACAGTGTAGTTAGTTTAATTTTTTTTGGCATCATCCTTTTACGGAAAAACAAACCTTTCACCTCATCACAACACTTTCTCCATGGAACCCTCACACTAAACCAAAAAAAAAACCCAACAACAACAAAACAGACTATATAATAGAACACATCATCCATCTGTGACTTCATTCATAGACATTATAAATCACTTTTTTTTTTTAAAAAAGAAGAAGAGAAAAAAAGAGAAGTGAAACATAGTTCAAGGAGCAACACTCTTAATAAAGATCTTCCCCAGGCTTGGGTCAGACAGGAAGATTATTTGTGAAACTTAAATTTAGGTAAAATGCCTGAAGCTGAAGTACTGTACTCTGATGTTAAGTTCTCAAGAAAGAAGGAAAACATCAATGGTAAGTCTTAAATATTATTAATGATGAATGATCTATCTGTTGAATTGGTAGATTTTACTTCCCTCTTACATTTCTAAGACTGCTATGAAAGCTTTCAAAGCAATGCTTCCAAGAGGTGTTTCTTTTGTTTATCAGAGCTCGAGCTAAATATGAATATGTACAGAATAAATGGAAAACACAGCTTCCACATTCACACAGATGATTTTAAAAGAGTCAGCACACATTTGCGGCGTATTTAACAGCTGTTTCAGGTTGCGTTTTTGTGTTGCAGAGACTGCTTCCTCATCGGGTGACACCACATACTCTGAAGTCAGGATCTTGAAAACTCAGCCATCCACAGACCTGCCTGGTAGGTAATAACCACCAGAAGGTGAACTTTAAACTCCAGTCAGTGGCCATCATGCATTTTTAATTTTGGGTGCTTCAAACGAATGCTGCTCTTCAATCATGCGGCGCTTCCTTCATTTGTTCACTAAAGGTGTGCTCAGTCCTTGGAAACAAAAAAACATACGATTATATTAAAAATACAAAAAGTTCAGGACAGTAGATTTGATTCCTTTGATAAACTGTATTGTGTAAAAATAAAATTAAAATGTATATTGTGTGCAGCAAAATGTATCAAAGGAATCAAATTGCCAACCTGAGTTTTTTTTTTTTTTTGATATTTTAAAATACTGTATCCTCATTTAACTTTAATGAACTTGAAACCACCTTCAGCGATGTATAATAATGTTCAGTTCAGCTAAAAGGAGGATAAACTATATTGTGAAGTTCATTAAAGGTTCAACCAGTGATTTGGTTTTTTTTACCACATACTGTAGATTTGAGGTATAGTTGTAAATGAAGAATTTTAGGTAAATGTCCCTCTTTCACTGACAGTAATCTGTCTTCATGAGGAAAGTCTCTCTGTCTAAAATGGTGTCAAGAGAAAAAGTTGAGGCATAGAAAAAAAGAGGAACTGCTTACAAATAGGGATCATGTATATAAATATAAATGTTTAGTCATTCGTTACTCAAAGGAAGAAACCATGTTTCCTGCTGGTCTTTTTCTATGTAATATGGTCGCTCATAGTTTTACTGGCTGGCTGACTGGCCGGGTTATTGTAACTTTGAGATTCTGTGTGTGAGTGTGTTCATGTGTAGGTACGCGTGAGCGCTCATAGTTGTGTGTCTGATGTTTAGATCTTAAACTGTAATGTGCGCAGAGACACTTGAGAGATGTGCACTATAAATAAACTGAAGTTGAACTAGAAGAAAGAGCTCAGAGCTGCGGGTGATGTAAAGCAGAGCCCGCTCAAAATGTGTTAATGTATGAACCTGCACCAAATGTACGAGGACCTCCACTAACGCAAATGTTTCAAAATGTATAGATATTTGAAAGTTTTTAAAAAATGTTTTATCAAATCCAAAATTGCAGCCAAAATATTGACACATTAACGTTCCTACAGGCAAAAATGTTTATTATGTGCAGACAGACGGGTGAACGCAGTAATATTAACATCTGTGTAAACCGATGCAACAGCCCTGTGAAAAATACCACTTTTATGACATTTATAATGTTACATTTCTGTCAAAATGATATCAGAGAGCTGTTGGTTCAACTGGATAATTTCTGCATTAAACTGTATAGACGTTCATGTTATTGTTTGCACATCTGTATGCATGTCTCATGTCTTCTAACTGTTCAACAGGTTCCCAACAAGTGGAGTCAAATGGAGGGTCAAAGGTCAAATCAGAGAAAGTTTCCCTGCTGATTCTCTGTGTTCTCCTGGCAGTTGTGGTCATTGCTCTTTGTTATGTCTGTAAGTTTGAACAGTTTTATCACATATTGACCTAGATTAACCTTCAAAATGAAAGGATATCTGCAGTAGTTATTATTCAAAGTTACATTATCAAATGAACATCATCAGTCTAATCTTGGAAAGGAGTTAAGTTTCCTCTAATATCCAGACTCCTGCTCATTATCAAGCACTGACTGATAACTGATATACCAAAGGAGTGTTTAAAGCTTTACTTGCTACTCTTGTTTTAAAAACAGCTTATGATAACATGCAAACCAAGAAACGTCTCCAAACACTGACAGCTGAGCATGAAGCCATGAGGAAAAATTTCACAGGTACGAGTTTGACTCTTTCTACAAGGTCCTGTCCACATTTCTCATGTAACACTGCAACGTTACTTTAAAGTTTGAAACATTTTGGATTATATTATATTTTCATTTCAACTGGTCAGTTGGATGATATAAATTTATTTTCAAGTTGTTGCCAATTATTATTATTCTCAACTTTTTTTGACGAGTGTGAAAGATTTCTAAAGAAGACAAAATAAAAAGTGATAAAGTGATAAAAGTGACATCTTTTTTATCCTTTCTTTTTTAACAGAGACCCTCTCTGTGAAGAGGGTGCTACCTTCTTGCCCAAAACCACCTGAAACAAACGCAGGTAAGTGATGAATTCTTCCTTCACACTTTTGTAACCTCTGATGCTGATTATAGAAACTGTAATGGATTGACAGGTAACAGAAGTTAGATAGTAAATGTTGATTTGTTCCACCTGAATCATTCCTTGCTGTAATCTCTCCAAAGATGATTCATGCCTGATATGTGAGCCAGGCTGGGTGCCACATTTAGGAAAGTGCTATTATTTCTCCAACAAAAAATCACCCTGGAACGAGAGCAGACGTCACTGCCAAAGCAAAGGAGGAGACCTGGTGAAGATAGACAGCTGGGCGGAGCAGGTATAACACACTGCAGCAGGTTCATGCAGCACACTGACTGTGTTCTCGTGCATTTTATCACATATTTGTTAATCTGAAGCAGTTAACATGGTGTCTCAGCACAGAAACGTTACATATCATAATCTTCATCAACTATTCCTCTTCAGACATTCTTGCAGAAGGAACTGAGTGACAAAATGAACGATGCTGAGGACAAGTTCTGGATCGGACTGACAGACTTAAAGGAAGAGAACAAATGGTTTTGGGTGGACGGCTCACCACTGAACACAAGGTTTGATTGTTGTGAAAACATTTCCAAAGAATCAAAAAATTAAGTCAACTTGTTTTTATTTAACCAACTCTTTCTGTTCTCCAACCTTTAGTTTGTCTTTCTGGAATGGCCGTGAGCCGGACAATTGGGACAAAGAAAATCCTGATGGAGAGGACTGTGCGAGGATGGGAGAGAAAGGAGGGGCCAAAGTTTTGAAGAGTTGGTTTGATAAATCCTGCAAACGTCCTCACAGACATATTTGTGAGAAAGAAGCAGTAACTGGATTTCGTAAGTGTGTGCGTACCTGAAATCCAGTTGAGCTCAGACTTCTCAGCCTTTCTACAGTTTTTATCAGGGGCTTTGGCACAATTGTCAAATAAAAATCATGATTCTCAAAACATGGTGTGCTATTCTCAAATCCGCAGTTCGTTTCCTCACAACAGTATTCGCATTTCTTGTTTGTCATTTCAAATATGTTCAGATGATCCAGTGATGCATTGAGTTAGTCTCTCTACTGAACAGTATAACTGTCAATATATTTCTAATAAATAGTTACTTATGCATGTGCATTTCTGTATTGAGGCCTTTGTTTTTACTGTACTTTCATTTATGTATTGTCTTTTTTTTTTACATCACTGTTACATATATACGTTTTGAGTGTGTGATTGACTTTTGCAGGACAAATGAAGTGTTGTGCTGCTCAGTATAAAATGGTGTGGTGATTGCTCTTAGTGTTCACAGTGTTTCAGAAAATGGGCTAAAAGCATAAAGCTGGTGATATTTCTATATTTTTCTTATTGTCAACAAATTTCATGTACGGAGCCAAACCAACAATGAACTGATGTACTTACAAGTATTGTGTGTGTATCCAAAGTCTGATATATCTTATTCCTCTGTGCTGTAGACCTCCATTGTTGCCCAAAAACTATTAAAAACACGTCAATAAGCTACACTGTTGCACTGGGTGACATGTTCCTTCTTTACAAAGAGTTTGGTCACATTAGTTTGTCTAGAAACGGCTCCAAAGACTAATATCAGCGATCACGTTTTCAGTCTCCAGAGAGCAGTTCGTTGTAAGGAGGACACCACAGCACATTAATGGGAAAGGCAGTTCTCCTCTTGACTTTATACTACTTTGTAAATTTCTTCAGTACAAAGTAAAGAGGTTGTGATATGTAGCATAACAAGCTTGTGAAGCATTGTAAACATTGGACACACAAATGATACTTCAGTCACAACCTCTTGACTGTCAGAAACTGTTAAGAGAAGCAGGTAATGCAGGGCGGCGCCTGCACAAAGTGCACCAGTCAGATATGTGTGTGTGCCAATCTGAACATCTGCACTGCATGTACCAGAATCAAACAGTTAAATAACTGTGGATACAACAGTACTATTACACAATTCATCATGAATTTTCACTGAAAATTTGATAAATTTCATCCACTCCTCCCTCACTGGAAAATCTTTGAATATATAAATATTTTTCCTCGTTTTTTGTGACGGGGGCTGAATGGCAGTAAAAATGTATTATTATCTCAGCTATAAACAGTCTTATTGGTTGTGTTTTCCTGCTCCGGTTCTTTTTCTTTTCCTGCTGAAGAATCTGTTGTAACTAAAGAAACTACAGCTGCTGAGTATATAAAAAAGGTAAAAAGACCACAGCAATAAAAAACAGACTGAAAGAAAATATTCTGTAAGCAAAGGTCCACAGTAGAGATACAACCAGAAGGGGGCAGCACGTCCACATGCTTTACTTCTTCTTTTGCAATCATGAATATCAAATGTTCTGCACTTACTTCTCACCTTAAATAAAAGTAGACTAACATCAAACATCCTCCTCCTCCTCATAGTTAGGAAACAGGAAGTTTTTTACACTCATACCAGAGACTGATCTGAAAACTCACAACCCTAAAGAGAGCAGCGGGGAAAGGTCAGTGGTGAGTCTTAAATACAATTCTTGATCTATCTATCTATCTATCTATCTATCTATCTATCTATCTATCTATCCATCTATCTATCTATCTTTGCCAAATGATACCAAAAGATACCAAATGCTTCTACAAGGTGTTTTTATTTCTTATAACTTGAGTAAAATATGAACGTTTACAGAATAAATGGAAATTTTATCTTCCACAGTTACACAGATTATTTCAAAAGCAGTTTAGTGTTGTGTTTTTCTGTTGCAGAGAAAGCTTCCTCATCGACTGTCAGGATCTTGAAAAGTCTGCATGATGAGCCACACAGAAGGTAAAAACTAAAAATGGAGGCGATGGTAAAATCTACAGGAAGGTGAACGATTACCTCAAGTCAGACCCCTACGGTCAGACCCCAGAGGTCATCATCAGGCAAACAGCCTGCGGTCTAACCGACAGTGGGGCTTTTCCAAGAGAAAAACATGTGTATTCTTCCTCTAAAAGACTGTATCATCATGTAATGTTAAAGTGCTTGAAACCAGCTTCAGAGTATTTCCTGTTTTTATAAAGTAAGCCAAGTTTGGGGTTAAACTTCTTTACCAGTTAATCACACGTCATTCACACTGCAAGATCCTCTTCAAGTCCAGTTTGAAGTTGATGAAATTTTTTTTTTTGCAACTTCAGAATTCTCAAATTCATCTGATTTTTTTGCCATATAAATTTGAGGTATTTTACAGATATGCTAATTGAATAGTTTGAGGTAAAGTCATGTTCATATTTAGTGTACTTCAGATTATAATTGAGGAAGTAGGCCTGTTTTACTGCTCCAACAGCACCAGAAGAGGTCCGTCACACAGGCTTCAGCTACCTCAATTAAATACAGAGCTATTTCCCAGTCTGACCAAACCTTATGGCAAATATAATGTAACTTTAAGAGTTTTTAATCAGACTGTGTTTGTGCAGCTTTATTTTTACATGTCATCTTGTTCTTTTGTTTAACCTCTCCTGTTTTTCCCAACTGTTACCTGCCAGTCAACAAAGAAAGAAAGAAAGAAAGAAGGAAAAAGAAAGTAAGAAAGAAAGAAAGAAAGAAAGAAGGAAAAAGAAAGTAAGAAAGAAAGAAAGAAAGAAAGAAGGAAGGTCGGTCACTGGGTGTAAGATCTACAATTTTGCCATAAAAGGAGTAAAGACTAGAAGGCAGATAACAAATGAAGAAGTGTCCATGAAGAAGAGTTTTGAAGAACTTTAAGTTATCTGACACACAAAGTATCAAGTCTGAAGGTCTCTTTACCTTTTGGTAAATTGTCTTTCTGATTGTTATTTGTATGCATGTAGCTAAAAAAAGAGCGTTTTTAAGTCAAAAGAAGTTTAAAGGAGATAAACAGCTTTTATTCTTAAGTTTGTGAGTAAAAGTGAAAGATTTTCACTTGAGTTCAAAATTTTACTTTCAGCAGTTGGATAAATACTGGCCTTGGTTACCTCTGACATTGAAATACATCAAATTAAATTGTTTAAGGTGAACTCATTTGTAACCATGTTGTGAGGCATGTCTACAAGTTCATACTCAAGTCTCATTTACATCTCCGTCTCTTCTAACTGTAACAGGTGAAGCTCTTGCCTCCCAACAAGAGGCAGTGTCAAAAAGAGGGTCACAGGTCACATCAGAGAGAGTGGCCCTGCTGGTTCTCAGTGCTCTTTTGGTTGCCGCTGTCATCGTTATTTATCGTGTCTGTAAGTTTGAACAGTTTTATCAAAGTGGGATGATGTAGATTAACCTTCAAAATGAAAGGATATCTGCAGTAGTTATTATTCAAAGTTACATTTTTAAATGAACATCATCAGTCTAATTTTGGAAAGGAGTTAAGTTTCCTCTAATATCCAGACTCCTGCTCATTATCAAGCACTGACTGATAACTGATATACCAAAGGAGTGTTTAAAGCTTTACTGACTACTCTTGTTTTAAAAACAGCTTATGATAACATGCAAACCAAGAAACATCTCCAAACACTGACAGCTGAGCATGAAGCCATGAGGAAAAATTTCACAGGTACGAGTTTAAGTTTGACTCTTTCTACAAGGTCCTGTCCACATTTCTCATGTAACACTGCAACGTTACTTTAAAGTTTGACACATTTTGGATTATATTATATTTTCATTTCAACTGGTCAGTTGGCTGATATAAATTTATTTTCAAGTTGTTGCCAATTATTATTATTCTCAACTTTTTTTGACGAGTGTGAAAGATTTCTAAAGAAGACAAAATAAAAAGTGATAAAGTGATAAAAGTGACATCTTTTTTATCCTTTCTTTTTTAACAGAGACCCTCTCTGTGAAGAGGGTGCCACCTTCTTGCCCAAAACCACCTGAAACAAACGCAGGTAAGTGATGAATTCTTCCTTCACACTTTTGTAACCTCTGATGCTGATTATAGAAACTGTAATGGATTGACAGGTAACAGAAGTTAGATAGTAAATGTTGATTTGTTCCACCTGAATCATTCCTTGCTGTAATCTCTCCAAAGATGATTCATGCCTGATATGTGAGCCAGGCTGGGTGCCACATTTAGAAAAGTGCTATTATTTCTCCAATGAATCTTCATCCTGGGAAGAGAGCAGACATCACTGCCGAAGCAGAAGAGGAGGAGACCTGGTGAAGATAGACAGCTGGGCGGAGCAGGTATAACACACTGCAGCAGGTTCATGCAGCACACTGACTGTGTTCTCGTGCATTTTATCACATATTTGTTAATCTGAAGCAGTTAACATGGTGTCTCAGCACAAAAACGTTACATATCATAATCTTCATCAACTATTCCTCTTCAGACGTTCTTGCAGAAGGAACTGAGTGACAAAATGAACAATGATGAGGACAAGTTCTGGATCGGACTGACAGACTTAAAGGAAGAGAACAAATGGTTTTGGGTGGACGGCTCACCACTGAACACAAGGTTTGATTGTTGTGAAAACATTTCCAAAGAATCAAAAAATTAAGTCAACTTGTTTTTATTTAACCAACTCTTTCTGTTCTCCAACCTTTAGTTTGTCTTTCTGGAATGGCCGTGAGCCGGACAATTGGGACAAAGAAAATCCTGATGGAGAGGACTGTGCGAGGATGGGAGAGAAAGGAGGGGCCAAAGTTTTGAAGAGTTGGTTTGATAAAACCTGCGAACGTCGTCACAGAAGTATTTGTGAGAAAGAAGCAGTAACTGGATTTCGTAAGTGTGTGCGTACCTGAAATCCAGTTGAGCTCAGACTTCTCAGCCTTTTTACAGTTTTTATCAGGGGCTTTGGCACAATTGTCAAATAAAAATCATGATTCTCAAAACATGGTGTGCTATTCTCAAATCCGCAGTTCGTTTCCTCACAACAGTATTCGCATTTCTTGTTTGTCATTTCAAATATGAGTCCAAATATGTT
This sequence comes from Scomberomorus guttatus, assembly GCA_038419695.1. NCBI lineage: Eukaryota > Metazoa > Chordata > Actinopteri > Scombriformes > Scombridae > Scomberomorus > Scomberomorus guttatus. The sequence goes on from CM076461.1 coordinate 6,030,664, forward strand.
CAGATGATCCAGTGATGCATTGAGTTAGTCTCTCTACTGAACAGTATAACTGTCAATATATTTCTAATAAATAGTTACTTATGCATGTGCATTTCTGTATTGAGGCCTTTGTTTTTACTGTACTTTCATTTATGTATTGTCTTTTTTTTTTTACATCACTGTTACATATATACGTTTTGAGTGTGTGATTGACTTTTGCAGGACAAATGAAGTGTTGTGCTGCTCAGTATAAAATGGTGTGGTGATTGCTCTTAGTGTTCACAGTGTTTCAGAAAATGGGCTAAAAGCATAAAGCTGGTGATATTTCTATATTTTTCTTATTGTCAACAAATTTCATGTACAGAGCCAAACCAACAATGAACTGATGTACTTACAAGTATTGTGTGTGTATCCAAAGTCTGATATATCTTATTCCTCTGTGCTGTAGACCTCCGTTGTTGCCCAAAAACTATTAAAAACACGTCAATAAGCTACACTGTTGCACTGGGTGACATGTTCCTTCTTTACAAAGAGTTTGGTGACATTAGTTTGTCTAGAAACGGCTCCAAAGACTAATATCAGCGATCACGTTTTCAGTCTCCAGAGAGCAGTTCGTTGTAAGGAGGACACCACAGCACATTAATGGGAAAGGCAGTTCTCCTCTTGACTTTATACCACTTTGTAAATTTCTTCAGTACAAAGTAAAGAGGTTGTGATATGTAGCATAACAAGCTTGTGAAGCATTGTAAACATTGGACACACAAATGATACTTCAGTCACAACCTCTTGACTGTCAGAAACTGTTAAGAGAAGCAGGTAATGCAGGGCGGCGCCTGCACAAAGTGCACCAGTCAGATATGTGTGTGTGCCAATCTGAACATCTGCACTGCATGTACCAGAATCAAACAGTTAAATAACTGTGGATACAACAGTACTATTACACAATTCATCATGAGTTTTCACTGAAAATTTGATAAATTTCATCCACTCCTCCCTCACTGGAAAATCTTTGAATATATAAATATTTTTCCTCGTTTTTTGTGACGGGGGCTGAATGGCAGTAAAAATGTATTATTATCTCAGCTATAAACAGTCTTATTGGTTGTGTTTTCCTGCTCCGGTTCTTTTTCTTTTCCTGCTGAAGAATCTGTTGTAACTAAAGAAACTACAGCTGCTGAGTATATAAAAAAGGTAAAAAGACCACAGCAATAAAAAACAGACTGAAAGAAAATATTCTGTAAGCAAAGGTCCACAGTAGAGATACAACCAGAAGGGGGCAGCAGCACGTCCACATCTGCTTTACTTCTTCTTTTGCAATCATGAATATCAAATGTTCTGCACTTACTTCTCACCTTAAATAAAAGCAGACTAACATCAAACATCCTCCTCCTCCTCATAGTTGGGAAACAGGAAGTTTTTTACACTCATACCAGAGACTGATCTGAAAACTCGCAACCCTAAAGAGAGCAGCGGGGAAAGGTCAGTGGTGAGTCTTAAATACAATTCTTGATCTATCTATCTATCTATCTATCTATCTATCTATCTATCTATCTTTGCCAAATGATAAAAAAGATACCAAATGCTTCTACAAGGTGTTTTTATTTGTTATAACTTGAGTAAAATATGAACGTTTACAGAATAAATGGAAATTTTATCTTCCACAGTTACACAGATTATTTCAAAAGCAGTTTAGTGTTGTGTTTTTCTGTTGCAGAGAAAGCTTCCTCATCGACTGTCAGGATCTTGAAAAGTCTGCATGATGAGCCACACAGAAGGTAAAAACTAAAAATGGAGGCGATGGTAAAATCTACAGGAAGGTGAACGATTACCTCAAGTCAGACCCGTACGGTCAGACCCCAGAGGTCATCATCAGGCAAACAGCCAGCGGTCTAACCGACAGTGGGGCTTTTCCAAGAGAAAAACATGTGTATTCTTCCTCTAAAAGACTGTATCATCATGTAATGTTAAAGTGCTTGAAACCAGCTTCAGAGTATTTCCTGTTTTTATAAAGTAAGCCAAGTTTGGGGTTAAACTTCTTTACCAGTTAAGTCAGTCATTGGGTGTGAGGAGATCTACAATTTTACCACAAAATGAGGCAATACAGGAAGGCAGATAACAAATGAAGAAGTGTCCATGAAGAAGAGTTTTGAAGAACTTTAAGTTATCTGACACACCTAGTATCAAGTCTGAAGGTCTCTTTACCTTTTGGTAAAACAGTCAGGTGCCCAAATCAACATTGAAACAGGTTTTGCTCGCTGTAATCATTCCTCCTGTTCATACTGGCTATTAAAAGATCCCCTCTAAATATGCTTACAATGTAAGTGGGGCCACCTATCCTTTAAGTCTGGCTGCATTATATTGTACAGGTGTGCATGTTATTGTGTCAATACTCTGTACTCATACTCAAGTCTCATTTACATCTCCGTCTCTTCTAACTGTAACAGGTGAAGCTCTTGCCTCCCAACAAGAGGCAGTGTCAAAAAGAGGGTCACAGGTCACATCAGAGAGAGTGGCCCTGCTGGTTCTCAGTGCTCTTTTGGTTGCCGCTGTCATCGTTATTTATCGTGTCTGTAAGTTTGAACAGTTTCATCAAAGTAGTTTTACTTTCAATCAGGTGGCTGATCTAAAATAAGTTTACTTATTTTAGATCAGCCACCTGATTGAAAGTAAAACTACTTCATTTACAGTTTTTCTCAATTGCTTAAGCACATTTTTCTGAAACAATATTGCAGTTCTCAAAAAACTAAGAGCGATCACCACATCGTTTTATACTGAGCCGTGCTTCAGATATTTATCTTGTTTATCAAAGTAACTTCATCAGTCAGTGCATCTCTGCCAGCAAATTATATTTCTTATTGTCTTTTCTTAGGTTAAGGCAGTCAAATGTCATTTATGACCAGAGTCCCCTTTACCTCTATAGTACATGCACACAGGTCACTTATTTCACTATTGATGGAACCTGTATGTAGCAAGTCCACAGAAATAAGTACTTGGGCACTTGATTTAATGATTTATTTAATAATTCATGACCTCAAATTAATTATGCAATAATTGTTGTGGGTCAACAAAATGCAAACATGACTTATTAAATCAAACAATACTAATCAGTTGTTTTTTCATTTTGCAGACATGCATAATCTCATTAACATACACTAATCCAATAGTAACATCAAATATCCTTTACAGCCAACTGAATGTGACCCATGAAATCTCCTATGATACAAAAGTCAACATTTACAGTTAATTTTGTGACTTAAAATTTTGCCTGAGGATTTAAACAATGAACATAAACACAAAGGAACACAGTTTTTAATGAAACAGCAGAGTGAGCCGCTTAAGATAATTAGACATTTTAATAATGTGTAAAAGCAACAATAAATGCACACACTGTTGTGAGAAAACCTGTGGGTTTGAGAATTTCATTTTTGAGAATTATGATATTCATTTGTGCCAAAGCTACTGAGAAAAGCTGTAACATTAGTGAGTTTCAGTAAAACTGGATTGTCATCATTGTTCATTATCAAGCACTGATTAATAAAAAAAGGGTGTTTCTTTTCTCCCCCATCAGCTTTGGTCAACATGCAAACCAAGGAAAGTTTCCAAATGATGACAACCAAGTATGAAGATGTACAAAGACGTCTCAAAGGTAAGCCTGTCAGAGTTTAAAAGGGTTTAAAACTGTCCACAAATCTAAAAAAAATGTCATCTTAAAATTTGAGGGTTTGGATTTAACTTGGTTTGTCCTCCTAATTTGAATACGCCACTGATTCCAGATATTACTGTATTTTAATGTAAATCCCTCTTTTTATTTTGACAATAGTGTGAACAGAACAATTGATTTTCTAAATTATTTTCATAACAGACAGGCTCTAATAAATAATGCATTTTTCCCTCCACATGTTTGGGTCTGTTTGTAGTATTATTAGAGGGTGTAACAGCATCAGAGAACAAACACTAATGAATCAACAACCTCAAAAGTTTCTGCTGCCCCCAAATTACACAAATATAAACTTGTTAGACCTGACTGAAGTCTTCATGATAATCTCTCCAAAGATGATTCGTGCCTGATATGTGAGCAAGGCTGGGTGCAACGTTTAGAAAAGTGCTATTATTTCTCCACCACATCTTCATCCTGGGAAAAGAGCAGACATTTCTGCAGAGGCAGAGGAGGAGACCTGGTGAAGATAGACAGCTGGGCGGAGCAGGTATAACACACTGCAGCAGGTTCATGCAGCACACTGACTGTGTTCTCGTGCATTTTGTCACATGGTGTCTCAGCACAGAAACGTTACATATCATAATCTTCATCAACTATTCCTCTTCAGACATTCTTGCAGAAGGAACTGAGTGACAAAATGAACGATGATGAGGACAAGTTCTGGATCGGACTGACAGACTTAAAGGAAGAGAACAAATGGTTTTGGGTGGACGGCTCACCACTGAACACAAGGTTTGATTGTTGTGAAATCATTTTTGTCCATTTTCAAAAATCAAATTTACTTGTTTTTATTTAATCTTTTTTGTTCTCCATCCTTTAGTTTGTCTTTCTGGTATGGCGATGAGCCGGACGATTGGCTCAGGGAAAATCCTGAAGGAGAGGACTGTGCGAGGATGGGGAAGAAAAGAGGAGCCAAAGACTTTAAAAGCTGGTTTGATAGATCCTGCAATGAGCCTCAAAAAAGTATTTGTGAGAAACAAGCAATAACCAGACTTTGTGTGTGTATGTTTGGGATCTGAGTCTCAAATCCATTTGAGTTTAAATTTTCAGTGTTAATTTAACAGCACAGGATAAAGAGCACTGCTTAATATCAAAAACAATGTGAAGCTTATTACAATTTGTAAACTTATACATTTAAAAAAAGCTATTATAAATTAATAAAATTACTAGTTAACTGATGCATTAATACATTGAAGATAAAATGTATATGAAAAAACATTTTCACAATCATAACTACATTTCCTTCTTCTATCTTTAATTATTGAAATTTAAAAAGAAAAAATTTACTTTCAAAAATTTTACTTCTGATAATGTGCATTTTATTTCATCTCAAAGTTAATTTTCCAGTTTGCTTTTTTTTAGCTTAATGTAAAAATGTATTTATTAGTTTATAGTGCCTTCATTAAAATGAAGAAACTGTTGATCGTTTGTAATTAAACATTTTTTAAGTCTTCAATTATTCCTGATGAGCCTGATCTAACGTCTACAGTTAATAAATAAAGAATATAAATTCTGTGATATATTTGGATGAATTCATAATAAAAATGATAATAAAACCTTTGAATCATTTCGAATGTATTGGTCTGGTGAGGTTAGTGTTTTTTTGACAGTGTATTTCAATCATATTTCAGGCTAAACTACGAGTGGAACATAGCGAGCACACAGACGAACAGCAATCCTGAAAATTAAATCTACTCCTTCTAATCTCAAAATCCTGATAAAAATAACCATGTTGATTATGAGAACTCTTCTGTTCATGTCAATTACAAGCAGGCAGTTTGTCAGGTTGTTGTTTAAAGCAGCATGAAATGTCTTTGATTCAAGGTGTGGTCACATTACATTTCAGCCAAACGAATACGAGTTCGTCTTTGTTCAACTGTAACCGGGCAGATGTGCTCGGTCGACCAATAGAAACACTTCTGCACAGCGTTGGAAAATGAAGAAGTTATTGTTCTTGTGTGTTTCATCACCATGTTTAGTACATTATCACATTATCACACTACAAACTGTAGCTTCGTTGTCATACACTGTGATCAATATTTGTTTCCTGCATCAGAAGCATGACATCACATCCTGTTTCGGAGCTGAGGGCAGGGAAACGTCATGTGGTCGCACTTTTAGACGTGTGTGTGTGTGTGTGTGTGTGTGTGTGTGTGTATAGGCTGCTAGTTTATTTGCACCTGTCACAGGGAGGGACAACAGAGTCTAATCAGTATCACTAATCAAGGTCGTGGAAAATGAGGTAAAACAAGGATTACTTTTGAATATTTTTATTCAAAATATAAAATCCCAAGTCACAACTGAAAGTGTCAACATTCAACTGACTCAAGGGAAACAAAAACAAACCAAAGACTTGACAAACTGTATAAATCAGCAGTTAATGTGAACTTTTTTTCTTTTTACAGTTGAAAGACAGCTGAAGTGTGCGGAAATCCCCCAAAAAATCAGTTTACTTAATCTGAGTCTGGGGCTGCAGAGAGATTGAGGGAATCACAAAATATGGATGTGAATTTACAGTATTTGTAAAAAAAATAAATACATTTCCTCAAAGCCTGCAAATGACTTGATGAAAGTAGCGTCTTTAGGAGTGAGTTTGAGAGACTTTACTTCTTTATCTCTGATTGTTTCAATGCATTTCTCTTGAGTTTTTAGACAATTTACACATTCTTGATACCCGAATGTAAACACAGTCCTGCAAAAACAATAAAAAAAAAAAAGGTCACTTGTGCTCTAACCTCCCTTCATCATTCTGAATCCTCCTCATCAGGTATAAAAGGTGGGTCATCTGACGTCTGTTGGTCCAAACCACTTCTATCTTCCCTCCACAGCTCTCTGACGGCGAGGATTCGAACGAGCATGGCCTCCATGGTGCTGTCATCCAGAGGGGTGGAGGAGAACCACAGAGGGCTGTTGGGGATGCAGCAGCCATCTGGCTGAAGGTAGAACAGATCAGAGCGCCGCCTCACTGACTTTGAGCTGGATGGAAGGAGAGAAAACATTAAAATTTTAGGAGCTCATCAGGTTTAGACAGGTGTTCAGGAGCTGTTCTAAATTTTTGTGGAATTAATGATAAATCGTGCGACACATGTCATCACATCTATAACTATCTGTTGATACAGGATCCAGTGTTTTTAAAAGTGTTTCTTTGTCATTCTGTATTATGTATTTTAGACTATGTGCCAACACTTGGAAACTGATAATACTACTACTTAGATCTTTGTTGGAATAATAACATTTAGCTAACAGTGTTTATAAAAGTGAAACTAGGTTAGAATGTTAACACTGAAATATCTGGTGCTACTGTATTTGTTTTGATCTGATTTTCATTTCTGATTGTAGAAGCTACAAAGATCTATTTTCTTTCCATTTCAGTTGATCAATTAAGTATTTAAACCTGCATTAACTGATTAATTTTTTGGCCACTTGGGGGCAGCAGAACAACACAACACTGACGTATCATCACCTTTTAACTGGATGTGTTGAACTTGTTCGCAAACAGTTGCTTATTTACACATCCAGCAGCTACAGAACAACATTATCAATTCATTTGGAGTCGTGTTTCTGTCCACCTGGTGAATGTAAGTCCAATATTCACTCTCTTGTGGCTCTTTAGCTGCTAAATGCTCCACTATGTTCACCAGCTAGTCCGCAGCTAACTGTGTCTGTTTGCCATTTGGTGCTGAGCAGGTAGTGTACAGTGGCTTTTTAGAGCTTGTTCTCTGAAAACAGCCAAAAACGATGTCATGAGAGCGCTGAGAGTGAACCAAAACAGTAAAGCTGCAGCCGGACAGCTAAGCAATGAGCTGAAACTCACTATAAAGCTGAGGGGCACGCAGCACATTACACACTGTCTTTAGATACAATGTTATTTTAAAAATATACAGTAGATTAAAGCTGCTTTAAGTAACGGTTAAATACTTTATTTATACAAATTTATACAAATGACAATTTAAAGACATTGAATATTGGTACACATTGTATTCTGTATATCAAAAGAGAAATACAGTAGATAAAAAAGTCAATAACCATTCAACACTCACCACTTGGAGATGTAGAACTCGTAGAGTCTGACCGGACAGCGAAGAGGGTTCTCTGTGTTCTCCTTCATCTCCAGGATTTCCTCTTCACTCTCATTTTTTCTGCGTTTCTTAGCCGGGACGCCATCTGCATTTAAAGAAGACACACAGTTGCACACACTCAGATACGCAACATCTTTAATGTGGAAAACTATCACACAAACAAGTACTTCTCCTTACATTATTTATTGTGCAGTGGAGAAAAGGCCAGAAAAGGCGTGTGTGTGTTTCAATTAGGTAATCATGTATGTGATCATGTGACGTTTTTTTAAAGATGTTTGATATAATTTTCAGTGTTATTACAGTATTCTCAGGTATTTCATTCTGACCCCCAGCCTTAACGGTACCTGACTCTGCCTCCTTTATGGATGTGGGCGGGTAGAATCGCAGGAATGTGGTCTTGGTGTTGTTCTGGTTGGTTTTGGTGCAGCGCATGACGTGTGCGAAGGACAGCTGGCGATGCTGCTCCATCGTGGTGAAGCCGAAGTACTTGCAGCAGAAGAAGAGCAGGGTGTTGAGGAGGACGATGGGGGAGTACGCTCCCAGCTGTTTACAGTCCCACAGAAACTCCTCCTCAACACGGGAATGAATATCACCTGCAGAGGAGAAGAGAGTGACTTGTTATAAACGTGGTCAGTTAAGAGTCAGAAAAAAAAGACAAAAACGTGGATGAAGACTCACTGCTGGCTGTGATTGAAGGTTTGAAATCTTTCAGGATCTTGGTGAAAACTGTCAAGAACTTGCTGTAGATCAGATCACTGAATATGTTCTCCATTCGGCCGTTCTTAAACAGATACTACAAGAGACAAATTAACTGTCAGACACGAGCAACAACAACTGTGTGAGCATTTACACTGTTGTCCCAATGATTTCTGAAGGTGTATGCACTTCAGTTTAGTGTATGCATAAAGGCCACTGAGAAAACCAGAATGACATCTTAAAGGCCCCCTCAATTCAAAAATGGGGTTTGCTTGTTGTTACTTCACTTGGATGTTTGAGCTTCAATGTGCAGTGAGTTTGTTCTCACATTCATCTGCTGAAGGAAGAAAGTTTCTGTGTTCACCTTAAATCTGAGTTTAAGACGTGTACCTACGAGTGTGACAACTAGTTTTGGAGCCAATATTGGTCCAGTAGGCAACTTACACAAGTATAAAGTGGAAACGTGAAGCCTCCAGTGCACAAACACTGAGAGTGGACTTCTCAGTGAAGCAGGAGACATCTTGTGTCCAGCAGTTAAACTTTTGAAATGAACAATATTTTACATATTCACAGATTCTGAATTTTTAATGAGGTATTTTAACTTTTTTTTAATGGAAAAAACACATCAGACACAAATTATTATTTAAAACAGGTATTTTTTGTGTTAAAACATGTGGGGGGGCTCGTTAAGGATGTGGTGAATGAACACTGCAGGTAGGGGGCGCTGCAGAGTCTGTTTTAGATCGGTCCCTAGTTCACTGTACATTGCATTGGATTTTGGAAACTCATTGATCAGTGTCTCAATGTTCATACCATCAGTAACTAAACAATAACCTGTGCCTCAATTCAAACAGCATGTGATAAAGACATGATATAAAATACATACATGCCAACACACACTGTATGTAAACTGTGGTGTAAAACGTTGGAAAAAATAAGGATAATCTGCATATAACATTCTGCAAATGCTGGTGTGACGACGTCTCTTTTGTCTTTAATTGTAAAGCATCTGTTCTAGAAAGGTGTAATATAAATAAATTTTATTTATTTACTTACTTTAAACGAGTACCATTTCATTATGAATTAAGAACTGAGGCAAATGTTAATTGGCTTTTTTTCCCGATTTTTCTGCAAAAACGTATATAATAATATAAAAATATACAAAAATAAAAATCTATGTAATTTCCCAAAGTATAAAAGTACAAGTACCCAACACATACATGACTTATTTAAGAGTAAATAAAATTCCTTGAAAAGACAAACAAGCAGACAGATCAAATCTTACCCTGATATGTAAAGTCAGAGTTACTAATGTATGTACAGTATGTGTGTGTGTGTGTGTGTGTGTGTGTGTAGAGTGTTGGTCATCTTGCCTGTTGTATGCTGAGGCAGAGGTAGAACAGGCCGTCAGGGGAGTACGGCTCCCCGTCGATTCGTTTCACCTCAGTGACGAAGCGACAGAGGCCGTCGCTCAGCTCAGCCGCGGAGCAGCGAAGAACATCCTCCTTTAATGCTGCGTCATGTGCTAAAAGAAGAAAGGAGTGAGGGGAAGGTTTTAGTGGATTTCAGCCATGTTGTATTTGTTTCAGACTCTTTAGATTAGTCTATCAAATGTGAAGAAATTGTGAAAAAAAAAGCTCATCGTAATTTCCCAGAGCCAAAGATAATATCCTAAAATTGCTTGTTTTGTTGCCCAAAACCAAAATATATTTACTTTTCAGTGATATAAAACAGAAAAAAGCAACAAATCTAAAAAAGTATTAGATGAAGACAGAAACACAGTCATCCAGTATAAAATACCTCATTGCCAAAGTTTATAAAATGACAGAATAAAGGCAGAAAATTGCCAATAAATAAAATGCACAAGTTGAAATTGTACATGGAGCCATACAACATAGTTACGTTTCAAGTTATTGTTCTAGTCACAACTTATACTAAAGTTTCAGCTGACTTCAAGGACCAAACATCCAGAAAATCAAACTGAAAATCAAATTGTGAAAAGAAAGAAAGACAGAAAAAACATACATGAAACAAGGTTGGTTTGTGATTCCTTCCACCGTATCCATCTCTTCCAGGCATCAATCCCATCCTGACTGTTCAGTTTGCAGCGCTGACTAGACGTTTTCTTTTTATCTGCCTTAGACAACTGTTGCAGCTTACGGCCCTTAGATAGAGAGGACAGACTGAATTAAGTCCCTTGCAGTATCTTAATCTTACATTTAATTTAAAAATTCTCTTTGCAAATATAATCCGATCTACACTTTGGCACATTAACAGTTTTTGAACTCCAGGTGGTTTGTTACCTTATTCTTGTTGTGGACTTTCCCCACAGTTTCTTGTAGTAGTGGAGGGGCCGGCACACACATTGAGGGATTCTCTTTCATCTCTGCAGCGAGAGGAGGAGGAGCTGGAGGTGGAAGCTCAGGATGAGGCTCACTGGGCGTGCCCACGTCTAAAACCGAAGGGGGTTTCCTGTGGGCATGTGGTCGGCTGAGCGACCCGAGTCCGGTGTCAGAGAAGGAGTCCTCCTGGTTGTTGAACGTATCCAGGTCATCACTGTAGCTACTGGTGTGATCTGAAAATAATGAATGGTATAAGTTAAACGGGACATATCATGCTTTTTGTGATCTTCTGTTATTTTTACACTGTTATAATGTCGGATATCTATGTTAAACATGGTCAAAGGTCCAAAACTTATGTAACGTATATAAAATGATGCAAGTCAAAAGTCAGGGCTTCAGCCTGCTCTGAACACTTTGTTTGCAATGTTATCTCTACTTCCCCATCAAGCTGACCGTAGTCTTTGCTGCTAAGGTTGTACCATGGGTTGTTTGAGTTGTCTACTCGCATACAGTACCAGTGAAAAGTTTGGACCCACTTTCTCATGTGAAGGTGTGTCCAAACTTTTCACTGGTACTGTATTTCGGATCAGATTCAGTGTCAAACATGTACGGATGCACTTGATAAAGTTTCCATTTCGAGTAAAGAACGGGAAAAAGTGAAAACCGACTACTATAGTTTGTTTGCGTAGCCTCCAGAAGTCTGCCGAGGGGCAGCTTATGGAAACTGGCCAATCAGAGCAGAGTGTGCTCATTGGAAGGGGGGGCCTTAAAGAGACAGGAGCTAAAACTGTCTGTTTCAGGCAGAGGCTGCACTGAGGGGCTGCATAAAGAGTCACTGTAAGATAAATAAGGAGTTTTTTGAACTGTAAATTATGCAAAGATATTTCAGTAGAGCCCCAGAATATAAATACAGACCTGGAAATGTGCAGAATACAAGGATAAAGCAGCACAGACCACATAAAGTTTGCATTTTCTTTTGTTCCCTACAGAGATCAAAAGTTTCAACCAGATGATAAAACTGAAAATGCACAGTTCTCCTGCAACAGTGGATGTAAAGCTCTGCAGTGTTTCAGGCTAAGGTCTGCAGAAGAGAAGGACACTCCTGAAATCTAACATGGATGTGCAGTGCATCTGTGGTGGCAAAATAACACTGATTGGTTAAGACAACAATTAAAATCAGCTTCAGTGCATCCAATAACAGACTGTGCTGCATCTGTATCAAATGACTTCACAAGACTGTTCACAGTGCATCTGTGTGTGTTATTTTCATGTTTTTCTGTATACTTTAGTAGAGTAAACAAGACGCTGCCCTAAGGAGGTTTGTTGGCAGACATCAGTGCACATATTTGTGTACCAGGCTTGTGTGTGCTGACAAACCATCGGCTGTGAATAAGCTTTAACTCTCATATGACAAACAAAAAGACGACATGAAGAGCTGGACAAGTTCCCACAATATGTCCTCTTGATCCAGCGTCTCTTTAAGCTCAAATAAGCTATCTTTCTTTAATTATAACAGTATGATTAAATCATGTAATTATGTTTTTTGTTACCTTTGGGGGCATGAGCGTCTCGACTTTCTCCTTCTTTTGTCACATCTTCGTCCTTCAGCTCGTCCCCTCTCTCGATCCTCTCATTTAGCTTCGCCTCCATCTTAGACTTGAAGTTGAGCTCGCCTTCGAAGCGGCCGGGGGGAACCTTCTCCTTCATGGATTTTATTATTGACTCTGAGTTGTCCGGCGTCACAGGGAGGAACATGGGCACAGGCAGCTGTGGCAGACATAGAGACTGTAAAACCTGGGCACTGTGCTGCTTCACAGACCAAAGTGGTTAGAAACACCTAAACGATTATTTTTTTATGCCATTTGCATTTAGCCTTTCTTAGATACTAGATCATTTTATACTTGTTGGCTGAACAAAAATTGAGGATGTAGCCGTTACATGGTATGTGTCTTAAATGGCTGGGTTATGTGGCTCTTTGATGTAACGCCACATAAAATTGGAGGTAAAACAATTAGTTGACCAATCGACAGAGAACTATGTTGATTAAAGTCATTTTTAAAGCATAGATATAAATACTTCCTAGTCTTCTCAGACTTCTATTATAAACTGAGTGTCTGAGCCGCTGATTCTTGCAGGTTTTTCTCCTGTAATCTTTCGATCCTGAGAGCTAAATGTCATAAATTAAAACTTCACCACAGAGTCGAGGGTACATGGAATTGATTTTAAGCCAACTGATTTTGAGATAATGTGAGTTAGTGTGAATTAATTCAGCCAAAAAAAATTTAAAAAAATCGAACAAAAAGCTGTGACTGAAGTAAAACAAGGTTCACAAAGGGGTGTCAGAGGCGTTTTACGTACCGGTAAGGGCAGGCCCAGGGGCTCGGGTGTGTACTGGCTGTACATGTTCATCGGCACAGGAACGTACACCGGCACCGGCACAGGCAGGACTATGACTTTAGGTACAAAGTTATCTTCACACAAGAGAGAAAGAAAACAGAAACAATATCAGAGCTCTTACTTCAGGAAAGAGTGTGTGTCATCAGTTTGTTCTGCGTTGTAAGTCACCGCATCACAACTCCACTGTCCACTGTCCACTTATCGACATACTGCAGAGAGTTAATGTGACCGAGCATTTAAAACACCTGGATGACGGTTTTACCTGTTTGTGCCTCTGCGTCGACTGTCTGTGTTGCGCAGGAGACTCCTTTGTTGTGGACTAACGGAGTACAGAGCATGGACTTGTTCTTCAGTTCCTTGGGGACGGTTTGGATACTGACCTGAAGAACAGACAAATAATAATTATAATGATTAACACCAGCAACAACAATAACCACTATCCTGACATCTAAATGCAGTTTCAACCATCGATGGATGGATTACCAATTTAAAAATAATTAATTTAAGTTGATTTAAGTGTTTGCTCAAATTGACACTTTCTCATTATGAATGGATGAGCCTCCAAGCTACAGCAGGTAGCAGGTTTGGTACTAAAAAGGGTTAGGGTCCTGCTGTCCTCAGCCTCAGTCATGCAACATCAGCTGTAAACATCTGGTTGTTATTCTTAAAGTTATAACTTGGCGGATTTGACAGTTTATTTTAATACAACTCCTCAATAAACATTGAAAAAACATTGATGGTAACTGTGTGGAAGCCTTGATATGTGGATATGAGTGTATTCAGCTCCTAAACTTACATGTCCAACAACCTTTGTTTGAATGTCAGAGACAGAATCTGTGGAGATACGACAGAGTTTGAGTCAGAAGACAACAAAAAAAACGCATAACAAAACACACAGGTGAAATTTGTGCAGTCAACAGAACCAAAATATATGCAGCAACTTAATTCCTCACAATTACACTAATATCTATTCAACAGTATGTGTGTGCATAATGACTCTGTCTATATACAGTATGTGAGTGAGTATTTGTGTGTGTATACCATGCTGTGAAGTGCTGGTTGAGGTGCTGTGCTGCCCTTTTAGAGCACCAGCAAGCGAAATAACGTTAGCGATGACAGGAGAGGACTCCGCTGCACCTGCAGATCCAGGAGGTGAAGAGACTGTAGGCAGGAAACAGAGTAGTTTGAGTCTGTTTTGTTTTTAATTAAATTCATGTGTACAGTTTGTGTTTGGTTTGGACACCTGAAGACCACCCAGTCAGACAGAAACAGGGTTATACAGACAAAATATAAAATGGCAACAACAATACAAACCTGTGTTGACCATTTGGCCCTTTTTATTGCAGAACAGTAGCAGACATTTCATATCACAGAAGTGTTTGACCTCCCCCAGCATGGAAAGACTCTGCTTTAGCTTCCTTTTGCGACTGCAGGTGTCACAGCTGGCAACCTGAGAGAAAACAGTGCAGAGTATTTGTTCTTCATCATTATCATAATAATAATTTCTTTAACAACTTAGACATTCAGGTTTTCAGTGATTTTTGGGAGCAGCTGAGTCCATAAAATGCATTGATACCATAGAACAAGACGAAACAAGAGTCAATGTGATCAATTAAATGAACAAAACTCATCCGAAAACACCTCTGGGAAGGACACCTCTAAAAATGACAACAAGGAGCACTTTTTTTTTTTACTGAATTCAACATTAGCACCTGTGTACTGATGATGTCATTGTGGTGTATTTGAAAAAATAACATTTTACAATACGATGTACGTATATCATTTTAAACGATGGTTTGCCTGATCTAATCTGAGCTCTACATTACACTGAACTCATAAAAATATCATAAAAACAAAACATGAAGTACAGAAAAGGGCACACACTGGAAGCTTAAACAACATTGTTCAAGCTGGGCAGGTAATTTTCAGCTCTACTTACGCGGCAGTGGAGCATTTTGTAATTTAAGTTGCAGTCTTCAGAGCAGAACTCCACGGTCTTGTTTTCATACTGCGCCGTCACCACCGTCTTGGAGATGGAGAGGCAGTAAGCACACGAGCGACAGTGTTTCCCCCACTTCTTCTCCAGGTTATGCTGAAAGAGCATCTTGCAGCCTGAGAGGAGAGAAAGAAAACGCTTTTATCATCCTGAATTTTCTAGATGTAAGACTCTTGACTCACTTTCTTTTTAATGGCACTTTTATCTTCCATTATTAAAAGGCAAAACAAGGGAACTTACATTAACTGACAACAAGTACATCACACAAACTGTGCTACGCAGCTCTGCATTAAATATTTTCATCTGTCCTCTTACCGTCACTACAGAAGTAGCAATCTTTGTTGTCAACTCTCTGGGCATCTCCGATGATCTTTTCACACTTACAGTATTCACACTCGCCAATGATGTTGTTCACTCTCTTAAACTCTTGAGAACAGGCCAGGCTACACACGAAATTCATTTTGCCCTGTGCATGCACACACACGCAAAAAATGTTAGTATGTCTAAGCTGTCAAAGTGAGAGAGAGGTAAAAGTTGACAGGTAAACAAAGTCATCATAAAACTGTGAACTATAAATGCACAAAGCGTGAGATTTCTTCCCTGGCTCAGGGGGAATTTTGTGGTTGAAGAAAAGGGAAAAAGCTTCACCCAGATCTTCCCCTTCCTTTTTTTGTCCAATCATAGTTGTGTTTACATTATCATTCACTAAAACAACATATGCCAATCGTGACCTCAGATCACATTCACCGAAGCATTCCTATTTTATTTTTTTTAAAAACAGACCCAACAAACCTTTTTCTGGACGACTTTGGGAGCAGCTTTTATGATGCGGCGACACTGGGCACATGGTAGTTTCTCTGGTGGTTTAAGGGAGTCACACTGTGTTTGGTCGGGGCTTCCTTCGGGGTTAGTTGCAACTTTCATGTCTTTCTGAGTCTCCTGTGTCACAAAAAAAGCAAAGAATATGTGAAGGTTTTAATTGTGTACAAATAAAGTACCTTGTATTTGCAGAACATGGTGATGGAGTAAACTGGCCATCAGCAACTAAGTACCTTGTTAATTGTAATGAAGGACTATGTCACCCAGTGCAGTTAGGCTCTTTTATGTCCCTAAAAGCTAAACATCTCAACCTGCTGGTGACACTAGAGGTAAAGTCAGGACACCAAAGTGGATAGGATTCAATGAATATGTGTACAAAATTTGGTGCTAATCCATTTAATATTTATAGAGATATTTCAGTCCAAAGTGATGAACCAAACAAGTGACCGATAGAGTGACGATGCCGATAGCATGGCTAAAAATGGGTGAACCTAATATATACTGCAGTTTTATGTTTTAAAAAAGGCTCAGTGAGTTCCTTGAACAGCACTGTGGTTCTGACAAACAGTAAATCTGGAGTTTGTGGGATTGACTCAAAATAACCTACAATAAGTCCTGACCATTTCATAAATTTGGTATTGGAATTGCCCAAAAGTACATTCCTTTTGGCAGGAAATAGTGCGGATCATCTCCCCCTGACTAACAGAAATTTTCTCATGGATCCTTCTCTTCATCTTTAAGAACTCTTTAGATTTTCCACTCCAAGAAAAGGCACATAAAATACTGTTGGATAATATGCTGACTGCCAAAAAAACTATCAGCTACTTGCCAAGGGAGGGTATGTGGTGCTCGGAGATAATTTGCACTTCTTGTTTCATTAATTAAGTTGCTTGATTGTCCAACATTAAATGACAAAAAAGTTACAGTGGCTGTGTGAAGGAACATGAGGTGTTTTTATTAGTTTTTGGACAACAAAGGAGCTCTACGGCACAGAGGAATAGGATATATCAGGCTTTGGCTGCGCTGGCAATACTGGTCAGTTTGTTGAAAAATACAGAATATCGCCAGCCTTTTCCAAACTGCATGTAATCTTAAAAAGAGTATGAAATATTATCTTATGAAATTTTCAAAATGTTTTATAGTCTGAAGGCCGTATTACCTTAAAAACCATGGCACAGGTTAGAGTGCAGAAGTTTCTGACGGAGGCATCTGACATGGCGAGGTGGCAGGCTGGTACTGTAGTCTTACCACAGTTATCACAATTCAATGCATTACCTGCGGAGACAGAGAGGTTTAATGATAGACACGTGGCCAAATGGCAGACACAATGTTTGTGTTACCAACATAAATAAATCTAAAAGTGAAAACAAGAATCTGAGGTTTCATGGGAGCAGACAAACTCCACAAGGTGATTAAAAACCTGTACAATATTTAGTCCAATGGAACGTGACCAAAAACAAAAACCTGGAACCTTATTATAGACAGCAGCAGATAGAGAACAACAAAAACATGAAGAGATGCTGTCTTGACGAGATAATTGTCCAGTACCTGATGCACTGACTGCCTGAATCTTAGATGCCATCAGACAACTGCTGGAACAGAAGAGCTCCACCACATCCTCACTGTTTTTGTTTTCCACCATGTCTGAAATCAGACGGGAGGTGCGGCACATGGAGCATGGCTGCGGTGTTTTGATTTCCTGCCAAATAATAAAAACATAGAGCATTTTACATTGAGGAATTTAGGTGCCCACCTCACCAAGAGCAACTTGTAGAGTAGGTAGACGTTTAACAAAAGGCAGTGGATAGTGCTTTTACGACATTTCACCCCTTTTTTAATCTAGTTTTGTTTTGCTTATTTATTTTATCCACTATAGACCTTATATAACATCTGTCTTTATTTAATCATATTTTATCACCTCCTTTACTTAAATAATTCTGTTTCATCATCATAAACTTAAACAAAAAACTAACACAACTTAAGAAAAAAGGATCCAATATGTTCAAATCTTTTTCATACATTTCATTTGATATTATTTCAGATTTCCTCACCTGTTTGAATTGTTCCAGACACTCTGCACCACACAGTATTTTGCTGCCGTCATCCATCTTGAGCATGAGCGGTGTGTTGCAGCGGGTGTTACAGTTCTTGCAGACGGACAGGTTGCAGAAACGGAGGAAGCAGGGTTCACTGCAGATCTTGTGGACGGTGTCCTGCTGTATGATCTCATGTTTGCTCTGCGGGAGGATTAACAAAGGGCAATGTGAACGCTAAATTATTCTTATTTCAATTTATATAAACTAAGATAACAAAGGGCATAGAGTTAAAACATTTATATGTGACAAAAAGTAAAGATTTGCATTGCAGTTTTGTATACAGTGGTTAAAAAAGGCTATAATTAAAATGTTGCTTAACAAGGAGGATATACTGTATTGAGGAGAAATTATGTACCTTATAATCATGAATCATTCCTATAACAGTCAGTGTTTATTCAATATTACAATAAAATAAAACATAATTTATTTTATTATATTATAATTTATTTATTATATTATATATTTATTATTAATATTTGGGAGTCACTTGTCCCTTACAATGCAGTATCTGCTGCACATGCTGCATTGTGAATGTGACGCGACTGGCATGATGGGTATTTTGGTGGACATGATTCTCTTGTAGTTGAAGGAGGAGAAGCAGGTCTGGCTGCAGAAGTCCTTCATCGTCCCCTCATCATCCACCGTGGCCTGGAGGGCGTCCTGAGGCAGTGTTATCACCCTGAGAGAACGAAGAAGGATGAGATCAGTGCAAAATCTACAATATTTTACACAGTAATGATGTTTAGATGCAGCTGAGATGAAGGATGTTGGTAACTGTTTGATTATCTGCAGGATAAGATGCTTTTAACCCAAAGAGGACTATGTAGGTGGACGTGCACATAAAACAACAGCATTACCTTTCTTTCAACGTCACATGAAGGCTGCAACTATTATTTTTATTACCGATTAATCAGTTGATTATTTTTGATTATTCAATTAATCATTTAGTCTATAAAAAGTCAGAATACAGTAAAAAATGCCCAAAATATCCCAGAGCACAAGGTGATATCTTAAAATGTCTTGTTTTGTCATATTGTGTTTGTGATATTCAATTTACAAAGATAAAACAGAGAAAAGTAGCAAATCCTCACATAAAGAAACTGGAACCAACTTTATATTTTTGCTAAATAAATTATTTATACCTCTAAATGATCATCAACATTTTCTGTGATTAATTTACGGTCAATCCACTAACTGATATATTGGATACAGAAATGTATTTGTCCAAACTAAATTAATTAAATACACTTCTTGAAAATAAGAGAAGAAAAAAATGAGACAACGATGGCATGGATCAGTAAAAAACATGACTGTGAGACTCACTGGAGGCAGAAGTGGCAGGTTTTCTTAACTGGCTTCTTTTGGTAAAACTGTAAAAGGCAGGAGGTGGAGCAGAAGATATCTGCGTGGCCTTTCCTCTGGTAAACAGTCTCTCCGTCCATCAGGACCTTTTTGCAGGAGGAGCAAGACGCAGGCAAATCCATGTGGGTGAGAGTAGGAGCTGTAGGCGTGGAGTCACCCGTCAAGGAGAAGACTGAACCGATCTTCAAGTCCTCCTATCAACAACAGAACAGTACGATGATGCACTAACCCTGCTGGCTTTAGATAAAACACAACATTTCTATCAATCTACTGCAGAGTTAAGTGACAACAGCAAAATGTAAAACAAAGGTGCATAAAAGTATCAGACATACCAATTGTATTTTTATTAAATTCTTCATCATTTAAAGCAGGGGGCATGAGAAATTATATTTTAAACCAGCATTAACTGATATTTTGTCCACTTTTGTGAACTGCAGAGTCAGGTGATAATTCTCTGTGGCTTCATCACTACATGTTACATCTTTTCACATACAAGTAGTCATATAATCCATTATTAATATAAAAATATTGATTACAGCTACTTGTAAAAAAAAAAAACAGCTTGTAAAAAAATGTTTTCTGGCTCCTTATGAACAGTAGTGTGTGTCCTACCTTTGACATATTTGGCTCAACCTTGATGTCTTCTGTAGATAAAGAGGATGGGAGATTCTGGTTGTACTCCTCATCAATGGGCTCTTCTTTTATCTTGATGAGGAGTGAAGAGAGAGATGGATTAGCTGTGTAATATCGACGACAGACATCTGCGTTGAGTATTGCGATGATTCTAACACGGTAATGATTCCTCTCATTTGAGACCATGCGTACATACG
This sequence comes from Scomberomorus guttatus, assembly GCA_038419695.1. NCBI lineage: Eukaryota > Metazoa > Chordata > Actinopteri > Scombriformes > Scombridae > Scomberomorus > Scomberomorus guttatus. Next base: position 6,050,978 of record CM076461.1, read on the forward strand.
GCAACCTACCTGAAAAACCCATAAGGTATACATTTTATTTAGAACAACTGGATTCATTCTGCTTGTCATGTGGAAGAAATACTTTGCTGTATTCCAACTTTCTGGTGTTAATATATAATCAGCCACACAATCAGTAGCTATACTGTACATCAGGACCATGATGTGGCTGCTCAAATCAGAAATTTGGTAATAATAAAGTAATAACCTTTAAGTTAAACATGATACTCACAAAGTCCAAATTTGGTACTAATGGCTTCACTTCTTTAATGTCATTCTCGTCAAATGATGGGCTTTTCCTCCCTATAAAAACATGTTTAAAAATGTGTGATTATGTTTATTGCGAAAGAGGCTAAAAAAGCAGAAATGGGAGCACGAGCAAGAGATTCCAAAATTCAGGTTTTAGTTTTATTCATGTTCACTGAGAAATATTACAGAGCTTAAGACAAACTATTCTTTATCTTATGTCTATTGACTGCTGTCAAAGCTATTAAGTTACTCTGTAAACAGGTAATACATGCAATGCATAAAGGCAATGGAAAGAGTGAAAGTTGTGAGGAAGGGAAAATATGAAAATATGTCTGTACATTACCTGACTCAGTGAACGCCTGGGCCTTGTATACCATCATACATCGGTTGCTACAGAAGAAGTCCAACTTGCCTTCATCGTTTTTGTTTTCAACCATGTCTGACATCCGATGGGAGGTCTGGCACATGATGCACAGCTGAGGTGTCTCAACTTTCTACAGAGTTTTAAAAAAGAGAAGAATAACAATGTCAGGCACCGTGCAGAATCACGCAGGTTAACTAACCACTAACCAGTGACGTGAGACTCGATGGGATTGAACCTGTAACTTTTAAATTTTACTTAATAGCTGCAATTTTGCTCTTTGAATGTGTCAAAAAGATTGAAAAGATGTTTTCTGCACCTCTTTGAACTTGACCAGACATTCTTCACTGCAGATCGTTTTACCGCCGTCCTCCGTCTTCAACGTGAGCCGTTTGTCGAGGCAGACAGAGCTGCAGATCTCGCAGGTTATCAAAGGCAATCTGTGGACTTTGTAGTAGTTTATGAAACAGGCGTCGCTGCAAACTCGGTGGAGCACGCCATCCAGGGTCAGCTTGTATTTGCACTGAGGATGACAAAGGAGCACGTGTAGGTTACTGCATGTAATTATTGAGTAATAGAGAAAGAACACATTTATATTTAATACAGGTGGTGATATAAATTATTTAAAGGATCCAACTGGAAATAATGCACAGATCGCAGCTGATACCACAACAGTTGTGGAAATTAACAGCGCTAAACTCTTGATGAGTTGAGATGTGAAGAGACTGGTGCCTCTATGCTACATAAACATTCAGATTAGATAGCAGTTTAAAGTCTCTGCAAACTGGGATAAAACATTGAACTTTAAGACTGACTTTTCCTACAGCTGAATGGATGCTGCTGTGACTTTGAAGTAAAAAACATCTGCGGCTTTATGAAGAAAAGACTACAACAATGGCTCAGCTGGCTGAGAGGGTCTCATGCTCTCTGTGGAACAAACTTAATATGTGTTCACATGGCGCCCTTTCACTGCCAGGCTTTCTGTAACTTAAGGGTCAACTTAGTAATTCATTATAACCACTACAATGCTGTGTTTAATTACAGAGTGGTGTTTTTTTTTTAACTTTGTGTACGTGTGTATATGAGCCACACCACTGAACTGGGTGATGTTTTTCTTCATTATGAACGTGGAAACTGTTGTTTATTTTGAGTCAATGCCACTAACGCTGCTGACAGAAATACTCACCATGTGTAATAGTTAAAACAGCTGAAAATAGTCCCCAACAAATGCACTATTTACTGCCGTTTCAGTCACGTTTCCCAAGAACTACAGTACCTCACTGTTTTAGGAAATTACTTACACTTTTTTCCCTCAATAAAACAATATATTTGCTCAGGGCTGAGAGTCACAGACAGGGAAGGGAAGTCGAAAAAGCGTTGAGACACAAACAGGCATTATTGGTTTTGGTCTTCTCATGGGGTTTGTTAACAATAAGAAAAATATAGAACAGCCTCTTCAACCAATGTTGTTCTTTAAATATCATATCAGATCAACATTCGACCACACAATCCCTTCTGTAAAATATTAAAAGCTTTGGGCAATAGCCGATTCAATTTCTTTTTTCCTTACAAAGCAGAATCTGGCACACATCCGGCACTCTGACCGAGGTCCTTCCAGCGGTGGAGGTTTTGGAGCAGCCATGTTCCTCTTGGATTTGACAGAAGCGAGGCAGGTCTCGCTGCACAACTCCTTCATAGTTCCTGAATCATCCACCGGAGCCAGGATGATGTTGTGAGGTCGCATTATCACCCTGAGGGAACGAGGAGGAGATCAAGACGAGATTCACAATCAGGAGAAATCTTGTCAGTGGTACATGGGAGATTTGTTATGAAGCGATGAGTATTAGAGCTACTGTTAGGGGGAAAAAATAACTAGAGATTTTAAGAATAAAGACGAAAAATTTTGAGAATAAGTTAAAAATTTTGATTTAGATAGTCTGCTTTTATGTGTCAAATGAGTAATGCTGAAGATTCGCTAATAAGCACATTAATATTAGAGATTTTAAGATATTGTAATAAAAATAATGATAATGTATGAGGCAATAACCCAGATGTGTTTTGAAACAGTGGGATAGAGTGCAAGGTCCCAAGATGTCACTCATCCTAAGAAAAGGACATACAGAGATGAATAAGTATGAAAGAAAGCGTCCTGGACTTACTGACAGCAGTTGTAGCAGTTTTTGGTGACTAATTTGATGTGGGGATGCCTTACAGAGAGGCAAGAGGCAGAGCAAAAAACTTCTAGTGAGCTCCTCGGCTGGTAAAGTGTCTCTCCTCTCAGCAGCTTCTTTCCACAGTGGCAACAGACAACACATGAGTCTGCGATGACAAATGTCGGTGTGGTCTCTGCCGCCGCCGCCGGAGACGCATCATTTTGGTTTTCAGTGGAGTCTGAGCCCACCTGTACGTCCTCCTGTGAAATAACACACAGTTATGGTACAGTGTAGTGACATGTTTTTTTTGTAAGTAGTGTTTGCAAGTGTGTTTATTTATTTATTTAGTAAGTCTTTAAATTTGTAATTAAATATTTTTTTATGAAATCTTGTAATTTATTGACAAAATTTTGTATTTTTCACTCGATTCAACCTCTTTCTCTTCCTTTTCATTGTCTCTCTCACTGCTTTCCTGTTGTGTCTCAATCAAGTAACCACACAGAAGCTTCATTAAAAAACATGAAAACAAAGGCAGCAACACGCAAACACCTCTGCTTTACGTAGCTGTCATCTGTTTCAGATTTATCTCATACATTTACATTTTTTGTCACTGTGTGAAATACTTTTGTTGTATGAACTATACTCACAGTATTCAATCTTTCATTTGATCGTTTGCCTCTTCTCCACTTCTTCAGCCGACCTGATTTGCTTTTCTTTCCTGATGGGAGAATCAGAAACATGATTTGTGAGCTGTAGACCTTTCCATCTTTTTTTGACCCTCATATGGTCCCCGGTGCTTCCAAGTCATGACAGAGAGAGCAAAGTAAGACAAAAACAATCTTACAAAGTCTTATCACACCGTGTAAGATGCATCTAATGAAGTTATTACAATCAACCCTTCCTGGATCTTGATTTCACTGGTACGTATAATTTTTTTGACGTAGTGCTACTTTCAGTTTGAACCCTGAAAAAAGGGCAGAGATCAAGAAAAAAATGCTATCTTAACAAACTTGTTGTCTGGTACCTTGAAGCTTGTAAACAATTGCAGGCCGTAGCTTGTATGACGTCACACAGGTGCGAGTGCAGAAGAGCTCCACCGTGTTCTCGCCGCTTTTGTACTCAACCATATCTGACACCGGTTGGGACATGTGGCACATGGTACATCTGTGAGGTGTCTTGATTTTCTGCCGAGAAAATAAAACAGAGAGTCGGGGAAATCTAAGGATGATTGTTTATTTCAGCAAAAACTTCAACGCCGACTGTGAGCCAGGCCTTATCGCCCAACATCAGTGCTGAACCTCACTAATGCTCTTAAGGCTGAATGGGAGTAAATCCCTGCTGCCATGTTCCAAAATCTTATGGAAAGCCCTCCCAGAAGAGAGGAGGCTGTTTTAGCAGCAGATTAATTACTATCATATATGAGTGAAAAGCTTGGGTGCCCACATTTTGTCCATATGGTGAAAGTTTGTACCCTTTTCCTGTAAACATTTTCATATAGTTTATTCTTTAAAGGATAAGGCTGGCGGTGGTGTTCTGGTTATATTTTAACACATCCTACACAGTGTAAATGATTCTGTAATCCTGTAACCACAGAAAAGAAAGTTAATTGTCTATAATTTTGTCTAAACATTCTCTGGCTACAGCTTCTCAAACATGACGATTTGCTACTTTTCACTGTTTTATATCACTGTAAATTGAATGTCTTTAGGTTTGGGACTGTTGGTTAGACAAACACACAATTTGAAGAGTCTCTGGAAACTTGTGAAGGAAATATTTCTGAATTTTCTGACAATTCATAGACTAAACAATTATTACCTGACAGACCAACTGCTTCTTTTGAGCTTTAATGTGATAGGGATGAAGCTGTCAAAATATATTTTTTTATTATCAATAAAATCCCACTAAAAGACCAAAACAAACAATGAATTTATCCTTACAGGCATTACCTGTGCAGCCGAAGCCTAATATAGCTTATTAGTCTGTGCCCACAAACTTCTGTTTTTCCAAAACACAAACAAACACGCATCACCCTGCTGCTGCACTGGATGACATGTTCCTTTATAACCACGAATACACCCACATTAGTTTATTCTGAGACAGCTCCACAGACTAATAATAGTGGCCTTATTTACCATCTGTAAATAGCTTGACAGGCGGCGGCCACTGCGCATGCCCGGAGTAGCGTTTCCGTGGCATTGCACTGTAATGTCAACATTACTTTATGTGCTGCATCAACAGCTGGATTTGTGATAGTATACAATCAAGAAAGACCAGGGAAACAAACTAACTAATATAATGTGTAAAGCTACAGATGCATTATGTTATACGTCATCCAGTAATGTTAGAAACACTCCTCACTGATAATTTCCGATAAATATGTATTAGCCAGTTGCCCAGATGCTGCTAATCTGTGCAGATTTACAGTTACCTCCTGTTGGGGCAGACTTGTTGTCGGTAACGTTACAGTGTCTGTTTCAGACTCTGGCCAGGGGAAAAGTGATGGGACAGCTCCTCTCTTCAGCGCAGCGTAATAACTTCTCTGCCCTCCTATGTAGTCCTGATGTCTGAAGTGGTCGCTGCACACACGCAGCCCGTGGATCCTGGTCATGAACGCGGTTGTAACTTTCGGATCGAAACGAGGGTTTTTGATCGCTTCCAGCCACTCGCAGCACAGCGCCGGATTGGAGGGGAAAACGTGAAATTTGTGCTGTGTGGATAATCTTGAGGTGCGGACATTTCCACAGCCCGGTACAGAGCACTTCATTTCCCAACGCTGGCCTCGGAGAAGATGTAAAGATGAAGAAAAGTCGGAGGTTCTTCGCTATGTACGGACTGTATGTAAACATCAGGTGAAGTCAACCGCCCACTAGAAGCTACTGCTCGTCTACTCCTGCAATTACGGTACCGGTGCTGCGAGCAGCCAAAAAGCACCAACAAAAATGAGCAACTCAACAAATTCTGACTTGTCAAAAACATTTTATCTGACGGTGACGAAAGAATCTCACCCTAAGATGCATTTAATGGTTCTGGAGCTTTTACTGGCACGAAGCGATCTCACAAGGTCTACTAAATGGACTTCAAGGTGAGACTGTTTTGTAAACTGCTGTTTAGTTATGGAGCAAAAACAGCACTCAAATAATGATGTACAGTGTTTTTCTGGTATTGTTTCTTTTTATGGTTTGTCTCTATTGTTGTATTTTTGTTTTTGCACCTTTGATTAAATCAATTTTCTTCCCCATTTCCTTTGGTTAATAAAGTTGAATGTGATTTTGATTTTATTTTAGTTATTATAAGAAAAACATAGAATAACCTCAACCAGATAATTCCAATTTTGTTATTCTACTTTCTGTATATTTTAGTGGTTTTCCATCAACTCTACTTCTGTTTCACTGCTGTAGAATTAAACAATAAACTAAAACTAAACTAAATCTGACCAAAAATGTACAAAATATGTTTGGTTTTTATTTGACAGGCTCTGGTAATTACTCCACTGAGCCTACTACCTTCTCTACAGCTATAACCTTACTTAATTGTATTTGCATATGTACAGTCTCCTATACGTTCCATCTATGAAATGATTTGCTCTAAACCTGCCTACTATGTGAGGCCCTGTTGTCCTTGTAGTGTGTGCACACACTGTTTTAATGTAAGTGGTGGATAAATCATTAAACCGAAAGACATTCCTGTGTGTTTTATGTCTTTGTCAAATTAGGTGACTGTATTTTCGTTTTTTCTGCACCTCTTTGAACTCGTTCAAACAACTGTCACTGCAGATGGTTTTGGTACCCTCCTCCATCTTCAGGACAAGCGGTTTCTTGTGGCAGTGGGAGCTGCAGTTCTCACAGACAGCCATGATGTCCCTGTGGAAACTTTCCAAGCAGGCGTCGCTGCAAAACTTGTGGACAGCCTCGTCCAGAGTCAGCTCACATGTGCTCTATAGAAGGGATGATAAAGGAACAGTGAGTATGACAAAGATTTTATAGCTAAAATAAACATTTATGTTGGCAATGATTTCAAAAGTTGAAGAAATATTTATTTATTTTCTCTTACAGTGCAGGATTTGTTGCACTTGCTGCAGGTTGACTGTGGGGTTTGGGTGGACAGAGGGTTGGTCTTGAAAGAGGACAGGCATGTCTGGCTGCAGAAGTCCTTCATAGTTCCCTTAAGGTCCACTGCAGCCATGATGAGGTCCAAAGGCTGCGATATCGCCCTGACAGAATAAAGAGGGGAGACGATAAGCAGTTTGTTACAGCCTTTAACATGGTGAATAAACTGACGCAATGATTTGTGTACAACAGGATCTGATCAGATAATCAGGGAAATGAAGTTGTTGAGAGGCCTGCTTGTTTAGCTAATTGAATTACTTTAAAGGATGTGTTTTTCTACAGCATAGAAAACTTTGATATCTATTTAAAGCGCCTATAATCAATATTTTTATAATGAATCAAATGATGATGTGTAATGTGAAAGCGGTCACTCGTAGTGATTCCGCTTAGCTACATGAAGCTTTATAGCAACTTTCAGCTCATTGTTTGGGTTTTAAGGCTTGAAACTTTACTGTGGTTCACTCTCATAGCCTTGTTTTTGGCCTTAACAGGCAGCTGTTTTCAGCAAAAAGGCCTAAAAATCGACTGTACACTACCTGCCCATCACCAAACAGCAAACAGGCAAAGTTAGCAACTAACTGGTGAACATAGTGGCGCATTTAGCAGCTAAAGAGGCAGATATTTTCCTCAGGAGTTAGTGGACACCAGACCAGAGCTAAACAGGTAAAAGGTAAACTGCCATATACAAATGAAAGGCAGTGTTGTGTTCCCAGCTTGTTTCCGCTGCCCTCAGGTGGAAAAAAAACATATTGCAGGTTTAACATCTACATTTTCCAAAGTGCAGTCTTTTATTTTATTTTATTTTTATTTTTTTGCATTTTGGCTTCCTTCTAGGTAGCCATTGGTTTCAATGTATTTGAAAACAAAGAAACTTGAAATACACAGATGATAAATAATCCATCACTGTGAACATTATATGTGCATTTCCTGTTGTCAAAGGTAGGAATCACTGAAAACCAAACCAGCAACTTAAAAAAAGACAGCACACCATGATAGATTTAGTAACAAGCAAGTTTTAAGACTCCACTTGTTCTTTTCCTACCATACTGATATAACTGGAAAACTGTGGTTCCCTGGAAGTTCATTTAAAAAACTTGAAACCACTAAAACATGCTTTTGTACTGCACAGGCTTCTACAGTACATACAAGAACACCAGTCTAGTCCTTTGAGATTAGTTGATGTATTTCACAGACTCACTTGAGACAGTAATGACATGTCTTGGTGACTGTTTTGACGATGGGGAACATTTCAAATAGGCAGCTTTTTGTGCAGAAGACATCTGCGAATCCCTTCTTCTGGTAAGCCGTTTGGCCCTTCATCATGCTCTTCTTGCAGTGGGAGCAGCTCATTTGGATGGCCTGAAACGCAAAAGAACAGATTTTAAAAAACACGGCTCATTTGATTAATCTTACTTTGTTGGGTAATGCAAATGGACTAAAGGGATACAAAGACATGACATTTAAAACAGATCTGCATTAAGTTACGATAAAATAATTAAGGCGAGAAGAACACTTAATATATGTGAAACCCTATTTTTTTAAAAGATTTTTTTAAAGTTTTTTAAAGATTTTTTATTGTCAGTGTGTTTTTTCATGTTTTTTTTTCAATCTTTGCACTCAACAGATGAAAAATGGTTCACATTTGCCCCAAAGCAGGCTAAATAATTACATATCCAAATTACTTACAAAGAAAGTTATTTGTAATTTCATCTCTCGTTAGCATGCTAACATTTTCTAATTAGCACTAAAAGTACAGCTGAGGCTGATGGGAATGTAATTAGTTTTTGTAGGTATTTGGTTATAAATCAAAGTGTTGGACAGATTAAAATTTTGACCCGATGAAAAGTCAGAGGAACATCAAAGTGATTACAATTTATCCTGTGGGGAACATGAATGTGTGTTTCAAATCATGACAAATCATCCTGCAGTTAGAGACATTTCACTCAAAACCACAAATGTGAACCTCATGTTGGCAGTAGTTGAAATGTCAGGGGAACATCGAAGACTCGGAACTGTGTTTCCGTACCTTTGCGTAGCTAGGCTTGTTGTTGTCGTCGTCACAGATGGGCGAATCTTTCACTGGCCACTTGACAGAGTTACACAGAGATGGTAACTGGGACATGTGGACTGGAGCCTGCAACTTCTCCTGAGACAAAAAAACAAAAATAGTCTGTTAGGAATACTGTGATGCTTGTTCAGCAAAGTATGTGTACCTTGACGACTACACTTTATATTACAATAAAGAATTCAAATTGTCTAAACTTTTTCTATTCTTGTTTCTTTTCATTTCTGACTGTACAGTGTGAGGAAAATAAATCCACAGCTGTGTGTGAAGTGAGCATGCTCACGTCAGTCATTATACAGTAGAAAAGTGATGTGGTTGTCAAATGCATGAATCTAAATTAAGTTTTAATTCAGACTTTGAAGCAGTTTTTTAGTTATGAGATAAAACAGCAAGAATTTCGAGACTCACAATGTCCAGTTTTGGGATTAATATCTTCACTTCTTTCATCCCAGTCAGTGCAGCCAATAATTTGTTCTTCTTTCCTATAAGAAAATTTAATAAAAGGAAGAGAAATGTGAAACTGTTCCAATGCCACAAAGAATATTTATAAAACACCATTTTATAAATAAAAACAAAAAGGCCCTTTATATTAGTATCTTTTTATAGATATACAAGGTGCCTATAAATAGTATTCACCCCCCAAGACATATGACAGTTTTACTAAAACACCACCCATTGCGTTGTTAGACATATTTATTTGGATGGCAGTATCAGTCTGTTGGTCGGTTAGTCCACCACTTTGGTCCAGACTGAAATAACTCAACAACTATTCTTTGGATTACCGTGACAGGTAGTAACTGTTGGATGGCTTTCCATGAACGTTGGTACAGACGTTCAATCCAACTGAATTTGATAATCTGCTGACTTTTCCTCTAGTGCCACCAGAAGGTTGACATTTTTGGGTTAGAGTGAAATATCTTTACAACTATTAGATGGATTGCTGTAAAATTTGCTACAGATATTTAAGGTCCCTAGAGGATAAATTCTACTGACTTTGGTGATCCCTTCACCTTTTATGAAGCGCCACCATGAGGTCAAAACATAAATTTGTTAAATACTTTAGTTTATTACAAAATACCTGCAAAACTAATTCCCCATTAGCCTTAGTTGCACTTTGTATTTAGTGCTAATTAGCAATTGTTAGCATGCTAAATGGAAAAACTAAGATGGCAAACCTGGTAAGTATTACCTGCTAACTGTCAACATGTTAGCATTGTGAGCATGTCTGATGTTAGCATTTAGCTTAAAGCACCACTGTGCGTACAGCCTCACAGCGCTGATAGCGTGGCGTTAAACTCTTAGTCCTGTTTAGGGTTAAGGAAAATAACATGAAGAGGGGCAAAAACTAATTCAAAACATAAATCTATTGATTCATAACCAGTACTAAGATAAATCCCATTTATATGTCTCATACATATCAATTCATTTAATGAGAACACTATACAATTGAGAAGCACAGCATCAATGATTGTAGTTTAACTACAGATTATTTTACCTGTATTTAAGATGGTAGAAGAATCCCTGCAATCTACATCCATCCTGTTATTTTCTTCACCTTCTTTCTTTTGATCTTCTTTCTCCGCATGGTTCACTGTATCAGTGTCCGTGGTCTCTTCAAGGTCCATGTCAGGGGTGTGCTTGTTGGGAGAACTGCTGTCTTTCTTATTATCACTGCTGTGCTTGTCCCTCTTTCTCGTGACTTTAACATCTGTTACCACAGGCGTTGCTGCAGGGCTGTTTGTGTCACCATCTCCATCATTTTCCGCATTTCTGACAATGTCCTCATCAGTGTCTACATCCATGTCAAAGTCCACATTCATGTCCTCATCATCATCACTACAACAAATGTTTGATGCATGGTCATTGCTACGAGATGGTGTTTCCTCACGCGTGTTGACAGCACAGCTCAGAGGCATTTCCTCTGACCTGTCATCCTTCTCTGCGATCACCTCGTCACTTTTCTCATTATTCAGCTGAGGAGACTCCTTTTTATGCTTGGTGCTCTTGCGTCGGCCACGTTTCCTTGAAGAAGAAACTCGGCAAGCTCTGCTGGTTTTTTTAGTAGCCGAAAAGGAGCGTTTTGAAGGGGAATAACCTGGAGGAGATAGAGGTAGAAGTTATTTTACTTGTTGACTATTTACTTTTTATTTATGGGTTTTATTTCCATTCTGCTGGTCCTCTCAATTAGTTCCTATTGGACTCACACTTTGAGTACTCTGTTTGGAAAACTGCTCTGACACAATGTGTAATACAGATCAGTGGTTACATGGAGAGTTCATGTCCATGACATACCGCTCAGCTGAAGAGAACTCTCTGATTCTTCATTGTCCTCCTCAGCATCACTGTTTTTAGGGTTGTTCTGCTCCACATCTGGCTCCAATTTCTCTTCAAAGGAAAGCAACATATGACAACATATATGAAATCAATATCACGACGGTAATACTGCTTCTTCTGCAAAACTGATATCACCCTCAGCCAAAACCAAAACTTCAATAACTAATTTTGATTTACTTTATTTATTTATTAATGATGTTAAGCCCCTTGTCGACTAAAAAACACACTCTTGTCCTGGCGGGTTAGATATTCTGTAAGCATTTAATTGGACACATACCTGCAATCTCAATTTCCTCAAGAGATTTTCCTTGGAATCTTTCAAGAGATCCATTCTCCATTGCCGACAGTAGCTCTGAAATTTTTGCAATGTCGACAGCTGCCTCTGGTGAGTGATAGTAGTCCCTGTCTGTCCGAATATCGCAACCGGACAGTTTGGCTAGCTGATCGAGTTCGTCATTCGTGAGGATGAGAATCTGGAACACTCTCATAATGTGCTTACGAAAAAACACAGACCTGAGGTGCTCGGGTTTCTTTGCCTTACACCGATCTGTAAAAGTCCTGATGCACTGGTGTCCCTTGTAGTAGCTCATACATGTGGCGACAGGTCTCCCAAATAAGAAGGGATTACTTTCAGGTACACCACATGATTCTCTCTTGTTCACAAGCAGTTTTATTGCACTGAGCAGTTCAGGGGTAAGCATGACAGTTACTGTTTTTCCACCATTACTCTTAACATTGATCTTCATGGAGCACTTGGACAGAATTTGCTCTAACTGTGACTGGCAAACAGCAGCGTTGTCATGAAGCTCAGTCTCCTCCCATTCCTTGAATGACTTGAGTGTTACTTTTGAAACTTCTAACGCAAATTTGTTTAAGACTGACACTTGTGCAACCGTGACTCTGAGAAGTGCATTGTAGACCTGTGGGCTTTCATACATCGTCAGGCTTCCAACTGCAGACGATGCTGTCTTTTCCATGCACTGATAGAAGAGCTGAACATCCTGTATGAACAGGATGGTTGACTGGCTGTTCACTTTTAGTTTAGATGGGGAGATGGGTCCCCATTCTTCGGCACACAATTTTATAAATGCCTCCGCTTCATGTACTGTCTGTTTATCAGCATCTTCTTTTAAAGCCCTGGCGAGGTTAAGGTCACCAATGTTCTTCAGTGACATTCCCAATTTCCGGAAGACACTTGGTCTGTCAAAGGACTTCATCTCTTCATTGAAACCTGCGGTCTCTCTGACAGCGTCAAGAACTTTGCTGAAGTTTTGGGGTTTGATAGCTTCATTAAAGCTAAATATTGACTTTCTTCTCAATGTTAACAGGAGTCTTCCCATTTCCCTCATCTTCTGTTGGATGTATGGATAATGTTTTGTTTTACCTTCATTATAGCGGTGCAGATACTTTGCCAGCTGCAATATGTGGTAATCACTCTTAACTACAGATCCAATCTCATCTTTCTTCAGTTTATTAAGGATGTTGCTCAAATCTAACGAAAGTCCTTGGGAGTCTGTTGACTCTGCAACAGCAACCATAGTTGAGACTTTAGCCTTGACCTCTACTGGAGATTTCATAAATTTCTTTGAAGGACACTTTTGCAAATGCCGCCACATTAACTTACGAACATACATGCATTTACAGTACAGACAGACTGCAAACACTTTTTTATCAGTGTTGGACATGCTTGATTTCCTTCTCACTTTCAGTTGCCCACAATGACTCTTCAAAACCTCCTGATTATGTTTGTAATTTCCTCTGTTTCGTAACTCATACAGTAGTCTTTTCCGTTCCTTGGAGTTTCGGCGTAATTTAAACGCTTTAGCGATATCAGCCTCTTCATTTCTGTGGGTGTAAAGGTGACGAGCAATTTTGGACTTAGATTCCCCACAAACATAACAGAAATTTCTGTTACTGGTAGAGTAAGCGTCTTTGGACTGTGATGAAGCATCACTGTGTGTGGAGTCGCTATCAGAGTCAAACCCATCAGAGCTGTCATCACCCTTGTCCTCCTGCTGGATGCATGAAGAATCTGTGGGTTGTTGCACAAAGCTCTGCTGTTTAGAACAATCAGACTCTGTGGAATCTGGATTGTTCTTCTGGTTGTTGTTGCTGGTAAAACTTCCATCACTGGTTGGTCCAACATCAGGTAGGTACTCTTCATCACAGCAGGATTCTGCAGAACTGCAGGCTGCTGAGTCCTCAACCTGGAACAAGTAACCACACACAAAAACATGCTAATCATGTACTATCACAAAATACCATAAAATTTTAACTGCTGACATTTTAAACTTCTTAAATACCCAATGTGGGAGCTGTATTCCATGTTCACTGTTTTAGACTTCACTCTCTGTGGGTTTTGTGTTGGCCAGACTAAATAATCAATTTTATGAACTAAAGAATCACTTTTGAAATATGACTTTTGTAACTTGCAATGATTTGCAAGTTCCAATTTTTCTTGACATTTACACTAAATGATGAATCAAAATATTTCCAGTATCTTAATTTATAATTAAATAATCTTTAGTTGTAGGTGTACAGTCAGTGTATAACAGTTATACCCACCAATGCAACATCTAACAGCTTAATATGGGAAAAACCATTCAACACATACCCTTTCATCCCCTTGTGAAGACGCAGCAGCATTTTGGTCTGTTTGAAACCTATTCAGTCCTTCACCGGATTCCTGTAAATATAAAGAAGATGGAGAAGTCATGAAGAAATGTGCAAACATATGTCCTGCACAGAGTACTGTATGTTGTCTTGCATTTAACTTACATTAATATGCCCTGTAACAGCAAGAATGTGTACAAACATTCTTTGCAAAGTAAATGCACATGTTTTTTACACCACTGGAAACCCAAATCCACAATAGCCTTCTAACTATGTAATTTAATGTACATAATAGTAAGCATTTAAAAAGTATTAGAAATTAGTTTCAATCCAAATTTGATTTGAAATTTCCATTTAAGTTTTTGTAAACTTTCCTGATATTGGGTTTGAATTGGAAATTACGTTATTGTTCTGGAACCCGTAGAGATTCTGTTAAAATTTGCAGACTGAGGCTCGGTCACTGCGGTTTAAATCAGTACTTGCATATTAAAGAAAAACATCCTACTGGATTATGTGAGTGTGGACGGTCTGAAACAGTCAAGCATGTTTTCCTGGAATGTAGCAAATATAATACAGTAAGAAAAACTTTTTATAAGACATTGTCAGACCTAGGAGTCTGGCCATTTTCTATTAAATCTTTCTTTGGCCAAAATGAGAACCACCAGCTGATCACAAAAGCAGTTTTGTTCCTGCATGATTTAGGGTTATATATGAAAATATGAAGTGTGATTGTGTCAGTTAAATTTTTGTCCTGCGGAGGGCAGTAATACGCCTAGTAGCGTCCATACTGCCAAAATCCTAAAAGAAGAAGAAGAATTCCGCGAACCAATCAAAAACGACGAGACGTGCTGACGTGCGACGGTAAGCGTATTGTCTCATTTCCGGTTTCTGCGTTATTGGTAGTGTTTCTGCAGCTCAACCGAGTTCATTTTGCTATGTTCTTCATTACTGCGGCTAATTATTCGCTGTGGATTTAAATGTACACTAGTTCTGTTCAAGCACTCTTACCTCTCTCCTTTTAGCGACTTTCTCACTGATCACACATTTGTTAACACGCTTTTAGGATCTGCTAGTTACTTTAGCTTAGCTACTAGCGATGGCTTCCCTCTCGGTCTCCTGCTCTCTCTTGCTCGGTGTGTCTTATGTTTAGCTATTCCTCTGCCTCCTTTAGTGATAATGGTACATGTAATAAATGTAGTATGTTTACCGTGTAGGAGGCGAGGCCCCGCTCCATGGAAACCCGCTTGTTAGCTACTGTAACGTAGTTAGCCAGCCCCCAGTAGCCGGTGCGGGTGCCAATCAAAACGTGATCTGCCACGCCTACAGTCTTAAGAAATGGTCTGAACAGCAAAATGAGCTGTTTTTTGAACTATGTTTTCTAATAGTTATGAACGTTTATTTTCACTAGGATTTTCGTGGATGCTTAATGAGACACTCATATATGCATTTTTACTATTTCAAGCCAAATTTCCAGAGGCTTTAACAGTTAATTAGGTACACCTATACAATGTAATGCAATCCAGTACAACTTGTCTGTTATAAATCCTACCTTTGCAAAGCTTATAATGTTCAGTATCTGTTGACAATATGTTAGACAGATTTTAGTCATTTTTGAGGTGTACTGGAATGAATTATATTGAGAAGATTTTCTTATATTTTGTCCACCCATTTATATACAAAGGAGCAAAGAAAAGTGAAAACATTTTTTGACATGTCTGCAACTAATGTCAACAGATGTACTTGCGTTGCTGAGGAGGAAATAAACAAAAACCTCCTTTCTGTCAAAAATAAGGGATATACTTACAAGTGTGCTTCAGTATGCGTACGCACACATTTGCATGCACGCTCATGCTTCAAAAATATTTAAAACCAAATTCAAAAGTAAGGCATATAGTCTGACATGAACGTACCGTTGAGCGCCACGGATAAGAGGAGTCCCCATAGTTGTAAGTTATCTCCTCGCCCGGAGATATTTTCTTCACTGCAAAGAGGCACAAGTGTGGTTTTCCCTCACAGACAATTTTCTTCATTTCACAGTTGGGACTTATGTGATCGTCATTCACAAGTCTTCCAAGGGTCCCGTCCTCTTTAGAAGCATCGATGCTGCAAGAAAAGTACTCTTAAAATTACTGCTTTTTATCACACTGACTGATGCTGGCAACAGATGGTGGCAAGAGATTCTGTCATTCTGTGAAACTACTCAATCTTATTAGTGAATATGATATTTTAAATGTTTTACATCTTTTTCCATTCCGTGCAACTTCTACTACTTAATCTTAGTTGATTTAACAAGTGAGTTATGTATGCATGCTTGGTTATACTTTTTTAACATCAGCTGGGATTCTGTGAATTTTTCCCTATTACATAAACCAATATTCATCACTTAAAAACAAGTGATCTAACTAAAAAACAAGCAGTAAACTCACCGCCAGTTTGTTCCATTCCACGACAAGTCAAAGAAATAACTGTTCAGAGTATCACCACCTTTTTTTTTCCCAGTTTCTGTGTGAGGGAAGATGTTCCCCCGATACTCAACAACAAATGTGGATGGTGCAATGGATTCATGGGTGAACACACCTCTCCCTATAAAAGCAATAAGAAAAATCAGTTTAGGCAGTATAATAACAGTTATTATACAACTGTCCCCTTAATAGCGTGCTCTAATAAAACACAAAACACCCTAAAACAAAAACACTATGGGTGAAAGAGAGTTCTTGTTATAAGTAGAAATTAAACAATAATCATAAAACATGCCTACCCTACAGAGACATCTGTCTTTTATTAGAGGATGTGGCAGAGTTTCACAATTAGGATGTTTTAGGTAAGTGATGATCCTCAACTTTAAATCAACTGTTGCTGTGAAGCTCTAGTAAAAAAAAAGTTTGTAGCCATACTGCCCAGACAATTACTTTTTGAGTGCTTATCAAGGTTTTGACTCTACTCATGTAGTTTTAATTCCAAGATAAGAGTGCGCTATTGAAGACTACTCCATTCAAAATCAACAAATCAGTCTGTCACCTGCGTTTGAAAAGAAAACTATTTTCATCTGGTTTACATCATGTTAGCCTGGATTTGTTAGGTGGTGTACAAAGAAGGATTTTCAAGGTGTGTTCTGTGTACTTGCCGTCACAACCTGAAAGCATTTTTAGGAAAACATCAAATTGTCTCTTTTTTTTGCCAGTTGTAAATGACTCCCTGGAACATGAATAAATTGACTGCTATAGGAGATGCATGACTCACCTTTAGATGGATCAATAAACCTTTCCTCCAGGGACGGTTTGTCTCTGCAAGCCTTTATGTGCACCAGGGCATCTTGCTCAGGAGTCAGTTGACTCCCCTGTTGTTCCACAGCATCTGGAAAATTTTCCAAAATATTAAATAGCATTAGCAAACTTCACTCAGGCAACCTGTGTGACAATAACACCCTTCTTTTGTGGTGTCTTTATTTTACAACTCACCACTGCCCAAGCAGTTCTGTCACCTCTGGTGAGTTTTAAAAAAGTTTTCTATAACATTCTGGACATGGTTTGATCCAAAAATAAAAACCTTTAAAGTTGAGATACGGCATTTTAAATTCTACATCTGCAACAATATTTCATCCACAGACCTTTTTGCAACTGTTAAACAACTGAATAGTGATTACACACATTAAGTTTGATTACAAAGAAGTCACATAATGCTAAAAATACCTATCAACTAGTCAGAAGTTTGGTTGGTATTTTGAATATTAGGGAAACAACAGAACTACTGATTATGCAGTTGTAAGCAATCATGAAAAGTCCAATGGCAATTATTAATACCTTATATATTACATTTGCACTGGCATGGCATTTTGGCATCACCATTCTTTTAAATTCTGTTTAATCCATTTCAATTCAGTTACAGTACATCACCTACATCACCTGTCTTTCATGCAGCGAAATGCCAATGAGGATAAAATAGCAATATGCATTATCAACTTAAGTGACCGTGGCAACCTAAGCAGAGAAGAAGAGTCTCGAAAGAATGAATATTACAGATCAGGAGGCACTAGCAGTGGTTATCTTCATCACGTACCACTCTGCTGAGGCAAGCAATCTGATTCTTCATTGTCCTCAGCATCGGCGTTATCAGGGTTGCCCTGCTCCACATCCAACTCCAATTCATCTTTAATAAAAAAGCAAGATACAGTATGTATACAAACGTAGTTTAAGAAGTGATTTGTCTCTTCCAAACAAGTATTGGTAGGTTATATTACACTGGAAGCATACCTTCAATCTCAATTTCCTCAAGAGAGTTTCCTTTGAATCTTTCGAGAGACCCTTTTTCCATTGCCAGAAGTAGCTTTGCGATTTTTGCAAGTTCAACAGCTGCCTCTGGCAACCGATAATAGTCCCTGTCAGCCCGGATGTCATGGCCAAGCAATTTAGCAAGGTGATCCAGCTCGTCATTCTCAAGGTTGAGAATCTGGAACACTCTTGCAATGTGCTTGTAAAGTTGCATCGACCTGAGATGCTCTGGGTTCTTCGCACGACACAGACTTGAAAAAGCCCTGATGCAGTTCCTTCCGTGGTAGAGGCTTGTAGCAGAGGAGTTAGGCCTTGCAAATAAGAAGGGATTGTCTCTGTGCACCCCACATGCATCTCTCTTGTTTACAAGCAGCGTTATTGCACTGACAAGTTCAGAGGTCAACAAGACAGCAACGTTTTGGCCACTCCTGCCCAGAATATTTATTCTGATGAAGTTCTTGGACAACACTTGGGTAGTGTCGCCCCTTTCCTGGAATGTCTTTAGTGTTATTTTTGAAACCTCAGGTGCACATTTGTTTAAGACAGACACTTGTGCAAGTGTCACTCTGCAAAGTGCATTGTAGACCTGTGGGCTTTCATACATCTTCAGGCTTTCAATGGCAGTAGCTGATGCTGTTTCTAGGTACTTGTAGAAAAGCTGCACATCATGTGTGAATGGTATGGTAGATGGGTTGTTTACTTTTTGTCCGCTCTGCAAAGCGTGGGCTGTTTGGGAGAAAAGCTCCGTCCATTGTTTTGCAAACAATTTCATGAATTTCTTGGTGTCTTTCATCATCTGCTCATTGCCATAAGCTTCAGCAAGGACAATGTTGCCTATTGCTTTGAGTGAATGTCCTATTTTTGAAGCAAGACCTGGTATTTTATAGCACTGCATCTTTTCATCGAAACCAGCAATGTCTTTGACAGCTTCAGCAACTTGGTAGAAGTTTTCGGGTTTGATAGCATCTTCAAAGGTAAATATTGATTTTTCTCTCAGAGCTAACAAGAGTCTTCCCATTTCTCTCAGCTTCTGTCTGATGTAATCATGTTTATTTGGCTTATTTACATACTTCTTGGACAGATACTGAGCCAACTGTATTAAAAGATAATCCTTTTGAACTGCCAATGCAATTTCATCTGGTTTCATAGTCAAAAGCATCTCCCACACATCAGATGTAAGTTTTTCAGAGAATGGTGACTCTGCAAGAGCAATCTCACTTAAGACTCTTGTCTTGCCATCTGTTGCAGAGTTTGTTGTCTTAGAAGGACATCTGGCTACATGCCTCCACAGGTCCTTACGCTGAAACATACCTTTACAATAGAGACAGTGTGTGCATGTTTTAGCACTGACTGCCACAGATGTCGGTCGTCTTCGCAGTTTCAGCTCTCCACTGTTATTCCTCAACACCTCTTGATTATGTTTGTAATTTCCTTTGTTCCGCAAATCGTCAAGCAACTTCTTTCGTTCCTTGGAGCTTTTGGGTAATGCAAAAGCTTCAGCGATTTCAGGCTCTTCATTAGCATGTGTTAAGAGGTGTCGAGCACTCTTAATCACACCTTTTCCACAAACATAACAATAATTCTTGCCGCTGTGAGTAGAGAAAGCAGCCTCATCCTCCTGTTGGGTGCTTGAAGCAGTCATCTCTTTAGAGGAATCTGACTCTGGTAAAGGCGAGTTGTCCCTGAAATCCAGCTGACTGGTGATGTTGGTAAAACTGTCATCATCATCACAACTTGGCCCACTGTCACATTCATTGTCATCATCAAGGCAGGATTCCTCAGAACTGGAAGCTTCTGAGTCCTGAAGCTGGAAATATGAATAAGAAATTTTATAGAGGTCATAATAATAATGAACACAAACAAAAAAACCTGCTATCTACTACTTTGCCATTATGCCATTAAAAATGTGGGGAAAAAATTGTATAAATTGTATAATAACGATAATGATATTCTTAATTTTTTTTAGTCTGCTCTATCTCATCTTGTCCTGGTCTAATTTCTTTTTCGCTGAGCTGAGGTAGGCTTGTAACAACGTGTATATATTTATACAGAGTATTGCAGTACCAGTGTATTTGCTGGAGTGGCAAGAAAAAACAATGTTTACAGGAGGTGAATGCAGTAAATGTAGTCTTTTAAATACCGTTTCATTCTTTGGTGTTGATGAAGAAGCATATAAGTCCATGTTGAAAGAACTTAATTCCTCATAGGATTCCTATAAATATCAACAGAGATGGAAAAGTCATGTGAAAAAGTACTTTTACATAACATTTTTCGTTTTCTGACATTTATAACACTAAATGATTAACGGATTAATCAAAAAAACTACATAGATTAATCAATGATGAATTGTTAGTTGCAGCCCTAAACATAACACTTGGATTTTCCTAAACAGAAAATTGAAGGTCTGAATCAGTTTGTGTACTTCATTAATTAAAATATACTCTGGTTTGGCAAAATGTGCACTAGGATGTTCTTTAAAGGGCTATATTGTGCATATGTTGATTCTGGTTAGGTGACTAGACAATATATACTGTCAGACAATGCACATTTGTCTACCGTGGTATCTATCACTTCAGTATCTCTATGTAGGCTATTGTGTGCAATGTTGCAAATCAATGAGCAGAAATACTTTGATTTTTATTTAATTTTGCATCCATGTAATGATGTACTTTTATTTATTTTTATCTAACATATTTATTCCTGTTGATTTTGTCTATCAACAGTTGTTCCAATAGTTTTTTCAGAAACTAACTACTGAATTACAAATATCAATATTGCAATATAACGCGATAGAGCATTTTATTTATCCAAGTCAAAAACTTGATTTAATCAAAAACATGTCATATAATTTTAATACAAAATCAATTGCAAGGCTCCTTTTATAATATTAACTCACGCTTGAGCGCCATGGATAAGAGGAGTCCCCATAGTTGTAAGTTATCTCCTCACCCGGAGATATTTTTTTCACTGCAAATAGGCACAAGTGTGGCTTTCCCTCGCAAACAATTTTCTTAATTTCGCAGTTGGGACTTATGTGATCGTCATTCACAAGTCTTCCAAGGGTCCCGTCCTCTGTCGAAGCATCAATGCTGCAAGCAAAATAAATAAAATATAAAAAAAGGGTAGCACATCTTACATTTCCTAGTCAAGGAGGATAAAATACTAACATTTCACTTGTTTATTTGGCTCACATCATACTCTTAATAAAATGTCAACCATCCTTATGAGAAAATGAAAAACAAGCTAGCTAACTTACCACCAGTGTGTTCCGATCCATGAAAACTCAAACAAGTAATTGTTCAGCGAATCACCACATTTCTTTTTAGGCCTTCCTTTGTGAGGAAAGATGTTCCCCTGATATTCAACAACAAAGGTGGATGGTTCGATGGTTTCCCAGGTGAACACACCTCTCCCTTTAAAATGATAAGATCAAAATTTAAATTAAAAATTAGTCCAGCAGGTTAATCCTGTTCAACCATTGCACTGTCCACTATCATACAACTCCCGTCCTTTGTTGTTCAATCTGAGACAATTACTGGAGTTATAATGGGACCATGATTGTTGGATGACTTCACATTTAGTATTCCCCCCTTTATACTGTATATATTTATTTTTCTCTTTTCCCTTCAGAGTTCTTGTAACCTCACTTCTTTCTAACTCCACATGAAGCTCACAAAAGGCCACAAAAGGCATTATACACCTTTTTTCACATATGCAGTGGTACTCCCTAAAACCTGTAAACGGACTTTGATGTGTAAAATCAGTGGAGTTCCCCTTTAACATTACAAGTGAGTGTATATGGGCATAAGTGGACAATAATCTTCTAGGCAATCTATAAAATTGTTTAGCTTAGTTCAGCTAAGACACTTAGTTCACTCCAAGCTACCCTCTAACCCAAACATTAATGATATTTGGGATCAAGAGTCATTCTTCTGACACCGTAACACATCATTGAGATACATAGACAATGGGTTTAGAGGGTCTGAGTCCCTGCAGCCTGAGATCCCTGCAATGTCAATACAGAGATCTGACTGTTTTGGGAGTAGCAGTACCTACCTTTACAGGGGTCTATAAACCTTTCCTCCAGGAAGGGTTTATCTCTACAAGCAACTATGTGCTCCAGGGCATCTTGCTCAGGAGTCAGTTGCCTTCTCAGGTTTTCCATGAGTGCTGGAAAATTTTCCAAAGATACTAAATTAGGTTTGGGGGGTATATGATATCACTGAACACATGGCAGACAATAAGAGAGTTGTAGCTTGAGTTTTATTGATATACTATATTAACTTGCTGATCTTCTCTAGCTGACAACAATATAAACATATGTCAAAACATTAGATCTAGAGCTGCAATGATTAGTTGATTAATTGATTAGTTGTCAACTATGAAATTAATCATCAACTATTTTGTCATTTTTTAAGAAAAAAAAAGGTGAAATTCTCTGATTCCAGCTTCTCAAACGTGAATATTTTCTGGTCTCTTTAGTCCTCTATGACAGTAAACTGAATATCTTTGGATTGTGGAGTGTTGGTCGGGACAAAACAAGGCATTTGAGGACGTCATCTTGGGCTTTGGGAAACAGTGATCAACATTTATCTACATTTTTTAGACAACTAATTGATTAATCGATAAAATTATCAACAGATTAATTGATAATGAAAATTATCGTTAGTCGCAGCCCTAATTACATCTGTGATGCATGTTAGGTTCAATTAAAATCCATCTTGGTTCATTCAACTGCAAAGTAAATCCATCCCTCAGACAGCCTGTGCAAGACTTACATTACATTACTGTGGTGATTTTATTTTTAAACACTGATAAATTGATTAGTTGCCAACTATTAAATGAATCGCTAACTATTTTGATAATCACTTAATCATTTGGAGTCATTCTTTAAGAGAAAAATGTCCAATTTCTCTGGTTCCAGTATCTCAAATGTGAATACTGTTACTGACAGTAAACTGATTATCTTTGAGTTGTGGACTGTTGGTGGGGACAAATGAAGGCATTGGAGGACTTATCTTGGGCTGTGGGAAATAATGATTGACATTTTTCACAACTTTCCAACATGTTTTAGACCAAACAACTAATCTATTAATCAAGAAAATAATAGACAGAGTAATTGATAATGAAAGTATTTCTTTGTTGCAGCCCTATTGTCTCCATTGACCACTAATTCCATGAACAAAGGCAGTCTGTTTACAAGTTTCATCATGTGCATTTCTACCTGTATACCACATGTAGGCATGAGCAGGAATTTGTGTTGAAACTATAACAATAAAGACAACAGTACAGCTAGATACCTAGTTAACTTGGCTGTTGCACTACTCTAAAGGGTATTATCTGATTGTGTTCAAATCAAACCAGTTTGGTAAGTAATTGTACCTGACTGTTAACTGTAAGGTACAAATATATTGCTATCCTGCTAACATTAACTAGCTAGTAGAGGTTTACCATCACATTTTCACCTGATTTTGACACAAATAAATGTAATTCCAAGAATTACATGTATTTTTAATACATAGTAACATTTACCTTTGCTTCAATGTCCAAAAGCAGTGACAAGAGTTGCTAATATATTGGCAGCCATATTTCCTTTCCTTCGTTTTTAGAGAGACCACGTGACGACGACGTTCCAGAATCTAGGGCAAGCAGCGGCATTTCCAACCAATCCGTGACTGCAACGTCACTGACTGACTCTACACCATCAGAGGACAGTCACACACACACACGGAATTACTGGCAGATATGGTTTATGAGGACATACGCGAGGAAGACTTGTTTTCACATAAACTGTCCCCATATTCAGGTACACACATACAGTATATATTACAACCGCACACAGACATTCAGTGACTTAAAGCTCTGCAACTGAGACAACATGTTTTATATTTTTATTCAAAAAGAACATACAATATAGAAAATACTTGAGAACCTTATTGGTAGATACCCTAAAGACTGGGGGTTAACATAACCATGGTATACATGAAGGGATAGTATTTTATTTTTACACACTTAACACCGAGGTCATATGCAAAAAGTCAGTGTCTCAGAGGATGCTTTAGAGGACACGTCCAAAATACTCAACATCAGACTCTGTTTATTTCAGTGTGTTCAGTCAAGAAAAGGGATAAAACTGAGTTTTCAGCTATATCAGCTACATTCAAACAATCATTCTTTATCCCATTAATTGGACACTGACGATCAAAATCTGGTGATTGAAGAGGAAAAGCAGTTTGAGTCTTTCATTAACAACAGAAAAACGGTCAATTTAATCTCACAATCAAGTGACTAGACCTCTCAAAGTAAGATTATCCGATGAATATGAAACATAAATATGAATTAGCAGTTTATTGTGTGAATTCACCTGTTACTCAATTTGCCACGGCAAGTAGGAGAGGCCTCTGGAACATCAGTTAGAACATCCACAGGATCCACCCTAATGTTACACTTTGGTATAATCAAATTTGTAATTTCCAATGAACTGCTGGATTTTTTTTGTGTTGAAATTCAGTTGGTGATTTCCCAAATGTCCAAGAATGACTTTCCAATAACCCTCAGGGTATATCTGTGCAAAAATATTGATTCTGTTAATAAGTATTTTCTCTTTGACTGAGAGACTGATACCTAATTCTGGCATTTTCTGCTGATGAATTGTTGAAAAACAAGTTGTACTGCAGGTTTGTCACTCAACATGATGGTTGGTCATTTACATCTACATAGCAGAAAGTCATTTTCAGTTTGTCTTCTGAGGTCAAAGTTTTCTCTACTGACACCAACAGAAATCACGGTTGTTTTTCATTATAGCTCTTTCAAACAAGGACCACCATTCCCCCAATAAGAAAGGTACATGCCTTACAAAAACAGAACAAAATGAGTAGCATTGTCCATGAGAAGCAACCATTTAGCAGACAAAACACAGGACAGCTATGTGTCCTGCTGAGCAGTAGTAAACAGTCTGAATGCTGAACTGAATCTTGCATCTCATTACTCAAGTCCCAGCTACACAAACACTGTGCGTTTGAAGATCTTCTATAAATCCTGATCAACATGTGGTTTAGGAAGTCTGACTTTCTTTACAGTTCAGCACATTTTAGTTATGTATGAGAGAGATTTATTCTGTCCATTTCAGTTTATTGGGTTGTGTTTAAATGAACATTTTAGTTCATCTACAAATATTTACACCACAAGCTGCTACCCCAATTAAAAGGTCACTTCTGTTTTCATCGCTCTTCATCACTCTGAATCTTCATCTTCCTCCTCTTCAGGTATAAATGGAGGGTCTTCGGGCGTCTGCTGCTCCACCCCTCCCTCTTTCTTTGTCTTGAGATGCAGCTCTCGAACTGTGAGGATTCGGATGAGCATGGCTTCCATGGTGCTGTCATCCAGAGGGGTGGACGAGAACCACAGCGGGCTGTTGGGGACGCAGCAGCGCTCTGGGTGAAGGTAGAACAGGTTGGTGCGCTGCTTGACTGACTCCGAGCTGGAGGGAAGACAGTTGTTGGATTAAGGAGACCAACTAGTGACACAAAGTTAATTTCAGACTAGTGACCACTAAGGACATTTAATTTGGTGAAT
Organism: Scomberomorus guttatus; assembly: GCA_038419695.1. Taxonomy (NCBI): domain Eukaryota; kingdom Metazoa; phylum Chordata; class Actinopteri; order Scombriformes; family Scombridae; genus Scomberomorus; species Scomberomorus guttatus. The sequence goes on from CM076461.1 coordinate 6,076,699, forward strand.
GGGATCTACAATAGAAACCTTTTAATTGGTACCACCAGACATTCAAAAGATTTAAAGTCAATATCGGGCTTGGGCAAAACTGAAATTTCTGACTCAGGTTTAAGGTTCTGCAGAATTTGTAGTAATTTAACAGATATTAGTTATAAATAACTGTTAACAGTGAGGTTTGTTGATTATTCACAATAACCAGGACATTGTTTCTGAAAAGACGTGTTGTAGATGTAGTTTCTAAATGTTTTGAGCACCACAAACATTATTCCATTCACATTCACTGTACAAACTATTTTAAGATTATGTGAGATAATATTTATTGTGATTTTAACTGACATTTAACCAACAGCTAGAGAAAACGAGTGCTGGGGAGTTACCATACTTACCACTTGGAGAGGTAGAACTCGTAGAGTCTGACCGGACAGCGGAGCGGGTTCTCTGTGTTCTCCTTCATCTCCAGGATGTCCTCTTTACTCTCCTCCTCCTTACGCTTCTTCGCCGGAACACCTTCAGGATCTAAAGAGGTTACAGTACACACACACACACACACACACAAATTACATCATCCCTAATATAAATCCATTTCACAGTTAAGTGCTCTGGTGCACAATTTAACACAGAACTGCTGGTTAAAAACAACAACAACTGTAAAACACAACATTTAGAATAACACTAAGGTGCTTTCCAAGTATGTGTATGTACAGTACAATTACATAGAGGCTCATACTTCTATAATACTGCCTGGTGTATCACTGTTTAATCAACTTGCCCTAGATTACAGATGTTAACACACTAAATAATAGACACAGATGAAGTTTTTACAGACTTCAATTTAATCAGGTTGGTATGGAAGTAATCAGTATTTCATTCTGACCCTCAACCATAACGGTACCTGACTCTGCCTCATTTATGGATATGGGCGGGTAGAAGCGCAGGAATGTGGTCTTGGTGTTGTTCTGGTTGGTTTTGGTGCAGCGCATGACGTGGGCGAAGGACAGCTGGCGATGCTGCTCCACCGTGTTGAAGCCGAAGTACTTGCAGCAGAAGAAGAGCAGGGTGTTGAGGAGGACGATGGGGGAGTACACTCCCAACTGTTTACAGTCCCACAGAAACTCCTCCTCAACACGGGAATGGATATAACCTGCAGAGGAGAAGAGAGTGACCTGATATAAATGTGGTCGAATGTGGGTACGTTTTCTCAAGACAGAAACTGACAAAAACGAAATGATTAACAAAAAAAAAAAACAACAAATTACTAGAACTTGGACGCTGACTCACCGCTGGCTGTGATTGAGGGTTTGAAATTTCTCAGCATATTGGTGAACTCAGTGGAGAACTTGTTGTAGAAGCGATCCATGAATATGTTCTCCACACGACCGTTCTCAAACAGGTGCTACAGAGAGACAAACGGGAGCACAGTCATTAATTTTACTTTAGTAAGTTGTCTCGTGCACTACTTTTTATTCGTACTGGAGGAGTGTTGGCTATCCAGTTGACAAGTTTAGACAAGCTAAAGTTTAGAATTGCAGGGTGGTGTTGCTGACTTTAGAGATATTTGATACTGTTATTGATGGTCATGGTTCATATATGCATGACTATCTCCATGTCATCTTTTCCAGTGTGTGCTAGTTGTGTGCTCAACTGTAATGTTTATACAGCACTGTGGGTCCTACCTGCTATGAGTTAAGTTTATTTGTGTGAGTATGAAACATGTCTTGCCTGTTGGATGCCGAGACAGAGGTAGAAAAGGCTGTCGGGGGAGTAGGGCTCTCCGTTGGGTCGTTTCACCTCAGTGATGAAGCAACAGAGGCCGTAGCTCAGCTCGGCCGTTGTGCAGCGAAGAAAATCCTCCTTTAACTCCATGGGACGTGCTGAGAGTCGGATAAACGAGTCAAATTTAAACATTTTAATACATTTTTTTAATAAATTAGAATTTCTCACTGACAGTTTGTGGTTTCATTCTCTCTGTGGCTCAATAGGTTTGATTTTCCCTGAAGCCAGAATAATAAAAACAAGTTAAATTCACTGTTTAAAGGTGCTTTGAATCAAAATGTCCTCCACATGTTCAGCTTTAGGTGTTTGTATTTAGTGTATGCAAAGACTTACAACCGAAGCGTGGCTTCTCCAGGTTTGGTTGGGTTTGCCTCCACTGGATCCATCGCTTCCAGGCGTCAACTCCATATTGACTCTTCAGTTTAGGGATGTCTGCAGCCGTTGTTTTGTTGGAGCCTTTTTGAGATGTCGTTTCAGCTGCCTTTGTCGACCGTTGTGACTTACGACCCTTAAATGGGAGAGAGGAGGCTGCATCATGGATCAGGGTGAGACCAACAGTGATAGTGTGCAAATCCAAGCTAGTCTTTTCTACAGCAGTATGTTAACTTTAAATGACTTCTGCAAGTAAAATCAGATCTAATCTTAAATGCACAAGCAGCACCTTCACTCTTCCCAGGCAGTTACCTTCTTTTCTCGGGCTTTCCTGTGAACTTGTCGTCGTCGTCGTTGTGAAGTAGCAGGTGGAGGACTCGGGGATCGCCGGGACTCCTCTCTCAGCCTGGCCATTTTCTCCAGAGTTTCTGGCAATGACACAACCTGACACATTAATGCTAAAACCCAACCAGAGTTCCCCTGGTTGTTGACGTCACTCATGTCACTCACATTTTTTTTTTTCTGTCTACTTCTGCAGTCTCCAATTAAACTCTTACAGGACCTTAAACACACGTCAAAGTGGATATTAAAATGACCCCTAAGTTTGGATGCAGGAATAACTACATTAACTAATTTTTTACTTTACGAACTTGACACATTTGTACATCTCATCCCCTCACCAACAGTAAAGTCAGCTTCGATGTCCATGGGAGGCGGGGCTGGAGGTGGGGGCTCGGAGTAAGGCTCGCTGGGCATGCCCACAGGCATGTCTATGATTGGGTTGAGCTTTTCATGGGAGTACAGTCGACTGGGCGACCTGAGACCAGCATCAGGGGAGGGTTCCTCCCAGTTGTTCAGGAAACTGTCCAAGTCGTCTGTGTCCAGGTCGTCACTGTAGTTACTGGCATGGTCTGTAAATTAAACATAAGAGGAAGTCACGACACTTTTTCTGATATTAAAAACATAAAAATATTTATGAGAAGGACCACAAATTATTAGAACAAGAATAACTGTCAGTATCTGTAGTAACTGTAATATCTGTCAGTTACTTTGAGTGTTTAGTTTACATGCAAGGTTTTTTTTTTTTTTTTTTAAATACACTTCTCCAAAGAAGCAATTGGAGTTCTTATTCAAAAATATTAAGAAGATATTTGGAAAAATTTGGATGACCAAAGCAGACAAACTGGAATCTTTAAACAACTGATTAAAATCATTTTAAAACTGGTCTCTGCTTCAGTTAAATGGACCAAAAACTGGCTCAACATTGGGTGAGCAACAGCAACTGGTATCTTTCTCTTACCGTCTGGAGCCGGTGCTTCTTGTCTGTCGGTCTCTTTTTCCGCTACTTTCTCTTTTGGTTCCTCCTGTTTGTCATTCTTCTCTTCTTGCTCCGCCACCATCTCAGCCATGAGGATGAGCTCTGCCTCGAAAGGGTCAGACGGGATCTTTTCTTTGATCTCCTGGATGGTTTCCACGATGCGCTCGGCGCTGTCCATTGTCACAGGAAGGAACATGGGCACCGGCAGCTGTGGTAGACAGATTGAGAATATAACATCCAATATGCTGAGTTTTAATAAGGATGAATATTAATTATTTTTGAAATCCTGATCATAAGAGGATCTGTTTTGGATCAGATTTAACTTTGAAAACACACTACACTTGTTGACAACAGGGCAGTCCTACAGGTGTATCAAAAAGAGAAGCACAGCTCTACAAGGAGACGGCAATTTTTAATACACAGCTCATGATTGTTAAAATAAAAAAATCCAGGCCCAGAGGTGGTTGTGGTGTTTCACATACCGGAAACGGCAGGCCCACAGGTTTGGGGGTACACTGACTGTACATGCTCATAGGTACAGGAACATACACTGGCACTGGGACAGGCAGGACCAAGATTTTAGGCAAGACATCATCTATAAGAAAAAAAAAAAAAGTTTGTTTATAACCAAGTAAATCTTTCAACTTGAGCAATGATAATGTTGAAAATTAGATCATAACATGGCAAGTATTTAGTCAAAATATGTGAATGCTGAATAAACATGAACAAGAGACAGTACCTACAGCAGTTGTGCAAATCAGTGGCTGTGAGCTCTAAAGACAAAGTGTTATATATTGGTTGCAAGTTAACAGACGACTACAGAGCAGAGATCTCGTTACCATGGAAGCACTATAAGATTCGCTTTTACCCGTCTGTGCCTCAACGTGGACTGTCTGTGTTTTACAGGAGACCCCTTTGTTCTGCACCAGTGGTCTACAGAGCAGGGCCTTATTCTTCAGAATTTTAGGGCCAGGAGGAGGATGAGGCTTCACTGTATCTGTCTGAATACTGATCTGAATAACAGACAAATGACAAAAAAAACCCAACAACTTCAGAACTAATAATTTTCAAAACCACAAATTGATTATTACTGAGCTAAAAGCAGCTGCAGAGAGATCCTCACAACTGGCTGTCTCTAAAAGTATAACCTGACCAAACCAATTGCACCACAAGAGTTACAAATGCCAACATTAAGAGTCTTAAGTCCCCTTTACACTGTGCGAGTTTGGGCTGTCTAAAGCCAAAGTTGACAATTGTGAGAGAAACGTAAAATCTTTGGTCGTCAATTCAAAACAGTGGTCCTAGATCGCATGAGAGACTCATCCACCAACGACCGATTTGGATCTGACAGCCTTAAATTGAAGTCGTACTGTTTGACAGATTATGACAATGATTTTATCGCACAAGTTGACCAACTTTCATAATCGTTGTTGCACAATCTGAAGACACTTTTAGCGTGTTGGGCCACCACAAGATTACAAAATTTCTTCAAAACCGAGGTGAACAGTGCCTGCTCAGCATTTTTATACATGTCACAGGGCATAATCGGATGTGAATTGTTTTATTAACTGTATTGTATCATGTAACAAAACTCATTTATGTATGTTTTTCCTTTACATTTGTCCTGTCTGTATATATATTATTTAGTTTTTCTGTATATTAAATACATATAATATACACCAACTTACATGTCCAGAGTTCTTTGATTGAAAGTCGGGGACAGTGCCTGTGGAGACAATGACATCAACACTGGTGATTAACTGAAAGTATATACAGCGTGTTTCCTCTCTTATTTCTTTGACATACAGTACATAAATACTGTACATAATACTGTACATAAGTACAGCGTGTGTGTTTTTTGTTTTGTACTTTGCTGGGCAGTTCTGTTGGGAGCACTGGGTTTCACTGCTGGAGGTCCTGCAAGCGAGACGACGTTTGCAATGACAGGCGTGGCCTCTCCTGTACCTGCAGGAAACACAGAAGAGACAGTGGGAGAAATTACAGATTAGTTTCATAACATTTTAATTAAAAAGTCAGGATTAAAACAACAACACTGGAAGTTAAATCATTAAAAAAAATGGCAGCAGCAATACACACCTTTGAAGACCTCCCCCTGTGTCATCACCTTATCACAGCAGAACTGAAGCAGACATTTCATGTCACAGAAGTGTTTGACCTCTCCCAGCATAGGAAGACTCTGTTTTAGTTTCCCTTTGCGGCCGCAGGTGTCGCACTTTGCAACCTGACAGAAAGCAGAGTACATGTGTAAGAACGGCAGAGCAAGATTATCATTATCGCCATCATTTTAGTGAAACTGTGAATTTAATAACTGCATTGAGCCTTGCTTACATGACAGAAGAGCATGGTGTACTTGGACCTGCACTCCTCGGAGCAGAACTCCTCGGTCGCGCCTCCATACTGTGCCGTCACCAGCTTCTTGGAGACACAGTGGCAGTAGGAGCAGGAGTGACAGTGTTTCCCCCAGCTTTTTGATAGGTCGTGCCTAAAGAGCAGCTTACAGCCTGAGAGGAGGCAGAGGAGACGCTGCTTCAAGATCCAAATGTGTTGCATGTAAACGGTTATATGCATTTTGATGGTGCACGTGTGTTTGTATGTTCTGCACAAAGTAAGCGCAATAGATTTTACAATCTAGCCTACAAAAACCCTGCATTATTCCTGAAATTAGACATCTGACTACTTACCATCGCTGCAGAAGTAGCAGTCTTTGTTGTTAATTTTCTTGGTGTCTCTGGTGATCTTTTCGATCTTACAGTATTCACACAGGCTTGTCACAAAGTTGGCCTTCTTGAACTCCTGAGAACAGTCCACGCTACACACGAAAACCATCTTGTCCTGCACACATATAGAGTTGACATTGGTGAGATTAAGCACTTTAGCACAGAACACAAGTATGTTGTTATTACAAAAAAAACAAGAAAAAGATCCAGTCAAGAGACACTGTTGCCTTGATCAATCATTGGTAACTCACACGTGGTATGATGTTTTTATTTATTATAGGTTGCTTTCATATAGTTTTATGTGCTTATACATTATTCCCTGTGACAGACTGGTAACCTGCCTAGCCGCCACCTGCCCAGTGTGAGTTGGGTCATGCTCCAGCCCCCCACGAGCCTGAACAGGATATATGGTATAAATTAAGGATGGATGGATGATACTTTTGGCATAGCTCATCATAAGTATGAAGGGAACTACTTTTAGCCAATTAGTTAATTTGTTACTTCCACCCCTCATATTTATAACCCAGAATTTGCTTAATTTGGTAGTTGTGTTTGCTGACTTTCCTTCTTTCTGCACACTGTACAAGTTTGTTTGTTCTGCAATTTCCTGTAGCATTTCGTCAGTCACAAAACTTTTGAAATACATGTATGGTGTCCAGTCAAGCCTGTCTTCTGAGTCTTACTGTACACATTCATCAAATTTAACAGCTGGAGGTTCAAATCATTTTTTGTTTTTGTTTTTTTTAACCACTGATACTCTTTCCTCTTCACTTTGCCCCTTACTGACTGCTTTGTTGTTGTTGGGCTCCCCGACTTCTGCGCTTGTCTGGGCGACACTTTCATCTTGCAAGTCTTCCTCATCACTACTATCTGAGTTTCCCTCAGTACACACTGCAATAGGAGTCCATTCATCATCATCATCATCATCATCATCATCTGCCCCTAACTGCTCCATGTCACTTTAATCACCATCCAAATTCATCTTCAGGACATCTTCAACACCTAACTTTTTTGCCATCTAAAAAAAATACACACCAAAAACAAATTATTGTGTATTTCTTCTCTGAACTGTTCAGTTTTTAGTGAAAATCAATGAGAAAAACACAATTATTAGCAAGTGAGTCATGGCAACATCCAACTAGTCATCGATCATTGTGATACAGCAGGTCACATATATAAAAAATACAATATAGGCTATAAATATCTCAATTTCTACTCCAAATATATCCAGTTATGTTATTTAAACCTTTAAATAGTTTACTTAAATAATAAAAAGAGTGTATGTTGCTTTATGGAATGCATGAAGTGCAATAAAATGACAATTGACGCATTTACAGATAAATTACCTCATATACCTGCTGTATCTAATTAGATACACACATTTTCACAAATAAGTAACAAAAGCTACAGAGTTAAATTTCTACACGTCCAGACCTTCTCCTTGACTTAAATATTTCAAAATGAAAACCATGTTTCAAATTGTTTTAGCACATATTAAGGTATGAAACACCATATTGTGGGTAATTTATTCATATGGATACGTTTTAACTTTTTTATATTACATTTTGTACTTTGTGTGTGTTTTTTGTTCTAATTTCGCTTTGAGGACAAGAGAGTTAAAGTATCACAGAGTGGGTGCTCACGGGAAAACCATGGAGTCCTCACGGGTGCTAACAGGTTGCCATGGCAATCTCTTTGGGTTTTTATGAACTCTTGTTATCAAAAGGACTTTTTCTTGAGGCGTTTTTGGAACATTTTGCCCTCTGACTCTCTCTACTTTCCTGTTGTATCAATGCACTCAAAAGCTATTCCCATGCAGTGCTGTGAGGAAAAAAAAAAATCAGCTTGACTTGGGAATAGAAGAACCCCCAATACAACTCATTTTAAAACACATACACTCAAATAAGTTACCTTGATCTGGATGAGTTCAGGTTTAAAAGTTATTTTGCGGGAACACTGCGAGCAGTTCAGTACGGCTGGTACTTTGGGGGCTTCTTGCAGGGACTGGTTCGGGGTGATGGCCTGGATTTGGGTGGTTCCAATTGGCAACTTGGTGAAAACATTCACCTGTTTCTGGGAATTCTTAAACTTTTCCTATAGAACAGAAAAACAAGACAAGAGTTGAGAATAAAAAACATTGCAAAAAAAAAGGCACGATTTTGAGTTAATAATGACTGTAAAATCAACATAATGCGTGTTCCCCACACAGGATGAGCACTCAATAACAAATAGGTACTTTGATTTGAGCTGGGAAAATACAGTTATATCATGTTAATTATAATATTTAAAGACATAATGGGGAAAAAATACATTTCCCAGCTTAATTCCTGTGTCCCTGTATCAATTGTTCAGTTATTAGAAATAAGCAGTGCCTCTCTTTTAGCAATAGGCTGCAGATTGTACAGGCAACATTTTTATCAATGCTTGACTATGCAGATTGGTGAAGAGTGTAAAATAACTCAGATACACTGTCTTCACTGTGAATCTTGATTTTACATCTTACAGGCCTCATTACCTGAAATGCCATAACACACGGGAGAGTGCAGAAGTTCCTGATGGAAGTATCTGACATGGCTAAGTGGTAGGCTGGTACAGTGTTTTTTCCACAGTTATCACAATTCAACCGAGCACCTGTGGGAAAGAAAAAAAACTTTCATGAGACAAAAGCAAGAATATAAAGTTGAAAGCAATCATCAAAAAATCTGTAATTAAGGGCGTTTTCAAGCCTGAGCTGTTTGTCCCCTTTCATACGATTTGTTTGGGCAGATCTGAACATGGAAATCGTACTCCATCGGACCTTTAAAAAGGAAGAGGTCCCATCCCAAACGAATTCTGGAGCGTTTTGTTTGTGGTGGGAACTTGATCCGACCTCGATCTGAGCCAGCTACAAGGCTGCAAGTTTAAGCTAACCGGCTCGCGTAGCCTAGAATGCTTTGGATGCTGGGATGAGCAAAGTCAACAGTTTCAGCTAGCCGGAGAATCGAGGCCCAAGTACGCTGCCATGATTAATATTTGGGCAGATCAGGCCTCAGTAGGACATTCTTCAGCTGGAAGTGTTGATATTTTTAAACATTAACTTAAAATCTACCTCTTTAGCCTGGATTTTGATAAGAATGTTTTATGAACATTATTTATTTCAATCACTTATTTTATTGTATTCGTGTTTTAAAATATTTTTTTTTCCCTCATCGATTTTATTTGTCATTGTTTTTTATCTGTTTTATCTTGTTTTTACTTTATTCTATTTCATTATTTTTATGTTTTTATCTAATTTATTGGTTCATAATTTTTATTTCTCGTGTGCATTAGTGTTTAGTGTTTACTGTTGTCTTATTATTGGCTTATCAGTCTGTGAAGCCTTGACATGTATGAAAGGTGCTATTCAAATAAAGTTTGAGTGATTAATTCTTCAGAACTTCTTTCTGTGTTTACATTTTCACTTCTGCCACAGTCATATCTAACTGCACCAAAGGGAAAATGCAACAAGTTTACCAACTTATCAACTGATGTGAACCAAAACAAACCAACTGCAGGTTTGAAAAGACCCTAAAGCTTATTGTCCAGTACCTGATGAACTGACAGTCTGGACCATATATGCCATCACACAGCTGCTGCTACAGAAGAGGTTCACCGAGTCATCATTGTTTCTGTTGTCAACCATCTCTGTCAGCGGCCGGGAAGTGCGACACATCGTACATGGTTGAGGTGTCTTGGTTTTCTGTTGAAAGATATAGAAAATGAGAATGTGATGCACATCACAAGAACACTTTTTAATTTGACAGTTTTTTTGAAAGTCTCTGAAGGATGTTTTATGATGTATGCTGGGACAAATTCCAGCCCTATAACCCCAAATGTCTGTCCGTCACTGACTGACTGAGTGATGAAGTTACACCATTGGTGCGGCCAGTCGAGTGTTGGAGTTTCCCCATTGGCCGTTGGTCTTTTAAAATGAATTGGCACAAACAGTTTCTATTACAGTCATGTCCGCAGGCACTCAGCCTCTCAGCGGGACTGAGTGCAGCCCTGAGCGAACTGAGAGTGAGCGCAGCCCCTAAATAAGTTTTAAAAAACACACATTTACTGTCTCACATGGAGGCTCCGACACTGCGAGCAACAACCACGGACACAGTCACGTCAATTTCCACACGTTACATGCGTCTAGTGTCTTTTCAAAATGAAGCACTTCCGCGCTCATAGTAAATAAAATAAAAGTGATATAACAACATGACACACTGTATTGGGGTCATTCACACTTAACTCAACCCTTCTACAGCACCATATAGTCTGCACCCAAAATCTGGTGTGTTTTAAGTATAAAAACCTAAACTTACATAAAAACAAACATATTAAAAATGCTGGTGATGTCCATGTCTGATGGTAAACAGGTTTTGACCTAGCCTTGTTTTTTAAACTTTAGATTCCCGTACCTCTTTATATTTGGCCAGACACTCTGTATTGCACAGAGTTTTGTTGCTGTCTTCCATCTTCAGCAAGAGCGGTTTGCTGTGGCAGTAGGAGCCACAGTTTGCACATCCAGCCATGGACAAGTTGTTTACAGTACGGAAACGGTTAAAGCAGGCGTCGCTGCACATCTTATGAACAGCGCCGCTCAGGATCACCTCATGTTTGCTCTGGTGGAGGGATGACAAAACAGTAGTGCATGTTATTTCAGAGATGAAAAGGTACAGTGAATCTTATATAAACAAGTGGTGTCCTTCACCCACCAAAAAGTAATAATAAAAATGTTTTTTTTAAATAAAAACATAAAGTATGTATTAAAAATCATAAAGAAAGCTAAACATGCAGATTTTATTTGCCATTTGTCAGTTTAATAGCTCTACAACTAAAGATTATGACTTTTTTATTACTTATGAGAACAAGAAAAAGATAATTTTTATGTTTTTAGATTCAGTTTGACTTACAATGCAGTATCTGGTGCACATGCTGCAGAGTGACTGTGGTTGAACTGTTTTTTGGGTTGGGGCAATTTTTTTTAAGTTGGAGTTATTTTTCTTGTAGTTGAAGGAGGTCAGGCAGTTCTGGCTGCAAAATTCCTTCATAACTCCTTTAGTATCTGGAGCCAGGATGACGTCCTGAGGTCGAAGTATCACCCTGTGTGAATAAAAAGTGTTAAGATCAACACAAGGTCCAAAATCAGTAATACTTCATTTGGGTCATGAACTCTTAACACAATGTTAATCCACAGGTATAAAGTTGATTACTCTGATTTTTCTCATCCATAAAAGTCAAAATGACAAAATGTTGTATAGCTGCATAGACTACTTGGTTAATCAATTAGTTAAATCACTTGTAATGAATGGAGTTGCTGAATACTGGTAATCACTTTAGTTATTTTTTAATTTAATGTCAAAAATGTGCTGGTTTCAGCTTCTAAAATGTGACAATGTAATGCTTTTCTTTGTCATTCATTATACTAAAACTGATTATCTTTGGGTTTTGGACAGTTGATCAGAAGATATTTAAAGACTTTGAGTCTTGGACATAATAAACAGATATTTTTCACTATTGTCTGACATTATATAGACAAAAATATTTATAGATTAAATGACAAAGTAATCTGCAGATTAATGGATAATGAAAATAATAGTTGGTTGCAGCCCTAAAATATTGAGTTCAAACAGATAAAAAAACATTTTTTTCTAATGAACTCACTTTTGGCAGTTGTAGCAGATCTTACTGACACCTTTGACTGTGGGGAGCGATGTGGTGAGGCAGGTGGTGGAGCAGAAGAGTGCCGGGGAGCCCTTCCTCTGGAAAGCTGTCTGTCCTTTCATCAGGCTCTTCTTGCAGTGCGAACAGGACATGTGCAAAGACGAGGGGTGGACGATGGGCAGCGTCTGTGTTTCGGCGGCAGGAGTCACAGAGAAGACCGATCCAATCCTCAAGTCCTCCTGTCAACAACAGAATGGTGAGCCGGTGATGGTTCCAGTTATTCTGGATCCACTCTGTGCCAAACTGCTCAACTCAATTCAAATACCGAATACTGAAGATCTGGATATTTTATTATATTATATTCAACGACTAGGAACTCACATATTCAGAAGAGCAGATTTCCTCTTCGAATAAATTGAACACTGGCTCCTATATTGTATTGCAGAGTGTTGCATTATGGGTTGTTTGTAGCCTTAATGTTGCTACAGTAGGCTATTGATTTTTTTAAAGTGAGTTTATAGGGTGTCTTTTAGAGTTAGTGGGCTTCTGGTAGCTTTAGATTTTTGCAGCCACGGAGAAAATAAGTTCCTGATGTGAAAATGAATGTAAAGTATCGTCTTTACTGCAGAACGAGTCTAAAATTACAGAATAGCTCAATCATCACAATGAGGAGTTCAAAAAGAGTGTAACAGTGTAACCGGAGAGGGTGTGACTGATAAAGAGAATGAAGAAACAGCTGCACTCAAAAACAGACTGGGAAAAGATAGACAAATGTTATTATGTTATTATTATACTTTCAGTTTAGTATTCATATTTCTGAGAGAAAAAGATTAAAGCATGAGGATCATCTTATCTTTGGAGTAACAGTATCTCAGAAAAACCTTCCCAGAGGGACTATTCTGATAAAGTGTGTCTTATTTCCAAAAAGTCCTTTTCTGGTTGTCTTATATTTGGCGCAATGCAATACTTAACATCCATCTCAGTTTTCCTACTGTGTTAAAATGATTTACGAATGCAGGCTTGTCATTTTTAACCACCAACTGTTGATTTCCCCAGCTGTCAAACCAACTGTCTGGCAGCGCATTTTAACTTACAGTCCAATCCATCCTTTTATAATTTTGTACAAAATGAGAATCATTTGACTAGAATCACAGTTTTTAGTTGATTCACTGGCAGCAGTAAAATACATCTACACTATTCTTTCATGCAGAGTTCAGCTTAAAACTTTCTATGCAAATTCTTGTTGTTAACCAAAGTATTTCTGTTGACCTCTTAAAGAGCAGCAGTTCAACAAGAAGAGAGCGATTTTGGCTTATTTAAATCAATACAATAAATTCCTCTGCTAATCATTTAGATTCTGAATTTACCCACGTGTTTTTAAAATACTCAGGATTGTATCAAACTTTTGCTCAGATCACCATAAAGTACAAATAAACTAAGTTACAAAGAACTTCCGTTGCTGTGTGGACCTTTTTAAACCTCCTCTCGCCATGTGATTTGTGTCCCATCTTCTCCTTGAAAAAAGGGCTTTAAATTGCTCTGCCCAAAGACTGTTTGTAGTGCTGTAGCACTTATCACAACTCTTACAAAAAAATACTTTGTCCGTACAGCTGCTAACCGTCAAAATGCTTGTGAAAAGAAGTGTGTGACCCACCTTTGCAGTATTCGGCTCATCCTTCACTTTTGCTGTGGATGTGGAGGATATGAGAGCTTGTTCATAGTCCTCATCAATAGGCTCATCCTTCACCTTGACCAAAGGTGGTGAAGGAGACGACTTGATTGGCTGCGCTGCTGCCTGCAATCTCTCCTACCACAAAGAAAAAAGGACAATAAATTGCCTGTTTGGTCTTCTATGATTGTAACAGATGTAGATTTTGATGACTATGCTTTGTGTCAACTTCCATGGTACCATCATAAGAAATAACTATGTTATAATATTAACTTATACTTACATTGTCCAATCTTGGTCGTGATAGCTTGACTACTTTCATCCCGTTCACTGTGTTCGCCGGTGATGAGCTTTCCCTTCCTGCAGGAACATGAACAAATTAATTAGCTGTGAATGTGGGTGAAAATTAAGATTTGTAACAAACACAAAACAACATAAAAGAACGAAATAATCGTCTATTCATTAGTAACATACAAATAACCTGATAAAATCCCACAGTCTGTGATTAAAAAGCCAAAAGTTTAATCAGTAAAATGTCTGAAACTAGTGAAAAATGTTCATTGTATATCCCAAAGTCAAAGGTTACATCTTGTTATATGATATGTATGTCTTACTTTGTCCGACCAACGGTCCAAAGATAATCAGTTTATTATCATGTATGACAGACAAGCATTAAATCATCAATTTTGAGAAGTTGAAGCCTGAAACAATTATTTGATTATCAAAATAGTTGGCAATTAATTTTCTGTCAATTGACTAATCTTTAAATTTCAAAATTTAACGATAACGAAAACGAGCTCTGAGTGATGAATTTAAATAGTAAAATATGTATTTTTAATTGCAGGTTGTGACAAGGCATTCATCTTAAGATGCTCCTGAATTGCCAGTCCTGACTTAAAGTGTACAAGATGATAAAGGTGTGAATCTTTGGGAAACGATTATCTGATTCTTGGTGTCATGATTCAAGTCAGGATCGATTCTGGGCGTCCTGGTAGCCTACTGGCTAAGACGCATGTCATTCCCTGACTCTCTCTCTCCTCTAATTTCCTGTCATATCTCAACTATCTCTGTCCAATAAATACATAAAAATCGATTCCGGATGCAGCTTCTTTTTTTTTAAATTTAGGTTATTTCTTTAAGTTACTTAAGTTAACTGCTTTATTTGTATGAAAATTAAAAAATAAAACAATAAAATTGCAATGAAAGTGTAATTTACTGACCAACATTACTGGTTAAATGGTTTTTGTGATAACAGAAGTTTGTGTGTTGGTCAGCCAGTCTCATTTGTTAGTGCCAGAGTTCAGTGCTCCACTAACACTCCACCTTCGTCTCGCAGAGCTAATTATTTAAATCCAAAATGCATCTAAACGTTTGCCTATTTTGAAGATGAACTACAAGATAACTCTGACTTGTAGGTAAAATTGTACGCATGGAATAAGAATTTCATTTTTAATCACACATTAGTTTATAGCAAAGATCCCGAACACTACTCCTCTGAGGTCACTCACCTGTACTGGCTGTGGCTTTGGACGATGGAGATGAACTGGACTGCATCAAATCAAAAGACACTTTGATGTCCTCCAACTGGCCATCGTCTGTGAGTGGCGGTAACACAGTGGGTTTCACATCAGTTTCCTCCTCAAAAGAGTTACTGTCCTCTACCACCGAGACTGAAACAGAAATTCAAAATGAAAAGAAATTATTGGGATGTTGAAGATCTGTGCTTTTGGAGCAGTAGAATAAACAAATGTTGTAGCTGGAAAAGCAGGATTCAAGTAACTACAGTATGTAGGGGAGCCGTCTTTGGAAATATTTCTACTAATACAATATGTATCATTAATTACAAAGAGCTCTGTAAACAATGTCAGGGTTTTCCCTGGATTTTTTTTGAGACAAAGAGTGACAGCACAGACAGTTCACAATATACTTCACGTTCATCTCGCAAAGATAATTATTTAGTCATTAAACCAAAAAATGCTTGCAACCGCAGATGAGTAAAAAAGGTTTTAAATGCAGCTGCAAGAACAATACTTTCCACTCATATCCTGGGAGGTTTGATTTGAAAAACAACTTATTTTAATTCTAATTATAACTATTCTAATTATCCGTTAACTCCCCCTGCTCTTTCATCTGTTTTTTTATTATTGGGCATTATTACTGTTATTTTGAAAGTGAAATGGCCAATGAGGAAACTCCAACACGGTTAGCTGAACAATGGCTTCATCACTCCATCAGTCCGTCAGTCCGTCAGTCAGTCAGTCAGTCAGTCAGTCAGTCAGTCAGTCAGTCACAGACAACTGCGGTTATAGGGCTGGCCCCGCTGTTGTGGTCCAGCCAAAAATGTGAGGCAAGCAAAAATACAATAAAGGATGATGGGGACTAATTTCTTAGTTATTACTAATTACTTGTCTACTTTGTCACCTTCTGTTCCACAATTTCTAAAAACCAGAAAATTTTGGTTACGCTTCATTTTACGGGTCCCTTTTTTCATTTTATACTAATTTTCTGGGAATTTTCTGTGTAATTTGCCGGTATGCAACAGTTAATTTTTAGGACATTTTACAGAAGATGCTCCTGAAATGCCAGTCCCGATTTAATGTGTACAAGATGATAAGGGTGTGAATCTTTCACACTTGTTTATAGTAAAAGACTCTTAAAGGATCCCGAACACTACTCCTGAGGTTACTCACCTGTACTGGCTGTGGCTTCGGACGATGGAGACGGACTGGATTGCATCAAATCCAAAGACGCTTTCATGTCTTCCGACTGGTTTTCTGTGGGTGGTGGTAACACGGTGGGTTTCACATCAGTTTCGTCCTCAACAGAGTTTCCTTCCTCTGCCACAGAGACTGAAAGGGAAATTCAAAATGAAGAAATTATTGGGATGTTGAAGATCAGTGTTTTTGGAGCAGTAGAATAACAAACAAGTGTTGTAGCTGGAAAAGCAGGATTCAAGTAACTAAAGTATATAGGGGAGCCCTCTTTGAATGGGACACTGATGCTTCTCATTATTTAAAAAGTTATGGAAAGTTTTCTACCTCTATGCATGAGTAAATGTTTGAATATTCAATACTGCCATGAAAGTGCATTTTTCTCAGATTTGCTGCACAATGCCCGTCAGAATTTCCCAAAAGCCCAAGGTGGCGTCTTCAAGTTGCTTGTTTTGTTCGACCACCAGTGTAAAACCAAAGAAATTCAGTTCACATGGATATAAAAGAAAGAAAACAGAACATCAACAGTTGAGAAGTTGGAATCAATTGTTTGGTATTTTTGCTTCAAAAATTACCTAAAAAGATTCATTAATTATCGTTGTAGATTAATTTTCTTTCTATTGACTAATCAAATAATTATCAATTTTTTCAATTCTACTGTACAACACTTGGAATTGGAGCTTCAACGATTAGTCGATTAATCAGACAGAAAATGAATGTGCATTTATACATATATTTAATTCACAGGCATCTTTCAGTGTTTTCTGATGATTTATTTATCAACTGACTTATAGATTAATCAAGAAAATTACGGACAGATTAATCGATAATGAAAAAATTGTTAGCTGTAGCCCTAAAAAAAATAAAGAGCAAAAGAAAGAAAGCTGCAATACTTGCAGTTATTCAAATGTTAAACAGCTATATTATATATTTATATATATATTTAAATGCAATGAGCTCTGTAAACAATGTGATGTATAGCAAGCCAGGCAGTCAGAAAAACTGTGAGGCATGCACAGCAAAAATTACAATAAAGTAAAGGATGATGATGTAAAGCCAGGGCTATTTTGTTAGTAATTACTTGTCTATTTTGTCACCTTCTATTCCACATAACAAAACAATTGTTATGAATCTAACTGATTAAGAAGTTTTGCAAATTAAGAAATTACTAAACCAACTTTTTTCCATTTTTTAAAATAATTTGTACCAAATTGCAACAAATATTTCGCAAAATGTCTGGAAAATTCACCGTTACATACCTGCAAATTACATAAAGATTTCCAAGAAAAACAGTATAATATTAAGGGACCTGTAAAATAAAACGTTACCAAAATTTTTCCTCCAGCATTAATGTAAATTTTGTTTTGCAACATGGATCTCCTGCTGGTTGAAAATCAACACAAAAACTTTGTGATAAGCCTGTATTTTACCTGTATTTGAAATGGCGGGTGAACTTCTTTCCCCATCCGTCAAACAGCTCTGTTCCTCCTCTTTCATCTGAGCTTCTTGTTCCACCTCATCCACTGTACCAATGTCCATCATCTCATCGAGGTCGTCGGCTGTAGAAACCCTCAGATTACAGCCATGGGACTCTGATTCCTCCTGTGCGACAATGTTCTCCTTAATGTCAGTGTCTGAGTCCATCTTTTCATCAGTGTGTGTTTTCTCCTCTTCACTGCTGGGAGTCGTGTCCATATTTGTATCCTTGCTCACATCTGGTCCTGCAGGACTTTCCTGTGAGCTGTCTTTTGCTGTAACATTTTCTTCATTTAACTCAAATCTTTCCTCAGTTTTCACCTCAGTATCCTCTTTTTCAGACTCTGAGGTGCTATCTGGCTCACCACTGTGAACCAGAACTGTGTTGACTGTCTCTTTTGTAGAGAAGGATGAATGTAAAGGGGATGGAGATACAGAAACAGGACAAGGAACCACTCCAGCCTCAGTTTTTTTATGTTCTAAATCTTTACTTTGCATTTCTTCAGCAGCAACAAAGTTATTGTCTTCCTCATGTTCAGACAGTCTAGGAGAAGATTCAGGAACAAGCTCTGTGTCTTCAACATCTGCTGATGCACCAGTGTCCAAAACAGCTTCCATGGACTCCCCGTCTGCCCCTTCTGTTACCTGCATAGGAAAATAAACAATTAACATGGACACTGATACTGACTTTTATCTTGCTATTGAAAAGGGGTTCTAGAAAAAATTTAAACCATCTATTAAATCACCTATTTTCATATATACGTGAAAATAGGTTTTGGTCGCTGTAAGGCTGCTTTCAGACCAAAAATAACCTTGCATTAAAAAAATGCAAGGGGCAGCGTTTTAAGGTGACGTTCACATTACAAAGTAATCCACCAGGAATGTTCGCTTGCATGCTTGTGATTGGCCAACACAGCTCCTTGCTGGCAGCAAAAGTTAAACCTGGTTAAACTTTTTTGATGGACCACCCTGCATTGTTTTGCCAGAGCTCTCTGTGTTGGCACCCCCGCTGCGTCAACTCACTGCCCCCATTAAAATGAAAGAGAGGGCTGCGTTTTTTCACGCAGAGCTAATGTCAGTCTGAACAGCGCCTCACAATTCCTACTCTCCACACTGTTTCACAATGCTTAAGATACAACCTAAGATGTTTTGTTTTGCCCCGACCAACAGTCCACAACCCAAAGAAAAAATATTTATGATTAAGTACCTGGAACTAGAGAAGCATAGCATTACATAGCATTTTTCCTGAAATATTATTCCAAACAATGAATCAATTATTGAAATAGTTGCTGATTATTTTTCTGTCGATCAACTAATCGTTGCAGCTCTAGAAATAACCAACTCTTCACAGAAGTTACCATTGAGTTTAGAAACTACCCTGCTATTATACTGATGTTACCATACTTGGAATGAACTTTGCGCTGAAAGTGTGTATTGTTGGTATATTAGTTACACAATATTTATCACTAACGAAATGGTTGCTGCATGATTATAGTCTATCTCTGATACTGGTGCTTTAGTACATGCACACAACAAATAACCACAACTTCTGCTTTACTATATTGTACATTACATCATACTGAGGAGTCCTTAAAGAACGGGTCCACAATTTTTCAAGTCAGGTTGCCCATATGAACAGTGAAAGAGGTTTTCCTCACTGTAATCATTCCTCCTGTTCATACTGGCTATTAAAAGATCCCCTTCAAATGGCTTTCAATGCAAGCGATGAGGGACAAAATCCACAGGGTGTCCACACAGTCATTTTGTGCAAAAATGCATTTAAAAGTTGATCTGAAGCTTATACGAGGCTTCAGCAGTCTGAGAGGGACTTTGGCATTAAAAAGACTGTAACATTGAAAGATATCTACTTGATTTGACTCATTTGGACAGCTGAAGCTTCATATTAGCTTCAGATTAACTTTTAAATACATTTTTGCACAGAAGGAGGACTGTGGATTATGAAGGGATCTTCTAATGGTCAGTATGAACAGGAGGAATGATTACAGCAAGAAAAACATATTTCAATGTTCACTTGGACACCTGACTGTTGTTTTAAGACATAGTTGAAAAATTGTGAACCCGTCCTTTAACTTCTAACTACTTCTGATGAAGAAAATAGTAATAGACGTCGAATAATTAGCTCACAAAACGCCCAGTGCAGCTAAAAAAAAGTCATTGATAGTAGAAAAAAGTTATATTTGAGGGATTTAAGTTTTCGTTTTTTCTGAAAGGGCAGATTTCAGGGTCATTTTGCACACCCTTATGGACTGTTCCAATGTGTCAAAGTAGAAAATGTATTCAACTTTACAATGGAGCTAAAAAAGTCATAGCCAACAAGCATGTATGAAAAGAATAGCTATATAAACCACGGGTTGTATAGATATACACTAACGTTAGCATGCATGTGCACAATCTGTCAGTTTAGGGTTGTTTTGGGGGAGATTTAACCATGCACGACCTACATTAGCTTGTTGCAACACTGCTCTCGCAATGTAAACACAACTGCAGCGTTACAGCTGCACAGCTAATAGCTACAACCTAGCGTTAGTTTATAAAACGCGGGGTTTAGTTACCTCATTCTGGGTCACTTCACTGGATTCAGCCATGTTATGTTGATATTAGGAGACCAATTTCATGACCTGTAAACAATAGAACTTAGCTGACCGTTTGCTAAGCTAACACATCTGCACAGCGCTCTGCCTGCCTGTTAGCTCGCTACTGTTAGCTGGTCTTTTGTCGTGTAAATACGTCCACACGATACAATAACTAACCACAACGCTTATGAATAACTTCTCTACTTGGTGTAATGCTAGAGATACCAGTGTTTTCATATAGCAGCGTTATGAGGAATGTATACAGCCGTAACAACGTGCAGAAAATTACCGCGCCAGCGTCTCGGACGGATGAGACTTGATTGGCCAGCCGTTGATGGCCGTCGCCAGTTTCCGTTGCCGCCATGTTTGTGCCAAAATCCTGATTTTGTAAATAGTTTTCTTATTCTTATTCTGATTTTATTGGCGGTTGGCAAAGAGCTTTCGGGTGCATTACCGCCACCCACTGATCTGGAGTGTGGACTAAAGATCTGGTCCTGCAGGACTTTTCTCTAAACTCTTTTACTGTAACATTTTCTTCATTTAAACTCAAATCCTTCCTCAGTTTCGTGGTCACGTCCTTAATTGTGCATAACTTTACGGCTTAATAAAATTTAAACGGGTCATGAAAGGGGAAATTAGCTATAGAGACCAAAACCGTTTTTTTGTACCAGGCTGTAAGCATGTTTATTTCTGCTGTAAAGTTGGGCATTTTAGGGTCTATGGGGATTGACTCGCTTTTGCAGCCAGCCTCAAGTGGCCATTCGAGGAACTGCAGCTTTTGGCACTTCCGCATTGGCTTCATTTTTCAACCCAGGAGGTTGCCGCTTGGGAGATACAGATACAGGACAAGGGACCACCTCAGCCTCAGTTTCTTTATGTTCTAACTCTTTACTTTACATTTCTTCAGTAGCAACAGCAACACAGTTTAACTCTCAGATGTACATCGCTTTGGATAAAAGTGTCTGCTAAATTGTAAAGTTATCGTCCTTCCTCATGTTCAGACAGTCTAGGAGAAGATCCAGGAACAAACTCTGTCTTCAATATCTGCTGATACACCAGTTTCCAAAACAGCTTCCATGGACTCTCCTTCTGCCCCCTCTGTTACCTGCATAGAAAAATAAAACAATTATCATACTGCACACTGACACTGACTTTTATCTTGTGCTATTGAAAAGGGGTTCAATAAGAAAATTGAAAAAGTCGTTCATATTGCTGATTGGTCTGGTTTAAAGTGCAACTTAAAGAATAGGTTCAGGTTTTTTGATGTCTGTCTCAATATCATACTGATGTACCCATATATACATGAAAATAGGTCTTGGTTGCTGTAAGGCTGCATTCAGACCCAAAACAGCCCTGTATTAAGACAATGCAAGGGGCTGCATTGGCGGGGGCCTGCTGTTTTTCTGTCAACTAATCGTTGCAGCTCTAGAAATAACCAACTCTTCAAAAAAGTTACCATTGAGTTTAGAAACTATCCTGCTATTATACTGATGTTACCATACTTGGAATGAACTTTGCGCTGAAAGTGTTGATATATTGTTGGTATATTAGTTACATGATATTTATCACTAACGAAATGGTTGCTGCAGATATCATAGTCTATCTCTGATACTGGTGTTTTAGTACATCCACACAACAAATAACCACAACTTCTGCTTCACTATATTGTACATTACATCATACTAAGGAGTCCTTAAAGGAAGGATTCACAATTTTTCAAGTCAGGTGCCCATATGAACAGTGAAAGAGGTTTTCCTCACTGTAATCATTCCTCCTGTTCATACTGGCTATTAAAAGATCCTCTTCAAATGGCTTTCCAGTGTGTCCACACAGTCATTCTGTGCAAAAATGCATTAAAAAGTTTATCGGAAGCTTCTATGAAGCTTCAGCAGTCTGAGTTAGTCATATCAAGTGGATATCTGCCACATTTAGTCTTTTTAGCATCAAATTCCCTCTTTGTGTTTCATCAGACAGTGTTTCCCTGTTGAGCTGGAAGTATAGTAACAAAAAGAGGGACTTTGGCACAAAAAAGTCACTGATAGAAAAAAAAGTTATATTTGAGGGATTTAAGTTTTTGTTTTTTTCTGAAAAGGCAGGTTTCAGGGTCATTTTGCACACCCTTATGGACTGTTGCAATGTGTCCGAGTAGAAGTCACAGCCGACAAGCATATATGAAAATAATAGCTATATAAAACACGGGTTGTACAGATATTCGTGACCTGTAAACAACAGAACTTAGCTGACCGTTTGCTAAGCTAACACATCTGCACAGCGCTCTGCCTGCCTGTTAGCTCGCTACTGTTAGCTGAGGCCTGTACTACGAAGCAGGATTTAGGGTTAGTAAGGTAACTTCAGGTTTAACTCTGAGGTTTCAGTCCTACAATGGTGGTTCACTTCTTACAGGGGTACATCACCATGGTAACTTATGCTGAACGGCTAACCTGCTCCGGAACAGGTTAACTTCGGAGGATCGGATCACAACCTGTCAACATCCTGATCACTGACCAATCAGATCACTGGAAATAAAGAGTCATCATTCCTACAGGATCCCAACACGGACAAAAGTCCTGAGTTACAATAACGTGACAAGTGGAAAAGAGCAATATGTATTTTTATAGATCAGTGGAAACATTTTGTTGTTCCAGGCTTTCTGTTTCCACTCTGGTTTAAAAACAGAGCTTCTAACAAACGGCTAAACACATAACGATGATTTTAGCTGCATTTTAATTGTGTAAAGTTTATTTTTAAAGTGACTTCTGACAGTGTGGATGATTTTACACTCTGATTCCATCACTGCAGCTCAGAATAACATGAGACAACTGTGTGATGATAACTGGAAATAAAAAACATAAGATTGTCTTTTATTAGAAAAATAACCCACACACTGTTAATTGGCTCCCATGATTATAAATGCAACATTTGGGTCAGATAGACCTCATCAGTCATTAACTACTTTTCCACTCTTTGCTTTGGTAGCAGAAACAGTGTGGCATTACTTTTACGTTTCTTCTTTTATGTGACATATTCAGAATGGTTTCTTCATCATCCAATCAAATAGCAAAAAATACTCACTCTATACAGACTGTGAGCTTACAGTCATGTCTCTATGTCTTTGATCTATATATTTTTTAAATCTTTAACTATATTTTTCATCTTCAGTTGCTGCCTCCTGTGCTTTGTCCCCGTCAGGTTAAAGCTAAACAAATATATTTACAATGTAATGAAGGCTACAGCCTGATACACAGTCAGATACCACTTTATCATTAAGAAAATCTAAGTCCAGTAAATGATGAATTAATGGACAACACTGAATAAAACTTTATTAATCAACTCAGAGCATTTGAAGCATGGATGTATAAAGAGAACTGGATACAGCGTGGGTGGCGAGGTTCATTCCTATGAAAGTTGCTCAGTGGCTCATGAAGCCAAAAAAGCCACTTCCTGGCTTCCACTTGATGGAATCTAGAAAGGATTCAATATTATATGTTAAGGCTAAATGGAAAAGAGAACTGAATGAAGAGATCCAAGAAAAGATGTGGTGTGATATGTGGAAAAAACACCAGACCACGACACAATCACAGAGATGGAGAGAATTTATTTGGAAGAATCAAATTCTTTACTTTATCACACCAAAAATTAAAAGTAAACAAATGAAATTTCAACAACCATGCTGGAGACTATGTAACCACAAGGAACCAAACTGCACAAACATTTTTTGGAGATGCATGAAAATACAACTTTTCTGGGATGATATACATTCTGCTCTGAGTGAGGTAATGGGGGTTACAAAATCCCTTTGATCCTGTCTTGTTTTATACCTGGGACACATGGAAGACACTGTGCATATAGGAGACCTAAGAACAGGCTCAAGACTGATGTACCAGATTACAAACCATCTCTGACCATTATAGATGTTATCCTAGTGATGGAGGAAATCTTACATATAGGTTAAAAATGAAGGAAGAATGTTTTGCAGAAGGCTGAAGAAGATGGTTAATATATAAATCAAAAAAAGGCATAAATACTAATGTTGTCTAAATAGAATCTAAAACTGTTCCTCCCTACAGGCTCTGCTCACCTTTTATTGTATTTTCTTTCATCGTCATTCTTTTCTCTTTTTTACCCTCTGTAAGTATACTCTAAAAAGAAAACAATAAAGATAAAATTTTAAAAAAGGGGGTGTCGGATCATATTGAGGTCACGGCTCTGTACAGGCCAGTCAAGTTCAACAAAGTTGGAAGAACACCGTTGTCCAAAATATCATTATGTTGTAGCAATAAGTTTCCTTTTACTGTTGGCATTATTTTATCTATGAAGCCATTCTTGGCCTATCTATGTGTCTATCTAGGTTTGCTGCAGGAGCTCTGTGCATCATCTTCTATCTGCCAATGTCAGAGTGCTTACTAGGAGGTTTTTAATGCCTCAAATTGCTGCTGTTTCTCAGACCAATTCTAATATTAAAGTTATATTTTTATTTTCTCTTTTATTGTAATTTTATTCATGATTTTATTATTTCATATTGACTAACAAGAGGTCTGTCTGTATTACTTGTTTCTATGTTGTTTGTCTGAAGTTTATGTTGCCGTCTGTCTTGGCCAGGACACTCTTGCAAAAGAGATTTTCAATGTCAATGAAGTTTTCTTGGTAAAATAAAAAATAAAAAAATAAATCAAATCTAGCCCAAACCATAAAAACAGCTCCACAAGTGTAGTATCCATATACTTTTGGCCATATAGTGTAACAAAGGAGATACGTCCATTTTTGTCTTTCAGTCACCAACCATCTTTGGCGCTCCCTGCTGGAGCTTCAGGGAAGTTATCTTACTGTCCAACTCATCCATGAAGCCTTCATCCACAGACTCACTGTCCACCTCCTCTCCCTCCGCTTCAGTGGGCAGAAACACATGAAGCTGGGTACGTCCTGGACCGGCAGCCATGGCGGGGCGTTGACTGCAGCTCAGAAGACATGGCTTCCCGACGACAGACAGAGGCTCAGCCTGAGACAAGGAGTCGCGGCACTGCATCCCTAAAGGCTGAAAGTCACCCTGTACCATCTCCGAGCTCAGGGCCGGGTTATGTGAATGACGCCTCACCGGTCTTGGCTTGGAGCTGGGCTGGATGGCCTGAGAGAAGTGAATATAGGCTGGCCTGCTGCAGCTTTGTACCTGGTGCTGGTGGGTCTGCTGCCGATGAGGCTGGCTGGTCTTCCAAAATGGAGGAGGCGGGGGTCGTTTTTGTAAAACACTGGGCCGACGGTTGCTGGAGAATCCCTCAAATATGATGTTTTCCTTTGGGGTGAGGAGGGACGGCTCACTGAGGCTGTGGAGACAGAAATGGAAGGTTTAGTTGTAAAAACATTTTCTGGAATAAACAGTATGTTAATAACAAGACTCAGAGTCTACAGCTTTGTTAGCAGCTCTGTGAGGCTGTACCAAGGCACAGTGGTGCTTTAAAGGGGACATAACATGTTTTTTGTGATCTCTATATCATTTATATAGTTATAATGTCAAATATCAAACACGTTCCAAAACTTGTGGTGAACATTTGTAAAAAAAAGGCTCCCTGTAAGTCAAAAGTCAGGGCTTCAGCCTGCTCTGAACGTTTGCAAAGTTACCTCTACTTCCTCCTCGTAATGACGTCAGATTGTTCACACATGCCCACAAATGACCGTCCGTTCAGTAGCCTCTGTTGCTAAGGTTGTTCAACGGGCTTTTCGCGTCACATATTTCGGATCGGATTCAGGTTCAAGCGTATGAATGTATTTGAGAAGTTAAGTTGACATTTTGAGTAAAGAACGAGAGAAATAAGTGAAATCCTGCTGCTATTGTTTGTTTGTCCTGAAGCTGACCAATCAGAACAGAGTGGGCTGATTGAGAGGGGGGGCCTTAAAGAGACAGGCGCTAAAACGGCCTGTTTCAGACAGAGGCTGAACTGAGGGGCTGCATAAAGGACCAGTATAAGATAAATAAGGAGTTTTTTGAACTGTAGGTCATGCAAAGATATTCCAGTAGAGCCCCAGAATAATAAATATAGACCTGGAAATGTGCATGATATGAAATTTAGCAGGTATAATGTTTACCATCTTCAGCATTTTAGTTTAGTGTTTGAATGCTAACATTCGCTAATTAGCACTCAACACTTGCTGCTGAGGCTAATGGGAATGTCATTAGCTTTGCAGTACTGGAGAAATTTTAAATAATGACTGATAATTGGCGCTTTATTGAAAGTTAAGGCATCACTTGTGATTACAGTTCATCCTGTGGGAAACATTGATGTCTGGCTATCCGATAGTTCTCAGATCAGAACTCCTCCTTACTTCCTCATTTATTTGATAGTCATTCAAACCCTGCTCTGCTTGTGGTGGCCATCAAACACTCACTGTCAGACAGTGACAGAGGTGTGTTTGTGTGTGTGTGTTTAAGAGCCTGAAGTGTGTGTGTGCGTCTCACTCAGGTTTCTCCCCCCTCTGAGTGAAACCAGCATGGTACCACCGGGTGCTACATCAGGCGATGGATCAATTTCCACACCTGAGATTTATGGCACACTGGTCCCTGGCCTTCTGTACTCAAAGCAAACCAGCAGGGGAGTGTAGATAATACTATCAAATGGGGACAGACCCAAGAGGAAACAATTACAGTGTAATTCCAGTCAAGCACTCAAACTAAGCTTTGGTAGGCACTTTTGCTGAAATGAATAGCTGAGACAGTGGAGATAGGAGGGTGGAGATGACACACGGGGGATTAATCA
Organism: Scomberomorus guttatus; assembly: GCA_038419695.1. Taxonomy (NCBI): domain Eukaryota; kingdom Metazoa; phylum Chordata; class Actinopteri; order Scombriformes; family Scombridae; genus Scomberomorus; species Scomberomorus guttatus. The sequence goes on from CM076461.1 coordinate 6,103,760, forward strand.
CATTCAGACTCAGAGTGACGCGGATACTGTAGGTCACCAGGACATCCTGGTGTCGATTAACTGAACAGACTGCTGACTCTGTCCTTTGTTTTGTGTTTTCTAAGAAGCCAATTGTAATGTTTCATCCATTTAATGCGCACTTGGCATAGCAATTACATGAAAGTGTCCAGTCAAGTGAAGTCAGTTGTATTTATATAACCAAAAAATTACAATCTGGACAAGTTTACGACACCCTCTGTCCTTAGACCCTCTGTTCAGAGAAGGAAAAACAGTCCCTTAGAGCAAACTAATGCCTGAAAATAAAAATAAAAACAGCTTGAGCAATCACGCCAACATCTGATCATCAAACTGTGACTTTGGCCTCATTTACATTGCGATACTTAATTAATATTTTTCTTTAATTCACAGGGACGGATCCTCTTAATCTGCAATTACTGACTTTACTCATTTTTGTAAATAATCATCCTGATGTATCTTTTAAAACAATTTAATTTACTATCATATATGTAAAATTGAAGCATCCTCACGTTTCCTCACGTTTGAAAGGCTGGAACCAGAGTTTGTAATTTTGGCTCAATTATCAAAAATTTCTTTCGATCATCTAACAAATCGACAAAGCGATGTTGGGTTTTATCGCATCAGAACCATCTGAGTAAAGTCAGCTTGATGTTGTCATTCACAGAAACCTTTAAATAAACCTTTGTTTTTATGTAAATTTTATTATATGCACCAGCCCCACTTTGTTTTTTGCCTCTTATGAATGAGTCACAGATCTAAGCATCCAGTGGTTTTTGAAAATCATTGACCTGAAAGTAGTTTCCAGATTCCTGTAAGATTCTTCTAATGATCAGGATGAAAAAAGTAGAGATTTTTAAGCCATTCCCAAAACTGTGCCACTGTCTCCTAAACCAAAAAAGATGGTAGCCAGAAATGACATCTCAGTGTTTAATTTGTATGACTTTGAAACACACAATTACATGTTTATAGTTTTAAATATGGTCACAACTTTGGAAATTACTTTAAAATCTTTTTTTTGTTGAGTAGTAGATGGGATTGTTTTTCATCCTGATTGTAGAAATACTTTAACAGCAATACGTATTGTTGAATAAGTGGAGATGTTTGAACAACCCAGTGTGACTGATAGTACAACTAAAGGTTATATTCAGTATCGATTAATCGATTGTTTGGTCTATGAAAAATTACTGTCATATATAACAAAGAAAGACAGCAAATTGTCACATATGAGAAGCTGGAATCAGAAGATGTTTGGCATTTTTGCTTGAAAAATGATTGAAAGTGATGAAAGTGATTTATCGATTATCATTAATTTTCTGTTGATCAACAAATCGCTGCAGTTCTTCGTTACATGAGAAGCACAAACTGGGTCCACATACACATACAGACCCCTGCAGCAAACTGAACCCACCTGGATCTTTCTTAATATACAACTTCAGCTCACCTGAGACGAGCCATGCTGCTTCGCCTGCGAGGCGCTTTGGCTACAAGGGAGGGCAGCCTCAGGGGGGTCTTGGTCCCCTTGCTCCCTCCTGCTGTGGGTGGTGGGAGTTCAGAGCTGGTGAGCAGGTAGGTCTGGACTAAAGCTTTGCTCTTCTGTGCGGCTCTCTGGTGCCACTGACGGGGCTCACTGATGTCCATGCCCAAGCCCAGCACAGCTGTCGGGGGTGCAGATCCAGCAGTGCCACTCATGGATCTCTTGAGTCTGTCCCACCTGGAGGAGAATATACCTGAAAATGCCCTCTGAGAGTTAAAGTAGAGAGTGATTTATCCTGGCACACATGGACACCTCTAAAAATGACAGTATAATCATTTGAAGGATGACAGATATGAAACAAAGACCTGGATCTCTCCGTCTGCTGAGCTACAGGCCCCAGGAGGGTGAATGGAGAGGGGTCTGTACCGCTCTACCTGTGGGCAGCGGACATCATCAATGATGCATGTCCATTAATGATGCATGGCTGGAGCTGGTCAGGTGGACAGCAACTACTTTACCTCCTCTCCCTCTCTCCCTTTCCCTCCTGCCCAGTTTCAGTTTACAGACGAGGAACAGGTGGTAAACAGACAGAGTGAGTTTTAAACAGAAAGCACCCTCATTCACTGGTCATACTCACTCTTACTGCCAAACACTTCAGTTGTTTAATGGTTTTACTAATTTTTCACATAAGAAATATCTAAAACTTTGGGAAAAAGTGTTTTCTCTAATTGATTGGCAGAAGATTAATCTGCAAATATTGTGATAAATAAAATAATTTTAGTCATAATTTAAAGAAGAACTGCTGGGTGTGAGGATTTAAAGCTTTTATGTGTCATAAATGATAGTAAACTTATTATCTTTCTTAACAGTTTTTTGACTGTTGATCTGACAAAACAGGACATTTGAAGACATCACCTTGTGGCTCTGAGAAACGAGCATTTTTCATTATTTACAGATATTTTACAGACTGAATGATTAATTGAGAAAATAATCATTAGTTGCAGCCCTAGTTCTTTGAAAACTGTGCTTTCATCGTCCGTCATCTGTTTGGGTTCTTTTTGTTGGTCCTGAGACTGTTATTTAGTAATTTTGGCAAATATTATATCCAATTTCCTTAAAAGAACTAATTGTAAACCCAAGTTTACAGTTTATTAATCTATTATTTATTAAATGCTGAATACTTTGCTTGCCTGTTGACAAATTGCACATTTTTGCATGTTCAGCTCACCTGTTGTGCTCTGACACTTGGTTACACATTAGCTATTGATTAAAATTAAGTACAATGAATTGTACTTACAGTTGTTTACAGTCAAGGTGTTACGGTGTCAGGATGAAGCCCAGGTCAGACAACACAGACCTGACCCACATTCAGCCTCCCTCGGTCGGCTTGTGCCTTCAGACTCCTCCGGATCATCTTGCTAACATCTGAGCTGGACTTCCTCCAGGGTTGACAGCCAACCCGGAGGACACAGGTGTGATCCAGAAACATTGCACCTTTACTTTTAATTGTAACTGGACTGGCCTCAGGGAGCATCGGAGCAGACTGACTGTGATGGTTAATCAACTGATCAGCTGCAAGCTGGAGCGGATTATTAATAAATGTGAAAAACAAAAGTATGTCAGTTTTTACTTATTTTTGTGTCTATATGTTCTTTTGTTTCCCTTCTGGTTGGCAATGACACTTAGCTCATAATGACAAAGAGGTGATCAGCAGCAGCAGGCATGTAAAAAATACAAACAAAACTACTCAGGTTTATATTTTTTATTTAGAAACTTCAGAACAGAACAGAGCATCCATCCTCTGGACTGCAGGCTGCTTGTCCTCTGCTGGCTGCCTCCTGGTACTGCATCACCACCTGCAGCTCTGCTAGAGAAAAACAGAATAGATTTATTTATTTATTGGAAATTATTTAAAGGACCAGTATGTAGAATTTAGTGGCATCTAGTGTTGAGGTTGCAGATTGCAACCAACTCAACACCCCCTGATTCTTAGTTTAATGGGATTATACACTAATGAAAACATACTTATGAATATTACATTCCCTTTCTGCCAAATCCGTTCCGCTAGATGCCACTAAATTCTACAAACTGGTTCTTTAACTGAAATCCTATTAGTGTGGTCAAAGTGATAGTGTAGTCTGAAATATAATACGTCAAACGTTTTCAAGTAGTTCCTACATTTTTTTACCGTTTATGTGACAAGCTATTTTTAATGATACATTTCACAACCATGTTTGAATGATGAAGAGGAACTAACATGGAGGTTATCCTGGCGTCACCACAGTGCGGCGGCTGGGTCTCCTGCAGCTCTGGCATTTTATCAGATATCAGTCTTCATTTTACCTACAAAACAGGAAGAAAAAAAAGGACAAACGGTTATCTACACTGAACCAACATGAAATATGTTTCTCTAAAATAGTGAGACAAGATTTAGTTTTTTTTTTTTTTTTTTAAAGGCCCTGAAAACCTGCACAGATGTTTGGTTCGTTATGTCATGTTCATGTCATATCAATTACCGTAAATTACAAGTTTCTGACTTGTATTAAAAAAACATTGAAAGCACATTTGAAGGGGATCTTTTAATAGCCAGTTTGAACAGGAACTGCACACGCTCACGGAGTCCTGAGCAGAGGTCTAATCAGGCCCACGGGTTAGTAGGGACTTTAAAAGAACAGTTTATAACTTCAATATATAAAATAGACTGGATCCTTCTGAAACCTTACCGTGGGTTAACGGTGTGGACTCTCAGCCTCCTTCGACTGGTCGAGGCTCCTGTGGCGAGAGACAAACAATGAGAGCCTGATAGTGAACTGGTCAGCATTACTCAGACATTTACTGATTTGAAGTTGCCATCCTTAAAAGACAAAATGACAACCTGTGCATCTATATGTACTGTATGTGTGTGTTTTGTGTTTGAGCAGTGATCGACTAGAGATTAAAAGAAAACCAAACACATTTCAAATAAAGGTTATGATATGAACATGCATTACAAATAAACTGTTAATGTGTATGTCGTTGTGAAGTACAAATATGTAGTATGAGTTGTGTGACAAAGTTCATATACAAGTAGAGTTTTTTTTAGAAAGGCATCTCAGCAAACTGAAGTAGGTTCATTTGTTCAGAAACTGCAGGGGGGACAAGACAAATTAATGACGGCGACGTTCATCACTGTTGCAATCCTCGGGGAATGTGATTCTGTTACAAAGCCATGTGAGCTTGACTTCATACTGACACATCAGGGGTGTTGCTGCAAAACCCCAAACAGAGCTGGAGCTGTTCCATAACAGGTGAGTAACCTTGTACAGAGGTAGACCTGGTCATTTGCTGTGTCAGTCTGGCAGACTCTGGGCAGAGCCCTTTTATTTAGACGAGGCCGTCAGAGGCCACGAGGGTAATTCTGGCATCACACTCTGAGACGGGATGTAGAAGAGTTTAGCCAATCAGGACTGAGGACTTAGAAAATGGATCACAGTGCAGAGAGATACATCTCGACAGCCTCGAGGGCTTGATTCATTGCGTTGGCTGAACAGTGTAGTTTCCTCTTGAACAAGGCTCGTCAGAACTTGCGAGAACCATAAACTCCAGGTACCACGGTCCTTTACAGCTACGAGACAACTCTACATACAAGCAACAAAAGGAAAAATGCCACAGTCATGATGTACTGTACTTTTTCAAAATGGCTGGCTGGTCACTGGCATGACATGGCATTCAAGTGTAACAGGCAGAATGACAAAATATGAGAAGTAAAAGGGTACTGAGTACCGAGAGGAGAGGGGAAAGGAAAGCAAGTGCTGTTTTCAGCTCATAACTGAAGCACTGAGTGCAGTAAACCCATTACTGACAAACTGTTCATCATTCAGTCGAACACCGTTGCAAAACTTTAGGATATGAAGTAAGCAGCATTTCAAAGTTCATACATTTTTGCTTTGTCTGGTATGTACGTCTTAAATTATACATCTGCTCTACAAACCTTTTCAGTCTTATGACCAAAATAAAAAAAAAAAACTTGTCATTTAAATGTCTGTTCAGTTTGAGGAGTCTACAAGTTACCAGTGAGTGGCAGCGAAGTGTTGAGATCTGTGGCTGTTTGTGAGGCGGCGATCAACTACTAAACTGAAACTGTCACAAAGGTCACATAGATTGTAGTCAAGTCTCTGTGGTTGCTCAACAATCTACTCTGGCATGCCTCAATTTAGCACATTTTAATAGAGCAGTATTTTAAAATTTTAAATAGCTGCTTGTTCTGTTACATTTGGGCTCTGGTTTAAAAATTATATAAGTGCAGAGTGTAGACATTTTGCGTGGCGTCAAGCAAATAAAGTACAGCTCTTAAGTGAAGAGAGATGTATATGAAGTATAGTGAGACTACCAAACATCAAACACCCTATCAAATATATCTATGAATTTAAGCTCCAAATACATGAAAATCTAGTTCATGAACTGAGGAAAAACCAATCATCATCCGTTTGAGCTGAAATATTTGCATTAGTCAACAGAAAGATGAAATCCACCCCAAACCCCGTCTACACAAACGCACAAAAGTCAAATGTTGTGGAACAAGGATTAAGGTACAGGCACACTGCTTGACGCATGTGCCTGACTATTAACACGGGGTTTTTTATTTTCTACAATCCCACCCAGAACAACCCAGATAGTATGAGACACACTTCACTTCCAAACTGCAAAGACACCCCAACCCAATACCATAAGTTCATGTTCACAGTTGTAGAGAAATTGCTCAGCCGGAGACAAAGAAGGTCAGGAGTAGTGATAACAGATGGTGCAACTCTGATTTGAGAGGGTCAATATACTGTAAACAACAGAATTAACTGCTTCAGTAATCCTTAACTAATGCTACTACTTAGTTTACTAATTAAAGACAGATTTGCTTCAGTTGACAATTTTTAGATCACTTTTAAAAAAATAGTGTTTCTGGAGATGACAAAATCTTCAAAACATGGTTTAAAGTAATAAATGTATGTAAAATATATCAAAGTAATATAGGAAAATGAAAAAACTACAGTAACTGAGAAATTTGTGCTCTGCACCATTGTTTAAAGAGACAAAGTTGACAGTTTAAGATGTAAGATAGGCACAAAGAAGAAAAAACAAAGAGCTTCCTTATAGCTGGGCTTCATTGTTACACACAACCTGCCTTTTTATATTGTAGATCACTTTTCAAATAAAACAAAAGGAAGTTTCCAAAAGCAAAATCACCAAAGAAATCAGCAGACAGTAAATGGAAAACAGTGAAATACCTAGAAAAGAACAGTAAATGACCATTGGTCCAAGATTTGAGCTTCCTAAAGAAAATTTTGCTTTTGTACTTTAAGCAATTCTAAAAAAAAAAATTGAACCAGGATACACTTCCAAGTCCATTATTTGCTTGTAAAACATTACGTGTCAGGTTTCAGCACTGTATTCCACACATCTGTGGTTGGAAACTGTAGTGTTGAACCAGTGACCCAGCCGTCCATGCATAGTTCGTTTCATGCATACATACATAGAAGCCAAAGTACTACAACCACACACACACACACTGCACGGGCTATAATGCTTTGCCACATCCACACACAAAAAGGGTAGAGGAACAAAGATCTGCACTGTGATGCCATTCTTCAAAAGTGTGATGCCAGAAGCCCTGTAAATGTCACCTTGAGCGGTGACATGGTATGAGAGGACAGAGAGAAGAGTTAAGTTATGGGAGAACTGTGCATCTTGTATTATAAACATGGATGGGACACTTACCTTACTTGTTCAGCTGATCTGTGTAAGCATACCTCTGGCTGCAGTGCAAACAAGTCCAGGCTTTACTGTCCACTGACTTCTGCAGAACTACTCATCGTCAATGTAACCCAATTGCAGAGAAGAGCCTCTACTGTGGACTGGGGCAGCCTGTCTTTGACAAGCTGGCTGACAGCAGCTAACACACCTCTCATTTTCCCAAAGACATTGACACACACACACAGTCACACAGCACAACACGCCACTCTTTCTTCAAACGCAAGGTTACAGTGTTCATGGGACTTCCTGCCTCAGGTAGTTTGGTGAATAGAGAAGGTGAGGCCTAGTAGTGTTGTTTTTCCATCAAGAACCAATCTTTGTGGGGTGAGGTTGTGGTGCAGGGTAAATAAATGCCATGAGGCTACCTTTAAACAAATCTCAACCTGGAACTTCTCTTTATGAATGTCAGTGTCAAAGCTTTGATTTCCACTTTAACATTAATTAAGGCAGAGTCAAAATGTGGTTGAAATAGGGAAAATCCCTGTTGTGAACCTGTTATATACAGTAGTTACTTTACGTGTGCTCTGTGCCACCTTTACACAAGTCTTGACTTGGAACACGAATTTGAGAGTCAAAGCTCTAATTTCCATTCTTACACTAATAATGCAAAGTCAAAATGTGTTGGCAATAGGGGACATCCCTGTTCCAAACGTCTATTATAATGTTTTTGAGTATGTTCAGTGCGCTTCGCGTTACTTTAAAAAAAAAATCTTGACAAAGAAATTCTAATTAAGAATTTAAGTGTCCAAGCTGGACGTCATTTTTATTCCAATAACGTCAAAATGTGTTGGGTAAATAGGGGACATCCCTGTTCCAAACCTCTGTGATATTGTTGAATATTTCGGTAACTGTGCTTGATGTTACATTTAAACAAATCTTGATAACAAACTTATCTAAGAACGTCAGTGTCAAAGACACGATTTCCTTTTTGCTTAAATGATGCAAGTTCAAAATGTGTTGCAATAAGGGACATCCCTGTCCTGAACCACTGTAATATAGCTACAGTGTATTAAGTTTGCTTGATGTTACGTTTGCACAAAGTTTAACTAAGAAATTCTATTTAAAAATGTGAGTGTCCAAGGTGGTTGCCATTTTTATTCCAATAAAGTCAAAAACGTGTTGGTAAATAGAGGACATCCCTGTTCCGCACCTGTGTAGTACACAGTAGTTACTTTGTAGTCAATGTAAGTGTGCTAGACGCATTGAGAGAAATGGAAAACGTATGTGACAAAGGCTTAGAAATGGATCCAATGCCACTGATTTTGGGCTTCCCAAGTGGAAATATAACTACTGTAGCTAGCAAAAGGTTATATAACATTCTTACTTTTGCTGCTAGAAAAATAAATATATTTACAGACTAGTGATAAAGACCCTTCTATTAAAAGCTGGTGTTAAGTTGTATTTGAGCTGGTTCCTTTGAAATATCTTACAAGTATTCTTCACACCAAAAGAGATCAGTTCTACAAAGTCTGGCAGCCCTAACTGAATTATCTTTGACCTGATTTTTCCTCCATTATTGTACAAGGGGTCTCCTGAACCTGAAGTCCTATAACCTGTAACTTACCTGCAATATAGGCTATTTACTTTAACCTCCTGTATATGTTTGTGAACTGAGCTGTTTGTTTAATTATTGCTTATGTTTGACTTATTATGATTCTTGTGGAAAAAAAGAAAATCCAATAAATATATTGTAAAGTGTGCTAGGCGCCACCTTTAAACAAATCTTGACAAATAACTGATATTGTTACTGTGTAGTATGCGAAATGCGCTTGACGTTACTTTTAAACAAATCTTGACTAAGATTAAGAATGTTAGTTTTTACCATCCTATTTTTTTTTTTTACTTTAATAATGCAGTCATATGCTTGCAACATGTGTTGGTAACAGGGGAAAGGCCTGTTCCAAACCTTTGTAATATAGCTACCATGCAGTATGTGCAGTGTGCTCAGCACAGTGAGTTTTACTTGCGCCAGAAGAATGGACAAATGTTAAAATGTCCATCTTCCAACTTTCCAAGCTACAGAGCAACCACCTATCATCATCAGTAATGAATTCAAGTTTTTCAAAATTACTTGGTCCTCGAGAGTGATTGCTTCTTCACTCCAACAGAAGCTAAACATAACTTCAGCTGAATGTTTAAATTGCTAAATCTGTGGTTACCACTGACTTTGAATTTCTTGGTATGGAAAGTTCCTTCTCATAGTCCAACACCTTTAAAGATGGTCAAACCTGTTAAAGAAAACAAATTGTACACAACACCAACACACAGACATAACATTACAAGTTTTCAAATTTTAACGTAGGTCCAATTGTATTACAAAGTCCATAATATTTTGAGTACTGTTTTGCAAGATGTTCAGATGCTGCTTGGAGAAGGAAAAATCAATGAAACTGTTTTTACACTAGCAAAACCCTAAATGAACCTGATATTATTTAGAAATACATTGTCTAATTTCAATTAACTTACTATACACCAAAGGTACTTTACATAAGTAATTAAAACTTTGTAAGCTGCATATTCACCTTTAAATTTTTACCCTCACGGTACTAAAAAAAAATATATCTAATTATCTTACTTCCAATTATTGGTGGGTATTTACCTTTTCCCTCTTACTTTCATTTTCTATGTGACAAAGAATTACTTCAAGGGGATACATTTAAACTAGAAAATCCAAGTGTTGGCCAAAAAGTCAGCTTCTTGCTGTTTACAAAAGAGCGGTCAAGCTAAAAAATGTCTTGTCCATCTTGATAAAGTGAGAGAAGACTCTTCCAGGAATAAAGCAAATCTGGAATAACCCTCAAGGGTGATCTTGGCCAAGGTAAATACCAAATCCCCAGTCAGCTGTTCCATGAATAGTTAGCTTTAGGTGGAGATCTGAAAAATAAATACACCGGCAGTGTTCCCCAAATTCAGCGGTGCCAGAAGAAACTTGGCACTAGACACCAACACAGACCTGGTTCTGTAGACTACAATGGGCCTTCTTTACACGAGGTCTATTCCCACAAGTTTTACAACTACTGCCTTTAAATATTAGGTAAATCAGTTCTTAGTGAAATTGATGACTGCAGTACGACAGTCAAGAAAATAATAGTAATAAAATTCACTAATCACCATCACTTGACTTTTAGCCACAAGAGCCAAATATCATTTCTATTTTCTACAAATAGGCACTGGATATTTGAACTGATATCTACCAAAACATTTGGGGATGTGCATTTATATTAGCTTATTATATATAAAGTTTTGTCCAAAATCCATTAAATTGCGAATTCAAAAGTCAGCTATGCTCTTGTGTATTGAAGGTTTACCCGTGTGATCATTTATCTGCAGGTTTCATAGGAACTTGTCATGCAAGATGAACATGGCTAAATCGGCATTATACACCAACTTTCTATCCGTAGTACACCAACTCAAGGTAAACGTGTTGACGACAAACGGCAGCCTTTTTCCAAACCTCTTTATGGTTCCTTTGTAAGCTTTTGCACAGTGCCAGCTGAATGTTACTAACTCAGGACTCAAGTCCAGTGTTTAGGTCTCTTTGCACAAACATTCTTGAGTCCTCGCTATACAGCCACAAATTCCTTCCATAGTCCATAATCTTTAAAGCTGGTCAAACCTGTTAAAGAAAAAATGTACATAACACAAACACACGTAACATTTCAGATAAACACTCCATGATATCTAATAACATTACCAAATTCATTAAAGTGGATGAAGTCCTCTATTTTGCAGTGATGTCGGCTGTGTTGGATTCTCAAAAGCTACATAAAGCAGGAAATTTCACAATTTTCACATAATTGTTACGACTAAAAAAATTCTTTTATACCCTTTTAATTTAAAGATGTACAGAGTGAAATATCTTACTGTACACAAAACACTGTAGGTACTTAAATATGTAATTTTTCTTGGAGGTCTTCTTAAATGCAATGTTTTGACAGTATTCCCATTGTTTTTCAAATGCTATTTGACAAATGAAAAATATCGCGGGATAGAGAATCCAATTGATATCCAAAATGCTGTCCAACGTTGGACTACAACTGTTACAAAAGAACAATACGTCTGACTCCAAAAGGTAAGGTGGAAAGCCACTCGTCGTTCATCTTGACAATGTGAAAAAGAATGGCGTGAGGAAGAAACAAGTGTCAGAAAGTATAATAATGTGTGGTGCTATTCTGAAGGCAAAAAAAAATGTCAATACACCACCAATAGTCCACAGAATGTCAGAGTCGAGCTAGTTCTTCAGGAAAATGAACACTGGACTACAACTGACTTTGCTTCATTTATCAAGCATATTTTCCACTTCCTTAACATAAATGCAATAAGGTACAATAAGTCTACTAGTCAAGATTTATGTTAAGTTAAAATTGTAATTTATATAATATTACTTACACACACGGTTTCTGCCCGTCTCCACCTACCACATAACTTTGAAAATGCTTGCTGAGGCAAGTCAGTGACTGAAAGGACGGTGTCCAAAGTTTTGAGGCCAAGGATGCCTCCAACCAGACAGACATCTCTCATTGGGGTGGGGCCAGAGCAAAAATATGAATTGCAAATGCCATCAACAGTGACAACAGTTAGGGTTTGAACTTTTTTTCTGTCATATGATAATGATATAAAATGTTAACGTTAAAAATTTGACTATTATAATATAACAGGCATCTTATCAATTTACAAAGCCACAGATCACAATCTGTGATCCAAATGTCCAAACGGTAGCCCACCATCAAAATTCAAAACACAGGTCTGGAAATTCAATAGTTTTAAGGTACTTAATTCCAAGCATCAAGTTTCCATCTTTAAGGGTAACATAGTGGGTAGACGACAGCCATAATGTGTGTATAATAGAGTTATTAAATGTTTTGTTTGCTTTTGATACAGTTTCTGCTTCTTGTAATATTGCCACAGATCATATTAATGCAACTGCAGATAAGCACGTCTCCTGAAATGCAGCAAGGTATTGCTGAATGTAATCCAATAATGATATGAAGCAGTGTGGAAAAAAAAAAAAAAAAAAAAAACTCAGCCAGATCTGGGGAGAACAAACAAAATGAAAGCGCTGTAGTTCCCGGCTGTAGTTAAGTAACAAAAGGGCTCATCTGTTACCAAGAGCTAACTACAGAGGGCGCTTAAAAAAAACATTTCAGACATATGGCTGGTATGTTCCAGACAATGTATCTGTGCAACACATTAAGAAATTCAACTGCATAATGTTAAGCAGGGTTTATATATTATTACACCGAGAAAACTGACCAGTCAGTAACAAAAATGGAAAGCATAAACCATCAGCAGGGAGGAGCCACAACTTGCAGGTCATCTCCAGGCAGTTGTCACTGGTTACAAACCAGCCAGGACTATGCCATGAAAATTGAGACTGGAATTTCCTGTGGAGTGATGTTCTTGTCTTCTTGAATGCAGTACCACTTGTGATTTTTTAATATGGCTATATTTGCTGACTTATATCACACCTGTGTCAGGTACACACAACATATTACTGAAAAGTCATAAAGGAGCACAAGTCACGTCGACATCCGTCTGAGGAGAGGTCTGTTTCTTGCTTGTTTTTTTTTTTTTTTTTTTTGTTAGCTAAATAAAGACATTTTCATCCACATACATTAACAAATTTGAAACATTTAGTTAAATTCCTGGTTATCATGCTTTTAAAACTGACCACTATGGGCTTTTGTCAGTCATGTTAAGGCAGACTTACTCATGCCAACAAAATATTTAACTACAGCATGAAAATTTTACTTCAATTCCATCAGCAAAGACTTCCTTATGTGTTCATTTTCCAACTCTACAGACCTCTGTTGTACCCAGAAATTATCCACAACTGAAAATGACTACGTTTACATGCAGGTTTGTAAAGGATGCCAACTAACATAGCTATTGACATGTTATTAGTTATTTAAGGGTATGAGATTATGGGCCATTGTATTTTTGCTCAACTACTCTACTATTAAGCATAAGTTGCCTAAGCCTAAAAAGCTTAATGTCCCGTTACCCATCAGGAAGATAATGGCCGACACAAACCAGGTAATTAAAGCATAATAAGTAGCCCAGTAGCAACTGGGTTGCATCATTACAATTACATCATCACCAAAATAAAAAGAATTCAGCTCCATAAAAAGGTAGAAACACTACAAGGAACTGTCGATGCCCTTAGTCCATCTACTACAATATCAATATGCTTGTAGCGGGTGAGACAATAATACGTGTATGCAGATTTCACTGCATGTAAACTTCAGGTGCCAACCTGTTTGGATAGCGCAGCTTTTGCTGGTTTAAAATGTGCAACAAGGGTGAGTGTGGTTTATTATCATTATTATACTGGACTGCATGTAAACGTAGTCAGTAACTCCAGCCTCCAAGCATGCACACAAGACATATACAATTTAGACTAAATATGTGATATTGGTTGAACGTAATCGTACGTTGACAAGTGTGTGCCCAGCTTGGTTAACCACAACCACACACACTCTACCACAGGCTTTCTTAAAGGTTCTATGTGTAGTATTCCTGCTTTCCTGAAGCATGACTGTAAAAGGGTTACTGGATACCAGTGAATGAAACAACAAGTGCACCCAGTAAAATCTGGAAAATAACTCCAGAGGGCTCCAATTCATCTGTGGACATCATTTGTGGTGTGAAATTGCAATGTTATGTAGCATGAATATATAAATCATTGCAGCTCCTGTACAATGTAATCATAAGTACTGGGTGCAATGTCATAACAGATGCTAAATGGCTGTCATTTCGCACTACCAATGTCACCACTAAAGGTCCAGTGTGTAGAATTTAGTGGCCTCTAGTAGAACAGACTTGGCAGAAACGGAATATAAAACATTCATAAGTATGTTTTAATTAGTGTATAATCCCATGAAACTCAGAACTGTTGCATTTTCATTAGCTTAGAATGAGCCCTATATCTACTGCCATGTTTCTACAGTAGCCTAGAATGGACAAACCAAATACTGACTCTAGAGAGGGCCTTTTGCAAGTTTCATGGCCACTGTAGGTTCTTCCACACACTTGGAAGGGGAGAAGGATGGGAAGGGGTATTCAGTTGGTTGCAATCTACAACCTCACCACTAGATGCCACTAAACCCTAGACACTGCTCCTTTAATTACTACTTTGCTATGTCAAAATTTGATATATTTTGAGCAATGACAACAGCAGTTTTACAATACTGCCTGATTGAGACTGGTGTTTGTTAGCTATTCTACTTGTACTTATTTTAGTTTTGACAGGGAAAGAAATGGAAGTGGAGGAGATGGTGGGGCATTGGCAGCAAGCATAGCTTGAGGCTGAGCAACGCCTTGCGTTTTTTTAGATTTTGTTATACGCATCACTGAACCGAAGATGTCAGGATTGTGGCAGAGATAACACATAGACCCTTTAAGACCTAATGTGGAAAATCTATCCACATTCTTTCATTAGTGTGAACAACCAATTGTTGGAATTTGGTTGTTTTTGGACAACAATTCAACTTTTAAGAATAAATGTTAAAGGATTTGTCCTGATAGAACCAATGTTTCTTTATTATAATACATGCTTTGACTCCAAATGTATGGCACAAAACACAGCCATAGAAAGTTGAGAAAAATTTTACAATTATCACTTCACGTCGACTCACAGAGCATAATACATCTAGAAAAGTAAATTATACAGGGGTTAGATAGAACTAACGGATCACACGAGGGTGACCTATCTTTCCATACTACTGACAATACAAAATAAATGAAAATATTGACTTTGTAATAAAAAGAGAAAATTGTCAGGCTAAAACGTAGCAACATTTTAAACTTAAATACAAGAAATGTAGCTCAACATATTTGTTTTGGAGAATCTATACAAATGGTGCTGCTAAGAGCATCAAAGGGAAGCGTTTAAAAACGGGGTTTCTTAGTAGGACCATCAAACTCCTCGCGGACCCTGCCGTACCCGGGGTTACCAGGACCCATTCCCCTAGGACCGCCCTGGGCGAAGCGCTCATTGCGCTGTGGGGGTCAATTTGCCGTGGAGGCAGATAGGAAGGTAGGGAATTAGGAATGGGATGCCGTCAGTGCACAAGCACACAGTTCATGTCCATATGGAGGTGTATAAATAGGTATGGCAATAGAGGGTTTTTATATTTTGAGATTTACGACAAAACCAGCAGGAGACACATCCGAAGAAACCGTTCGTTCCAATATGAAGGTCCACAGGTGCCACAGGTTACATACGGAAAAGGAAGAGAGGGTAATGCTTTCGTTAGTCAGTGCCTACCTAGTACGGTCTCTCCAGTGCATGCCAAGATTAGGCTTTAGTCAGGTCTAGCATTTGTAAATGCTAACCAAATTTACCTCTTTATGATCATTGACTATGGCAACAGATAAATGCCCAAACCTAAGTATTTATAAAATATATCTATGATTCATGTTTCCCTAGAAATTTGGGGGAAAAAATTAAAAATATGAAATGATGTGTCAGTGTTACAGACTCTGAATTAACTGAATTTCAAAGTTTCCTGAAAAATTATTGTGTATCAATTCGTGGTCCAACTGGAACAGAACCTCTTAGGGCATTTGATTAAATGGACTATGTTTCCTATTGTGTCCAGCATCTGGAAGTACAGGGACTGTACCACAAATACATGTGTGGAAATAAAGACTTGGGCAGAACAAAATTTACAACATTGCAAGACATTATGCACAAAACATTTTCCAGTCTTTTTCAAGGAAGCAGTTTGGTTAACATTATGCACGTTAGAGCTGCCCCCGACTAAAGATTTTCCTAGTCGACTAATAATAAGTCACTACTAATAGTCCTTAGTGGACCAGTCATCGCACGTTTAATGACAATATATATTATTTATCGAGGCTATCTAACATAAGAACGGCCATGCTAAGTGGCTAACGTTACTTGCGTGTTTCAGATGATAAGTCATGTTTGAAGTCAACAAATGATAGGCGAATGTTTGCATGTCACCTTCTTGCGGTCGTCCTTTACTCTCTCGAAATGGTCCCAGACATTGGATTTCCTGCCCGACATAGTAACTAACTAATAACCGCAGGGACCAGGTGTGTAAATTGAGTGTTGCCACTTCCTGTGTCTGTGGATTTAAATTAAAACCCCTCGAGCTTTTCATACATAGTCCAGCCAGTAGGTTTTGACAAGGCACAGCTCCAAAATGGAGTTTTTTTCCTGCGACCAACGCAAACTTGGTCAACTAGACTCTTCTCATTGGCTAACATTTGGTCGACTATAAGGGGGCAGCCCTAATGCACTTTATATGTTAATTCAGCAAATTTTGGGAAACTAGAATTACGTGACAAAGAGTGAATGTCTCAAAGACAAAAAAAATCCAACAATAGAGGGCGGCTTTGATTTACAACACAAGGCCACAATGAAAGAATATAGGTAGAAACAGAATATAGGATGTAGACGATGACTGTCTTAAACTGGATCTACACAATCATCAACCTGCTCAGCCAACTAAATTAATTATAACACTTTTACTGAGCTCCACTTTCAGGTGTGAATTTAAAACTACAGTGTGTCAAGGTGCACACTTAATGCAACTTTGTGAACTGTTGCATTGCCAACATCCAACAAGAACATTTTTCCCAGCAGGCTTCAACCTAAAATGCATTTTCTATGCAAGTCTACCAAAAATCACTTTAAGGGCAAATGGTGCTTTAAATCCAGAACACTGAAAAATGCCAAGCTAATATTTGGATGAGCAAACATAATTGGTTGATTTATCGAAAGCTACAAATGTGTCGCACAAACAATTTCAATTACAAAAATTCAAGGTTGGAGCATATACAGTGAACATACCTTTAAATTTCATATTTAAGAATAAAGCCTGACAAAAATGTATTGAGAAAATTCTTTTCATTCATGACCTACAGTGTTAATACACATCTAGCCATTCTTACTGTCAACTGTAATCGTACTAAGCAAACTGGTACTACAAGCCTGCCAGAGGCATAGAAAGGCATAGAGGCTGTACATGAAATTAGAACTTTCATAGTCCAGTATTCACCTAAACACGAAGTCACACGGCTGTGCCTGCCCCCATCAATGAATCCTGCAGTGAGCTACAAATTCAGAATGTTTTTGTTCATGATTTAATGCCTTAGACCATCAACCTGCACTAAATAGACTATAAATGCACACATACAAAAAAAAAGTTTGAACAGGTAACAGTTGGTCCAGAAGATGGACTAAATCCCTACACAAAAAAAAGGAGCTTTACACAGGATTTCACACTTCCACCCAAAAATACAGCCTGCTCATATACAGCTTGATTTCTTCTCATGACGGATGATGCTTAAAACTGCTCGCACTGCATGGAAAAGTGATTTAAAAGTACATAAGCACACTGTCAACAGTAAAAGTGAATAAAAACACTGGTAGGTGAAATTCTTTCTCCGGTCAAGAAAAAGTGCCTGTCCAGCTCACATGAGACAGGGCTTGCAATAGCAGTCCACTACACAAAATGTGTGATAAGAGAGCAGAGCCACTGAAGTCTGTCGAGAGCACACTGGTGAACAATATATGATTTAGTGCAGGTTGATGGTTTGTTAGCTGGAAGCGGTAAACTCCAGTGAATATAATTGAGGGGGCTTGGCTTGCCATTGAAAAAAAAAAACCCCTATCAGGCAGGCAGCATATCTGTCGCACTCAACAAACAGAGCAAGCCACCCGAAGACAGCTGGGAACACAAATCTTTGCTTAGCCACCTGGCCTTCAAAGTTAAATTCAGCTGGGAGACTTCCCAGCAAAAGGAAAGCCAGACACAAAATACATTAACTACTGATCTTCCAGAAAGTGGGATACATTACCATTTCGTTGTTCATCAAGCCTCCTGAAGATGGTCCCATTCCCTGTTGTCCCTCAAAGCCCAGTCCACCCATAGGGAACTTCTGGTTGGTGCCAAAGGGCATATCTAACAGAAACACCATAATAAGTCAAGTACACATACTTGGGTCAGTTGATGGCAAGGCTGATCTAGTATAATTATACAGGATATATTACATTTACACTACAACACTGTCATTTAAAAAGGACTAACTGTAAGAGAAACTACCTGGGTGCTGTATTAGATATATACACTCCTTTGCCAGTTAATTTGGTCCACTTAGCTAAAAGTAACGCAGCCTGATATTATAGCCCTGTAATAAATCCTACACCTATCAATCATTTTTGTTGAAAATATTTTTAAGAGGTGCTGATTTAACTTTATGGTCAGTTAAGGGTATGTAGTTTGTGGAGCTGTACATTCTTATATTGAAAAGTGTTTAATATTTAGAAATTTATCATTGAGAGACATTAATTTACATGGAGCAGAGCCCACTTTTAGTGCCTTAGTTTCTTTTATGTGCTTGACTTTCTTTAAAAAATTAAATAAGAGAATTTATAACTTACCACCCATTCCCAAAGCTCCGCTGGAATTCATTCTCATTTCCCTGTCCCTCTGTAATAAGAAACAGACAATAACCATTAAACCAGACAACAAATGATAATCAATGCCTCATTTAATCACTTCATTACAGGTATGTCATATTTTGTATTCCAGTTTAACTCACATCCATGAAGTTGCCCATTCTGTAGTTCTCCTCACGCTGGCGACGCATCTGTTCTTCCATCTCCCTCTTGCGAAGCATCTCCTCCTCCCGCCTGCGACGCTCTTCCTCTTGTCTGTTCACAAATGGGGAGGGGGGAAAAAAAAAGATCAGAGAGCAGAGCTGTAAGGTACCATCCATGACAGGGAAGAAAGAAGCATCTTGTTCATAAGAGGATGCCAAGATGACTAACGTCTGTCTCGATCAACAACCAAACAATTCTGTTTAACATGAATACCTCATCTGCATCTCCTTCCTCTTTTGCATCTCCTGACTGTGCAACTCCTCCATGCGCCGCAGTTCTTCCTGTCGCCTGAGTAGATCTGCAAGGAAACACGAAAACCAGTTTTAATTGTAGCAATTCAACATTAGACGCTCCAAATCCTTCCCCGTGATAAACAACAGAAAATAGCTGCAGACCTTCTCTTCTTTTTTTGGACCTGACAGCTAAACCACAACACTTACCTTGTCTAAGCAGGTTGGCCTGGTGTTCGTGGTAAGCGTCCTCCATCTCGCTCTCAAGTTTCTCGCGGGCCTCGCGCATGTTCTTCTCCACCTGATCCCTCTGCTGTTTCTCCATTTCATCAAGCGACTTCCAGCGCTTGGAGTACTCAAATTCAAAAGTGCCTGGCCGAGCAAAGCGAGGGGGTTCCTCCCGCTCTCTATAGATAAATCAGCACAGTATACAGTATGTTAGGCTTACATGATTGTATCTGCACCAGAGTAGTAGCGATGTCAAATGAAAATAAAAATATTAATTTTTTTAACTGCACAATAACTTAATTTCAGTCTTTCATTAGTCAGAGGGGTGTTTTTTTAAAAAGGCTACAGGCTATATTCTTACTTAACATCTGCCACTCTACATAGATTGATTTTTAACAGCTGCAATCCCTGAACCCCCACTTGCACATTATACCATCTGCTGCTCAGAAACCATTGACGTGAAGGAAATCATTTGCACAACAAAAGATGAAAAGGGGAGTTAACACCCTGTAACAACTGTCCTTATCTAATGATCAGACATCACATCTAACAGCATCACATCAATTTAACAGTACAGTACAAAAAAAGAAGAAAGTGGTGTGCTCACGCTTGATATCTGGGGTTCTTCTGTGCCAATTTCTCTGGAAGACCATCTTCATCATCAAACTGGTCGAGAGGCTCCACAATAACTGGCCTGGGTGACCTGAATGGGGTGACACAAACAAAAAAAGAGGAATAAGCAAGGTGTCTTTAATGGTGGTGTATTGACCAATGATGTTCACTGCAAAAGTGTGCCTTTTGAACTCTAACTTCACTTACGCGGTGAGCAGGAAGACGCCCTCACTGCATCGATCCAGGGCCTTTCTGGCAGCGGGTTTGGAAGCAAACTCAACGATGCCCTTGCCTGTGGAGCGCCCACGGTCATCTACAATGACGATGGCCCTTTCAACCATTCCAAACTGTGAGAAAGCTTCTTCCAGGAGCTCATTGGAAACAAACGGTGACAGGTTCTTCACAGACAGAGCTGCTGAGTGTGTGGCAAATCGGACACGCAGGGGTCTCCCTTTCATTGGCGTATCATCTAACTCTGCCTTTGCTATCTCTGCAAGTGCACGGGACTCCTGCAAGAAATCAAGAATGTTTAGAGATTCATCACAAGCAAGCAACATTTCACTATTTTTTAAAAATAGACTAAATGAAAAAAAACAGTTAGTGCATAACTGTATCTCAGTTACTATAGCAATTCTTACTCCAATATGACAACTATTATACTTGTGTCCATCTCAACACCGGATAAAAAGTCTTACCAATCGGATGAAACCGAAGCCTTTGCTTTTGTTGATGAAGACCTCGCTTGGCTCTCCATATTTTGCGAACAGCTTCCTGAACTCCTCCTCCGAGATGTCGTTGGGCAGGTTGCCGATGAACAGGCGACACCGCTGTGTGTACGTCTTCTCACCGGGTTTCAGCAACATGGACAATGTCGCCCTGAATTCCTGTTTTGTGACAAACAAACAACAATATGGATTTTAAATTTCACTTATGTGCCAAACCAAGTAGTTTTATTTAAATTCAGACGACAAAACCACACAGGAGGCTTTTGCTAACAAAAGATAAAAAGCTAAAACGTGTGAACGTTTGTTATGTCCAGTTTTTTTTTGTGGTAACATTAGCGTCCATTCATGCCTTCGTCTCCCTGGCCAACCCGCCCATCCCCCATCAGCTGCGTGTGCCGAAAAGGAAAAACCAACTTGACCTATATTTTCTGAGGTAAATCTTCGGGCAACTAGCAAACACGCGGAGAACCGTTGTACATCGGCCCTCACCAAATATTACATTCTTCTTTGTTTTATCAATTTTTTTCTTGCAAATTTTACAAATGCACAGGTTTTACACAAGATGGCGGACAGCCGAAGCGACTAACGCTGGCTAACAACAATGACTGTCGACGCCTTTCTGGGCAGAAAATGTATCATAAATAACATTACAGACCTTCGGCTGGCTCCCGTCTGCGTTGTCGTTTGAGCCTTTGTGTTCCAGTTCCTGGTCCTGTTTGGACTTGTTTGGAGTCATCTGTGGCCCCGTCCTCTGGCCTTGTTGCGGGCCTGACTTCTGGCCTTGTTGCGGGCCTGTCCTTTGGCCTTGTTGCGGACCTGTCTTCTGGCCTTGTTGTGGACCTGTCTTCTGGCCTTGTTGCGGACCTGTCCTCTGGCCTTGTTGCGGACCTGTCCTCTGGCCTTGCGGGGGCCCTGATTTGGGGCTCGGAAGCGGCTTTTGCTGTTGTCCGTTAGTATTTCCAGCCGGCGATTTAAGCTGTTGGTTTTTGTTCTCCTGGTTAGGCTGGGGAGAGGTCATGTTTGGTTTCGGCGGTGGTGACTGGATCTTCGGCTGAGGCGTGGGGGTTGCCGGTGTCTGTTGCTCCTCCTGCGCCGGCTTCTGCTGCTGCATCGGGCCTTTCATGGTGAGCGCCGGGCCGGGAGTCGGCGGAGGGATGATTGGTAATCCCTGGTTCTGCGGTGGCTTCTGGGGAGTTTGAGGCCCCTGGTGAGGCGGTCTATTAAAGTTATTATTTCCCCCCCTGCGATTTTGGTTCTGGTTCTGAAAAGGATGATTCCTGAAATTTGGGTTTCCCATCAGACCAGCCCGTATCGGACCACCGGGTCCACCTCCTCTGCGTGGCTGGAAATGATTCATCCCAATGCCGCCGCGATTATTGTTAAATCGAGACATTGATCCTTAAACTACCGAAAATATGATTAAAATAGCAAAAAAAACCTTAGAGCCTTGCTGCGTAACCGCTGCCTCTACTGGTATACTGCAGGTCGAACGCCTCAAAATGGCGACTAACGGTTGCGCAAAGAAGGGTCTTTCTTGCTCCAGCACAATGAGAACAACCGGCTCCGCTGATTGGTCCGCTGCTCAGTGGGAGGAGCGGCCACGGGCGTTCACATTTTTTTCAAGGAATCGGTTCGTTTGGCCTCCTCCACCAAAACAGTTAAACTTGGCTTTCCTTGCCCCCCACATTCCCCCATATGAACAAGTAATGTTTCCAGCATACTTGGTCTGAAGTATAAAGACAACTCACTCTGGCCTTGGCTTTGTACTTGTGATCTTATCGAGACTGTGACTTGGGTGCTTAAGATATACGAAGAAAACTACCTTTGCCAAAAAGAGCTGTTCAAAAAGAACCATTTGTTCAGCTATTGGCCCACCACTCCCCCTAAATACAAAAGGCCGACCATTTATTGTCTTCTTGCTTAGAGCAATCACTATTGTTTAACACTTATCCAAATTGGACAGAATACTTCATAGTGACCAGTGTCCATCATCATAACTAAAATGGTAAACTGTAAATATTTAAGTCATCTGAGTTTTAATGAATGTTCCCATGTTAACTCATCAACTTTTTGCTATCATTTTGTACATTTTTTTATATTGGGCATACCTGAAATATGCAAATTGACTGCAGACCAATAGGCAGCCAATCACAAATGTGATGACTTCCACTTGGACTTCATGCACCTTTTGACTTGAAAAATCTGATACCCTGCCATGGTCATGGAATAAATGTGTAGGTAATAAACACAAATTAATTTATATTTTGCATAATGTTACACTATTAGTCTTTTGGTGTTAATGTGCTGAAGTGGCACTAAACAGATTTAGAAATTTAGGACTTGAGACTTTAGATTAAAAAAAAACAAGGCCTTGTTCCTACCTCTGTCAAAATGGCTAGACAGTGTTAATTGAAGCTCTGATTACACTGTTTTCAATTAAAGGAAACCTGTGGCGTTTGCTGAATTATAGGTTTTTAAAAATTTTCCTCATACCTATCTATCATTCTGTTTATTCATCTTCTGATTTATATCAAGGAAAATATGGAAAATTGAAAATAAGACGCTCAACTCGTATGGACTTTTTTTTGTCATTTATTCCGCATACAGGTGTTTTGGAAACAAAATAAGTGGAGAGACCACCTGTCTCACCTCAACATGTTTAATTAATGCTCATCATTATAAACGCACACAAAAGAGGATGAGATGACAACAGTGACAAAACACAATGAAACATAAGTCCAATAAACAAAAACACATGTAAAAAGTTTAACCAATGAGAACACACAACCCAGGAGAACACACAAGACAGTGTGACGCTGTCACACAGGGGAAAATGTTGGAATAATAAAAATTAAAAAAAGGTGAAGGTGTCAAAGAGGAGAAAAAAGCTAAATCTAGTTAAGGACAGAACGCAGGGCTGCTTCATTAGAGATTCAGAGAAACGGGAAAATATAAAAGGACTCAAGGAGATAAGAGAGACATTCATTGATTTCTGAACAATCAAATCAGATGTCTTTCCTCCTTTTCCACTGTTTTTAAATCAGGTTTGAAAACAGCAATATAGAACAGGTAATAATGAGGAGAGCAAAATTAACATTCACAAAGGAAAATGCAGAACACCTGATAGATATATTTTTAAGCACACACGACTCCTCAGAGTTACACTCCTATGTCCAAGGATCACAAGTTGTTCAAGGTTAACTTTTTTTATTTGTAAAATCACTCTTCAGTTATGTTGGAACAGCTTCTTGCCAAAGCTCTCCCAGTGTATAGCCTTTTTTTTTTTTTAAAGAAGTGAACATTAATAGTGTTGGGTTTCACTTTAAATCTGACCTTTTATGTTTTATTAATGGGTTACAGTATAATAAGTTGCCAAACGGAGGGAGCTGGGAAGTGAATATATTTTATTACAGTGGAAATAAATGGGTCTGTTAAACTGCATTGGTGTTGTGGATGAAGATATGGAACAATACAACACCACATAAGCACGTTTAAAACAACCAAAACCATTTCAAATCAGCTGGGACTGGATGAAGAGGAGGCTATTCATGGGCTGGCTGCTGCTGAAACAGGAGCACTTGAATGGGAAAAATGTTTAAAACAAGGAAAATTCGCTGGGAAGAACAGTGAAAAGACTCGTGGTGTGCAGTCTGTGCGGGTCTGCAACCATCTGGAGCGATGCATTATTTCATGCATCTCATACAGGTAAAGTCATTCACCTTTAAGCCTACAATCTTATTTAAAAAAAGAAATCAACTGAGGTACTTTTACATAAAGAATCACATAACCAAAGCAGAAAGAAACTACTAACATGCAGGTGTGGAAGCTTTTGAAATAAACAGTGCAGGGTAGCAAAAGTATTGATTGAGTAGTTCTCTTTTATTTCAATTGGATTTTCTTCATATAATGCAGTAAATTTTAATCACACTCATTTTAAAAAAAGAAATGTAAGGCTCCTGTAGATATTTCAATAAAAAGGAGCCTTCATAGATTACCGATGCAAGACCAGGACAGGCTGTGGTGTACTGTAACGGGGTGGTAGGCTGTGGGGTGGATGGGTTGGTGGGAAACCAGCTGCTCCAGTTCTGAAACCATCTAAAAACCAGCGCTCATTGCACCTGAGCAAGACTCCGTGGGACCATACTACACTAACTCTACTGGAGTTATATTGTTAGTATGGTCACAGACAGTATCAGGTAGGCGTATGTCTTACAAACTTAAACAGCAATGCAAGAGGGAAAGGCGTGGCAGTGGAAGCAATGGAGGATGTGATAGCTGAAAAAAAGGGAAAGATGAAGCAAAATGAGGTAAAAGTGGAGTAAAACTGGGGTCAGAATGGAGGCGACAGAAAGGTTTTTAAATAAATCCAAAGGGAATGTTCTGTGTGACTCAGTGTTTCTCCCTCCGAAGGCTAAGACTTATAAGTGCAAGCACTTAATTATGTTATTATCAAATCAGTGTGTTTGACAGATCTGTTTTCAGTATGAGTGCTGTTGGCTTGGACTGCATGAGAAGCAGATGTTTCGTTTAGCAGTGTGGATCCAATCTTTATTGTTAAAATGTCAGTGCGTGTTCATGCGTGTGTTTCTTATGTTGTCGATGTGTGTGGTAGAAGAGGGGGGGGGGGGGGGGGGGGGTGCTCATGGCTGTTTCCTGTGGGAGAATGGCAGATCGGGGGTGAGAGGTCAGTGTCTCAGGGGGTCACAGTAGGGATGAGGTGAGGTCAGATCCGGGGCAAATACTTCTCAATAAAATCCTTTACAGCCCCCATCTCCTGCAGGGGAGAAAAATAGATGTTGGCACAGTGGACAAATAAAATGGATCATGTTGTCTTATCCATTATGGAAAGTACAAAATACTGAGCCCACATTAAAAAGAAAAATATAAAATAATAATATAATAAACAAATAATAATATAAAAGAATAATATAAAATACCTGTCTACAAAAGTAAGGGGGGGGGTTAAGTTTTCAAGAAGAACTTAAGTAAAGTAAGTCTAGTTGTTGAGTTGAAAAGTGGGAGGAATTATTTCAGCTGTTCAGGTTTCTGGAGGTCAAAGTCAGTTTACTTTGTGCAGATAGACGAATGGCAGGTGGAGCACTTTCAAGGCGTGTATAGGCATGATAATAATAATAATAATAATAATAATAAACTTTATTTTATTTAACTTTTCTTAACAAAGTTATAATGTGCTTTACAGAAAAAGAAGAACAAATTAAACAGCAAATAAAAACAAACACAAAGATCATTAAACACAGGGGGATAAAAAAGTTAAATAAAAATTTTAAAAAGGCAAGAGTGGGATGATAAAACAGAGCCACGTATTAAATATTCATAAACGGTTTCCTATAAAAATATGTTTTAAGAGGAGATTAAAAAGACACTAAAGATGCAGCCTGTCTGATCTCAGTAGGCAGAGTTTGGGTGGGTTTTGATGGGTACTGTAGTATTTAGAGCCACCCACCATAAGAGAACACAGAAACACAGAAAAAATGTGATTTCTAAGGGATATGGTGGACCATAAACCCATAGTACTGTTGCATTATCCAGGAGACTCCTGGGCGTCTATGTTGAGGAACATTGAGCACAGCCTTAAAAGAAAACTTTAAAATGGGAATTTACATTGTGAGAAATACTTCTGGAACCAGGAGCTCCTCCATACCAGCAATAGGAAGACATTTAAACCTGTGTTAAGCAATATTTTTGATTTAAAAACAAAATCAAATGACTCTTTAATGTCATTTGACACAAACATCTCATGTAGCTTTAATTTCAATGAGAATATCTGTTTGTTTGTATTAATTTTACAAAACGTAATCCTGGTGGATGAAATTAGGATTTTAAAGTGATCAACATAAAAAAAAAAAAAAAACAACTCAAATATGAATCCACACATACATAAACACACACAGTGGTAGAGTACCTGAGGACAGGAGCTGTGAGGGACCCCTGGGTAGGTTTTGAAGGTGATCATCTGAGGATTGACTATGGATTTGAGTTTTTCTGCCGTCATGGCACCAAACTGCACCGGGATCATGCTGTCCATCTCACCGTGGCACTGCAAGATTGGGATGTTCTTGTTGCTGCCCGACACCTGCAGAGCAGAGACAACACAGACTTAGACCGCGGCCCGAGTTTTTCTCTGTTTCTAACAGTCTCTAGCCTGGATAAATCAGGGAAAGCTGATCTTTTGGAAAACAATGACATAAAAGACAACATTATGTCACCTATAACCCTGGATAGTTGATCATACAATAAAGGTGTCATCAAGCTGTATTTATTTTTATTGTGTCAGACATGATCATAAAATGATCAATGACTTGCCTGGTTAACAAGTAGCATTTATTACCAGAGATCAAATCAAATCAATGCTAGTCCACACATTCTCAGTGTATGTGCACTGAGGGCTTCAAGTTTCCACATTGTGTAAGTTGCATACTGGACCACGATTGGTTTCAAACTAGTTGTGATGTCACAAATTGTGCTCGTAGGTACTCAAATTTAAGGTGAACACAGAGAAACTTTCCCTTCAACAGATGAATGTGAAAACAAACTGCACATACATCATTCTGCACAGTGAAGCTCAAACATCTTGGTGAAGTAACAATAAAAAAAAAAACATTTTTAAGTGGAGGGGGGCTTTAAATTTCTAATTACACCAGATTTTAAACATAAAATATGTCAAACACACATTATTCACAACTTCAGGCAACGTGATGTGAAAAAGTTTAAAAGGTATCTGCAGCGTGGAACTATTTCAATACAGAAACTAAAGGCAGTCCATCTAATAAAAAAGTTAGAATTAAGGAGGCAGAAGAACCATATAACTTGTTCTTAGTAAATCTGTGACCGTACCGATGGGAAACTCCTGTGAAGTGGTAGCCAGCAACTGAGGGCCACAACACCAGCCAACTGATGCTGGCAGGTCAAGGCGGTATACAAGGACAAGGCCCCACCCTGAGGAGGAATGGAGGAAGCAGACGGAGAAAAAAAGAGACAGGAAATAAGGTTATTACATGCATGAACAAGCACCTTCTAATATGCTGTGCTGCTAATATGAACATCAAAGAAAACTAAAATGTAAATTCCTACCTGAGAGAAGCCACCGAGCATTATACGGTGTGGGGGGATCCCGTTTTTAGCCTCATGTTCAATTATGGCGTTGACTGGAGGAAGGCAAGAAGGATTATGTGTTATTCAATTGAAATACAACAAATAATGCAGATTGTCAAATAAACCATCAGATGTTATGAATAGGGAGTGGTTTGTGATAATGGGGAGGTAGCTACATGCTAACTTGGTTCACTGGGGAGTAAATGGTGCCAAAACAAAGAAGTAAGTTTTTCTGGATTAACATGGTGAGTACATACAAACAAATCGTAGATCACACACACAACACCAGTTTTAGCTTCTCTACATTTGGCTTCCTGTCACTTGTAGGACTCATTTCTGTACTTTAAATCACGGCTGAAGACTTTTCTGTTTGCCGCTGCCTTTTTTTAAACCAAATTTGAGGGTTTTGATTAATATCTTACACTGCACTGTAACTCTCCTGTTTTATCTGTTGTTCTATTTTAGCTTATTTTTTATTTCCAATTTAATACTTTTTTAAATTTAAATGTCTTTTTATATTGCCTTGTGTTGCTTTTATATTCTGCCTTGATGCCTTTTATGTTCTATGTAAAGCACTTTGAATTGCCTTGTTGTTGAAATGTGCTACACAAATAAACTTGCCTTGCCTTACTCATAGGAGTTGTGCCCTCTGACCACTGGGAGGAGCCTCAGATCTTCAATACATTTCTGGCAGTTTCAGGGTCAATGCTGAAAACTAAATGCCAAAAGGAACTAGTTTATACAAAGTGTCAACCATCTAAAGGCAAAAGTGTTGATAGCTGATCTGAGGGGCCACAGGATGAAAAGCCTGCTGGCACAGATAGGGGCGAGACATGATAATCGTACAAATGGGGATAACCGGGCAAATTTTTGGACAGTCTCTCCTCAAACACATTCATAGTGTTGCAATCGGTTGTGAGCATGAAAAGTGATGGATGTAACGTGATTTTTGCATAACTTCTGCATAAAGCCGGTGTGATGTGGGTGATTGTGGGTTTCAGAAACCTGAAAAGGTGTTTGAAGGAGGAGAGGATTTCAGACACTGTTCGACGTTCCAACAAGCACTTCGTTTGAAGTGTACTGATGCTGAAAGGTCTTCAGAACAGGGATTGCATCCTATTTCAAGATCAAAAACTAAGGCCACACTCAGACTGACTTTAGCACGGTGTGAAAAATGTCCTTCACGTATTTGAATGAGGCCAGCCCGGCGGTGCAGTTGGGCACCAACACAAAGGGCTCCCGCTCGTGCCACAATGTAATTCAGCGTCCTTTCTGCCGTGCCAATCAAATACGTGCAAGCGTATATTCCTCGTAGATTCCTTGTCATGTGAACACTGTGATTCTACGGTTTACCTCCCAATCGTGGCAACAAAAAAAGTAAAATAATTGCTGACATAATAACTTTCTAGAGTAGTGAAATCCTGTCTCAGAGTTTTATAAACCGCTGTGCACAAACTCACATATCTGTTATTCAAACTGGACTTCCTGGATTGTTTTTCATGTCTTACATGTGCCTGAAGCAACACAACCCCACCAATACAGCCCCTTGCATTGTTTTAATGCAGGGCTGTTTTCAGCCTGTACATCCACTAAAGGTGATTGTGCTGTTGTCTCAGAGAAGCCCAGTTCACATCTTTAAAAAGCAGCTGAAACCCCACTTGTCTTCTTTGGTTTTTTCCTGATTAGAACTTTATAATTTGTGGTTTGTACACTTTATTCTTCTTGTTTTTTTTGGTTACATATTGTCTATTATTTCCTTCTTTCCCTCTTCTTCATTCTGTAAAGCACATAATAATTTACATTTTCATAAATAAAGTTTTCTTGCTTGCTTAGGCATACCACTTTACATGGTCTTATATTATTTGAAGCTATTTAATGTCAAATGTTAACATATACAATATTTTTCTTAGTCCTTAAAAAGTTGATAATTTAGAGGTACAACATCTTCACAGTGCAGTGACAAAACACTGGTTAGACAGGTCAGACTGGGCTCTACTAGAACAGACAGATCTGTTTTTATGAGGGTCTTTCTGGCGTGTTTGCCTTCATTTGCTCATCAACAGCAGGGAGTGACAGGAAACATGGGGGGAAATGTGGAATGACATGTGATTAAGGTCCTCAGCCAGAATCTAACTGGTACAGAAATTTCAAGCTGATATGTTAGAGCATCACTGCCACTCTGGGCCGACACTGATCCACAGAAATGCCATTTCTAAGACATTTAAAAACTCACTGTTGTCTGCTGCCCTCTTGATTCCAGATTCGTCTTCTGGGGAGTCGGGGCTGAGACCCATGAGGTCAAACCTGCACACATGCAGAGGCCAGTGTGTAAGGAAATCAATAGATATAATCACAGGATTGTCACTGGCAATATGGGAGCCTATTGTGGTTTCCAGGGAAACAATAGCATCCAGTGTTGAGCTAAAAGGCTGTCTCTTTCATCACGCCAACTCACCACGCGGGCATCACCATCTTCATGTTGAGAGTGACGGGAATTCGGGGCCTGCAGAGGGGAAAAGGGAGGGAGAGAAATGAGAACATGACAGTCACCAGCAGCTGAATGTTAGCAAAATGATTTATTCGCTCTGCCAAATAGGATGAGAGATAAACTACTGGTTTCAAGCTGCTCTTGCATTCTGAAAAAAGCTATTAGTTTTTACCACAAAAAAAATAAACATGTTAATTCTCGTCCCTGCTGGCAAGTGATAGTCTTGGAGGCATAAAACATGACAGAAGGATCAGAGAGAAAAAAAGACTTACGCGTGGGGGCAGATGAACTTGACGTGAGGCAGACTGAGCGATGTCATAGCGTCTGCCCACCCATGCCTGACAGAAAACAGAGAAGGCAGTTCTTTGTTTCTAATCCAGTTTCAGCAGAATTACTGATACACAGAGCATCAATCCCAGATGTATCACAACTTAGTACAATATATAATACAGTGTACAGTATCATAGCGGCTTGTTACACAAAGGGGATATTTTATTTATATGCACTGACACATTTTATTTTTAGAACTAAACCAACTACCAAACATCTGATTAAAGTGAATCATCATCATCAAGTACTGATTCAAGTACTGTTTAAATGAGTCATTCATAGTGTCGCCAGTAGTGTATCATGAATGTGGGCATAAATTATACCATTTACACTTGGCCACTTTGTGCATCTTGGGCAGATTATATATCTTCTTTAAAAAAAAAGAAAGCTAAGTATAAATACAACCAGGGCTGTACACTTGATAAAAACAAAAATACTGCGATCATGAGTCCACCAGCACAACTCAAGCCTCGAAAAAAAAAAGTTTTAAATGGGTAGTATTAAAAAAAAAAAAAAAAAATCACATATTTCCACATTTTACCTTTTTATTTAACTTTTTAATTCTATCTTTTGTGGCATCATGTACAGTATGTAACTCTAGCAGACAACTCAAAATCCATTTATTTTATTGTTGTTTTTTTTTTTTTTACATGAAGTCAAATTTAGTCTGAAATTAAATGAGTGCAATCTTTTTGCTCATTTTTACCCGACCAACAGTCAACAGATATTCAGTTTACTATCATAGAAGACTAAAGAAACTAGAAAATATTCATTCATATTATATTATATTCATTTGAGATGCTGAAAACAGAGAATTTGGAGCATTTTCTTCTTAAAAAATGACTCAATACAAGTAATCGATTATTAAAATAGTTGCCGATTAATTTTCTGATGTTCGACTAATTGATTAATGGACTAAATGGTAAATGACTGCATTTATATAGCGCTTTTGTCCAAAGCACTTTACAGTTTCTTTGCTGCTCATTCACCCATTAACACAGACACTCACACACCGATGGCAGCTACCATGCAGTAAGAGGCTGGCCTGACCATCGGAGCAATTTAGGGTTCAGTATCTTGCCCAAGGACACTTAGACATGTGAAGCTGGGGATCGGACCGCCAACCCGCTCTACCTCCTGAGCCCCATGGACTAATCGTTGCAGCTCTACAGACATTGCTTTTAGGTCAATAACACTAAATGTAAACACAAACTTTGTTTGTTTATTCCACAAGGTACCTTTAATACTCAAGAATACTGCTGGGTATCATTTGGAATGTTTTGACACGCATTTCAGTACTAAGTATTGAGTTTTGACACTCTTTCATCATGAAAAGTATCGGTTATAATATCTGAAGCAGGGAAAGTAATTTGCCAATGCAGAGTACAAGTATGAAAAGAACCAGGTGATGTAGATACAATCAGAGATCTTCTTTGATGTTGTTCACATATACATTAAAATACTGACAGTAATGTGCAATAGAAAAAGAAAGCAAGGCTCATAGTCTTCACTGAAGACTAAACATTCAGACATGCAGAGATTCAAACATCACTCACCCTGAGTCTCCCAAACCATGAAGGAAGATCACCTGTAAGAGATTTCAGAATTTATAAATATTCATACTACACCCAAAATAACTGGGAACATTTCTTAACATTTTCCTCCAAATCCAGATACAAAGGCATTAAGATGTTCCTGATATTGATCGATCACATTGGACACATTTGCTGAAGGGAGGAAACTTGTGATCTCCCTGTGAGCGGTACAGTATGTTCATATCTATCTTGCACTTTACAGATGACGAGAAAAAAAGAACAAAAACCCCTCTTTGTACTTTGAGCCAATTTATCAGATTATATATTTTTTTGAGGACACAATGTACTACTGGTAAGTGTGCATACTTGTTCCCAAACAGAGAAAAATAGATGCCAAACTCCCATTCTTGCCAAAATAAGCACTCACTGCCAGTTTGCACACACGCTACTCCCCTGCAGAGAAACTATGAAAGGTAATAAAAACAATTTAGAGAACTGGCAATACACTGCTTGTTGGCTTGAAATCAAAGATTCATCTATCTTTACCGAGATCAAAACACTTTTCTTCCATGTAAGGTTAGAGACAAGGTTCAGAGCTGGAACCAGGGACAGTTTGCTTTGATCCTGGCGTTTAACAAATCTCTGCACTGTACCTGACAACAGCTCAATGAAAGCTGTGTTTAATTTTTACACACAGGTCCAGCTGAGCATCTACACAATGTGTCAGGTGCAGCTACAGGTGTGACTTCTTATTACAAAGGAATAATGGACTTACTAAAATAATCATATGGATCTCTACTGTATTGGTCAAGATTGAATATGGTAGAAAATTTTCACTTATGGATGAAATTTGTAAAAACTTTTGTAAATTGTAAAAATTAAGTGTCCAATTTGCAAATTTGTGACCCAATAAATTACAGGTATATGTGAAAGACAACTGAAGAGTTTGATTTAGTGACAAAATATAAGCAATTTGGTTCAACTAATAAAAATAAAATGCCTGCTTTACTGCTTTGTTCAAAAACATTATTGATGTTAACAAATTTTTATTACCATCTGTGTCCAAAACAACAAATTTGTGTCCAAAAAAACAAAGTAGTGAACAGGCCATGGACAATACCCTTTTTCATACCATTATGGGCTTTATTAGAGCATCATTTAGAGCATTAATTTCAGACTGTGGTTTTGGACACGACCAATATCTCAGATTTAGCTGTGGTTTAGTGGTAGTCCATGCATTAAAACAGGTTGTGAATTATTTCATAGTTTCAATTCTGTCTTATGTTGGTGGGACAACCCTTTAGTTTGCTTTTGAATTACAGATTGTTCCTTTAAATAAGGGCTGGATATTTATTATTTATTTGGTATTTGAAATTACCAATATGATACCTATGGAATTTTCACATGTGGCCCTAATCCTCTTCCGTAGATACCTGAGTTTTAGTGCAAATACCAAAATGAATTTTTCAGTACATCACTGTGAAGAACATAAACATGTTTTTTGACAAAACTGTTTTCTGCTCACGTGATCAAACAATGTCTTATTTTTACATTGATGTCTTACATCAAACTTTTCAAAAGCAAAAAATATTCATTTTATAGCAGTATTGTCTTTTTTAAATCAATCAACAAATCAATTAATCGTTGCAGCAGTAGTATCACAATATTATCAACAATATTATCAAAATATGTATCCACTAAAATGAGGCAAACAATACGACAGTTGTGTTCAAAGGCAAATAAAGGGATATTAAAACGTCAATGCACCTCTTTGAATAAATTAAAGTCTCTGAGAAAAGGCATGTCCGGCTTCTAAAAGTGCTTTTCCTGAAAGAAATCAGCTGTAGCCAAAGTAAAGGGCCAGTGGATGATAAGGAATTTTAGTTGTAATATCCCTTTAATATCAAACACAACTGGAGAGCGATCTGTGTGTTTGATAGGAACAGCTGTTTCCCTTTGAAAATGTCCTTGAGCTAAACATTCACACTCCGCCTGTCCTCAGTTCTCAGTGTTAAGAAGCTCTGAATACAAGCATCAATAATGTTAAAGATAAAGAAGTGAAAAGTGTGTCGGCTTTTGTGGTCTAACTCACCACTGCGGTCTCCTTCTCCTCCCCAGACACCGTCACGGCCTCGGCGAGCTGCGGCAGAGACATGTTGTTGCCACACATACACTGTAAGAGGTGCTGGAGTCGGAGAGGACAGAAAAACCGGAGGTCAGCTGACTGCAGATCGAAGACTCTGGAAGTACATATTATTATTAAGTACATAATATGTTGTCATGTGCATTGGGGCCAAAGAAAGCTTTAAACTCTCATACATTTTCAGACATTTTGTTTTTCTTCTCACATGATTTCCAGAGTTTTCAGGCCTAATATATTAACCACGAGATGATTCACATGGCAGATATAACTGGAACTATTCAAAATCAACTCAATCTTTGAATCCTGTGTTTTTCCGTATAGAAACCACAGTCTTCAGGAGCAGTTTCTGCATGATAAATGTTTTTAATATTACAAATAGAAATCAGCATTCACAAATAATCCACCAGTCCAGTCTACTTTGCTGCTAATGAATCAGCTCCAGGCTTTGGTGTAATTTGATTACGTCACATTAAATTGGAGAAGATTGTTCTCTGGTTTCTAGAGCTGCAGGACAAGTGAACTGTGTAAGCTCAATAAAGCACACAAGGGCATCACTTCCACTGGAGATGTCCCTCTCGCTTTTAAAAATCATATATATTCTTTAAATACTTGTACAGTTTCTGTTTGATTTACTCACTAAAATCTTTCTAAACAGCCTCCTCTGACTGTCCAGCTGCTGAAACCCAGACGAGAGAAGATAAAAATGTTAATATGCTCATCTGAGTTGCCTTTAATTATAACAACTCAGAGCAACGAGCTTTACAGCAGCGGTCTGTGGAATTTTTATGCCCCGTGTTTCACCTCTCAGGCTTCATACAGACTGCGATATGCTCCGTTTGCAGGAGACTGTTGCAGACGCCCAGAGGTGGGGAAAAATGGCTTCTACTTCCTGTGCATGTGTTTCAGGTATATAAAAATTATTTAATTCTATATTTCTATTTACAGTTAATATTCTCCTAAAGGGCCACAACAACTGAACATCAATCAAACGCTCAATCAAGAGCCTTTTTTTTAGTAAAGATTCAAACACAAAATCATCAATTTCAATGAAACTGAATGTGGTTTTAAGTCAGGCTAGTGTATTAGTAATACAGAAATTTAAACAGAAATTAAAGTTTTGTTGGGCTACCATTAGGGCTGCAACTAACGATTATTTTCATTAACGGCCATCACAATTTCCATAGTAACGTCTTCAAATGTCCTATTTTGTCTGACCAACAGTCGAGACCTAAAGATATTCAGTGTACTATGATTTAAGACAAGCAAAAGCAGCAAATTATCACATGTAAGAGGCTGAAATCATCAAAAGTTCGGCATTTTCGCTTGAAAAATGGCTGAAATGATTAGTTGATTGTCACAATAGTTGCAGATTAATTTTCTGTCAATCAACTAATCGATTAATAGACGAATCTAAGCTCTAGCTACCAATATTATGAAAGGCATGATTACCATTGTCATAATGTATCATTTGCTAGATTGATATACATGTATTTAAATGCAATAAATGCAGGAAATAAGTTTTTTTTTAGGAATTGACAACCCCCAACTTCCTTGTGTCCCCCGCAGCCCTGAAACCAAACCTGTGCCCTTGAAAGCAGAATAACTGAAATGTGTTAAAAAAAATGTTTTGGCTAAAGAAAAAATTAATGAGCTGTAGCTTTAAAAAGAATTTTGGTTACGATTCTCTTTCACAAAAGTCAAAAAACAAACGTTAAATCACCAGGATGTGTTCAAAGTCAAAACTAGGTAGAGCTTATTTAAAACAAGGGATCTGCAGACACATGTAATGGGCAGCGTCCCGTATGTATAGTGGAATCCGTCATGTAGTTTAGGAGGACTAAACGTTTTTTTTGACATCAGCGATGACAATGAACAGCTCCGGCTGGTTATCAGTGCAGCAATTCAGCCCTCAGACAGGAACAACAGAACTGGACATACCATTTATACACACAAACACATAATGAACCCGCTGCTGAACCTAAAAGAGCAGTCATGAGGTATGTGTTTGTGTGTGTTGGGCAGGTTTCTGTAGTCAGCAACTGACGAGACTCATTAACTAAATGAAACACACACCCTACCCTCCCTCCCTCCACTGTATTCGGTAAATCGGCTGCAAACATCCATCCTGCTGCACAGTGAGTCAGCCACCAATAACAGATCAGGTTGTTATCTTACAGTAAAGTCAGGAAGTAAAAGCTCCTTAATGCCCTTTGACTTTCTGGTGATGTGGGACAGGGTGAGACAAGACAGGACAGGCAGGTCAGACGGCAAGCTGCCGGATTGGGAAATAGGCGGTGAGGAGACAGGAAATGTCTGAAACACAAAGGTTAATGTGTAAACCTTGAGCGGGATTATACTCGACGGGTGTTAAAATTCCACCGCTGTTATGAGTGAGCAGTTAAATGCGGCACAGTTCGGCCTGTGGCTTGTGTGTTTGCTCTGGTGACAAATTATCACATGAAGGTCAGGTTTGCAGCTTAAACACACGTAAGTGGAAGGTAGACCGTGTGATTTAAGAGTCCAAGGCATGGACAAAAGTAAGTTTGTTTTTGCCCTGCATCCTGACCTTTGATAAATGAGTAATAGCTGAAGCATAACTGGGCAGGGTTAAGCACTGGGAAACAATCTCGTGCTAAGTTTTGGAATTCATTCTTAAGCAACAAACTTTGTCAGGAGGAAGGTTTCTTACATGTTTTCTACCAGATATTTTAAGCTGAGGAACACCCTGCAGTCATATTCTGCTTAAAGGACGGGTTCACAGTTTTTCAAGTCTCTCTTAAAACTAGAGATGCGCTGATACCGATACTGATATCGGCCCGATACTGATATCAGTCCGATACTGATATTGGTCCGATACTGATATCGGTCCGATACTGCCTCAAATAGCTGGACCAGGTATCAGTGACAATGGGCGGATCTGGTATCGGATACTATTATTTTAATAAATAATTCATTACATTTATATCTGTGTATTTATTTGTTACATTTTGTTTTACAAAGTTAGGAAAGCAATGTTTAAGTCAAGCCTGATTTCGCCTCACACATAAAAGAATGATCCCAGTCTCTTCCACACAGTGAGGCATACAGCTTATTAATTAAACACTCGTACTGGATCGATACTCTGTATCAGCCGATACCCAAAGATCAGGTATTGGGACTGAAAAAGTCGGATCGGTGCATACCTTCTTAAAACAACAGTCAGGTGCCCAAATGAACAGTGAAAGAGGTTTTCCTCACTGTAATCATTCCTCCTGTTCATACTGGGTGTTAAAAGATCCCCTTCAAACGTGCTTTCAATGTAAGTGATGGGGGCCACAGTGTGTCCACACAGTCATTTTGTGCAAAAATGCATTTAAAAGTTTATCTGCAGCTTATATGAGGCTTCAGCTGTCTGAGTTAGTCTTATCAAGTGGATATCTGCCACATTTACAGTCTTTTTAGCATCAAATTCCCTCTTTGTGTTTCCTCGGACAGTGTTTCCCTGTTGAGCTGCAGTGGAAGTATAGTAACAAAGAAGAGGGACTTTGGCACTAAAAAGACTGTGACGTTGAAAGATATCTACTTGATTTAGACTAATTTGGCTGAAGCGTCATATTAGCTTCAAATAAACTTTTAAATACATTTTCGCACAGAAGGACTGTGGATTTTGGCCCCCATCACTTACATCGTCAATGCATTATGAAGGGATCTTCTGATGGTCAGTATGAACAGGAGGAATGAGACTGTTGTTTTAAGACAGACTTGGAAAAACTGTGAACCCGCCCTTTAAGCAAATGACAGGCACAAAATGTGACTCAGAAAATTATTAAAATGTGCATCACAAGATCTGCATTCATTTTCACCAAATTCTAATTCAGTGTTGGAAGCAAATTCTTTTTACCAAATGTAATTTAGCTGCTCTCAAAAAAGGGAACACACAGACCCAGAGAGACACTGTGACTGAAAGCACAGAGCACAAGAAGTGAAAATAAAGAGATAATAAGGAAAGACACAGAGGTTTAAGAGATGGAGGAGTGCAGGAACATTGCACAATCTGTTCATACAAGTAGGACAAGCGCTCTAAAAGTGGTAGTGTATGTAAAGAGGCGATTAATGACTTTTATACCCCCTTTTTCTCTCCACCTGTTATTGTTCGGCATATTCACAATAATCCACAACCCAGAGTACCAGAATGAAGCACAGTGTGGGTTTTCAATGCACCCTCTAAGAAACAATGGCTCACTCTCTACGCTTCTGGAGGAGGCCGGTGGTTAAAAATAGTGTCATGCTGTGCACAAGCGTCGAGTCCAATTCAGGTTAGGTCTGAAAAACAACTGAAAATAGGACTTGTTCCAATTTACTAATTCAGTTTAATTCAATTTATCATGTAATGTAATTTCTGACTGCATACGTCTTCTGTCAGTACTACTAAATGGATGCAGCAACAACCTGCTTATTTATGTTTCCTTGACTTTCAGAGACCCCAATCGTGGCAAACAGTTAAGCTGTCTTCCATCTACAGGGAAGCCTTCGAAAACTTATGGTTACTTTTTGCAGGTACAGTTGATCTAATATCAATACCTTGATATGAAACTGGACATCATCTTGGATTTTGGTCACTGAGATATTGTCAACTCTTCTCTTGGTGGCAAAGGCTGTTATTAGGACCGTCTGTAACTAACTATTATTTCCATTATCTGTCAATGATTAAGTGATTAATCAGAAAAAATGCAAGTGAAAAATTCAGAGCCCAATGTGATAACTTCAAATTAATTGTTTTGTTTGATGAACAGCCTAAAACCAAAAGATATGTAGTCTAAAAAGAATATGTAACAGAAAATCAGAAAATCCTCACATTAGAGAAGCTGCAATCAGAGAATTATCTGATCTTTGGGTAAAAAGTGTAAGTCATCAGCTTTACTTTAGAGTGGAACAAAGAAAGAAAGAAAGCAGTGGTTTAAAGTAACTAAGTACATTTACTCAAGCACTGTACTTGAGTATTTCCATTTTATGCTACTTTATACTTCCACTCCACTACATTTCAGCGGGAAATATTGTACTTTCTACTCCACTACATTTATTTGACAGCTTTAGTTACTTTTCAGATGAAGATTTGACACGATAGATAATATAACAAGCTTTTAAAATACAACACATTGTTAAAGATGAACCCAGTGGTTTCCAACCTTTTTGGCTTTTGACGTCTTACAAAAAGCAGTGTGTAGTCGGGGTCACATTTCAGATGTCTATGAGTTGTTAACAGCTCCACCAAATAGTGATTTTTTAAAGTTCTCACATGGTTTCATTTCAATAAATGTTCAAATGATCCAATATTTCACCAAAAATCAAAGATTAGAGAAAAAGTCCAAAAACTGAAAACAGATTTGTGTACCAGAACTTTGTTTTTTCTTCTTTCCTCTCCCATTAATCATCTCACGACCCCTCAGATTTATTTGGTGACACTTAGGAGGGTCCAGACCCCTAGGTTGGGAACCGCAGGATTAAACTAGCTAACTGTATATAAAGTAGTTCAAACTAGCTCCACCTCCAGCAGCTACAACAGTAACATGCTGCTTACACACAGTATTAATAATCTAATGATGTCATATATAATAATATATCAGTCAGAGGGACAAAACCACTACTTTTACTGCGATACTTTACCTACATCAAGCTGATAATACTTATGTACTTTTAAGTAGGATTTTTCATGCAGGACTTTTACTTGTAATGGGATATTTCTACCTTGCTGTATTGGTGCGTTTACTTAAGTGAAGGAACTGTATACTTCTTCTACCACTGAAAGAAAGAAAGAAAGAAAAATGCCGCTTGTGTTGCCGCCAACTTAAAGCACATCACGAGTCTCTATCCTGCATGACTCCAATTACATTTAAGTCAAACACACACACAAAAAGCGTGCTGCAGTCTGTCAAACGGTTCAACACACAAACACACAAACAGCAGGCTGCTGCACTCAGACAGCTCTCTGCTCAATGGCTATGGACGGCTGGCAAACAACGGGATAATATGCGGCAGTGAGTGGCAGGCATCCCCCCTCCTCCTCCTCCTCCTCTTCCTCCTCCTCACACCATACACAAGCAGCTAACCTTGCTCTCCGCCTGCTGATGGAGGTTAATAGCTCGACTGTTAAAACACACACTGCAGTCAAACGGAGCCAACTGAAACCCGTTGGCTTAAAAAAGGCAGTGTAGCTAAAGCAGAGGGAAGCGGGTGTCGAAGAGGAAAACGACAATGAATGGTTGAAGCTTGGCTGTGTTATCATCATCATCATCATCCTCAGTATAGTGAAGGCATTCAGCGGTGTAAAGCCTCTCTTGCCCCCAAAAAGGACAGACTGACCGCATCCCAACCGTCGGGATTAATCCCGGTTTAGCTCGATACACGCAAGCACAAGCGCGCGCGTGCGCGCGCGCAGACACACACTCACTCACACACACACACACACAATAACCGGAGCTAACGTTAGTAGTAACGTCGGAGCTGCTAGCTAACGTCTCATTAACTGTATTGTCTTCTACCGGTGTCTCTCTTCGCCGGCCTCAAGCTGACGTTACGACTTGAATTCAAACGTCAAACACAGCCCACTTTTTAGGTGACCCCTTTAGCAACACGGTGACCCCAAAAAGAGTCACTTTGAAACGCGATAAAGTGGTTAAAAAAATGATAACCGCGGCCCGCTAGCTAATACAGATTCATACACTCACCGCTTGCTGTCCCAGTTCACGACGGAGCGGAACTTCCGCTACTGTCCGCACACAGGCGGGGGGCGGGGGCTGCGCGTAGTGACGTGCCACATAACCACGCCCACTCCAGATCCCGATATTTTTTTGTTTCTTGACTAAATAAGATAATCAGGATAATCTTTATTGGCCAAGTATGTTTACACATACAAGGAATTTGACTCCCGTTCAGTGGCTCTCAATGTACTTACACAGAATAATAACAATCTTCAGAAATATACACACAAGGGATGACTGTATACAGGTGAAACAGTGTCTGTGGACTGTAAACAGGATACAATGAAGTGAAGAGTGCAAGGAGTACTGAGATAAATATTAAATGGTAAAAAAAAGACATGTTACTTTATATACATATAGCAGGTAAGATAAGACTTTATTGATCTGCAGAAGGTGAATTCACATGTTACAGCAGTGCAGGAAACAAGATGACAGATAAAAACTGACTAATATAGGAGTATTTATAGGAGTAATAAATACAACAAAATAAAAAAGTCAAGTAAATGGAATTCAATCTATATACATGTTAAACATTATATACATTACAATACTTAAGCTACATGACCTGATTTGCGGGTTGTCAAAGTAGAAAAGTTGTATATGTATATGTTATATAGGTGAAGTAATGAATACAAAAATAAATTAAATATCAGATATATAATCAATATATAATCATAAATATCAAATACTGGAAATGGAAAGTGCTGCATACATATCAAATGCATCAATATGAGCCAATGATATAATAACACTGACGGGGTGACATTTGACCCCTGTTTGGCTGACATTTTGTGCAATTAGTTCATATACTTTTGAAGTAAATGATTTGAATACTTCTTCCCCTGCTGTCAATATATTGTATATAATATATAAGAGTATGATAATATATGATCAATATATCCCTGTAACAGTGTGATTGTCAGAAT
Organism: Scomberomorus guttatus; assembly: GCA_038419695.1. NCBI lineage: Eukaryota > Metazoa > Chordata > Actinopteri > Scombriformes > Scombridae > Scomberomorus > Scomberomorus guttatus. Next base: position 6,145,741 of record CM076461.1, read on the forward strand.
TATCGACCATAATAATAGCTGTACATTTATTAATAGACTTATTCTATAATTGTGAATTTTCATTTACCTTTTGGAAAGATTTAGAGGAATATTCAGGTCATTTAGGTTAAAACATATACTTAAGTAACAAACACATTGTTTGCTTACTTTGATTTTTAATGTTCCCAAAATCTATGATTAACTTGGTTTTACTGTTAGGCAAATTATACCTTATCTTCTCCAAAATTCAGTTTTTTTTGTTTTTCATTTTGTTTAACTTACACAAAGTCCTTTGAGTACTAGTAACCAGTAAAACAGGTCAAGTGTCTAAAACACATGGATATTGTAAAGCTAAATGTAACTGTAGCTTATACAGTAATTTATGTGGCATTTTAATTCCCTTTTATTCGTGGTACTGACAGCACTGAAAATAGTATTTAAGATTTCTGTAGATTATCCAGAGTAACTGGGACTCTTTTTGTAAAGACACACTGGTACTGATTTCTCCAAATGTAATTTGTAAATGCTTTGAGCAGAAAAACTGTCTACATGTCTAGATACACCTACAGGTGAGATTTTAAAAAAAATATAGCTTCATTCTTGGAGAACTTAAACATCCTATTCTCTAAACCCTCCATCCATACAGTCTTCCATACTGAGCTCACACATTCTCGTAAATGCACTCACATGCTGCCACATACTGCATGATGTCATACTGCATCACTAATGCAAAGAAATCAAGAATGACATAAACCCTTTGTCAGGAAGAAAATGGGAAGGTATGGAGGTGATGAGAAGCTTTTCAGTGAGTTTATACCAGTAAGTATTGGCTCAAAAGCTTTGGAAAATGACAAAGTGGATGTAAATGTAACATGTTTGTATTTAAGTGTTACTGCACAGGAATATGGAGCGGACCTCTACTGCAGGAGGCTTTGGACTTAGTCCAAGCCCTGAACTTCATATTTCGTATTATATTAAATCAAATTAATTCCTCGACTTCACTCTTTCTATCTAGAAAACTTCCATCTTCCCTGAATGGTAGCAAATTTATTTAATTAACTCATAGAGCACTATGGACTATGGAAACCCGTCCCAGGTCCTGCTCAGACTGGACATCAGTTACACAATGAGCCACTAGGTGGCAGAAGGCATCCAGCAAAAGTTAGTAGGCAATATTCTACTTTTACAAAAGGCATGAATGGTGAAATTATATTGGCATGTATATTTAAAGGACTTTAAAAAACATTCATGTATTTTTTTCTGCAGATGTTTAAGTGCCACTGAAAAATTCTAAAGCTCATGGGCAAGTTTTTTCAGAATATTTTATTGGGGGCCGTCAACCAACGCAGGGAAAACACAGGCCTTTATGTTTTGTTTATTTAATTAATTTAAGAATAAAATTCATTCATAACACTGTTTAGGACTGGGTTAGGATTGCTCATCCTGTTTAGGATTATCTGAAGGAAAATGTGGTTTTTCCACATTAGTAAGCGAGGGCTAACAAGAGTTACCGCTTATTTTAAAACTCATTTGGCTAAAAATTGTGACTATACAGTTTGTTCTGTGTTGCACTTAAAGATCTCAGATGTACTTGATTGGTTATCCACACATGATAAACAGTGGCCTGCTTCATTTATGGTTGACTGAAAGTACTGTTAGGCATCAACACGGCATTTCCTTTGGATTAGCACCTATTTGTGTTTGTGAAACAAATCTGTTTTGGTTGTATGAGCTAAAGTTGTGGAATTAAAACGGTAAAATCCAGTTTTTGGTGGGTTCATTAGACTTAATTTCAGCAGCATGCACTGTTGAAATAGCATGGCGCAACAATGGTTTTAATGCCCTGTTCATATGAGGACAGTATTCAATGAAACAAAGTTATATTAATTCATATTGTGACCCATGAGCTGCTATTTGCCTCACTGCTTTACATGTTTTATACCTAAAAATCATTAAATGAAGCTGATTATGCATCCAGAGTTTAAACATGACAATCCAAGTCTTGAGTTAAATTAATCAAAAAGTACAATTGCTAAGTTTCATTTTCAGCTATCAGTGTTTTATTTTAGCTGTCACTTTATTGCAGAGGTGGATATCTTTTGACATGAATCAGAGTATACAGGTTATACTGATAACAACAGACTTAATCTGAGTGTCAAATGTTTCATGCATTTATTAAGCTTTTTGCCGACATTCTTCAAGCCTTCACTCTTTATTGCCACAGAAACACAGCGACAACTTGGCACTTCCAGACACATCTGAAGCTCTCTGGTCTTCAGATTTCAGTGCTCAGTCCCGGTCGAGCTCGACCAACCTGCCAGTACGCAGCGTTGAACTCATCTTTGACTTTTTGGAGCCGTGTCAATGACAGTCAGCAGACGCCACTGAAACCTCTCCTCCTCCTCTTCCCCCCGACTCTCTGAAGCTTTCAGGAAATGAAGTTGGTTTGCGGGATGATGCTCTCCACTTTGTGATCTGCAGGGTTCGCTGCCGCCTCGTAGTTACAGATCGTCACCTCATGTCTGTGAGCCTTGAAAGGACAGAGAGAAGACAGGCTGACTTCCAGCAAGGACGAGCATTAATAGATAAAATGTTTCTGGTTAAAACCAAGGACATCCACAGAGAGGCAGAGCTGAGGAAGTTGCTCTACACTCATAGAAGGTCATGAATTTTACCTTAAAATTTTGTGTATTTGCTCGAATGTCATCTTTATTAATCAAGCACAAGGGAAGACTGGCATTACTACTGTAAAATTGACTGTAGTAGGGCTACAACAAATGGTTATTGGCACTAAAATTTACATTAAAATAAAAAAGAAATAATAATTCAACGATTTTTCACAATCATATTTCCCAGAGCTCAAAGTGATATTTTCAAACTGCTTGTTTTGTCAGAACAACAATCCAAAACCCAAATATATTCAATTTAGTATTATATAAAGACAAAGAAAAGCAGCAAATTAAACTGAAAAGCTTGAACCACAATATATTTGGCATGTTGCTTAAAAAAATGACTTAAACAATTAATGAATTCATCAAAATCATTTTCTCAGCTCTAAACCATGTTCTTTAAGCTCATGGAGGGCACACTGCACTCTATGCCACTATGACACTCTAGAATATAATGGATGTACACAATATGTTCTTAATAATTTTTAATATTTTGTCATTTTAATTGCCTTTGAGCCCTCTGTCGTTCTCACAGATGACTAAATCGATTTTGATTTTTATCAACTGGTAACAATACTGGATAAACTAATCATAAAATGAGCCAAGTAGAACTTTATTCAAATAACATTATCAAGAACATAAATAAAAGGTAAAGTTAAAATAAAAGTTAAACTTTGGTGAAACTGCCAGTTTTAATAAAAAACAGGTCACAAGGCTTCCCACAGTGAACTTGAGAGCAAGACGGGCTTCTTCACAGTCTAAAATCTGTCCATTGTGTACTTTAAATACATACAGTGCTACTCAAAGGTTTGGACACACTTTCTCATTCAAGAGAATGGGAAGTTGTGTCTAAAAACATTTAAAATCCAAATTTTTATAGCATCAGAGCGGCCTTGTTTATTCCTTTTTCCTAAACGAAACAGATTAATTGAACTTTTACTCAGATTAAATGTTTTGCCCCCTGCAATGGCTCTACACCCCATTTTGGGAACCCAAATACTCCATCTAATCTTGGGCTGATGTAAACCATATCAAATAAAACAGTTTTCACTGATGCTGCAGAGAAAACCCCAGGCATCAAGCTTCTTAGAGATAAAAAGATTTAAAGTCCTTAAATATGCCTTGGAAATCTGTGAAAATTAAAATCTAGAATTGGAGTGAATATGGAACAAACTGATCCTCTGAAGCAGATGATCAGTCATGAAAGCTTTTAAAAAGTTGCATGGCTGTGTGGCCGCAGGCGTAAAAACACACAATCCCAGCAACTCTGAGCTATGGGACGATGTGGCATGATGCAACTATTTCAGAATAACGTAAAAAATGTCATGTTTTGATTCTTTCACTTAAAGGAGTGGATATCAGCATCGTATCAACTGACAAACATGCAGAGACTCTTTTGAAGATGAAAGGGACACCAGAGAGATACAACAATATTTTGGGGAAGAATCTTCTTCCCTCGGGATAAAAGATGCAACAAAATGATGTCTCTTCAATATAATAATGATCTGAGGACATATGTGATAGATTTTTAGTAATGTTAGCAATTCTCACGTTATTAAGGCATTTTAAATGATCAAAGAAAATAAGAGAGGATTCAGCACACTGGTGTTTGTTTCAAGTTCAGACTGACCTCTGAGTATTCTCCTCTGAGGCCGATGTAGTAGACCCGGGTGCTCTCTGCTCCAAAGTTCTTGGAGACGTGGATGGAGAGGTGCTGAACATTGGAGAAACGAGCGATCCTGGAAATCATGAAAGAACAAGAGACACTTCAGGAAAAGAGAAACCCAAACATACTCAAAAGAAGTGATACGAAACAGTCTGTATATGAGAAAAACTGTGTTAGAAGGCTGATAACATGTTAACACTAAGTCATTGTAAATTGTGTGTGTGTGTGTGTGTGTGTAAATATTATGCCAACAGAAAGAGAAACAGATGCTTGTTTCATTTGTCCTTTAAACGCTTCTTTGACCAAATTATATTTCACAGCTTCATGTCATTGAGCGTCCCGGCTATGAAAATGATCCTGATTATCAGTACTACATCTCTTGTGTGGTCAAATTTAAAAGCCTCTAAATAACTTTGCAGGACTCCACGATAAAGTGAGAAAACTTAAAATTTTTAGCAGGAACATCTGTTTAATTGTGCAACACTTGTGCCATTAAAGTAATACAGTGTATTAAACGTCTGCCTAACGTCCTAAACGTCTTTGTCTTCCTAGTGTGAGCATGGTCAGCAGTGAGCTGGTTGCAGCTTTCTGCATCAGCCCGGCAGCCATAGGGACTGAATCACACTGAAATGAAAAAGTATTCCTGCTTGTACTCTCACTTGGTTGGGTACTCCAGCTCAGCGACAGGGTCTCTGTTGAGTCTGAAGGCTTGTTCGGGTTCTCTGCCGGTGTCGTCGAAGGACATCTGAGGGATGTTCTTGTACCTAGAAAAAAAAAAAAAAAATCAACAAGAGAAGGTTAAACTCATGAAATTACTTCTCTCTAGTGAGGGAAAGGGTGGGAGTACTGCAATCCCGACCACACCCATAGTACTTTAAAGTTAAGTTAAGTCAGTTTTTATTTATGTAGCCCAATATCACAAATTGTGAATTTGCTGTAGGGGTCTTTACGATCTGTACAGCAATACAACATCCTCTATCCTTAGACCCTTGATCTGAAAATCTCTCCCCAAAAAAACCCTCTAAGGGGGAAAAAATGGAAGAAACTTCAGGAAGAGCAGCAGAGGAGGGATCTCTCTTCTAGGATGGACAGGCACGCAATAGACGTTATGTGAGAATAGACAAAGAAAGCAAAATTACAGAATGGAAAAACAGGATGACAAAGGGGAACTTCACAGATTTTACACATCAAAGTCTTGGGGAGTACTACTGCATATGTGGAAAAAGTAGTATAAAGCCTTGTATGGCTCCAGAGGGAGCTGCATTAAGGGTTACAGACCTCTGGAGCCCGCTCTTCATCTATGCTCAAAGCTACATTAGCCTCTACTAGCCGTTAGCCGTATACACATTGGACAGTCGAGTGAATCGAGTCAAGTTGCGTTGTGGGTAATGTAGGAATCAAGTTTTGATAAAGAAAAGGAATGAGTGGAATAAAGAAAGACGATGTGCTGTTTCAATTATGATCGTTTTTTTCTCTCTCCATTGTGAGTCAGGAGTGCAATGATACATTAGTGGGTGAGTCGACTCACTGAACAGTCAACTAAAGATCTCTATACACTGTGCGATAACAGCCATCCTGCAGGTATAAATCACGTGACACTGTACTAGATGGGTCTAAAAACGTCTTGCTGGTAACCTGTGTCAGACTGTACAATATCAGTTTTGAGGCATGTCAGATTGTGAGATGAACCTGGTGAATGGCAGCGCTACAGTGTAAATACAAAAAAAATGCTCTGGTTTTAAGATAAAACCAGGTAAGAAGAAGCAGTGGCCGTTGCGCTGGGACTGTTTTTTTGTTTTTACTTTATTAAAAAATGGGACAGATATATACACACACACCAATGTGGTATCTAAGTGTTCTTTTTCCTTTGCATCTAATTTTGTATTTTTATCTTGTAAAGTTTTTTATATATTGTTCTCATAGTTTAAATTTTCATAGTTCAATATTTAATTTTCAAGTCTGTTTAATTATCTATGGTGAGGTCAGAAGGGAGTACTGTGCAACTGACTGTTCTCTGTACATATGCCAATAAAGATTTGATTTTAACACATTTTTCTCACACCACTTTGATCTGAGATAACCCAAAGTCACACAGTGATTTTGACTTTCTACCTTCCTAAACATAAAAACCTTAAAGTCTTGTGATCATCAGGTGACATGATAAGGTACGATGGAAATAGAAGCAAATTTTTTTACATACGGTTGTGTGAACCAACTTTGGGGATGTTTACTCTGCACGACCTCCCTGACCCCTGATCAAAGCAGCGGCGTCAAACACTCACAGTCGTATCTCAGCTGGATGAGAGTCGTCGTCTTCTCCAGAGATGATGATGCCTTTCAGCTTCACACTGCCTGTAAAACTGAAAGAGATGACACATAGTTTCTTCGCTACTATCTTTGACAAAACGGGGCGAAATCACAGAGAGGAGACGCCAACAGGACAAAAAAATAGGACGCTGTGAAAGGCAAGTAAGCAGAAGCTGTAACAAGAGATGAACGGTGAGATGAGAAAACTAAAAATGAAATTAGAACCAGAATCGCTTTGGTCTGTAATTACAGACAAACTCAAAGAGCTCATCTCAGTATTTTTGGTGCCTTAATAACTTTATATACAAACACATTTTGTAGTACAAAAGGTACTGCAGATTTACTGTCTTTAAATGATCAGGTGCTGATTAGCAGAGAATACAACAGATTCACATTCCCCAATACAAATGCACTTCGAAAAGTCAACAATAATAGGCAATAGCAAATATGATTCTACTGCACAAAATTTGATATAAATATTATATTTCTATTTCCAAAAGATAATGAGATACAATTCATGTTAGAGTACAAAATACATAGTCTGGCTATTCCATCTCTAGTACTACAGAGGACGAGTAGATCCAGAATACAAACATTTCCATAAGATTAATAACAGAGTACAAAGTACATGAATTTCATCATAATAAGATACATATCAAAAAATAGTGGAAAAAAAGTAGAAAAATATATATTAGAAGAAAGAGGGTACTATACAAAATATCACTGTATAGAGAACCGCTGAAAACTGTTTCTCTAAGGAGGTATATGGGAATTATAGATGTGGTAGATGTAAACATTGCTCCGACACTAATGACACTAAAGAGTTTTGCCACCTTCACACTAGGGCCTCATATCCGGATATAGGTCATTTCATATCCAGATGTGATGATGTCGTCAACTCGAGTTCTTCACCTGGTTCACCGTCTGTCTTGTGTGTGCAGCACACACACACACAGAGGGCTCAGCCCCGCCCGCGGTGAACCACAGAGAGCAGAGGAGAGTAGAATGACCATAAATGAGAGCAAAACGCAGCAGAGACTGTCACACTGAGCTGAAATTAAACAGGTGCACATACATTTGGTAAATGACAAAAATAAAGAGTCTCTACTGCGTTTTGCTCTCATTTATGGTCGCGGTCTCGCTGCTTCTCTCTTCTCTGCTCTTTCTCAGCGCAGGCGGAGCTGCGGCCTCCGTGTGTGTGTGTGCAGCGCAGCAGAGGAGAGACAGACAGAGGTGGAGAGTTGACGACACCTACAATCGTTACGTTACTGTAAGTGCAATAAAAGCTTTGTGAGTAAAAAGCGGAGAACAGTGTAAACTGCGTGATTTGCATCACAACGAAATAAACAATAGAGCATAATATGAAATGATAGATGTTTTTCTATTGTCACACGATATATCGTCATATCGCACAGCTCTACCTCACACAGGTAAAAAGTATAAAATTAGAGAGTTCATTAATTGTATGTCTACACGTCCTCTGTATGCTGAAGTGTCCATGTGGCTTTATATATGTAGGCCAAATGAAGTGTAATCTGAGGTTGAGAGTAGCTGAACATAAAGCAGCTATAAGAAATACATAGAATTGAGAGAGTCACTCCTAACCCTAAGAGTGGCAATATCATAAATCAGTTATTGAAAAGGGAAGCATATTAGATATTTAGCCTCAACTCCTAAACTTGAGTACATTGTTTCTCTGTGCCCACAGGTGACCTTGTATGTAGGTAAAGTTGAGCCACCAAACCCCTCCTGGCACAGCCCCCCCTGGCCTATCACATATTTGTTCATAACTCAAGATGCCTTTGAGCAATCCTCCACACCGAATTTTGTTCAAATCCTATGAGGGAAGGACAAATGATGGAACTTTGAGTATGCAATTATTGAAATGCTGCAGGCTTTATAATGATGAAACAAGTGTGTGATTGGTCCCCTCCTTCTTTAAACAGAATTAAAGTACCTGAAGTGACTTTCCTCACCTTTGTGAATCCCGAAACCCGCTTATTGCTGCTCGCGGCTTTAATTTTGGACCATTGAGCTGCCTACTTCTGTTGAGCGCAAAAAGGTTTGAACCCACGAATTGCCACTTGCGGCTATATTAATATCTAATTTTGTACAGTAGAATTATATTTGCTATTGCCTATTATTGTCGACGTTTTGAGGTGCATTTGTATTGGGGAATGTGACCCTGTTGTATTCTCCACTAATCAGCACCTCATGGCAATCAAGCACAGAGCGAATCTGATGAAGCAACATGAGAAACGTGCAGTTTGCTCCCATTTTGTTTTTATTGTAGTCTATTAATAAAAAGGTGTCAGTCCTAGTATCCTGGTGTGCACTGGAATACTAATTTTTTAGTTTACTGTGGTTTATGCTGCACCAGCTGGCACCCAGGAGAGAAGCACTGCTGCGCAGGAGGTATCTTCAGCTTTTTATACTTTAAATCAGTGCGTGTACACGAAGCAAAACATTAAATATTCTGTGTTCATGCAAGGGAAAAGATAAAAGTAAAGGTGATGATGATGATGATGTGTAATTTTACTCACGGGATGTTGAACAGCAGCTCTTCATCTGCGTCGCTCTCGACAAACTAAGAAGAAAGACAAACATGAATTCTTGCATGCATTATTTTTTGTGATTCCTATAACTGTTTTTTCCACTTTTTCATCTTTCATATCATTGATAACGTATACTGAGTATTGTTTGATTTTTTTGCTTGACCAGTTGACAATCGTATTAGCAGGATATCAATTTTAAGCTTTGTCATGTTGGCCACTTACCTGTTACAGTAGGGTCTAAAAAGCTTTTTCTGTCTGATAAAGTTTTTGGAGCTATAACCCAGTGTAGGTATAGTTAATACATAACTATAGCCACATATGTTAATGGGGTGGACAAAATATTAGGAACATATTTCATATAATGCACTCCAGTACACCACCACCCACTATGACCTCAATAATAAACATGAAGTAGAATTATCATCTTTCTTACAATGTCAACAAAAACTGAAAATGCATAAGCTTTGTAAATGTAGAATTTATGGCAGAGCTGTTGTACTGGATTGCATTAGATTGCACAGGTGTTCCTAATAAAATGCTCAGTCAGTGTATATTAAATGTGCCAAGTGCACTGCTTTAAACTAGGGCTGTAACTAACAATTATTTTCTTTATCAGTTAATCTGTAGATTATTTTCCTAATTAATTGATTAGTTGTTTAGTCTATAAAATGTCAGACAATAGTAGAAAATGTTGATCACTGTTTCCCAAAATCCAAGATGACGACCTCAAATGTCTTTTTTGTCCTGACCAACAATCCACAACCCAAAGATATTCAGTTTACTGTCATAGAGGACTAAATATTCACATTTTGCAAGCTGGAATCAGAGAATTTTGCAATTTTCTTCTTAAAAAATGACTCAAAACAATTAATCTTTTATCAAAATAGTTGGTGGTTAATTTAATAGTTGGCAACTAATCTATTGACTATTCACTGCAGCTCTACTTTATTTCATTTTGTGGCATATCGTGATATAAATCAGTATTTGAAAATAATACGATTAACATTATGATAATGATTTTAACAATATTGCCCAGCCCAAATTAGTAAAATAAATTAAAGGCCAGGGATTAGAGCAAGAGTTCATTTAGAGATGATTCAAACTGTAACGTCAACAATGTTGATAAAGTCTTATAGCTGTTTTGTTGTTGTTTGTTTGTTTTTATAACTGCGCAGTGAGGCTCTGCATGCAGAGACACTCCCCGCAGACATGCACTCTCACCCGGCTCACATGCAGCCAGGAGCCGCGGAGTGACTCTTTGTTCACTGGGGACACACGCAGGATAACTGACCGGGGGAGAGGCTTTGGGTGGCCGTTACCTTGTCCCGCCGGTTCCGCTCTTCCCACGGTTTGAACACCAGCTTTCCGTCTCCGTCCCTGCTCTCGTTCAGACACTGCAGCTTCTCCAGGTCGATCCGCCGGTATAGTCCGTACTCCAGGCCCCTCTCCGCGGGCTCGTGCTCCCCCGCGCAGTCGCAGCCGTGCCCGTGACCGTGACCGTGCCCGGACATCGTGGAGCTAAAGACGCTGCTTTCACGTTACAGACAGCCCGGAGGAGTGAAGCTGGAAACCACCGCTCTGCCTGCTCTGTTTTCATAAAGTGAAATGAGATCAGCAACTTTCACTTCGCAGCGTCAAGCGACCCGAACCGAGACAAGCACTTCCGGTTCGAGATTTCCAAAATAAAACAGGCCGTTAGAATGTAAAGAGATAATGGACGTAGCCACCGTGACGTCACCTATTATTTTGTGACCCATTGGTTTTTGAAGCCTCGAGTTTGCATTCTGACCGTCGCCATCTTGGATTTTGGAGCCAGAAGTGACATATTTGGACCATGGATGTATAATAAGAACTCTTATAATACATCCATGATTTGGACGAAGAGGGTTGAGCTGACCCTAACGTTAGCTGCTAGCTTGGTTATCACGGTGCGTTTACAGTCTATGGTTAACTGTGATAATGTTAATGCTAATTTTGGCTAGCGAAAAACAGGCTTACTTACCGAAAAAACTGAACAGCTGACTCCTTAGAGGGTCTTTTAGTACAATCAAACACAGAACAAGACTTTTTAGGTGAACAAAATGTTACAATTAACGTGACGTACGTAGTATACTAACCAACGTTGTCGCCGTGGTAAGGACTTGTCAGTCACAAGGTAGCCACGCCCTAAACCATACCCTGCTTAATCGTCTATTTTATTCTAAATGGGACCATAATTTAGGAATTAGTTATTAGGAAACTGTTTACTGAGGTAATAAATCAAGTGAGAATTAGGGTAATTTTCCCATTGACTTCCATACAATCAGATTTCTTTTTGGAGCCAGTGGAGTCGCCCCCTGCTGGGCATTAGACAGAATGCAGGTTTAAGACACTTCCGCATTGGCTTCACTTTTCAGACCCGGAGCTACCATGGATGTATAATAAAAGCTCTTATAATACACCCATGGGAACTGCACGCTTGTCTAATTTGTATTTTTTAGGACAAAGAACTGAGATTTACCAAAAAGTACAACATTCATTATTATTTATTCAAGTAGTATTACTATTGGCTGTTGCTTCGGTCTGAATAAATCCATAAAAACCTCCACCAGCAGACACAGAAGCTCTACTAAATAGCTGAACTGTGCTGTTATCAAATTGGACTTTAAATCTCACATCCCTTATTTAATCCTTGCACCGGTCACTTTCATATATTTCATCAAACTGGATTTAACACTGTACATTGCATTTAGCCTCCACTGTTACATAATTATTTATTGCACGTCACATTTAATTTTTGCACTTGTCACCTTCATATATTTCATACACTTCATCTCCATATTTCCTTTGTACAGTCAATATTTCATTTCAAGTTTTATATCCTATTTCAAAACTATTATTATTCCATTCTTTTAATTGTTAATTCAAGATTTTAAATGTTTTAGTACTACTTTGTTTATTTTATTATTTCATTATCATTATTACCTTACTCTTGTCATGTTTTTATTTTTCTATGTTGTGTTTGTGGGAGCAAACGCCAAGATACATTCTCCGTATGCTGCATACTTGGCTAATAAACAGATTCTGATTCTGATGCATAAATGCATCAATGGCTCTGTCCTGTTTGTCTTGTCTGACAGACAAAAAGTTCGTGAGGAAAAATGGCTTTGTGAAATAAAAACAGTCTTTGGGAAAATGACAATTTGGAAATATTAACAGTTGGACTAAAATGAAAATGAAAACATAAATCTAACATAATCTAACATGAATCATTTTCCTGTGAAAAAGGCTAGATGAAATCAGCTCAGTGTTCTAAAATCAAAATTAAATATGTTCATTATAAAGAATTGACTCTTTCAAGAGTGTTTATACATTAATGTGTAACCTGAGGTGATGCTAAATCTGATTATTTATATATTGCACTCATGTAGTTCAACTTATATGAAAGGTTTATATTTTATGAGCCAGCATTTGTTTACTCTCCAAACGCCTTACAACAGTGGTTTCCAACCTTTTTGACTGGTGACCCTTAAAATTAAGTAACATTAATAACATTTTTATTTTAAGCCCCCCTATTTAGCTTTTATAAGCAGTATATAAAGATTTAATAAATGGTTTATAACACACTATACTATAGTTGTGAGCAGTTTTAAGTGTTTATTAATGTATTTGCAACAACTATAACTCCTCCTGTGGGCACCAATAACTGGAGGCTGGTGTATAAACAATAAACAATGACATATGTCAATATGTCTTCACAGGAGAAGTTATAATTGTTGAGAAATACTGTACATTAACAAACACTTGAAATGTCCTTATATCTGCTTACAGCTACGTTATGATGTTATAAACAATTTATTGTTTACATACTGCTTGTAAATGCTAAATAGTAATGTGATAACATATCTACTTCTGAACCTTCATCACAGAGGACATGAGTTGTAAGCAGTTTTTTTTCTTCTCAGATAAAAAGCAAAACTTTGTGAAAAGTTAGGGGAATAAAATGAATATAACAAAAATAAATATTTTCTTTCTTATGACTCCTCAGATTTATTTGGGGATCCATTGGAAGGTCCACATCCTCAGGTTTGGGAATCGGTGTAAAGTAGATTTGTTTTGTTTACAGCTCTGTAATGTTTCACTAATTTACAGCATCTGCTTGAACAAACAAACAAAGAGGCTTTACTGTTGAAAAAATGTTTTAAACCACAACCTCTACATTACAGAAATAATATACAAATACATTTTTACTGAGGCCTAATGGATGGATGGAGGTTCTGTAGTAACTCTTTTTCCTCCTCTGCAGACTTTTAAAATGTATCCAGTCATATAGAGAGAAAATGAAGGTTTTCATTCACACCACACAAAAAGATTTCTGCACAGACAGTCTGTAAGGGCAAAAAGTCAATTTTAATAAAAATGACCATAGAACATTTATTAAAATCTAATAAAATTACAATTTTTAATCTACTTCCTTTAGGGCCCAAGTAGAGGGGTGCCAGGTCCCAGTGTTTGAAAATAAATACATCTCATCATCATTGAAGACTGAGGCTGCAGACGTCCAATCGATTTCCTTCCTTTTGTTATTTTTTTGTTGTTTTCCTCAATCCTTCTTCTTCTCTTCCTACAGTTTCTTCAGCTCTCGCTCAAGCTATTTGTCACAGTGAAGCAGATATAAACGGGGACGCACACATTCGACAGCAGGAAAACATGGTCTGAAGCCACAGGAGGGTTAAAATCAGTCTACAATGAGTGTGTGTGTGTGTGTGCAGTTCATTGATATCATTTGAGCCTTACATATTTAAAAAAAATGCACCGGGTAAAACATGTTTAATTCATCATGTGTTTGTTTTTTAAAAAGCAGTCTTTAACCAGCCAGTTGATGTGTCGGGTGGAGTCTTAATGCCGCGACTGACGTGCATCATGCATGCGATTAAAAGACAAAACAAGAGTGTGTGAAGGTTTTCCTAATGTAGTGTATCGTTTGGTCGCGATGGAACGTAACAAAAGGCTTTTCTCTGAGTGAAAAGAATGAGCTTTCTTGTCTTTCCCTCAAAAAAAAAAAAAAAGTCTGCTGGAGAACAAGGAAAAAAGTAACAGACTGTGTGTTTGTGTGTGTTTGTGTCCTTTGCGTCCTATAAAACGTTCATTTTCTTGACACAGACGTCGCACCCATTTGACCGCAGTTTAAGATTTAAATACTTATTTAAAGACCCCCAAAACAGATGCCCCCACTTAAATAAAACAAAAAAAAAAAAAAAAAAAAAAAAAAAACAGCAACCATTATTCCACCAATCCTGAAATGTTCACATGATATGTAGAGATGATGGTGTGTGTGTGTGTGTCTGGTCTGTCATAGGCTACTTTTGGGGACTTAGGACCAGTTAATTGGGGACAACTTGTCCCCAATTGGGAAAAAGCTGATTTCTGGGTCGGTGTTTAAGGTTAGGGTAAGTCTCCAGGAATCAATGTAGGTCTACGTAATGTCCCCAAAAGTGACAATGGTCTGATATTTGTGTGTGTGCACGTGCGCAGAGGTGGAGGGTCTCCAGTAAAATTTAAACTTAAATTAAAAACACAGTTGGAATTCATAAAATACATTCAGTCTCTTTCACACTATCGGCGGGAGAATCTGTTCTTGAATGCTTTGATAGTTTTGGCCATCATGGGGGCGATTTCTGCGAGAGGAAGGAAACAAATGATTTACGGGATATAAAGAAATCACACTCCCAAAAAAATACTTTTACCATTCTGAACTACGGCTCAGGACAAGTTAACGCCCACTTACTTTTGACTTGTGGCTTGTCCCGGGCGGCATGTCCTCCTCCCGCTCCTCCTCCTCCACCCATTGCTGAGGAGCGGGACGAGCCGGGAGAAGGGTGGAGACTGGAGGAAGAGGAGCGGCTGGATTCGCCAGAGTAGTCTGTGCCAGCTGGCCTTATCCTGAAAGACACAGGAAGAGACGAAAAGCACGTGAGTCTGATGAATCTAAAATAAACCACAGTGCCAAATGGTGTTCAATTAAACCAAGAAGTGCAGAAAATAAGAGATGGACTTCAAAGTGTTCCCGGAGCAGCAGTCAACTGATTAACCATTTAGTGTATAAAATGCCAACAAAAATGCCGATCACATTTTCCCAGAGCTCAAGGTGACGTCTCCAAATTGCTTGTTTTGTCTGATCGGCAGCCCAAAATGTAAATGCACTTAGTTTTTTTAATGATATAAAAGAGAGAAAAGCAGCAAAACCTCACACTGACAAGCTGGAATCAATGAATATTTAGCAACTTTTCCTCATTAACGATATAAACTCAGTTATTGATTATGAATTGACAAATCTATTAATGAGCTGATCCTCTCAGCATAAATTCTACATACGCTCTTTTAAAGTGTTCAATGTTTTAAATGTGTAGCTGATTACTTTGGTATGTTATACATTGACATATGTCCAGAATTATAAATTATGGTGTTTAAATATTTATAGATGTACATATATTTCTCCTGAATGAGTTTGAATGTCATTAATCAAATGTATGTGGATACTTAAGAAAATGATCTCTACGCGTTGGAAGCCTCCTCGTCTTGTCATCAGACATTTGACTCTTTTAGACGTTAGATACTTGGAGCTCTCCACAGCACGTAAAGTAAATGGTGCTTTAGAAAGTACCATTAATGCTTCGTATTCAGCAATATCTGCATCCAGTCTCCTGCAATTCGTCTGTGTAATGTCCTTTGTTAATCAGCGTCACTAACCATCAATACAATTATTTCTTTTCTTTCATAAGAAGGCCCTTGTGTGTTTTTTTTTCTTTTATTTGTTTCTTTCTGTTTGGCCTGTCTGGTTTCTCTAGGCTGTGTATGCTGTGTTTAATGTTTAAATGTAATTAAAAAAAAAGAAAAAAAAACAGTATATCTGACTTAAACATGTATCAACATGTATGTGATGTGAAACACACAGCTGACAAAAAGCTGCTGGTAGAATAAAAATAGTTTGTTTTCAATCCGTCTTTCTCAAGCTGGTCACGAGTGTAAGAAATACACATAAACACTGTTCACACACCAGAGGAAAACCAAAAATCACTATCATCAATACATACAATTATAAACATTCATCACCTGAAAAATGCAGAGGTTAACTATTAACCTATAAAAAACTATAAAAACTATAAAAACATGTTAATCTGTGTCCAAACGGTAAAACCAGTAGGTAGGCAGTTTCTACGAGAACTGAAACTGTTCTCGTAGAAACCTGCTGACCCACCCACCGAGAAATTCAAAGTAGTATGACAAGACTCTCCGAATATTTTATGAAGGGCTGTGAGAAAATGCATAATATGGAGGGTTTTAAGGGACAAATTAACTCCTCTGTTATGTTGTACTTTAAAAACACTCATGCTAAACCCTGATGTATATATTTATTTGGCCATTTTGTTACTGTCTAGCTGTTTGTTTATATGTATATATGTTTATTTATATGCATATTCATATTGTTTAGCTTATTTATGTTTAAAATTACCTAGTTGGTAATTAACCCTGAACCTAGAAATAAAACTCAAATGATGTATCTTCTTTCTCAATAGTGCAACTTCATCGCCAAATTCAAGTCATAAACCTGAATGCAAACATGATGAAACCCCAGATGTGATACTGACTTGATGGGAGCTGCAGCAGCAGTCGAGGCGGCTGTGGAGGAACCGTCAGAGGTGCCGAACTTCTCTTGCCGGCGGCGGACGTCACGTGGCGGCTTGGCGACGGAGTTCACAAACGCCATCTTAACCTGCCGTCCTGCCAGGAGAAACACAACGCTCACACTGAAACACTAAAGACCTCAATGAATAAACATTCAACAACATAGCAGTCCATTATGCTGTTGTGTCCAATATTCATTTTTCTATTTTCTACTCCTGATTAACGGATAATGTTTTGACCTCAGTGACAGCATCTCCTACCTTTGGGCTTGTTGGCGTGTGCAGAGGTGATGTTCTGCGTGAGCAGCCTCAGTCGCTCCTCGCGCTCGTCGTGCAGCCTCAGGTACATCTCCCGCCATGACTCGTACTCCTGAGGAGACTCCCGCTTAAAGTCCCGCTGACAGTGACGCATCCACAGATCGTCGGAGTCCTCCGTAAACCACTGAAACAAGAGGAAAGCAAAGATCTATGAAACTTCCCTCGAGACATGATCTCTGTTGGCGATTAATTTATTTGTATGTTTATTTTTCTGTCTCCTCCAAATTACTGGGACCTTTTCCTGTTATTGTAATCCACTGGAGACTCATTGGTTGTCTAAAATAAAACAAATGATGCTATCAGGCTTCATACACATTTATGATGTCCTTTGCACTTCCATAGTTTTTTTCTTCTTTTCCATCAGATTTTTGTTGGTATGCAAACGTCTTTAAACACATGAACACAAACATCACCATGTACGACTCTGCTGACTGTACTAACAGCCACTTTCTAAAATATCATCATAACAGGAACTTCTGTCTGTTGTGAACAGGACAGACGATGGCAGACAAAGAGTAGGATGATTATTTGGATTCAGGTCAGTGTTGAAACCACAACATTGCTGCAATTTGCTACATGAGCCAGGAGGATGATGAAATGTAGACTGATTCGACATTTCATCATAAAACTCAACACAGACAATTTATCAAGAGAAAGAAAGTTAACAGGAGCGCTTCTGGTGTGTCCTCTTGTAGGGGGAAAGACGTGATTTTAAAAAGGCAAAAATGTGATTTTATCTACTGTGAGGATGTGGCATACACACGTGTCTTCCTTAGACAGCCTGAAGAAGACAAGTGTGCCAATGCAAGTTGGCGTATTTTCTATTTTAGCTTATATTTAATAAAAGCCTCATTTTACTTCCACTTGAGTGCCTGGAATTAGGTTTTTTTAAAGTCATATTTTCCTTTTAAAAATAGACACTCATTTGGAGATGAACCAGAATATTTGATTCTGCAGAAACCTTTCATACTGTGACAAGTTCAATTCTCAATCAATCAAAATGTTAAGAAATAAAAAGTCTTTCTCTGCAAATGTATTATTTTTTTCTATTAAGAGAATCTAAAATAACCTATGGGGGAAACATTTAGGAAGCACTGTGTGTGTGTGTGTGTGTGTGTGTGTGTGTTACCTGGTTGCTCTGCTCAATGCGGTACAGCTGCTCTGGAGTACATCGCTCCAGAACCGGTTCCAGGATCTCAAACGGCACTCCTCCCACCTCGGCGATGGCTGAAAAAGCACCAAACAGTCACATCAGGACTGGGCAGTAACGTGCGTTTGTTTTAACTACGTTAGGATACTAGGTGGGTGGAGTTTAGCAGAGCAGACAGCATCAGGATATGAGATTACATATTGACTTTCAAATAATGTCCTGTGATTGTGTAAATATACTGTTGATCCTTTATCCTTTGTGTTTAACCCCTCCCTTCCTGTGCAACACCTGTGTAGACTATCACAAACTACCCATTGTGTAAAGAAATATATACAGTAGGCCTTCAGATGTGGAAAAATAGTAGGAGAAGAAATAGAAGTATGATACAAAAACAAAATTCTATAATTCTGTATTTATTTTTATATCTGTTATTTGTTACAGAATTCATGTTTTATTCAACTTATAATAAAAAAATAACTAATATAATATAAATAATATGATTATAGGTATACAAGAACTAAAGGTGGGTATAGGTGCTCTACTGCAGCATCAGCTGAGAGTCTGTTTTTAAGCTTTTACACTCACAATCAATGTTGTTCTGCAGCACGCGGATGCACTGCTCATACAGAGTCATCATTCTTGGCAAGTAGGAGGTCTTCGATCCAGAGTAGACCACCATCTTCGAGTTGAAACGCTTCCCAGTGAAGCCGGCGTCCTCTTCATCGTTGCAGACAGGAACTGAAAGTAAAGAAGGGATTGGGAGTGAAAACAGAGCGACAGAGAGCAGGCCTGGAGGTGGTGTCGCTGCGATCGGCAGTTGTAGACGTGAAGACAGTTACAAGAAACATTTCAAGAAGAACAAGATCAGAATTTGCATGGATGCAAAAATCCACTTGTTCAGACATGTTAAGCTGACATTTTTGGTATTTGACACTCAAATAATGTTAAAATGAGTCTGGGCAAACAAAAAAAAAGTCTTCAGGCCTTTGAGGTTTATAGCAGCATAGTTACTGTATGTGTGGAGAGAAATAGAAAGACAGCTGAAACTTTCATGATTTTTTGTCAGCATTTTTCACCCTTGTTTGACAGTCAAAAGTGTAGAGAGACAGGACACATGGATAGAACACGTGCACACTTACTCCAAGCCACAAAATGTAATCAGATAGGACGACGTTTTGATCCTACTCGGATCTTCGTCAGGTCAAAATGAATATGACATGACAGAGAGGAGTATGACATGCAAAAAAGACCATGCATCTTAATTTTTCAGGAATTTATTATGGACATTTAGTCTGTATCAACTCATCTGTTCACCTTTATGTCAGCCACAAGTAAACTAAAGTGACTGGAGAAATGTCATCAGGAAAAGTTTGCATCAGAGTTTGGGGTGTTGAGGGCACCTGTTTGGCTATAAAACATTTGTTTCTTTATTATTCTGGCCATATTCTTAGAGCTACAGTATGGTGACAAAATTCAGGCACTTTAGATGTTAAGATTATTCTCCATAATGTAACACCATCAGGGAGACGTCTGATCGGTCCCAAATTAATTCTGCAGCATGACAACGATCCCAAACATCATGGAGTCAGTCTGGGGTTACATGAAGAGACAGAAGCAGCTAAGACGCCTAAATCCACAGAAGAACTGTGGCAACTTCTACAAGATGCAGGAACAACCGACCTGCCAAGTACCTGAAAAACCGTGTGCAGGTGCTTTCAGGTGCTTTGGTAGGAAGAACACATAAAGTCTTGGACTGGCAACTTATTCCTTTTCCTCAGGCAGCATTAAGAAGTTAATGTTGACGTGTCTTTAGAAATAGGGAAATTATGATGTCATACAACGATCGCCCTGACATTTGTAGTTCACAAGGAGGAACTGCAAAGTTTACATGTATGTGTTTGGTAGTCCAGACCTTTAGAGGAGGTTCAGCATGATATTAGGTAAATAAATTCGAGGGCATTACCTTTCCGTCTCTGTGGGGACAGCGGCGTGACGTCGATGGAAGGCAGCGGCCTGTAATTGGGCTGAATCACTGGCAGAGGGATTTCAGGAAGAGTTGGAACAACCTCGACCACCTGCACAAACCAACACACTTTCATCAACAAGCCAGATCTGCTTTTCAAGAAGAACAGTCAAGTTAAAGGCGAGAACAAATTATTCTCTTACAAACGTTACAAGTTGCTGAAAAAACCACAAAAATAGGCTTTTTGTGTGTCTAAACCTGAAGTAACTGTTGAAATCTGCAGGGTTCAAGCTCTTCCCTGCACTACCTTGACTGTAGAGAAACCTCCTGTTGCTAGGAGACAAAACATTTCTACTGAATAAAAGCAGAAATGTAGTTCCTAGAAAGAAGTACTACAGTAAATGGACCATGAGTTATGATTATTTTGTTAAACCACTTATTCGGTCAAAATTGATTTTCAGGATCAAAAGGAAATGTAGTTTATTTCAATTCTGCATCGTCTCTTGTAAACACCAGCTCATGTTTACGGTACAGAAACGGTACAAAATGATGTTATTTTATTCTCTCTTGTTAAGTAAAAACTCTGCTGCAGTTCTTACCCTCTTGCGTTTTTCTGGTGTAGTTGCAGCTGAACTGGAGCTTGAATGTGGCCTCTTTTTACTCTGAGTACCGTTCGACTTGCTCGCTTTGGAGGATGAGGAGGAAGAGGCGGCCGCAGTCTGAGGGGTGCGTGTGTGATGGGAAGATGACACGGAGGCGGAGGAGGAGTGAGACGGCCGACTGTGTGACGATGACGACGATGGCTTCTTCTTCTTCTTGACAGGCGTCGGGGCGTCGTATGTGAGGAAGGACTCGAAGGACATGGTGGGAGTCTCGAAGTCCTCTTCCTCGTCCTTGACTGGCGAGTCCTTCGGTGCCCGCGGTCGTCCTGGAAACAGAGAGGCAAATGGAGAAGTGAACCTTGCTCACTGAAAAGTCAAAAAATGTGACTTTCATTACATTACATTTATTTTTGGCTTTTGCCCAAAACAAGTTAGAACTACCAAAAGCTGAAAGATGGTGAAACCTTTTAAACAGTGCTTAAACCTGCATTAGCTGAGCTGCAGAAACAAGCTGTAAACAAACTGACATCATCTTTAAGTTGACATGTAAAGCTGCAACAATTAATCGATGGACAGAAAATTAATCAGCATTCATTTTTTAAGTCCAATATTCACTCATCTTTTAGCTCTATTTTGCTCACCACCAACTCCTGAGGGAAATTTCTCTTCAGCTGCTGAACGCTCCACTATGTTCACCAGCTAGTCACTAACTCTGCCTGCTGAGCAGGTCGTGTACAGACTGTTTTTAGAGCTTTTTCACCAAATATGGTGCTACGAGAGCAGTGAGAGTGAACCAAAACAGGAAAGTTGATGAATTAAAAGATACTAAACTGCTCTGTGGAGTTGAGGAGAACTGCAGAGTCAGGTGATAATTATCTGTGGGATCGTCACTACGAGTGACACCTTTCATGTACAAGTAGTCATGTAATCCCATTGTTAGTCTAAAATATTAAAGCAGCTTTATACAACTTACACATATGCTTTATAGCTGCAAAACGACGAGAGAAAAAATAATATAATGCGTTCAGAATAATCACTGTTGTTAGGAAACATTTTGGCTTTTAAACTATAGTTCATCATTTCCTCTCGGCAGAGTTACTTAACACATGACTTTCATGTGTACAATTATCCAGCACAGGATGTTTTTCTCTGTTGTGGGAACATTTTTTTGTTTCACGCTGATAAAACAGAAGCATCTTTTCTGGTGCACAGAGCTGCAAACACAGAGCTGCAAACACAGAGCTGCACGACGAACAGACGAACATTCTGATAACCACATAATCATGATTTTGGCTTCTACAATTAATTAGACTTGATCAAGTAATTGCTGCTCTGGTGCATCAAAACAAGTGCAAAGTATTCATCGTTAAACTGTCGAACTGCTATATTTAAACTATGTCTGCTTGTCCAAAAAAATACTGAAGTCTCTACTCCGTAACAAAATGCTTTTTATTTTGTTGTATGCTGAGTGCAATTTTATTTATAATTAGCTTGAAGACAGAATGAAGGAACTGAATTTTAATTAAACTCCACCTCATGGTCTATCTCTCATGGGATTATAAGATTTTTACAAAAAAAAAAATCAGTGTTTGCAGTACATTTTTGTTTAGATTCAAGCTTTTGTGCATTTGAGGAAAAGTTTATTTATAGGTTTATTAAGCGCATTATGAAAGTGAAGGCAGTTTTCTTACAATTAGTAATATTCATGTTCTATAAAACAAATTTCTACTTAAAGACAGATGTAACAGCACATCACTGCAGTGTATAATTATGCAGCTCTACTCGTGCTGCTTTAACCTCTTTAAGGTTGCTATAATCCTCTTATTCCACACTGTCTGTCAGTATCATAAATATATTCTGCAGCCCTTTTCAGACAAGGAATACATAACATTGCCAGCTTCATCAAGCTGTTAAACTGGTGGCTTTTTGTCATTCTTACATCGGTGACTTACTTAAATATGTGGCTTTATTCAGACATGACAGGACATTTACGTAAAGAGACACCAATACTGCATTACTGATGGATTTTAAAACGGATGGATTTTGCTGTTGAGGCCTTTATTAATGAGACTGTAAGTTGCCGCTCTGCCTCTGATCTGATGAGAAGATCGAAGATCTCTTGTTAGTGTTTTTCCTAGTTTATTAAAATCAATTTTGTGCATAAGAGATGATGACTGAGATATTAAACGTGTTACAGTGGTGTTAGAAGTTGAAAGAAGACGCACATTTCTCTCTCTGCCTGTTTCAACTTGTGCTGCTGCAGCCTTTACGTTAATCTGACAACATCCAATTCAGACTTGTGTTGAAAGTGATATGAAAGTGGGGGGAGTGGAGGTGGGGGCGGAGCAGGGGAGAGACGGGGCTATAACCTGGTCGCTGCGCTATGAGTCCCGACCTCACACCCTGCGTGCTGTTATGGGCTGGGGGCTACACACCCACTGCCCAAAGACTGACGCCCAGAAACGTCCCGAACACAGCAAAATAATAAGAAAATAAGAATATACAGAGAGAGCGCAGGGTCTCTGCAAATAACCCTGCGCTGGGTCATAGTGATGATTCATTGCATGAACGGAGACATACAGTATACAGCGACATGACAGCGAAAGCATGGATTACTCCACTCCACTACAGTTTGCATGTTGAAGCTCTTGCTGCAGCCTTTATGTTAATCTGACAACATCCAATTCAGACTTGTGTTGAAAGTCATATGAAAGTGTTACTAGCTCTAACCTACAGTAGTAATATTGCTGTTATGACTTATGAGGACAGATTCACAATTTTTCAAGACTGTTTTTAAGCAATATTCAGTGAAGTGAACATTGACACGTTTTCTTGCTGTAATCATTCCTCCCATTCATACTGGCCATTAAGAGATCCCTTCATAATGCACTTTCAATGTAAGTAATGGGGGCCAACATCAGTCCTCCTTCTGTGCAAAAATGCATTAAAAGTTTATCATAAGCTAATATGAAGCTTCAGCCATCCAAATTAGTGAAATCAAGTCAATATCTTTGCCAAATTCCAACACACCACACTTCCACTGTGTGTGTGGAAGATATCCACTTTATTTGACTAAGTCTGCTGAAGCCTCATATTATCTTCAGACTGTGGATTTTGTCCCCCATCGTTTACACTGTGAGCACATTTAGAAGGGATTTTCTAATGGTGAGTATGAACAGGAGGAATGATTACAGTGAGCAAAACCTTGAAAAACTGAGAAGCTATCCTTTAATGTCAAAGTGACCAGGGTGCTTATTCAGATCATGGATGTATAAAGACAACTGGAGGGGCCCCGTTCACTCCTATGAAAGTTGCTCAGCGGTGCATGAAACCATGGGCCCAGTACGCCCATAGAGCATGCTCAGTAGAAACTTCCACTGGGCCGAGACCGCTAACTTCCTCTTTAGCCCTCCGGCTAACTTGAATGGGAATAAAACAATTAAATTGTGCGGCTCTTCTAGATTTGTGATCGGACCGAATGGATCAAATTCTGATAGTGAAATCAGTCATTAGGGGGGGTTGTGATGCTCAAAAAAAATGTATCCGCTGATTTACAGACATCTCTTTCACAATGTAAGTCTATGGGAAAAGTCTTTTGGGTTTGTAATTACACGGTTTGGCCACTATGTCAAATTGGCTTCAAAGCCTGGGGCTGTTCCTGGGGGCTTGATTCAGTTAAATTACCATCAGATTAACATAAAGGGGTTCATGATTGAAAGGGGCTTGCATCAACTTTTTAAAACTCTTCCTTTAACGCTAATCTGTGTACATGTCTGTGTTCAGAGGACAAATAAGAAAATGTCTCTTACACTTGCACTGAACCCTTGATGTTACGGAGGTATTACTAGAAAACAAGTGTCCCTGTGACCTCTTTCAACAAACACAGAGTGACACTTACCTTCTTCTCCTCCTCTCTTCTTCTCCTCCCTCTTGCTGTCATGTGTGGCGGACTTCCTACTGTGCTTTGCAGACTTTTGAACTGGACTCTGCTGTCTCTCTCTGTCTGCACTCCGCTTCTTTCCTTCAACGCCTTCTCTTCCTCCTCCATCACTACTCATCTGTGCATGGCGTTGCCGCTGTCCCTCGTCCCTGTCCCTATTGCGGTCGCTGTGGGAACTGTGGTGGTGGTTCTTGTTGGGCTCTTTGTTTGGCTTGGCGTGCCGGGCTTCTTTGCGAGGAGGAGGAGGAGGAGGGCTGGGCTCAGGCTCAGGCTCAGGCTCAGGCTCTGGCTCGGGGCTCCCGTACTCTTCTGACTGGTAACCCCCTCGCTGTGGGGGGCTGTACTGCTCGTGCCGTGGCGGCGAGGGAGAGTAGTTGGTGTGGTAGCCTCTCTCCTCCTCCTCTTCCTCCTCCTCCTCTTCCATGTAGGAGGGCTCTTCCTCAGGGGAGGGCTCACGGTGACGTCTGTGACCAACTGTCTCGGCGCCTCGAGAGTGTGTGTGTGACCGCGATGCCTCTTTGGTGTGGCTGTTGGTCGATCTGTGGCAGAAAAAGATGGACAATGGTGAGTTAACACTGAAACACACAGACAGAGTTACACTAAAACCAGTCAGAAAAGTGTTTAACTCAGCTACAACACAAATTTGATGTATTAGCAAGATGTCCCTTTTTGGTTGACCCAGTCATAACCTAGCAGCAGATGAAGAGTCTCAAACCACAGGCTAAGGGACCAGATCAAGCTCAGGAGTCTATTTCATAAGGCTGTTAATTTATTTTTTCAATCTGGCCTTTGTTCTCATTTCAAGAATTTTCTAGAATGCAAAATTGGAGCATATAAATGTATTTTCTCTTTCACATTTCACCTTTAGCATTGAGCACTAGAAAAAAAAAAAAAACGTTAGAGTTTTGTTTCCATCAAGTGTTCAAGCAGCTTGCTTAGAAGAAAACAAACTGGCCAGGTAGTTTGATTTTAAAACCCCTGCCACAGATGCAAATAAACAAGCACGATGGCCACAACGGTAACTGCTTAGGTTAAAGGTATACTATGCAGGATTTTGGTTGGTGTTTGTAAACACACAGCATTCAGAGTTGGTCCCTCCTCCTTGGCTCAACCAGCGAGCGAGAGAGAGAGAGAGAGCAGCGGTGGTCGAGCAAGCTAGAGAGTGAATGAAGAGAGCAGGCGGCGCTGGCGAAAACAAAGCCATGAATCAGAGAAATAAAACGTTATTTTCTGATTGTTTCATGGCAATTATGTTCTAAAGCACAAATAAACACGCCCACACCTCCGCACAACCCTACGGGAAGGTGCCGCGTTGCCGGATTTTGTGTGAATGCAGAGCTTCGTCCTCTCTGCTCTGCGTGTGTACAGCTCAGCCCCGCCCTCGGTCAAACAGACACACAGACCTGCAGCTCTTTATACATCCATGACACAGAGACAGAGAGCAGAGCGGAGCAGAGGAGAGAGACGTAGACAGCGATGTAATCTGGTCGCTACGCTACAAGTCCTGACCTCACACCCTGCACGCTGGTATTGGCTGGGGGCTACACACCCACTGCCCAAAGGTTGACAGCCAGAAACATCCCGAACACAGCAAAATAATAAGTAGTGGGTCATAAGTGATGATTGAGAGAGATTACTTTTGTATGAGTCTATACATTGTTTTTTAGGAAAATCCTGCAGAGGGTCACAAGCCAAAAAGGTTGGGAACTACTGACTAAGAACATCTCCACTGTATATGTTCACTGCAGGAACAGAGACATACAGTATACAGCGACATGACAGCCAAAGCATGGATTACATCTCTCCTTACTACAGTTTGCATGTTGAGGCTCTGGTATGCAGGACGTACCTGTCTGCAGACTGAGGAACCAGTCGCTTCCATTTCGCTACGAGGCTTTTTGCCATCTCTCCAGCGGCTTCATTTTTCCTAAAAGAGTTCACAGTCTTCCCCACTCCAGTTTCCTACAAGAGAATAAAAGAAAGTGAGTGCAATTTACTGATTTAATTTAACAGGACAAGGGAAAGCAACAGAGTTTTCTGGAAGTCTTACTGCACGTAAATAACAAAGAAACATTTAGTCTGTATGTGTTCATTTTACTTTTACAGCTGTTATCGTATCATTGGCAGCTTCAGCTGAGCGACCTGCTTGGTCAGAGGCATGTTTTAGATTAGATTAGATTCAACTTTATTGCCATTGCACATAGCACAAGTAGTTTTGCATCCAACCAGAAAGTGCAAATAGCAGAATAAGGTGCTGAGGAGGCAATATTTACAGATGAAGTGCAAGGGGCAAGGCATATATAAGCTATATACAGATGAAATTAAATTAATATTATATATGAGGATAAGTACAGACAATTGTTTTGACAGTGAGGCCCCGAGGTAGACAGTGAGGTATTGCCGTTAGGTGTGATAACTGTAATAGTGCTGTGAATTAAAGCCCATGAATGAGAAATGGGAGAAGGTGGGCAGTGGGCTAGCGCTGGGTTTGAGAGTTCAGTATCGTTATGGTGTTGTGGAAAAACCTTCTCCTGAGTCTGCTGGTGCAGGACGTTCAGGCTGTGCCGATAATTGCCATAACCTTCACCTGACAAGAAAAAAACGAATGCTGACGGCACGATGCGTTTTTGTTCTCAGCTGAGCCTCAGTCACAGTAAAAACACACTCACTGCTGGGAGTTGCCCAATACAGCCAGTACGTCTTATACCATCTTAAAACTGGAGCAGTCAGGAATTCACTCAAGAGCATCTCGCCAAACTGGTGATCTACTGCTCCCGTCTGTCTGAGCCAACTGCTGCTTGGACAATTTCACTCCTGCAGCATTATTTCTTCCTTTTTCTCTTTTTTCTTTGGCAGACGTTCTACTTAGGAAAGCAAGAAGATGTGCTAGATGAATCAATATATCCTTACCACCAGTATATCCACGGTCATTGGAAGTTCCCCCAGTCTTTTGAGAGTCTTTAACAGCTAGAAAAGCAGGAGGAAAACAAAAGTAGTGATTTACGAGAAGACTCTGGTATTACAGTGATTTTCAGTGTCAATACTACACAGTCTCAGTAGTTATTAGTATCACTGCATTGGCATTATTGGACATAATTAACTAAAATATGAGCCTTTAAGTCAGAAAACATACAAGTAACAACCCAATGTTGAAAAGGTACAAAACCATAAATCGACCCTATAAATATGATTTTGCTGATTATTAGAGATTAGGAACTTGTACAAGAAATTAATAAATTATAGATGAAAACCTAAAAATGAGATTTCATGAGTCAGTCAGTTTAACCCACTATGTAAGCTATCTCATTGTTACACTATATTGACTTTATAATAGCTGCTGCTTACTCAGATTTGAACTTCTGTTCACGGTGCATCGTAATATGCTTACCAACAAGTCTGTAACCACAGCGATTACTCATTTAAGACTTTGTACAATAATGTACGCAAACACAAACAGCATACAGGTGCATGCAGCATTTCACTTCTGAGAAGTAGACGGCACTAACTGAAAAAGTGTGTGCTATTACAATTACATTAACTGTAACACAGTATTCTTATCTAACATGCAATTAGGGCTGGGTAATATATTGATATTATATCGATATTGTGATATGAGACTAGATATCGTCTTAGATTTTGGATATCATAATATCGTGATTTGGCATAAGTATTGTCTTATCCATAGTCATCCCTACAATATTGTTGCAATATCGATATCAAGGTATTTGGTTAAAAATATTGATATTTGATTTTATCCGTATTGCCCAGCCCTGCATGCAATTAGCCAAAACTTCATTTAAGGTATAAAAACAATCCTAAACCTTTAAGCTTAGCAAAAATTGACTTGCACATGCACATATAACCCCGAAAAAAAAAAACTTTGTGCTTTTGTAAAACAGGTAAAACACCATTGGAAGATATTTGGGCTGGATAGAAATCAGAGGGTTTGCAACCTTTGTAGTGACAACAGTCTGGGAGATGAGTATCACATTTTGTGTGAATGTAAGAAAGCACTATTTAAACCGCCCATCAATGTTTAAATCTTATTTTGTTATTACAGTCCGGTGAGCCAAGCGTGATATGTAAACTAGGTGCCTTTTTGAAGAATTTTCTACCCCTTTCAATTATTTTATATTGTATTTCATTCCTGCTGGGTGCCATTGTTCTGTTATGGTTGTGCTGTATATTTTGTTTGTATCATGTCATCAAGGTCTTGAGTCAATAAATAAATCAAATCGCAGAGTAAATCCCTGAGATTTATAAACTGTGATCTTTCCACTGCACAGGCTATAGCTGCTGATTGGTTGCTGCTTAATTGGCCAATCTGAACTAAACATGGGACTCCAATAGGGCTGTAACTAACAATTATTTTCATTATCAATGAATTGATTAGTCGTTTGAAAATGGTGAAAAATGTCAATCACTGTTTCCCAAAGCCAAAGGTGATGTCAGAGAATTTGGAAAAAAAAGACTCAAAATGATTAATCGGTTATCAAAATAGTTGGCAATTAATTTAATAGTTGGCAACTTATTGATTAATCGTTGCAGCTCTAGACTCCAACTACTACTATTTAGAGCTATCATGACACACACTGGAGCAAGAAACTTAATTATGTTAAATGAATGTCCATCACAGTTCCCTTGCAGGCCTGTATGCAAACATGACTGGTTTGATCAGGTTTGGATTTAAAGTGCTGTTCTTCCCTCAGGACATTTGCTTGACAATATTCTCAGATGTTGATGCAGATCTAAAACATTTATACCTCTGGGTTTCTGACATGCAAAAAGTTGAGAGGTTGTTCCTGACTTTTTAATTGCTATTGCTAAATTAAATTAAACAGCAGTAAATCTCCGTCTGATTCACACTAACAGAAAACACTTCAGACTCAATCCTGCGTCATGGAGACTGAATGATGTCGTGGCCTACCGACGCATGGTTGAAATAAAACCACAGAGCTCCACTTTCACTCTTTCTGCTTATATTATTAGTTTTGGAGACCGGAGTGTGGCCTCGGTTTACCAAAACTAATCACACCGAGTGAACACAACAACAACAGCAGCAGCAGCTCATGTCTGCTTTGTGTTAGGAAGCAGTTACATTTCAGCACAGAGTCTCAACAAAGGGAAGGTCGTTAATTTGCATTTATCCGCTTTTTAATTTGAGACATTTTAATAGCGGATCCCAGTGGAGTGATTTACGACCTAAAGTTACCAAAATCAGTTTTACATTAATGGCCCAGAGCCGCCGCATCTGTCATTACTTTCTGCACCAGCGTCAGTTAGCTGGACGGCTAACGGCTACACTGGCCCGGAGTTTCGTTTCAAAATGAATTATGTTGTGGTTGATGTTATTATTTTAATCACTGACAGAGTATCTGAGAGCAGGTATTATACAGAGCTGACAGGTGTTAATATTAGCTACGATACAGGGTTAAAGAAGTACGTTATAACAAGTTAAAACCCCTTGATTATCGTGACGTTTCACATGATGCGTTCACATACTGTCGGAAATCCTGAAATTATAAGACGAGGACTAGTGATGTAGTTGTAATTTTGTTTTTTTGAGACAGCGTGGCTTATATTTCACTTAGGGTGGATTCTTGTCTTAAATTACTTTATTTTTTCTACTTCAGGATAGCATCTGGATCCTTAGGTTCATATACCTTAAGGAAAAATACTGTATATACACACTATACAATCGGAATATTTACCTGAGTAGAAATATTTATCAATATTAAAAATAAAAATGTATTTCTATGCAACCAGCCAAAGTGAAATGTGTGAATGTATGTCTAAATGCATTTAAAAATATGTTTAAAATAAGCACTAGTGACTCTTTCAACCCTATTCAACACACTATTTATCTTGACATGGATCCTGTTAAAGTATTGAGATTAAGAACTGAATTTTTATTTAAGATATGTTTCTGGCAAGTTCCTTAAACTTAGTCTAAATTTAGCCTAATGTTCCTTCTAAAAAACAGATATTGAAACCACAGAACATATTTCTTCTTGTCACTCTGTGCTACATTGGAAGCAAATGGAAGACTTTTTAAAAGAAAAGATATCTGTTGAACTCCAATAATATCCAAAGATATAATGTATGGATTGATAATAAATGAGAAACTGGAAAATGTACTGATTGACTGAACACATAGCATCACAATTGCAAAATATCATATATATATGTAAAGCCAATCCCGGGGCACATCAGCATTATGGTTACCCTCAAAGGTCCGGTTGTAAATGTAAGACTATATAAATGTATCTACTCGTTATTACATAATCGCTGCTGCATTAGATTATTATTGGTTTTAGTAATAACTTATTTGCTCTGAAAGTAGAATTCTAGGAAAAATAATGGCAAGCAGACATTCAAGTGTACAACTATTATACAATTTATTTAAAATATGAAATATACAAATTAGTATACCAGTAAGTAATGAAGTCAAAATAACAATAAGGGTTGATTCAGTTTATGTGGCCCATTTTTTAAATATATATATATACACACATTTGTGTTTTTGGGATAGTTTTGTTCAAAACAGGCATGTTTGGTATCATGGTGGCGTTTTGCGTTCCCACTCTTCATTATGGCCACTTTTTGACTGCAATTCAAGCACAATGGTCTCATACTGCCCTCAGTCCAGTCATCCTTAAATGCATGTTTTTCCACTGTCAACCCCTTTTTTTCTTTTTTGTATTGGCTAGTTTTGAACAAGATATTTTATTTCATCAGCCGAAGCTCCCAGATTCCTCAACAAACTTTCTAACTGACTAGTGGCAGCTGAAGGATGGCAGCTGAGGTCACGTGATACTGATGTGTCTCTTAAAAGCGGTCCGGGTCAGGTTGCAGTTAACTTTTGTTCCCCGTCCGGATTAAACTGTTATTCGTCTGAAATCCGGACCAGAGTCTGCCTCTTAAGTATCTATGATGTAAACGTTCTCACAGATTTTAGACTGAAAATCAAATTCAGTTTAGAGCTGGTAATTTCTGAACACCTGTGATGACACCTATAGGT
This sequence comes from Scomberomorus guttatus, assembly GCA_038419695.1. Classification (NCBI taxonomy): domain Eukaryota; kingdom Metazoa; phylum Chordata; class Actinopteri; order Scombriformes; family Scombridae; genus Scomberomorus; species Scomberomorus guttatus. The sequence goes on from CM076461.1 coordinate 6,177,575, forward strand.
ACATACCAACACATGTTGTGCAAATTAAATTCTTTGCAAGTTCTCACAGGCCACATAAAATAAGGTCCCGGGCTTTATTCGGCCTGCGAATAAGCCCGTGGATTAGTTGATTAATCAATTAGTTGCTAACGATTAAATTAATCACCACTTATTTTGATAATCATTTTGAATTATTTTTTAAGAAGAAAATCTCTTGATTTATAAATAAAACAACTTGAACAGAAAGCTACAGTTGTTTCAAGACTTATTTCATTTATACCCCCCCCCCCAAAAAAAATAAAAAAACAGCTGAATGCTCCTTTACGTTAAAGATGGTCAGTAGTCGGACCCTACAGCGGCACGTAAACGCAGCATTTAATAACCGTTGCGACTTTCTGGGAACTGCTTCGGTAACGGTTACGTGTCGCGCTCCGGAGACAAACGGTCGCATTTCGGGAAACGGTCGGTGGCAACGACCAAATCTGCCCGGTTCAGTCGTTACCTTTCGAGGCTCCGGGTTCTCCAGGAGCCGGGACTGAAGTCTGTCCACTGTTTCCAGCAGTTCCTCCGCCATGTTTACTGCTGGCAGCCTCCCTGTCGCCCGGAAACGACTTCATCCTGACCGAAGAGAGAAAGGGGAAAAAACGAAGAGGTTCCGCCGGTTTAGTGTTCGCTACCCCCGGGCACAGGCGTTTAAAAATGGATATGATGCTCTAAAAAATCAAACAGCATCAATAAATACTTTATGGATAAAATTATTTACGGTATAATACAGAAAAAGATGAAGTTTAAACATTACCAGAGAAGTCATGAAAGACGGAACTACGTCACAGTACAGCTGACGGCGTACGCAGGTAACACCTGTTAGTGTGACGTCAGTGAAAACGCTGAATTAGCTTGTATAATTTACTGTTTGATGAAAATTTTATATTTTTGGAAATTGGAATTGTTTTTTATGTCAATAAAGTAGAAAAAAAACATTTACTGTGTAAGGTATAGTGACATTCTATCTTTCATTAAGAAAGAACTTAAAATATTACTATGAACGTCATAGTGACTGCAGTTTAATTTTGTTTTTGAGGCAGCATGACTTGAATTTCACTTTGTTGTGTTGGATTCTTTAATTAAATTATTTTCTTTTTCTTTTTTTTCTTCTTCAGGATGACATCTGGATCCTTAGGTTCATATACCTTGAAGCTGAAACACAAAGTTAGCGACCAGCTGGTGAGCATTTAGCAGCTAAAGAGTCGGGAATTGGTGGAGACCAAAACTGAGTTAAAATGAGAGTGAATATCGGACTTACATTCATCAGGTTGACAGAAACTCGAAATAAGCAACTGTTTATTTGATTTATTTATTTATCTTATTTGTTTATTTATAGGGTATAGTGTACATTAATCAACATTTACATTTTATTTTTAAAATGTAGCACAACTCTTTGTCCTAACAATCTTAAATAAGCAATACAATACAATCAGACAGGTATAAAACACTACAAACAAGTGAATCAATAAAAAACGTCATTCATGAACATATCTGAGTAGATTTTAACCATAATTTAAAGGACAGGTTGACAATTTTTGTCTTAAGACAATAGTCAGGTGTCCATATGAACACGGAAAGAGGTTTTCCTCGCTGTAATCATTCCTCCTGTTCAAACTGACTATTAAAAAATTCCCTTCAAATGTGCTTTCAATGTAAGTGATGGGGGCCAAAATCCACAGTGAGTCCACACAGTTATTTTGTGAAAAAATGCATTTAAAAGTTGATCTGATATCTGACTAGACATACTTTAAATAACATGTTTTAAAGCCATTTAAACTGACAGAGTATTTCCTGTTTTGTTGGTGTGAAAAGAACCAGATAAGCAGGCCTGGAGCAAAATCTAAAATCTAGAATGTCAAGGCCATGGGGAGGGGAGGTCGGTGTAAGAAGAGATCTGACCTCTTATGGGATATTTTTGGAGGGGAGGGCGCTGAGGGGTGCCTGTATTTGGAGATGGAGGTGGATGCTAGAGGTGGGAGGTGGAAAGCAACACAAGTGGGTTTGATGTGAGCTGAAGGAGGCGGTGCTGGAGGCTGGAGGTTGTTGAATCATATGTCACAGCTTTGGTTTGGACCCTGATTTCCCTTTGACACTGACTAACACACACACACACACACACACACATATACAAACACAGCACTCTGACAGACTGACAGAGGACGGCAGGACAAAGCAAAGAGGAACCTGAGAGAACATCAACAAAGCAAAAAGAAAGAACGCAAAAGAGAGAAGCTGAGAGAGGAAAAGGAAGAAGAGCGAGTAACCAGGCAGGCGGGGGAGAGAGGTAAACTGAGTTTAATTTTATTTGATTGTACCTTAGAGGAACTGAAGCACTTTTGTATCTTAAAATCTCCAGTTTTGCATTTTTATTTCCACTAAATATCCTCAAATCTTCCAGCGTGACGACATGAAAACATAACACTGAAAATGATGCATTGTGCAGTTTCCATCTCTTTTTGATTGTATTTATAATAACTGCTGAATGGAAACAATGTAGTATGTAGTTATCAGATACTGTTGGGATCCTATGATAGTCCTTTTTCCAGTCCTTAGTTGTAAAACACACACACTCACATATATATCCTGTGTGGGTCAGCCACTATAAATACCCTCCTGAGATAGGCAAAGGAATTCTGAAAGTGGCGAGGAGGCAAGCCGGGAGATGTTTAAATGTGTGTATATTTGTAGCTACAGGTGGTGGACAAATGAGCTGAAACACCTTAAAGGACAGCTTCACACTTTTTCACGTCTGTCTTAAAAAAAAAACAATCAGGTGACCAAATGAACATTGATGGGGGACAGAATCCACAGTCCTCCTTCTGTGCAAAAATGTATTTAAAAGTTTATCTGAAGCTGAGGGGCAGAGTAGACACATTGTTAGATAGCTCCACAAATAACCGATTTAAAACAAAAGTTGGTGAGCTAAAACCCACAAGGTGAACCCTGCAGCAGCGGAGACGGGGCCTACGGCGCCAGATAAGTCAAAAGAGCCCAGCCAATCAGATCTGCTTTTCGCAATCACAAATTTGAATAAACACATAGAGGACAAACTTGTCAGTCTATCAACTCAAATTCAGTCATTCCAGCTGGATTGACAAATTGGAGTTGCTTTGCAGCTCCCTCAAGACATACAACAAATATATGAAAGCAAAGTTGGATGACCTAGAATCCAGGTCCAGATGTCAAAATATCAGAATCGTTTGGATCCCTGAGGGTGTTAAGAGAGGCCGACCTACCAAGTTCATCATGGAGCTTTTCGGTCCCTTACTGCCAGGCCCGGTGACGGTGCCCCTCCGAGACCATCCATCGCCAGGCTACACTACACTAACCACTTCAGCTTTGACAATATGTTTATAAATTGGATTAACATCATCTACACTTAAAAAAAGTTTTTTTGAAGCTAATATGAAGCTTCAGCCGTCCAGTGAGTCAAGTCCTTACATTCTTTTTAGAGCCAAAGTCCCTCTTTTTGTTACTATGCTTCCACCACAGCTCAACAGGGAAACACTGTCTGAGGAAACACAAAGAGGGAATTTGATGCTAAAAAGGACTGTAAATGTGGCAGATATCCACTTGATGTGACTAACTCAGACTGCTGAAGCCTCATATAAGCTGCAGATAAGCTTTTAAATGCATTTTGCCCAAAATGACTGTGTGGACACACTGTGGATTTTGTCCCCCATCACTTACAATGTGTTCATATGGACACCTGACTGTTGTTTTAAGACAGACTTGAAGAATTGTGTACCTATCCTTTAAAATGCAACAGAGTATCCTTGCAGTTAATAGCAGCTTCATAAAACTCATAATTATTTAATGAGAGTGTAGTTTTGTGAAGTTGATTCACAACATTCGCTATAGTTATTTTTAAAGGGATAGTTCAACATTTTGGAAAATATGTTTATTCACTTTCTTGCAAGAGTAAGATTAACAGATCAAAACCACTCTGAAGGGTTAAAACATAATTTTGGCTGAGAGTGGTTGCCCGGCAACCAGCAGAGACTCCATGAAATAACTGGTCCCAGTCGAGAAATAGTCCAACACATAAAACGTTGAATTTAGGGCTGCAACTAACTAATTATTTTCATTATCGATTAATCTGTCAGTTATTTTCTCAATTAATTAATTAGTTGTTTGGTCCATAAAATGTCAGAAGATCACTGTTTCTGAGGTGACATCCTCAAATGTCTTGCAACCCAAAGATATTCAGTTTATTATCACAGAAGACTAAAGAAACCAGAAAATATTCACATTTCAGAAGCTGGAAACAGACATGAGAGCATTTATCTTTTATAACTCTCAGCAAGAAAGTGAAGTGTATTACACTAAAATGTCAAACTATTTCTTCCAAGTATAGTTTTTCTGTGTTTAATATAAATTCTTGGGATTCTTCTTATATAATTTTCATGAAGGCAGCTTCACACATTAAGCTGAATAGAAGTTTGCATGATGTAAGGTTGTAAGGATGACATAAAACTTAATTTTAGTTGTTTACTTTTTAGCAAGTATCTGAAATATATTTTACGTAGTTTTGAGTTTATATTTATAGTTTTATTTTATATTTGTGTTTGTGGGTATTTATATATTATGTTTTGTAACCAGTGTTTGTTGACTAGTCGAGGAGGAATCTGTTATTTCCATGATTTTTCTGAATGAATAATTTGACCCTTGAACCTTAAACAGTCACTTATGAAAGTGAGTTTTCATGGCAACATAATACATCTTACAGAGGTACAGAAAACTGGATGTTTGCCGCTCAAGTTGCTGCTGCATCAGTCGTTAACACATTGAAATATAATATGATGTAGTAAGCAGAAAATTGTCAGTGATCATAGAGTTACAGAAAGCTGAATCCTTGTTTCACTTCCAGGTTAGCTTCAGTTCCACTAGCTCTTGGATTTCAACATATATATATATATATATATACACAGCTGTACAGGATTTCTTTCATCACTCTGAAAATCATCTGAACAGTTTTTAAGTCTACAGCAAGTCCAAGTTGAGTCTCAAGTCCCCATTTTTATGACTCTGACTTATGTCCAAGTCTCAAAGTCTACAGCTTTGCATCTGCATATTTCAAGATAAACAAACATCTGTGTGTGACATTTGACCATGAAACAAACACATTTAACAGGATATTTACTGCAGCCTGAAAAATGACCACTGAGGAGATTTTGCACCTTTAAGAGTCTAAAATAAACATGAGATCCACTTGTAGTGAACCAGCTGCTTTCCTAGCATGTTGAAGAGCTTTAAAGCAAGCTGGACGTGTGGCGGCAAACAGCAGCTGGAGACGATGATCTCTCTTTATGACTCATAGTTTGTTGTTATTCACCAGGACCAAAAAGCATCAAAGCTCAGAGATCTTTGCTGTGTTTGAAGTCAAAAGCAACCACAGTGTCGATGTAGGGCCCGAGCTGTGCGTCATATTTCACATTTTTCTCATCTTTGCTTCACTTCTGCCCTTTCATCCTTCCAGTTAGTGTTGTTAGACAGATGTATGTTGGTGGATCATTACAGCAAGATTATCACTAATCACTAGTTTGTGATTACATGGAACATGTTGAAAGCCCCTTACACCACCAAGACGCCCCATATTTTTACCATCTATTACAAATTGGAAATTTTATTGTTTTTGTTATTTTGAGTTTAATAACCTTAAAACAACTATGTTTTACACCCCAAAATCAGCAGTATCTCTATGTTTCTTAATACTTTCTATCACCAAGATCTATTTCACACCACTGTTGCTGAGAAACACGCCAAACATGTTCATCATCTTCCTCATCGTCATTAATATTGATGGTTACAGCTGCTTTTTATTGTAAATATTTGTTGTAAAACCATTAAACAAAGTGAATACCAAAAAAAATGCTATCAGCTTTCAGCTCTAACGCCTGCATATCACTCTGAAACATGAATCTCTCAAACTTGGAGGCGAGCTCATCAAAATGCAAAAAGTATCCCGACTCCATAAACTCAAACTCAGCTACACAGAGCCCTCACGACCACAAATGCATACTATGTCTCTCTTCCTCCCCCTCTCTCTTCTAACGCCCCTCCTCATTCACTCTGTGTCTGGACTGGGCTCTTTTTAAAATAGCACTCATTGGCTCGGCGGCCAACAGGCTCCACACATGGACAGAGCAGGGAGAGGAGACAAGATTGTACAGGACAGAGCAGCAGCTGTCGTCGGTGTCATATGAAGAGGAGGGGCTCACAGATAGAGACTGTATAGGCTCTAACTGTAGGATGTTGCAATCCCCCTGAAACAGCGGCTGTGACCCTGTTAAACCTACTGATGAGTGTATACATAGACACTCTCCCTAAAAGTTTGAACGAGTAACTTTGTGCTATTTGTCAGCAGTCCAGAGTTTCTGTGAATGTGACGCTCTCTCTCTAATGATGACAGAGAAGCAGAGCCATTGAAAACATGTGGGGAGGTGATAAATTCTGTGTTAGAGCCAACTGGAGACAGGAGGTGACAAAACAAGATAGAAGCCAAAACATTTTATCTAGGAGTGTAAAGAAGTTAATATATTAAAGAAAATGTCAAATAAACATTTAAATAAGCACACAGAACCATAGATTGTGTGTAAAAAAAAAAATCAAGGTCTTGGCGACGTTTCAGACAAACAAATCACTTGGTAACCGAGTGATTCACTGGCATGAAAATAATCTTTGCTCTGCATAGATCAGCTCGGCAGAAATATCTGGGACCAAGGTTAGTGCAGGGCACAGCTGCTCTGTCATCCACCATACTGGGAATCAGACGTCAGCCCACACCAAAACACTATCACCATCTTCACATAATACAAATATACTACAGCCAACTACAGCATCTCCTTTCAAAACAGCAGGCTTTATTAGTAACTTGAGGGAACCTATTAAATATGGTTTTGAAGAATATGTAGATTATTGTAATGCCTTTCTATTATTGTTAAGTATTAATGCTACTAACAAATGTTTTGGAAATGCTCCAAACTTTATGGATCCATAAATTCGTAATAATTTCTGAGGAGGTTTCCTGAAAAACAATGTAATTTGCCTCTAATTATAGGTAAAATAGAGACAGTGTCCAATTGGTGCAATTCCACTTAATTAACTCCAATTAAACCCAAACTGTGAGCCAGTACGCACAGCTGAACATGCAAAAATGTGCAAATGTACAATTCAACTTATTAAAGAAGAAAGTTTCCAATAATAAATGTACAACATCAGTGTTCTCCCTATAAAGAGCACTAAAATACACAGTTTCTTTCCAGGAAACCTTCAAGTAATTATTGGGGAAGAACTGGGGAAGAAGATTTAAATGTTTTATTTGTCACATTCATAAGAAATATGTGCAGTAAAATGTGGTGTAGAAGTTAATCAGGTTGTGTTAAAAGACTAGTGTTAAAAATAAGAATTAGAAGAAATATATAAAGGTTAAAAATGCAAAGATGAAAAAATGTATACATCACAATTGTCACTAAACTTAACATGAGTGCAAATCTACAAACGTGCAGAGACTAACAACTGACTGGTAAAATAAAGTGTTACCAGTATTTTTTATGTTTCTAACTATGCGCTACAATACACTCTGATATGAGAAACTTGAGCCCTGAGGTGAAGTATTCTGCATTTTGAAAATGTAACCCAACTCATAAAGGTTGCAGATGTCAGTAACAGGTCAGATGTCTGTCCGTCGTATGACCCAGAAAACCTACTGATACCTGCGTCAGATTAAATACAGAGATATTAAAAGTGAGCTCAGTTTGTGTCAGTGACTCACGTGTCTGATCATAACAGGAAAACATCAGCTTCAGTTTGCAGGTTCTGGGTCTTTCTGGACTGGATTTACATCATATCACTGTAATCAAAAACTGACAGTGTCTCCTCAGTAGTTTAACGGCTTTCCTGAGTTTCTCGTGGAGAGTAAAAACTTCACTTCAGTGGTTGTTAATGGCAAAACAAGGAAATGTACAGAAAGTAATTGCAGGTTGATTTGTGGCTGCCAGGTGGTGATGTGTGTGGGTCTTAATTAAAAAAGAAAAAGAAATAGTTTTAGTGTGTAAGAAAAGGAGGAGGGGGGTAATCTAAGCACTGGGAGCCCCGGCATTTTATTTTTAGCATCAGACCTTAGTGAGCTTGTGAGTGAATCTGCATTGTAAAGAAGCACAACTTTGCCCGACAACTGACATAAGTGAAGCTTTAGTGAAAGCTGTGTTCATGAGAAGCGATTGCAAGAGAGAAAACAACTGTGTCCCTCACAATAAATTACATCACTGATGGCCTTCAGACTGCAGAGCTGTACAGTAAATCCACTTTCTTTACTGAGTGTCCTTCTTGTTCTGGTTTCAAGGTTATTACTTTGAGTTGTTTGGAAACGAGAACCACCAGCAGAGGTTGGAGTGAATCTTTTCATGCTGTCAGGAGACTTTTGTTAATGTTAATAATTATAATACAATATAATACAATCTAAAATCTGCCCTACGGCTCCAACACCGTCAGAAGCCGCCCTGTTTGGAGCTATTCAGCAAAAACACAGTCTTACACAAAGCACAAACTAAAAAGTAGCTGAAGACTCGAGTTGTTAAAAATGTAAGTGCAAAACTAAGCTGATAGTTCAATCTTATTGTTTTGATTGCTTCTAGTACATAAAAGATGTAACTTTGTATGATGAAAAAAACTTTCAAAGTTGTGTTGTTTCCTCTGAAATTTCAGTCAGAAATGAGCGTTTGACTGAAATGAATCAGCTTGTGTCCTTTGTTATGATGTTGAGGTTGAGAAACAACGAGCTTGGCCTAGTTTCTGAGCCTAACTAGTGTTATTTTGTGAATTATGAGTCATCACCACAAGGCTGAAGTCCCCCAAAACAACAAAAGCCCTCAGATAAAGGTGAATGTCAACTGACCTCAGAAACAGAAATTTGACAAAAACATTGTCAACCAAGGTCCAAATTATTTTCCAAAGTTTCAGAAACAAGGAGGTTGGATACTTTGTTGACAATTTTGCACAACGAAGGTTTTGGCTTTGTAAACAAAAGCTCTAAAGCTTCTAAAATTCAGTAAAATCAATACTTTCTTTTTCTTTTGTTAAACGTAATAAAAAAGCTAAATATCAAGCAAAATGTGCACACAGAGTTTCTGCATATTTTGCAGAATGACAAAAGAGACAATGACACAAATACATCACGCACACAACCAAACATATAAAACACAAAAAGTACAGAAAAAAATCACTACAAAGATTATAGATATACTGTTTGACAGGAAACTCCACACACCATTTCTCCCAATTGTTTATTTCAGACAGCCTCTACTCTGCACATCAGCACTCAGATGGGATTCCCCCCCCCTCCCCTCAACCCCCCCACCGCTCTGATCTGCTGCAGTCTGCAGACTGCGGCTCATTGCGAGCATGAATAAGATTCCCCAGTTGCTCTGTGGTGGAAATACACAGCGTGTGAAATACAGCAATGAATCCCGAGCCTGAGCAAAGGACACCCGCACCTGTCACTCACACTGCCGCTGCTCCATAGTGAGAGGGTGGGGGTCAGAGTTCGTATGTGATCCTCAGTTGGATTTAGAAGAGATGTTGGCACTCAGTGTGTTGTTTCTGCTGCTGTGTTGTGCAGAGATTAGTAGAGTCATGTGCATCTGTCAGTGGGCTTGGTGTTTCCGCCAGCGACCATGAAACAAACAATACTGTGATTTAAAGTCTTGAGAGTTGCCAGGCACGCTTCGGTTGTTTATCAAGAGGGAACCATTTGTTTGGAGCATATCTTTTAAACATGTTGTGGCAGACGAAGAAGAGTCTTCTTTTCTTCAGATTAACAATGTATGGAAGTCAAAAAGAACAGAAAAAAAAATTAAAAAGTCTCCCTCCACTCAAAATGTATGTTTTTCTTCTTTTTCCTTCAGTTGAATGTTTGAGCTTCACTCTGCAGAACACTGTTTTTGTACACTGTATCCTATTTATCTATTTAGATATCTCAACCAGCGCAGTGAGCTTCATGTCTTCTTTTGTCGTTAGCAAAAGTGACATCACGGTAGTGTGGCGTCTTTGTTGAAAGACTGATCTGTAATGTCACACAATGATAACACTAGTTCGAGATTAATTTACTAAACTCAATCAAGTTTCATGTCTCCGGAAGTTGATTTTCAAAATGAATATAAACTACTGGCTGAGTGGAAGCCCGACAAACACATCAAGATATCCAAAAAAACTGTGGCCTGGTGGAAATTTATGACTAAATGTAAAATATATGTAATAAATTGGTTAAAGAAATGTAATGAAAATAAAACTGTATTTTCCTTCTTTTTTTCAGGTGCTGTGTTAAACTGAAACCACCAACGAAATCCTAATTGACCTTCATACACTGATCTGTCAAGACAGCACACATCCACACCATCCAACACTGTCTGTCTGTGTCACAGCAGGAGAGAGCAGCAGAGGCTGTTTGTCTGTTAGTGACAGGAAGTCAGCACTTATCTCGGTGTCAGAAAAACATTTTTAATTTCACTTTGTTGATCAGTTGGATTGTTAGCAAGTGAACAAGTGTCCTCATCTGTCAAGAGGTCGACTCATTAAACTCGACTTGCAGTAGGGAAACATTTACTGTTAAGTAAACCTAAAGTAAAAACCACAACAGTCAAACTATGGCCCCCAAGAAGAAGGCCTCACGTCAGAAGAAGGTTGCCGTGGACACCATCACTCAGGTGGCCATGGAGACCGCCCCTGTGCAGCTGAAGGTGGAGAGTCGTGGTGACGGTGTGGTGGTGGTGGAGAGCGGGGTGAAGAAGATCGAGCAGATGGCGGCGCTGGACATCGCTCAGCTGAACAGCCTCAACCTGCCTCTGCCGCCGCCCGTCATCAAGCCCGGAGAGAGAGGCCTGGGCCTGGGCAGCGAGCTGACACGACCCATGCACGGTAACGCCCTGCTGGAGGAGCTCAGCAAGATGCGACAGGAGAAGTAAGTTCTGCTGCTTATTGTATTGTATCGTATTGCAATTCAAACTATACAATTAAGATACAATATGATACAAGTATGGTCAAATTATGAGACGATACAATGAAATATTATACAATAGGATACAGTTACAATAACATTATGATACCATACAATACCATTATGATACGATTAAAATATTGTATTGTAAGTAAGTACTCTGATCTGTCCTCACCACATGACCGTGTTTAAATATGTTTAATCTGGTGTAAATAGCTTTTTGATATGTGAAAGTATAAAAACTATTTTATTTTACAGGTCGCACATAGTTTCCCAAAAATTCTGTGGAAAAGTCCTGATATGTTACAGCAATTTAGTAGGAATGATCTAATTTGATACTGATTATAGGGAAAATGGAGATTTGTTCTCATTGGTATACACCCAGTGAAATAATCCGGATTAACTGCTAATGTAATTTAGGAAGTCTTCAGTCATCTTTCTGTTTCCACCTGCTCTCCTCCTCAGGTTCCTGACTGACCTGGAGTTGGGCTGTAAGACGAAGGCCTTTGACGTCCACAAGCTGGTCATCTCTTCAGTCAGTCAGTACTTCAGAGAGATCCTGGCCAAAGACCCTGGCATGAAGCGCCTGGAGCTCCCCTCTCTCTCACCTCTTGGTAGGATCAACCTGTTCAATAAATATTAAGCCAAAAGTCACAAAAGATGTCACAAATGTCTTAACTCTGGGGATATAAGAATAAAAATTATCAAGCAAAAATGCCAAATATTCTCTTTATCTTTCAAATGTCCATCTCTCTCTCTACCTCTCTGTCTGCAGGCCTGGCCAATGTCATCACCTTTGCCTACCTGGGACGTGTCCACATGTCCCTCTACACCATCGGCTGCACCGTCTCAGCCGCCGCCACACTGCAGATCCCCCAGCTCCTCAAGATGTGCATGGACTTCCTCCTGGCCGAGCTGAACGTCCAGACCTGTGTCTACATCTGGAACATCGCCGCCGCCTACGGCCTGGTGCCCGTGTGCGATGCTGCCCGCCGCTTCGTCCTGGAGAACTTTGTGCAGTTCGCAGAGACGCCTCTGTTCACCCAGCTGACCCTGGAGCAGATCTCTGCCTTCCTGCAGGAAGACGCGCTGGTGTTGCCTTCTGAGGTCACTGCCTTCCAGGTCAGAGGTCAAACTAGAGATCAGAGATCAACTTTACAGGTCAAAGGTTGAAATTTGTAACTGGAAAATTAGGTTTTTAAAAAAGTGACATGTATTGTGTTGTTTTTCTTCTGTATCTGTGTTACATTCTTGCACTTTCAGCAGGAAAAATCATGACTGCCCTTCAATACTTTAGCTCAGGAAGTCAATTTTAATCCAAATTTAACTCAAAAGCTTCTTGCCTTTATGTGAACTGGAGCTTGAGTTCTTTCTTTTCTTTCTGAAGACAGATTTAATTTGAACCTAAAAGTTGGTTTAAATCAACACTTCATTTATAAAACACTTTTCAAACCAAAACCTACAAAGTGTTCAATAAAAGCATTTAGCACAAAATATCAAACAGGAAAAATAGCAACAAACACAAGAGCAACAAAGTAGAATTAACAAAACAGAAGTAACATCAACAAGAGAGCAAAGCAGAAAGGTAGTAACTAAAATTTTATATTGATTATATTGAATTTGAACCATCCGCAGGTGAGCTACAGCTGCTTAGCTGAGGAGATAATGAATATGAGTATAATGAATTACAGAATCTAGTTATGAAGACAGAAACGCATAAATAAATTCTTAACACTTTCAAAAGATAAAATATGTCTAACCTCAGAAACATTTCTTAATTGGAAACCATGATTGAGCATAAATTTCTTAAGAATAGAAAAATCCAAACAAGAATCAAATGAAATTCTTACTGTATGTACAGCTTGAAAATAGAGGTTAAAGGTCGCAGAGACTCTCCAGTCCAATATTAAGGATCTCAGTTTTATCCTCATTTATATAATTTTTTTTAAACCAGGACATCTCTTGAGATAAATGATGAGGAAGGCCTGGCCAAAATGGCAGTTAAATATTGAGAAAATTCTGAGTAATCCAGTCTTTCACAGAGTATTTATGCATTTATGTTAATTACACTGCTGAGATCATCACATATAAAGAGTGTTTTCCAAATGTAAGACACATTGAAACAAGAAATTAGAGACTGTGTTTAAAACAGCAGTATCAGACATGTCATTATAAACCACCACTCAAAATGTTCTATTTGATGAATAGGAAATAAACCACCACAGATATTAATCACTTCTCATATCCTAACTGAGGTGAAACGTCAGGTCTTCTAGGAGGCGACTGCTGACACCTCCAGTAGCAACTTGCCGAACTGCGGGGCTTTCCTGCTATTTTCATCCAGGCCTAAAAACAGACCCCAGACCAGCTGTTCAGAGCCTAACTCAGAGCCATGAATCAAAGCCAGTCACCTGCAGGTCTACTGTGATCAGAAAGTATAAACTCACACTGTATGCAAGAAGAGAGCTCGTTTATTAATATACAACTCCATCACAGACATAAATAGTCGGGCAGCTGAGGGGGAGTGAGGAAGTGATAGTTGTATTTATAAACAGGACCAAATGTGAGTCTCTCAGTGCCGGACTCAACGTGACTCTTGCTTTGGGGCCCTCTAACGTCTTGGGCCACAGAGGACAAATTCAGTAATCCATCAAATGTAAACACAGTATCTCAGAATCAAATAGCTTCTTAGGGCTTCTTTAAGAACAACCATTGAGAAAGAAATCGATAGTAAAAGAGTCGCAGAGACCAAAGTCTTCACAAAGTCGCTTTAATAGACCAGGAAACAACGCAGGAAAGACACACTTCAGGTTTAGAGTGAGAGATATCTCTGTCATCTTTTAAAATACAGGAAACCACAAATAGGTCTTTTTCACATGTGACATTTTGACATGTCACAGCAGGAAAGGCAGAGGTTTAATAATAATGTTAACTCGACTTGCAAGCAGGTATACTGGGGCCAAAATTCATGACGCAACTTGAAACTGAAGGTGCACTGAATCTGGGCTTTGAGGAGGTCAAGACCTTCACTGAAACAGTTGGTTTAATCTCTTCCTCGTTCACTGACGTCGTCCTTCTCTCCAGCTGGCCATGAAGTGGCTCGACTTTGACGCCGCTCGTCACCCCCACGCTGCAGAGCTTCTTTCTCACGTTCGCTTTGAGACCATCCCGGCCAGCGAAATGGTGAGCCAGATCCAGCCGGTGCCGCGCATGATGCTGGACCCTCAGTGTCACCGCCTGCTGGTGGACGCCATGAACTACCACCTGCTGCCCTACCAGCAGAACACCCTGCAGTCCAGACGCACGCAGGTCCGCGCCAGTCAGCAGACTTTGCTCACCATCGGTGGCCGGCCATCTCTCACTGAGAGAGCTCTTAGCCGAGAGGTCAGTGCTGTGTGTGTTACCCTTATGCATTCGCTTGCTCAAATGAAACCCAAGAAAATCCCTCATTGACCTTTGACCCCGGTGTCCAGGTGCTGTGGAGGGACCCTCGTGAGGGAGGAGCCACCTGGCGCCACCTTACCCAGCTGCCAGCAAAGAGCTTCAACCAGTGCGTGGCTGTGATGGACGGCTTCCTGTACGTGGCAGGAGGAGAGGACCAGAACGACGCCCGCAACCAGGCCAAGCACGCCGTCAGCACCCTCAGCAGGTAGGAGCACAGAAAAGTACAACAAAAATCTTGTTATGATTATATGTTGGCTGGACTTCCTGGAGGCGTCCAGTGAGGTACGCTGAGGTAGGCCCTAATCACCTGCTCGCTGTAGCTTCATATTTATTGTACAGATATGGGACACAGGATCCGCCTGAGGGCTCTTGTCACATCAGTTGTGCTTCAGTGGCGCCTGTTCCAAAACAAAGTTTAATGTTTAAGTTTTGTAAAAGTTGAATTAAGTTACCACAGACCAATTGCCACAATGAACCTGAGGGTTTTGGGGGCCCCTGGGGGTCTGGGGCCATGGGACAGTTGCCACCCTTGTCAGGTTGTAATCCATCCTTGCACACATTACTCTAAACATGACTCTCCTCTGTGTCTCGCCTTCATCAGATACGACCCTCGCTTCAACACCTGGCTCCACCTGGCCAGCATGCGCCAGCGCCGTACCCACTTCTCGCTGGCAGCCAGTGGCGGACGCCTGTTCGCCATCGGCGGCCGCAACGTGGAGGGTCTGCTGGCCACAACCGAGAGCTACCTGCCTTCCTCCAACACCTGGCAGATGCGTGCGCCCATGGAGATGCCCCGCTGCTGCCACTCCAGCGCCACCCTGCCCTCCGGAGACATCCTGGTAACCGGTGGGTACATCAACTGCGCCTACTCCCGCTCGGTGGCGTGCTACAACGTGGACACCGACACCTGGAGCGAGAAGGCCTCCATGGAGACACCCCGTGGCTGGCACTGCTCCACCACCCTTGGAGGAAAGGTGTATGTGGTAGGAGGAAGCCAGCTGGGGCCCGGAGGTGAGCGGGTAGATGTTCTCTCCGTGGAAGTCTTCTCCCCTGAGAGTGGAGTGTGGAGCCGGGCCGCCCCCCTCCCACTTGGTGTGAGCACCGCCGGCTTGTCACCACTGGCTGAAAAGCTCTACCTGCTGGGAGGCTGGAATGAGGCAGAAAAGCGCTACAAGGCGGCCGTCCAGAAGTACGACCCGGCTACAGACAGCTGGTCCATGGCGGAGGATCTGCCCGAGCCCACTGTGGGAGTGTCCTGCTGCACGCTGTCCCTGCCGCCCCGCCACGCACCGCGCCGACAGCAGCACCGCAACACCCCGGCCCACGAAGACCAGCAGCAGGCCGGGAAGAACCGGAGCAGAGAGAGCAGCGTGACTCCATCACAGATCATCACAGCATAGAGACACAGGAGGCAAAGACTAGAGGAGAGGAGGGATGGTAAAACCTCAGGAGAACATCTGGATCATGCCTGCTCTTTTTTCCCTTGATGTGAAAAAGTTGCATCATTTAACACCCAAAAAATAATCATGATGGAGAATTTAATTGGACAAAATTTGCTTATTTTCCATAGATTTACATGTTTTAGATGAATGTTTCCTGCTGGGATTTTATGATTCCAAAAACATTTTGCTTGTATGATTACAAAAAAGACCTAAAATAATTCAAGATACAACCAGCTACAGATCCATACAATGACCATGTATCTGTGCAAGAAAGGAATGAGAGCTTGCATGGTCCAATGTGTTCTCAGTGGGTTTTTGAGTGATGGAAAACAGAGGAGAAAGAGGAGGAGAAGGGATGAAATGGAGAGTGGAGCAGGGGGAGGTAGAGAGGTAAAGGCAGGATGATGAAGGATGGAAAGATGGGAACAGTAGCGGGCTGTTTGAGGGGTTTGGGATGAACAAGCGTCACTGTGAATCTACTGGCAGTTTGTGTACAAAGATGTATCTAGGCAGTGTGTGTGTGTGTGTGACGTGCAACTGTGAAAAAAACTGTGAATGTGTGTGACAGTGAGTGTGGAGTGAATGACAGGAGTGTGTGGGTGCCTTAGGAAATGAGCCATGTACTGTTTCAGACAAAAATTTTGCAATAATCAATCATTTTTCATCAGCAAACTTGAAATATTTCTCACTATTGATGCAGACCAGCAGTAAACAAACCTGTTTATTGTATTATTTATTTAATGGATATCTTGTAGAAGTAGTGTAGCTCAATTGTGACAGACATAAAAAAAAAATAGATGTATTAAAGATTTTATAAGTGCAATGGAGGTGAACACTAGAGGACAGCAGTGTAAAACCAACAACACAGGTGAGATTTAAAAAGAAAAAATGTTAAAAAAAAAAACAAAAACAAAAAAAAACAATGAAAAAAAAAAGTGCACAAGCATTTTCGCTTTTAACTCCACAATCAGCTCTTCCTGGGAAAACACCAAGTTGTACAGTGTGAAAAAAGTGCAGAAAAATTGAAAAACATAAAGAAAAATCCAACATATTACGTTAAAAAAGCAAAAAAAAGCAAAAAAAAGAGAGCCTGTAAACACTCACCTGTGTTTGCATTTTTAACCCCTGCAATCCTCAGACAACTAATTTTTACTGAAACTAAGACAAACTACTAACTGAAGCACCAGTGAGACTCCAGCAGGTGGAAAGACAAACCGCTAAGAGCTGTGGAGCACATTGAGAGTAAATGATAAATATTGTTTATCATGTGGCACAATAAGGCTAATCTGGCTCATTTGATTGGCTAAATCCCTCTGTATTTGTCTCCTTTCTTGGCACTGGATGAGCCGTGGGACAAACATTACGATGTGGTTGTGTGTGGGGTTTCACTGAATAAAGCCAATCTGATCAACACATGCTGATTCTTTGATATTTTTATTTCCTATATCCTATTTGTACAGAGTGCACTGCTGGGAAATGTAGTTCCTGACCACAGGACGAGATTTTTTGCTGCAAGAAACATGTCACTTAGGAGTATATTGAACAATAAAAGGGATCACTAGTTAGTTAATTTGGGCAGGATAATTTTCAATTTTCAGATCCAAGCAGATACAAATAAGCAAGAAAAATCAGTTTATATGTGTGTATTGTTGGAAAAATCTCCTGTATTAACATTTTCTGCTAACATAGACCAATGTGATTATATGTGCAGTGTCCTTTAAGGGAATAGACTTTTTTAACGCTGGAGGACATTAATGTTAGTTTAGTTTACCATTAAAACTGGAAACAGGGGGAAACTTACCCGCCTTCTAAACCTATAAAGCTCACTATATTAATACATTATATCTCGTTTGTTTCATCCGTATAAAAACCGAAGTGTAAAAACGACAATTAGCCGTTTTAAAGACGTTAAATGTCAGGTTATTTCTTGGCCATGACAAGTAGGCTCCACTGGTTGCCTGGCAACTGCTAAAAAGTAAGAACATCCGGCATGCCCGCCCTACTCTGTCTCTGATTGGCTTAGCCTGATATTCTTGCCCTAACCCTAACCAACCAAACCCACGAAGGCAACGAGTACTAGCCAATCAGAGGCATTTTCTTTAGGAAATGCCAGTTCTGTAATCATTAGAAAAATACCACGCTGGAATATAAACGCAGCTTCTGATGCAATTTGTCTGCCCAGTCATTATTTCAGAGACTTCTTTGATGCTGATCTTTTGGATAATGTTGTGGAACAAAGCAATCTGTATTGCACACAACAAAATCCAACACGTGGCCTCAAATTAGATCGAAATGAATTGGAGCAGTTTATTGGCACTGTAGTGTACATGAGTGTTTTTCACTAATGTCCCGAGACATAAATCATTTCATCCATTTCTGTGACAACATGGCACCCAACAACTTTATTATGCCTTTATGCGGTTTAATTTACTTTGAATTGTAGTTTATATGCTCAATAATTGTTTTTAAATCATTAAACTATAATGTAACTATTAATGTGTCAAATACATTTAGTGGAGGAAAAAGTACATTTACCACAAATGTTGTGGAATAGAAGAAAAAAAAGTGTAATGTTCGAGCACAGTGCCTACCACTGACCTGGAGTAAATTACTTTCCACAACTGCATCAGATACACAAGGTTTTAACACAATTTAAGGATGGAAACATTACTTTCCTGATTTGTTGTTGCCTCTTCCAAGAAGCAAGTTTGAGTTTTCTCCTCATTGTACATGTTCCACATTTGAGAGCTTTCCTGGCTTGACTCAAAAGTAAAAAGTTCATATTTACTCATCAAACCCGTTTCTTGTAACCTGACCCTGATATTTAAAAAGTGAGATGATTCAGTTACCAAGCCAGTTCTACAAATAGCAGTGAGTTCATCTGTTTGAACTTAACTCACTGCACCAACCAGACACGTGAACACGACTGACTAACACTGCCAACATGTGGTTACACGAGGTCTGCCACCAAAAAAAGTCACAGAAATGTGACCCCTGCAGGAAACAACGTTAACTTGTCAAGATTTGAAGCAATCAGGTGGTTTCATAATTAAGAAAATCTTGGTGCATTCCACATAGAGATCTGTTTACTTGTCACAGTGGACTATTTATTCTGTAAAAACAGATGTATTGTGTCTTTGGTGCTCTAGAGGGAGCTATAAATTGAGAAAATAAACCTGATATCAAAGTTATGCTGGCTTGGAGACAGATTTTTAGCAGAACGCAGACTAGAGTTGTGAATAATGTTTACCAGGTGTCTAACGAAGTATAACTGCATTGTGGGAAGGGTGGGATTTAAAGAGCGTGTCCCATGCTAGATACTATTTTACAAATCTTCAAACTTTATGGAAGTGCAGCACTAAAATTGCCTCGTTAACAACCCTCCAAAACAAGTAGACATTCCCACTTACACACAACACACACATCCAGGAAGACCACAAGACAACAAAATCATTTTTTCCCATTTTATTACTTTGTTACAAAGATCAAAAAGGTGGTCCTTTACTTGCCGGGGAGGATGATACCGTCATACTGGAAAAAAAAAAGAAATAAGAGACAAATGTTAAGATTGTGTTTGACAGAATTTCAGCAGAGAAAATAAAGCACACATGACCGTTTCCTGCTGGTTAAATTTGTTTCTGAAAGTAACATTTCAGTAGCAGCTGGTCGGGAGAGGAGAGAGGTGCAAGAATCAACCCCCAATAATGGAAAAATAAATATAAATATCTCAAATAATTCAGGCAAAAGCATTAAAAACAGCAATTGCATGAACTTGACCCTAACCTGACTCCGTTTCCATTCAGTTACCAAGCTATTTACTACACATGAGTGCTGCTATCGTCAGGATATTACAGGATGGACGTCATTTTAATAAACCACTCTGGTTTCTAATTTTCTGCAAAGGAGCCACCAAATCTCTCATCAAACATGGAGGAATTCAACATAACATGAATTCAAACTTGAACAACAATGAAACATATTAGAGTTTCTTCCAGGAAATTCTTTCTAAGGACTCAATTTCCGGGACACTTTCAAAGATATTTCTCTAAATGGACTTTATTTCCAATTGTGGTTACTTATGTTTGTTCATGGCCGACTATGAAACCAGCCCTTAGAGTTGTTTCTGACAAATGAGTCACTCACACTGACTGCAGCTGGTCCAGCACATCTGGAGCTCAACTTCTTTTCCTATTAGTCCCTAAAATGTTAACTTTAAAAGTTCAGCAACACTCTAAAGCTGGTGCAGTTTCCCAGATCTTTAAGGACGTGTGGGGAACCCTGCAAACACTCACTTTCTGCTGGAACCAGCGCATGGCCTCCTCTTTGCGGATGCGGTGTCTGAAACCGATGCGGCCTCTTTTCCGCTTCTTGTCAGCGATGCTGAAGCCGGGTCTGCCCAGAACCTGAACACAAAGAGGAGAAAGAGCTGGTCAAGAAAAGCTTCAACTCCACAAAATAACATTTCTCCATTACACAGGATCACTTTTTTTTGGTTAAAAAATTTTTTAAAAAGAAAGGTAGAAAACGTGTTTATATTCAAAAGGAGTCAAGTATTTTTTGGTATTTGTACCCGACACTCAGCATTCAGAGTTTTTCCAATACATTTGCCAGTACAATACCTATTATACCTACAGCCCCATCAACAACATGCAAGTTGAACGTAGACAATTTATTTCACACAATGAACATTAGTACAACCAAATTCACCCAACTACCAGGAGAAAGTAACTAAATTTAATAAAACAAAGTGTTAAGTGTAACTGCCAACTGAGCTAATGAACAGCTGTTACACAGAAAATGTTCATTAAGCCAATTGTTGTACCAACTTCATCATTATGGATTATCCTCCATTTTAGCTACTGAGACACTTTTCACAATCTTCTAATAAACTTTAAATTTCAGTATCAAAATAAAGTGACTACATACTAGTCACAGTCTACCAGTGCTGCAAATACACAGAACAGACGGTAAAAAGTGACAAGCAGACAAGCAAAAAGCTCCATTTCAAGCTGTGCCAAGTGTCAGTATAAAAAAAAAAAATTAACCATCCACTACAAACACCTATTTCTTGGTCTAAATCGTGTCACAATTACTGCAACCTTTTATAAAACACAAAACTCTCAGTCAAGAGATTTAGATAACTTTTACTTGTCCCAAAATTGTGGAGGAAACAAAACTTGACTTTGGGATGCTCTTTTAGTAACTAAGGGGACAATAAAAGCCATATTTTGTTTAGCCTGAGATACTCGGCCACAATTTTAACAACATATCAGAAATACTTACCTCTCAAATATGTGATATGTATTCCACTGCTTCAATTCCACCAACACACACAATCAAGTCTAATCTATACAAATCATGTTTCATCTTTCACATTATAAATTTCCAAATTCAGTCAATTGCTGTCGACTGAAACAACAGCCAGCTACATTAAGGGGCATTTTGGTCACTCACCACGTAGAAGTCCAGTCCGTAGATGCCGATGCTGGGGTCGTACTTGATGCCCAGATCGATGTGCTCCTGGATGCCGAAGCCAAAGTTTCCGGTATCTGAGAAGTTGTTCTTTCTCAACTCGTACTCACGCACCTGGAAGGAGGAGCAGCAGAGTGGGACCTCTTTAATAATGATAAGTCAATAACATCGACACAGTAGTGTTTCCCCTACCATGGTCGTGCTAGTTTCTGCTCAGTCACATTATTAGTAAGAAACAGTCTAGCTATAAAAGCTATACAAACAAATTCCTGTTGCGTTTTTTCCCCCCACGTGTGATTTTTGTGGGAAGTTCATCACAAAACGAATGCTACAGTGTGAACTGTAGCGAGATAAGCAGCCAGTGATATCTACAAACCTCAAACAAGACTGAAAATATCTGAACAGGTAGTCAGTGATGAGGTAAAATAATGGGTGTTTTTTTCATGATGAGCCAATTACATAAATAAGTCCTTCCCTTCAAGAGAATACTGAAATTTAACAGAAAAAAGGGCCAAAACTCAGTATATTTATTTAGAACAGTTATGGTGGCAATGCAATTTTGGTTTGGTTTTGGCTGTCTCACTCTGACAAATAACTGACAACAACAAACAAAACAAAACTTTCTAAATTATATATATTATATACATTTTGAACTCTACAGGCCTCTAAATACCATTCAAATGAAAATAATCTAAGGAACACAAATCTTTAGATAAACTCTGTCATAGACAACCAGTAACATGTGATGAGGAGTCTTTCAAAGCCAAAAAATGGTTGGAAACTTCTGATCTAGGAAGTGATACAGGTGAATAGACAACATTGACTCGCTAACCTTGAGTCCCTTCTCCAGGATCTCCTCTGCTTTGGCTCCACGGACGGTACAATGGACAGCAATCTTTTCATTTCTGCGGATACCGAAGGATCTCACAGTGTAACGGGCTGCGCGTGGAGGAAAGAAAACAAAAACATGTTTAATACCAGTATTGTGACACAAAATTTGTGTGATACCTATAAATCCAATGATTTCCTGCAAGCTTCAACTTTGCTGGACCATAGCTCTCCCTCACTAAGACTACTAGCTACTCGCTCCACCTTTAGCTGCATGTTTAGGGCTTTATTATAACGGCAAACATGATCAAGATGGCAAAGACGGCATCAGCCAAGACTGGAATATTAATCACTCTGTGTGCTTTCTCACTTTAAGCAATTTTTTATTTTTTTTTATACCAGAGAACCCCAAAGTTACAGGTTTAACTCACCTAACATTAAAGTCTTCTGAAGCAACAGCAGACAGAGGTTTTAAACTCTTGGTAAAGAAATGGTTGATGAAAAGCCAATTATAAGTTTGTTTTGCTTGTTTTATAATATTCCTCAGTTTTTGTCCTTGTTTGTCTGCTGATTTGATAGAATGTGTACTGTTATTGCTTGTGTGTTAACCGATCTTGCCTGACTTGCCTGCCATCTTACCCTTTTTCCCCTCAGAGGACCACAATGGAAATAAACTTTGTGTTTTTACCCCGTCAAGATGAGTGACTGCAGTCTTGTATGTTCTTTTATTGTTGTCAAATAATTCTGTCTGGCCTAGGAGTATTTACACCTTTCAACATGTATCCAGTCTTATTTTACTTTGACCACTTTTACAGATGTTTTAACTTAGAGCTTCCACAGCTCGGGGCCTCTGAGTTTTTAATCCACACACAGACACTCACCCTTGGAGAAGACAGGAGTCTGTCCTGTGAGCTGCTCCAGCACTTTGGCAGCTCGGGTCAGTCTGTCTCCACTCTCACCGACGCAGATGTTCAGGCAGAGCTTGCGGATGCGAAGCTCTCTCATGGGGTTCTCCTTCTTCTCACCCTGGTCCTGAAGAAAATAAAATAAAAAGGGTTAGTCACATATTTTAATGCTTCAACAGCATCTCAGTAACACCACAGGAGCACCACCTTTCTAAAGAAAAGTACCCACACCTTGTCGACTGCTGCTGCCATGTTGAATTTACCTACTAGCATATGCATATGTAAGCAAGGTGGACCGTAATACAGTTGAAGCTAAGCTTTTTTTGGTGTCCTAACTCTGCTCTCTGTCTCAAGATCTCACATCAAACAGTGTCGGCCCATCACATGCCAGTGTTTCGGTTTAACTTGTGACCCTGTTAACTGGTGACCTTCAGCCGAATGAGCCTGTGGTTGTCAAAAACACGAACCCGTAGGTGTCCTCCTAAAAGACTTAAATTCTCTTGAAATGAACATTCAACACAGTGTATATTCATCTTCAAGCTTTTTTGTCTTACATTATGTAAATTAAATGGTGACCAACAACAAGCATTCACATCTCTTCACTTATTTTTCTGAAATTCATCAAATATAAATAGGTTGTGTGAGAGAGGAACCGCTGAATCTGGTTGCAATATCCACACTGATGGGCCACAAGTTAAACAGGAGGCCGAGTGACCACAGTTTGTACAATATTTAGCCACAAACTAAACATATTGTATGCACACAACAACAAACAAGTTCACTGATTGGGTATGGGCCACTTGCCGATTGAGGAGATACAGCTGCACCTCCAACTTGTAAGCTACGTTTTGTTTCCCACATTGTAAGAAACATTAAGAGGTGAATGCGTCTTACTGAGCACAATTTAACTTAACTTCTTTAGTAGATAATAAAATCAGATAGGTTGATAAGGCTTTTAGGAGGACAGCTACGTGTTCTGTTCAGGTTGTCGGCGTAAAGTCTCTAGTTAACATGGTCACAAATTGAACCGAAACACCGGCTGGAGGACATGTCCGTACATATCCCCGCTGTTAGCGAAGCCACATATCTCCTTCATGTCCGGAAATTTAACTATAATCCCCAAATACATAATAACAACAACACACACGCCAACTGTGCAAAAACAGCGTCTCCACATTACTGTAACCTCGTCTTTTATGACAATATAGCGACAGTTAATGGAGAGGGAGACAGTATTTCTCAATAGCTAGCCGTTTAGCATCACTCGGGTTTCAACTTATATCAGTTTCTTGTCATTTATTAAAGAAATACGACTCTAGTTTAATCATCCGTAAGTGTGTCTAAGCTTCTGTACACGAAACAGCCGTTAAAACGACCCAACAGCTCCGATGATGGCGGATTTCTCTTTTATTCTCCGCCATATAATGTGAGACAGTACTCACCGCCATGTTGGATCACTAGAAGAGGACGTTACGTTTCCGGCGAGAAGTATTTATAGTGAAGTGTTCTCCGTAAATAAACTCGGAAAAACATGGCGGGGTAATGCGAGGGTTCCGCTTTACGCACTGAAAGCAAATTATTACTGTAAAACCTAACAAATTATTGCAAAAAAGAAGATAAAAGTAATAACTAAATGTATTTTTAATCAATCTACCAGTTAATCAATGTATTGAATAATTCATTTAATGTCATCCATGTAAAAACGGCAAAAGAGATCATCTTGGCAAAAATTTTAACCCACATAGGTACATTTTAAAATAGAAATTAAATGTTTAAAAATGAAATGCAACAATACTAGTATTTATTTTCTCATGAACACCTAGTGTATTACTATTGTTTATATTTGTGTGTGTGTATATATATATATTTACAATAAAAAGGTTACAAAAAAACAGTAAATTATCATCATTATCATCTATCAGTCACAGATCACACACAAATGTTCTTTATTCCTTATTATTTATTATTATTATTATTATTATCCTTTATTTCTCTATTTTCCAAGGCCACCCTTAATACAGAACATACAGAAAATAAAAACAAAATTTTTATTACATCACACAAGACAAGGTACAGAGTTTAAGTCACAAGCAATCACAGTACACTGAATGTTACAAAAACTCTGCATAATAGCAAAATACACAATAGGATATTGATAGTATAATAATAGGAGCTTGATCCTAAAACTCTAGCAAAACAATAAAAGTCAATAAAAGAACCTTACAGAGGAAAATCAAACCGGAAGGATATCATGGTCTGAAATGAGGAATTGAAAGACTTGGGGAACTCAAAGTGGGATAAAACACTAAGACACATTTCTAAAACAAATGAAATTTATCATTGATGTTATTTAAATAGTCATAGCAGCTCCCTTTCATTTCAAGTTTACTTTGGATAAAAACATTTTTAAAAATCCTCTGTGACTGCCCAAAATATTATGAAAACTCCTAAAATTGTGTTATAGCACACACACAAACAAAAAAGAGGTGTCTCCATCTACAAGTCCTTTAGGAAGACGATGGAAATCATTATGAGTTAATCCCATTTTTTACCTGGTTTCACGTTGTTCATGCACTTCATAAAAACAGAGACAGACAGACATTTTAGCCCATAAGAAACAGGCCACAAACCAAAGCTACAACAAACACCAAGACAATTTTATTCATAAATGTGGTGTCCAAAGAGTGAACTGTAGTCAGTGGGGACGTCTGTTTGATAGATTCCTCAATGGCGGAACCTGCTGAAGGAGTCAGTTGTCTCAGTGGTGGGACAGGAGCTGGAGGCTTCAGCAGGGGCAGACCCTCCCTCCTCTGCTCCTGCAGGGCGTTGATGAGGAAAGCCAGCACTCTGCGGGGGAACACGGTCGGGGAGAAGAGGTTGCATTCGGGGACGAAGAAGTGAGGGAGGAGGCCGCTGCTGGCATGGGCCTCCAGATCCCCGAGGAGCTGCAGGAAACAGGCAGGAAGCTGTTGGCAAGTCCACATGGAGTCTTCGAACCTGACAGACGAGAAGCAGGGGGAAGAAGAAAATCTAATTGAATGAATGGAAGAGAAATGATAACACTGGCAGATTTCTGCAGTAAGTACCACAGTATTACAACTACTGCTGCTATTACTGCTACTATGACCACTATTAGTCTTACAACCAGTACTACTAATATCACTCCAAACATTACCACTATTGCCACAACAAAAATACCATTAATAGCAAACTAAGGCTGCAACTAATGATTATTTTTATTATTGACTCATCAGTCGATTTTTTTTAATCAATCGATTCATTTTTATATCTTTCAAATGTCAGAAAATAATGAAAAATGCCGATCACATTTTCTCAGAGCCTCAGGTGATGTCTTTAAATTGTTTGTTTAGGTTGACCATATTCAATCTACAATCATATAGAAAGCAGAAAATCATCATATTTGGGAAGTTGAGACCTGAGAATATTTGGCATTTTTGCTTAATAAATGACTTAAATGATTAACGGATTATCAGAAATGTTGTTGATTAATTTTCTGTTGATTAACTAATCAACTAATTGACTTATTTTACCAGCTAATTCTACTGGGACTACTTCTGTGCCAACACACATTTACTATTTCTAAATCTAGTACTATGATTACATCTGCCAGAACTACAGTATTACCACTACGACCACTACAATCACAACCACTGCTACCACTAACTGTCTATCAGTACTACATCTACACAACTACACTACTATTACAGCTGTTAGTACTGCTACCGACACTATGACATCCACTAGTACGCTGTCAGTACTGACACTGAAACTAAAACAGGTACTTATAATCCCTCTACAGGAGCTACTACTGTTACCTGTTTCCAATCTTTAATAATAATGATGTTGAAAAGTACCTGATGGACAGGGTGTGGAGGAAGGCGGTCTTCCCGTGGTACGAGCAGAGGTCATCCAGCTCTTTGGGGAAACGTTGTTTCAGGCCCCCAATCAGAGACTTGAGGAGCATTAAGCACTGCTTACTGCGAGACAGAAGATTAAATGATTTATTGAAAAAAATCCCCAAAATAATTATTAATTGAAATTATTTATTCCAATATATATATTAAGAATATTAAGAGCAACTGCTTTGAAATCAATTACTAAGAAGTGGCTGAAAAATGAAATGTCAACTGTCAAAATGGCTAGAAATTATTATGGATAAATTCAATTTATGGAAAAAATACTAAGAGGTAACATTTCAAAAAGATGGATGAAATGGCTGAACTATGTTAAATCAACATGCAATGATAAGACCGAGGTAAACTACGCTTGTTCTGTTTATTTATATCTGTACGTCTATTTGTATTTATGTATTCAATTTATTTTATTTAC
The DNA here is from genome assembly GCA_038419695.1 of Scomberomorus guttatus. Taxonomy (NCBI): domain Eukaryota; kingdom Metazoa; phylum Chordata; class Actinopteri; order Scombriformes; family Scombridae; genus Scomberomorus; species Scomberomorus guttatus. The sequence goes on from CM076461.1 coordinate 6,205,033, forward strand.
TTTATTCAGTCACGACTTTTGTTTAAAAAAGGGATTTACGTGTTAGGTGAAGCACGATTCACCAACTGGAAAAAAATATACATACAGTATATAATATATTGTGATGTGTTTAAAGACGGTTTCCATGTTTAGTTTTTTCTTGTGATGTACTTGAAAAATACTCCATTAATACTGATGATTTAATCAGTTGCCTTTTTGTAAAACGTTGACTTCTAAAACTGACATTTACTCATTTGGATTTGAAACCTCTGACCTGAGAAAACAAGCAGCGTCTGACAGCATGTAGATATTGACTAAAACTGGGCGGTCAATAAAAGATCACAGATAAAAGATGCTGCCGAGCCCTCACAGATAACATAACAACAATAACTTCAAAAAAGGTGTTTAAACAGTTCAGAGTCTCACCGGCAGCATTTAGTGGCTTTACTCTCGCAGCAGGTTTTCTTGTTGCCGTGGCACGTGATGATTTTCTTCTCAACGAGAGAGAAAGAAATCCTCCAACTCTCTGTTCAAGAAAAACACAAAACAACATACATAAATATACTCACACTGCGGTTGTGTATTGATATATATCACACATAAATGGCACGTACAGTAAGTAGAAGCCCTACATGTCTGAAGTTTGGAGCATAGACATAAATTCCTCTCACCTTTGGCTCCCTCGCTGAGGTTTCGACCTTTGAGCCTCTTTGGTACAAAGAAACAAGGCAAACTTTTGATTTCTTGGCGAACCTTCTTCCCCAGCCAGTTGTCCACATCAGGGCCGTTACGGACAGCGAGCGGCCAGCCCTGTGAGGGGTGAACCTCCATACAGGAACATGCACAAAATATTATGTCACAGTAGGTCAATAAGTATCTAACAACAACACTACTGTCATTATTAGTACCTCTGTTAGTATTTCCTACTTCTGCCTTTACTACTTCTACCATTATTGCCATGATAATTGCTATAACTACTACCAATGCTATTACCATGTCTGCTACCGATACTAACATTACCACTACTACTGCTCGTAGTGTTACTACTACTACTCTTACTACTAATGATACCAGGGGTGGAACAAGTATTCAGATCTTTTAAGTAACAGTAGAAATCACAAGTAAAAGTTACGCATTCAAAATGAATCCTCAGAAAAATTCAGCAAAAAAAAAAATCCTGTATTTGTGATCGAACAATGCTACAGTCCTAATTGTATCTGTGAACCAGGGATGATTTTTTTTCTTTCTATCACTTCCAATTCTGTCTGTCATGACAAAAATGAACAGATAACATGATTTACCTCCAGAGCAGGAACCACATCCACAGAGATCAGCTCGTCACTGTTGTTTCCAGTTCTGCACAGAGACAAAGTCACAGCCGGGGAGTTGGGACGCTTCCTGTTCACCTCCCAGTGACAGCGTTTATCAGGCACTGGACGTGCAATGAATCAAAACAAACAAGAAAGCTTTTTTTATATATAATGTTAGAGATAACATGGGATAGTAACATAGTACAGGGAGAAGCCTTTATTCTATTTGGCTATTGGACATTTCCGGAGAGTTGAATTTCTTCAATTAAATGTCAGATTATTGTCAGGAGGGCTCTGCTGACTGTGTACAGACACCAGCAGCAACAGAAGAAAGTGAACAGTGAACACAGATGATTGACACAAACTACAATACACCAACAGAGAGATGAAAGTTGGTGATCAAACCTTTATAAGTCTTGAGGAACTTGCGGACGAGGCGATGCGTCTCACTCAGGATCTTGCATGATGAGAGGGTGTAGTCATTCTCCAAAACGAAGGCTCGTATGGGGCTCCGAGTGGGCCGCGTAAGATTGATCTGGTAGAACAGGCCGCCGTCGAGCTTTGTCATCTCGATGCGTGAAGGAACCGGAAGCTTCAGCATCATGTCAAACTCATCGGGGCTGTGGATCTGATGCAGGAATATAGGGATCAAACAACACATAATGTCCTCAAAGCACTTTAAAAGTGGACGACACACACATGCTGAGATTTTGAGAGAGTCATAGCTGAGATTTCTGGTGCAACCTCAATACAGTGGAGATGAACTGGATTTTAGGGGAAAATACTGATTCAACAGATCTGTAGATAATCCAGAGTGATACTGTTTCTGGAAATAAATGCTGCTGCTGGATTTTTAAATATGTTTTTTCAACTCTGAGAATAACAAAATGAATTCCATTAATCTCCATTTTATTGGTGTTGCTTCAAAAATCTTAGATATTCATATAAAATCAAACCAAAACTATCTGTATGGTTGAGTAGCCCTTTAAGGTAAGTAATTTGGGTGAACTAACCCTTTAACAGATTTACAGTAACTTGATTTAGAAAATAAGAATCAGAGTCACTGTTCACCAGCCTCTGTCTGACAGGTCATGACCTCACCTTAACCTTCTCAAAGTAGCTGCCAGACGTGAGGAATTCGGCTGACTGGAAGAAAGGCTGATCGTCGTTGGTTTTCAGGAACTTCAGCAAATTCTCACGGAAGTCGTTGACGACCTCTGCAGCCCACCGGCGGTCTGTCTGCCGGATCTTGAGGTCTTTAGAGTTGAGCTTGATCCAGTTGGCCAGCTCTGGAGAGATAGAGACCGACTCCTTGGCCACACAGGATTCCTCCGCTGCAAAGTGATGCATATACAAGGATGAAACTTTAGCCACTAGGACGTTGTTTTAATGTTTAATTCTTAAACAAAGTTTGACTGCAGCATCACCTGATTGTTGCTGAACTCTCTGCCGTTGTCTTGCTAATTTGAGCTGTGGAGGACTTGCCTTTCCTCTGGTGTCTGCGTGATGCTGTGTTGCCTCAGTTGGACCGTCCGCTCTGAGGTTCACGTCTCTGTTCTCTCCGTCCATAACTCACCTGTTCCAGCCTTGAACAAACATGTGCAGGCATCACAAAGAATAACTCCACTGAATATATTCAAAGACAGTTATAAAAGTTTGGGTTTGAAAGGTTTTAGTGAGACTCTTCATGGATTTCTAAAGGTTTTGGTTTGGACTGGTATGTCTGATGGAAACCACTGGAGACTGTAGTGCTCTAATGGAGAAGAAAACATCAGATCACCATCACCTCAATATATATGTCACTGCATGTCTGATATTTTTTTGGCATTATAAATGCAAGTAGTATTAACTCAAACACAAGTTTAGGTTTTGCTAAAATATTTAAATGTGACTGTCAAATGAGTCTAATTTTGTTGTGACTTCTGTTAATATGTTTTTTTTGCAAAGTTAAATTGCTCAGTCAAAACTAGGGATGTCCAAATGACATTTTTTTCCTGATATTGAGAATGATACCACTCATTTCTCTCTACATAATACTGTAGGGCTTCATAATGTATTCTTATGCCACAATAAGCCTACTAAAATTTATAAGGTCATTTAAATATGGTTGAAAGCAGGATAGCTCTGCTTTAGGCAACTATGACCTGTATCACAGATTTCCTTTGCTGATTTTGGCACTGCAGACAGTTTGTAACCTCACTCATCGCAAACCAGAGAAACCTTTACAAAGCCACTGCAAGCAGGAGACGTCATACCAGAATGTAAAACCAACCATCGTAATTCAGTACATCCAACAGTGGAAACCATTACAATCCATTACAGACAAATTAGGCCACATTAGGGTCGACTGACGACGTAATTGAAGCCATTCAGATCGGCAGCCACTTCAAATCATTACTTTATGTATCTAATGGTTTTCTGGTACTCTTTCTTAATAAACTGTTCATGTGTTAATTCAAATTATATTAAAGTGGTTTAACTTACCTGCGAAGCTTTTGTTGTGAATGAAGATGACGGATGTGTTGTGTGTACAGCAGTTTGTCCTTCTCTCTAGCTCGATCCACTGACTTTATCTTCACTTTCTGTTTTCCTGAAATGCAACCTGTGCCTTCTTCCGGTCACATCCTCCTCCTCTATGAAAACATTTCCCGACAACAAGCTGCCAGTTGCACAATGCCACTGCTAAATAATTATTCAGTGATGAGTCAGGAACTATTTGTCTTGTCACATACGCACCAATACATATTTGGCTGACTAGTTTCATCAGTGTGTGTTCATGGGGTTTCCAAACTTTTTGGCTTTTGACGTCTTACAAAAAGCAGTGTGTAGTCGGGGTCACATTTCAGATGTCTAGAGTTGTTAACAGCTCCACCAAATAGTGATTTTTCCCTCTAAACTTCTCACATGGTTTCATTTTAATAAATGTTCAAATGATCCAATATTTCACCAAAAATCAAAGATTAGAGAAAAAGTCCAAAAAATGAAAACAGATTTGTGTATCAGACCCCTCAGATTTATCTGGTGACCCTTTGGAGGGGCCTGACCCCTAGGTTGGGAACCACTGGACTAAACTAGCTAACTGTATAGCTAACTACTAGCTAAGTAGTTCAAGCTAGCTCCACCTCCAGCAGCTACAACAGTAACATGCTGCTTACACACTGATGCTTCAATATTAATAATCTAATGATGTCATATATAATAATATATCAGTCAGAGGGACCAAACCACTACTTTTACTGCAATACTTTAACTACATCAAGCTGATAATACTTATGTAATTTTACTTAAGTAGGATTTTTCATGCAGCACTTTTACTTGTAATGAAGTATTTTTACATTGCTGTATTGGTACTTTTACTTAAGTAAAGGATCTGAGTACTTCTTCCACCACTGGACCTTATTGACCAGTTGTATTTGAAATGTGCTCTGCTGTGTTTATGCTTGAAGCTTGTGGATGAGTGCTGCTGCACTTTGCAATTAATGACCTCTTGTAATTAAAACACAAGAACAGAAACGTCTTCATTTGGCAATGTTTTTATTGTTTAGGTTTCATCCCAATTATGACCATAGTTCTTGAGTAGAGAGCTCTGCGTCAGAGAAGACGGCGCTGGGTGGCAGGGGAGAGTAGGGGATGGGGCGGCCCGCTGCTGCTGAGACGTGACTTTTTGTTCGACGTCCTGCATGAGAATTCATTTCTTCTTGTCGGCCTTCTGTGCAGACTTGGTGACCTTTCCACCGGAGGCGGCCTTCTTCTCGACGGACTTGATGACACCGACAGCGACGGTCTGCCTCATGTCACGTACAGCAAAGCGACCTGGGAGATGGACATTAATGAGAGTCCATGAGAAGCGGCTTTTGAATTAATAAATAAGCATAAAAATACTATTAAACAAAATAACTTATTTTAAAAACACATTCTGGATCGTGACTCGTCCTAATTTTTTCATTATAGATGGACGTCAAGGAGAGTGAATGTAAAGTTTAAAACATGCTTTTGACTTGAGTAGTCTCAGTTATTAAGGTGGAACTGGTGGGCAGTAATTATACAGTGTATATTATACTAAAAAAATACTTTTAACTAAGTAACTAAGCACAAATGTACTACTGGAAAGTAAAATAGTGTTATATGGTCATTTTTATGTCCTAACTCAGTCATTAAATAAAAATGTTGATTAAAACACCGCAGCTAACATATAATTTAATACATGTTTATAAAAAAAACCCGCCTCAGCTAACCACTGCAGGAAACCCTGACTAATCATCTTTTTTTGTGTGAAATTAAAATAAGGGAATATGAATCCTCCCCAGTTTACACGTCTATCTGTGCTCAGAATGCACATTTTTAACAATTCCATTAAAAAATAATGATGAATGATTAATCATTAAATGCTTTGTTACGGCTGTATGTGTTGCCTCTTTTTCTCGTCTTTTTTCTCCCCTGTCTATTGCTCTGCCCAGGTCATCTCCACAATCAGTCCACAATGAGGTGCACCTGGCCTGGGGAGGAACGGGTAATAAATGCTCCAGGTTCCTGTTTGACCGGAGAGGCGTCTTGTTTGTGGAATCCTGTTATTTAGTTTTTCTGTGGTATTTTCATTATTTATAGCATTTATTAAGTGTCTTGGTTGTTTTGTATGTTTTTGTTAATAAATCCCATGGCTTGGGTGTTTTTTAAAAGGTGTTACTTTGTTAAAGAGTTTTAATTTGGGCTAAATGGTGGACTGTTGTTCGCCCCATAGGGCCGACCAAGATTGGGGCGTAACAACTTATAGAATACTAGATTAATGTTTTTCCCTATAAAGGTGTAAATAACTGATACATACCATTTACACAGCACAACCCATGTAAATTTGAATCACAAATCATATGATCAAATAAACACCAGCAAATGATTTGAATCATCTGAACAACATTCAAAAGATGAATCATAATAATTCTGCACACCTTTGAGGGTTTTTTGGAGAACATAATTTATATGAGATTAAACGTGCAGAGTATGTAAAGTGAAATTAACTGACTTTAATTTCACAGCAGAAAAAGTTGCAAAAACAACACTGGCATATTATCACCTAGAAAACTGCAAAGAGTGTTTTACTCACCCAGTGGAGGGTACTGGGAGAAGCTCTCAACACACATGGGTTTTCCAGGCAACATGGTGATGATGGCGGCGTCTCCGGACTTCAGAGCCTTGGGGTTGTCCTCAAGCGTCTTGCCGGAACGACGGTCAATCTTCTCCTTGAGCTCCACGAACTTGCAGGCAATGTGAGCGGTGTGGCAGTCCAGCACGGGGGCGTAACCCTGGGAGATCTGGCCGGGGTGGTTCAGGATGATGACCTGTGCAGGGAGAGATGAGGAGGTCAATGTAAGATCTGGATGTGGACTGGATAGATCTGACTGTATAATATTATCCAAAAGAGTAGATGAAGGTAGACTGACAGTTGTGTGGTCTAACAGGGACGCTTAACAGTGTTGGTCAGTGTTCCTTCTGCTGTATAACTGTGATGGTTTTCACTGGTAACGGTGGGGAAATACATTTTTATACAGAAATAGTTAAATTGCTGATAGAAATTGTGATATTTAGGTACCAGTTGTTGACATTTGGTAAGGTCCTCTAAATGCCTACTTCTTTCAAACCACGCACCTTCAGTTTGTAATGCAGGCTTTCTATTAAAATTTTAAGCACAAGCCTGATGACAACATCAAAGAAAATGAAGTTCTGTTATGAAAAGCTGCAATAAAACCTTCAGCTTCACTGTGTTTTCTTATGGTTTCTGTATCTACTGCATGTAAAATTCACAGGAAGAAATCAGTACATTTCAATTTTCCAAACACAAACAGAAGCTTCTGAAAAAACATTTACTCCTCCTATTTACGCAATCCTTCTTTTCTTCTTTCCTTTTCGTAGGACTCACCTGGGCAGTGAAGTTGTCAGCCTGCATGGGTGGGTCGTTCTTGCTGTCGCCAGCCACGTTTCCACGACGGATCTCCTTGATGGACACGTTCTTGATGTTGAAGCCAACGTTGTCACCGGGTACGGCCTCAGTCAGAGACTCGTGGTGCATCTCCACAGACTTCACCTCAGTGGTCAGGTTGGAGGGAGCAAAGGTGACGACCACACCAGGCTTCAGGACACCGGTCTCAACACGGCCGACGGGCACAGTTCCAATACCTGAGGGAGAGCGGGAGGCAGTATGTTTCTAAAGTGCTCTTCAGTTAACTTCATTATAAAAGGACTTTAAATCAGGAGAGGCTTTTATGAGTACTACAGTGTAATTCCTTTAAACAAAGTCCTTCATGGAGACTTTTAGGAGCTATAAAGTAAGGAAACGCTGGCCTCAATAAACAGTCTACTGAGGCTGAATCTCAAATTTCACAATGTCCAATGAAATCGGATTTCAGGTGAGCAGCTCCACTCTGTGCCTCTTGAATCTGTTACTTGATTTGGTCGTCTTTACATAACAATTTGCACAGACTCACAAGGGGAAACGGGTGGTTGTCAGTTGAGTGTTTTGTAAATTAAGCAATTTTCAGACATGACAAGACTTGTGGAAAGAGCTTCAATGCTTGCACAATATTTGGCATCTTTAAGGCACGAGAGGGAGCAGTGTCACCGCTGGAGGTACGTAATGTCATGAAGGAAGAAGAGAGCTTTCTTTTCTCTCACAGACTGCATCAGTGATGAGTTTTAACAACTTTTTTTGCACTTAAAGCCTTAATTAATGACTATCGTGCAAGGGTGATTTGCAAATGTTGCTAAGTCTGACCTAGTAAGATCGCAGTTGTGACTTGAATTGATATCACATTTACGTAGCGAGGTACATGTCTGAAAGGGGCTTTACAGTGCAATGCAGTCAGTCAGATGACCATTTCCATTGGCATTATGTTGGCTTCTTCTCCTTGAGATGACATATTATGAGGTGACATGACTTAGTAAAACTGTAGGTGGGTTTACAGCACACGACCTGACACTTCTTACCGCCAATCTTGTAGACGTCCTGCAGGGGCAGACGCAGGGGCTTGTCTGTGGGGCGGCTGGGGGGCGTAATGGAGTCCAGAGCCTCCAGCAGGGTAGTACCAGTGGCACGGTCGATCTTCCAACCCTTGAACCAGCCCATCTGAAATGGAGGGAGGCCGGGTGGGCAGATACACAAACACAGGAGACAGCATGACTGAATCTGATCAAGAGTCTGGGCAAGATCTCTGTGTCTATGTGACAATAACAACTAAAATATGAGCTCAGCACGTAACAAGCTCCTCACCTTGGCACTGGCCTCCAGCATGTTGTCTCCGTGCCATCCAGAGATGGGGACAAAGGCAACTGTGGCGGGGTTGTAGCCGATCTTCTTGATGTAGGTGCTCACTTCCTTGGTGATCTCCTCAAAACGCTTCTGGCTGTAAGGGGGCTCAGTGGAGTCCATCTTGTTGACACCAACAATGAGCTGCTTCACACCAAGGGTGAAGGCCAGCAGGGCGTGCTCACGGGTCTGGCCGTTCTTAGAGATACCAGCCTCAAACTCACCAACACCAGCAGCAACGATCAGCACGGCGCAGTCGGCCTGAACAGGGAGATTTTTGGGGAACATATGTTCTTTAATACACAGTCTAAAGTGATTAGTGCATAGACAATAGCTTAAAAGGTGTGCCTTTACCTGAGAGGTACCAGTAATCATGTTCTTGATGAAGTCTCTGTGTCCAGGGGCATCAATGATGGTCACATAGTACTTGGTGGTCTCAAACTTCCACAGAGCGATGTCAATGGTGATACCACGCTCACGCTCGGCCTTCAGTTTGTCCAGCACCCAGGCGTACTTGAAGGAGCCCTTGCCCATCTATCGGCCCGGTCATTAATTTAAAGCACAAACAGAACAGAAAATAAAGGGGGAAAAATATGAATCAGTCAGAAAACTTAACCAATAGTAATGATAGTAAAAATTACTTTTAAATAAAAGTGTCTTCTTATGGGACTAATGTAATCAAACACCTTTTAAAGAGACCACCACCCTTTTCTCTACCATCCAAGCAGTTTTTAAATAGGTGCTCACTGTAAATAGCACAGACAGTTACATCACATTACATGGAGTAGGTAATGCATGTATGTTCATCAGGTTTCTATGTCACAGTTTAGGGGGAACATAAATACTAAACTTCAATTAATCATTTTGAACTAATTTACTGTCAGTACTTAAAAGTATCATATTAGTGTTCAGCATCAGGGCTGAGTTTTGTTTTTTCAGTATCAAAGCCTACTGACTGCACAAATGTTTTCAATTATTTAGTTTTGGGGAATATAAACACGTTTTAGCCCCTATTTCATTTTAAAAAATTGTACAGTGCATCATTGTTACATATTGGGACTTTGCTTAAATAGAATATAATCCATTATTTCTCCTTTTAGATAATGAAACATCTAATTAAAGAATACGTAAACACAAATAGAATTGGACTTTATTATTCAATACTTGACACTTTTCTGTTGATATAATTTCTTTGAAGCTGCTAATCCATTCACTTTAATATACCGTGCCTATTTGTTGAGAGCATTATTTAACCTGATGCCCTTTTATGCTGCTATTTAACTACCCAACAGTTAGGCAGAAAAGTATTATTTTATAGTCAGTAACTTATATGGCAGATTTTTCCAATTTGTGATCTTATTGAAATAAATGACTTGGTTACAGCTTCCAATTTGTCTTTCTTTTATATAGCCTTCTATTTAATATTTACTCAATGAGGGAATACTACAACATGGGAGCAATTATTTCATATGTATTTAAGGCTTTAGTAATACCAATATTAACAGATGGCACATGAAGGAAATTTAGAATTTACAGTTCAGAACGATTTGATGACTGTACAAAACTTCTTGTGTCAGCTACCACATTTATAAAGCAACAATTTCTATTAATCTATGTACCTGAAAAGCACAAAAAACTGCATCTCCTGTAAAAATTGTGAAGCACATTTTATGCTTCAACTGTATTTTTTAATCTAGTTGTGTGATCTGTTTTTCTATATTGTCCCTGGCTTATAATTTTGAATATGGAGCTGTTATATACTTTATGTGTCAAAACTGTTACTATGAAATAGGACAGTACCTGTTTTTCAACAGTAGGTGGAAGTTTTAACCAACTATCATCAGTGAGCAGTTCCATCCACCACACCCGTTTCTCACACTGTAGCTCAATGCTGTTATTGTTTTGTGTCGTATCGTCTCATTTGTTGAAAACATTAAATGTGTGTCTTCAAAACCGACCAACCTCAGCGGCTTCCTTCTCAAACTTCTCGATGGTTCTCTTGTCGATTCCTCCGCACTTGTAGATAAGGTGGCCGGTGGTGGTGGACTTGCCGGAGTCGACGTGGCCAATGACCACGATGTTGATGTGGATCTTTTCCTTTCCCATTTTGACTTACTGGTTATAAAATAACATAGGGGAGCAATTATGTAGCCTCTTTTTAATGAAAAATGACATTTTTTTTCTCTCTACATAATACTGTAGGGCTTCATAATGTATTTTTAGGCCATAATGAACCTACTAAAATTTGTAAAGTAATTTAAATATGGTTGAAAGCAAGATAGCTTTAGGCAACTATGACCTGTATCACAGATTTTCTT